>OY728159.1:182610046-183810046 GCA_963277665.1 Viscum album
AATTATATATACCTATGTATCATTTATTTTTCATTCCTTAAAATTTGAAAAAGAAATGAAATTAGCATTAATGCATAAGTACAACTTACCATCTCCATGAACGGTGCATTTCATTTCTTATATCTAAATGTTATTGACTACTCTAAATACATGTATACTAGATCAAAAAACCTATATAATTGATATATATGATATTTAAATCATTAATACAACTATGGAGATAATGTACATTTGACCACATATGCAATTTGTAATTATAAAAAGTTCATTTTTGACTCATGTACCGAACAACGACTAAACAACCGATATGAACATGAATAATTATATGATTGTTATATCAAGGTAATAAGTGATATAAAAGAACTAATAAACTTTAAAAATGTTCTGAAGCAAGTAGAAATTAACTTAAGTTTGTTATTCAAGAATAACAAGGAACATATGTGACGATTCAGAATAAAAGTAAGGGAACCATTCACCCTCCTACTTTAGTCAAAGACATATTTTATGTTATGTATATTGATTTCCATTTTCCTATATTGGGATATGTTCTTCTATATCCTTTTTTGTGAATTTTTTATCCATGTGATAAGATGCCATTTTCTATCCCATCAACTCATTTTCTGAATTTTAAAGTGACGTCGTTAGGCTACAGAATTTTCTGAAGGGACTACATCACAATCTACTTTTATTGAGGCATATCATGATATTGGATCACACCGCGATTTACTATTTCATTTTCACCCTAACACCACTGTGCTAAAGTTGTTTTAAATTGAAAATTATAAAAAAAACAAATTTCATTCAATTTTGAATCATTTAGTTTGTGGTTATCATTTTTAAAAGGGAAATGTTACTTGTTTTGATGATTCTATTGCAGGAGGATGTGATTTGGAGGACCCATGATGATGTCTAAGAAAAATGGGCAAAAATGCGCAAGATTCATGCACACCAGTGGAATCATACGCATACTTATCCTAAACCGTGCATCGAACTGGGATGGAAGTTTTTGGGATGGTCCAAAATGAATTGGGGTACATTTCATATGAAGTAACACAAGACTCATTCAGCCATTTGGTTCCCCAACCGACCTGATATGTCCAGCACACTGAATCTGCACAAAGTCAAAAGTGGTGTGCTATGATCTGTCCATATCGCCGGCTCTAGTTGTCCAAATTTTTTCAAAAATTTGGTGTACATATCCAAGAGGTGTTTCTACAACTTTTTTATTTTCTCCAAAGCGAGATAAGGCTTTCGGGAAGTTGAAAACTATGTGACAAGTGGTTTTAAGAAATTTTTGTGCTCAAAACCACCTTCCCACTTTCCTATAAAATAGAACCTTGGGCTCCCCATTTTTAAGTTTGTCCAGGAGGAAAATATATGTTATTTTGGAGACCCAAAGGAGTCCTATCATCATTCAAGAAGTTTTGGAGGCCCCTATCATCATAGGGGGATCAACAATGAAGAAGTAGTTCCACCTGGGCCTTCTCCTCCTCCTGTTGGTTAGCAAAACGGTGGACAATAATTTCAAGAGAGCTACACATATGTTAGAGGGAGTTTCGGCACATGATACTCTACTGGTTATGTATAATATTTGTGTGTATTATTTCAATTATGTTTTTTCTAAACATGTTTCTCCTATGAATTCATTTCTTGGGTTTAATTAAGTGAACCACTTTTCATTTCAACACCGATTTGGTTGAAATCTCTAGTGGGAAACTTGGGTTATTCCAATTGGGAAACACAAGGATCCTCTTTCTCCCTCACATGAAAAATATATTAGTATGATTTGGTATCCAGTAATATTTTATTGAATTCCAAACATTTACAACACTAGTATTGTATCAAGGGTTGGTACTTTGTGTAATGTTTTGAGGGGCAAGAGGGGAATCAAGATCTGGACAACCATCAACCTCGAAATTAAGAAAAACCATGTGAAATTTTCAGAACAATTTACTATAAAATATGTTTAGTGAACTTTAATTTATCTCATTATCTCATAATTCTAAAACACCACTTTTATTTATTGACTATT
Organism: Viscum album; assembly: GCA_963277665.1. Lineage (NCBI taxonomy): Eukaryota > Viridiplantae > Streptophyta > Magnoliopsida > Santalales > Viscaceae > Viscum > Viscum album. The sequence goes on from OY728159.1 coordinate 182,612,079, forward strand.
CAACTCTTTAAATCAAGCCATTTTCTTAAAACTGTTTTAAAACCACCCCTTATTTTGTTCTTCTAATTAAACATTCACACTATAAAACCACTAATTCTACATGATATATTACCTAGGGTCTTCACTAAGAAATAAATCAACCATAAAATCATAATAAATTTGATGTTTCATGATAGCGCGTTCAAATTTTGGCACTGTTTTCAGGGTGCTCTTTGGTTTTATTGCATGTTTTTTATAAGATTTTTGTAATTTTTGTGAATATTTTTATTTTTATCTTATACCTTTTCATATGAATTTGTGTTCTGGTTTATTTCTTATATAGGTTCTTTGCATGAATCTTTCTACTCTGGGAGACTTACCACCTTTCGAACCCAAACTGGAGAGGATCTTACGTCAGCGATCCCAAGATGCACAAGACAACACTTTCAAGGAGGACACGCCACAATTGAAGACTTTTCTAAACCAATCTTCTTCTAGAACCAAATTAGAACCTAAAATTAATGTGTTTAGAATGGATGAAAACAATATAACACTAAAATAATTAACCTCACCAAATGTTGATATCCAACCCACTTACATTCAAATGCAAGGCGAGGCACCCAATTTTGAACTTAAATCTGGTTTAATAAATTTATTACCAAGATTCCATGGACTTGTTGGAGAATATCCAAACAAGAATCTTAAATAATTTCATACTGTTTGTTCTACATTAAAACCTACAAATGTGGATGAAGAACAAGTTAATCTTAGGTAATTTTCTTTTCATTATAAGATACTGCAAAAGACTGGCTTTATTGTGTTAATTCACCAATAAGAGGTTGGGTAGACATGAAACACCTTTTTCTTGAAAAATATTTATCATTCTCTCGAACTACAACTATAAGGAATGAAATTTGTGGGATAAGAAAATGTCCAGGGGAAACACTTCATAAATATTGGGAAAGATTTAAAAGATTATGTTCATGTTTTCCACACCACCAAATAAGTGTCCAACTTTTAATACAATATTTTTATGAAGGTTTAATCCATGTTGATGGAAACATGAATGATGTTACTGCAGGTGGTATGCTAGTAGAGAAGACCCCAATTTCTACAAGGACCATAATTAAGAACATGTCACAAAACACTGAACAATTTGGTTCAAGGTCCAATGTACCCATTCGAGGTGTCCATGAGGTGAAAAATACTGAATTCGAGAAGAAGGAGGACACAAAGTTTGAGGAGGTAAGTACCCTTTTATGTTAACTTTCTCTTTCCCAAGGGAAATCCCAATCCCCTCCACCCATCCATTTTGGTATATATACTTCTGGAACCCACTACTCTGATCAATTCCCCTAACTAAGAGAAACTTCTGAGAGTTGAGAGGTAATATTTCTAGGCCGCCCCTATAACCAACCCTTTAGGTAAGAACCATACTATCCATCCAATCCTAGGTGGAAAGACAATCAATCCTATAGGAAAGGTGGTATTCAAACCAACCTCAATAACCATAGAACCAAACTGGGTAGAGTATTCCACCACCACCACCTAGAAATCCTCATCCACAACAAAGGTCTTTCCAACAAACCCCTCCAAATCTCGAGCCTAGCTAAGGATACATGATGAAACAAATGGCTAAAAATAATATCCAATTCCAAAAAACCACCCAAGCTTCCATACACGACCAAAAAAACCCTATTAGGTTAACTTTCTAACTCAGTGGGGAAAATCCATAGCCATGGGTCAGGTAACTACCTTCTCAGCCAGTAGTTAACCCTAGATATAAAGTTAATGTCAGTGCCATCACCCTTCAGAGAGGAACAAAACTAAAAATCCAAATGAACCCTCCACTAGAGTCATCCCCTCCTTAGAAAACCACCATCCCAACTACTGTAAATGCTCCAAATGAGGTAGAACCTTATCCTGAGATAATCCCCTACAAAGGAAAGAGTGTGTTTATTGATGAGTCACCTATCCCAATAATCCCTCTTCCATTTCTACAAAGGGCCACCCAATAAATAAAACAAAAGGAAACTGAAATTGATAAGGAAATATTGGAATCTTTTAAAAAGTGTAGGTTAACATTCCTTTGATTGATGTTGTGAAGAAAATTACAAGATATTCCATGTTTATAAAGAAGATGTGTACACAACAAAGGTGACTTCGTAGAGATGAAAATGTGGTCTTGGGGAGGAACGTATTGGCATTAATTGAGCCATCACTTCCCACCAAGTGCAACGATCCTAGGACATTCTCAATTCTATGCAACATAGGGGAGTATTCATTTTCCAATGATGTGATTGATTTAGGTTCATCTATAAATGTTATGCCCCACTCCATTTATTCTTCATTGCCAGTTGGGGAAATAAATCCCACTATAATTTTTGTTCAATTGGCCAACTAGAGTAACACACACCATTCTATTTTGTTAGAGGATGATCTTGTGACGATGAAAATTTTAATTTTTCGAACTGATTTTTATGTGATAAAAATGGAAGATGATAAGATAAATGGACATGTTGCAATTATATTGGATGTACCCTTCTTGAAAACCTCCAAAACCATAATCAATGTCTATAATGGTATATTATCTATGGAATTTGTTGGTGACATAGTCTATTTCAACATCCTTGATGCCATGAATCACCCCTTATAAGAACATTCCTCTCTCTCTGTTAATTCTATAGATGTACTCCCTTCCATTGAAAAAACTTCATTTCATTCCTCAGATCTTCCTTATGAGTTTTCTTCATTGATAGAAATTCTAGTAAATGAATCATGCATTGATTGTTTTAGTGGAGTAAAGAAATGCAATGCAAGTTTGTTGATTGATGATTTCTTGAACACTGAGGATCCACTAACCATCGATGATACTGTTATTCTTGTAAAAGCCCATTCCACATTTGAGGATGATACCATTGAGTAGTTACATGAGATTAGTGACCTCTCACTTTTAAACACACTCCCATAAATCCAAAATCCACCTGAATTGGAACTAAAAAAGCTGCCTCAAGATTTAAAATTTTCATATCTTGAGAATGGAAACATGTTTCCCATCATCATTACTAGTTCACTCCCTCCTAAGAATGAATTGAGACTGCTTGAACTTTTGAGGGAGTATAAACAATCTTTGTTATAGACACTTACTGACATTCCTTGTATTATCCCATCAATTTGTAAACATCATATTTTATTAAATGATGAAGATAAACCAGTATGCCAGGCACAAAGTTGACTAAACCCAACACTCCTAGGTGTTTTGAAAAAGGAGGAAACAAAATTATTGGCTTCTAGAATCATTTATTGCATATCTGACAACCAATGGGTTAGTCCCATTCAAGTAGTTCCTAAAAAACTGGCCTTACAGTAATCAAAAATGAAATTAATGAATTTTTTCCAACTCGTGTACAGAATAGTTGGTGTGTCTACATAGACTATCACCAACTAAACCAACACACTAGTAAGTACCATTTATCTTTTCCATTCATTGACAAAATTCTATAGAGGCTAGTGGGTAAGTCCCACTAATGTTTCCTTGATGGGTATTCTGGATACTTTCATATCCATATTTCCCCTGAGGATCAGTAAAATACAACCTTAACTTGCCCCATTGGAACATTTTCATATAGGAGGATTCAATTTGGTCTGTGCAATGCTCCAGTTAATTTCCAGTGATTCATGGTTAGTATTTTTTCGGATTACCTAGAGAATTGCATGGAAGTATTCATGGATGATTTCACTATGAATGGACCTTCTATTGATGAATGATTGAGTATTCTTGCTTTAGTACTACGTCATTGTATTGAAAATAATCTTGTATTAAATTATGAGAAATACCATTTCATGGTGCGACCAAGTATAGTTTTGGGACATGTTATTTATGGGGATGGTATCCAAGAATATAAATCAAAAGTGGATTTCAGTTCTTCTCTACCATTCCCCAAAAATGTACGGGGTGTGCGGTCTTTCCTGGGTCATGCTGTATTTTAATGTCTTTTCATTCGTGAATTTAGTATGATTACACTCTCCCAGTTACTCTAAAAAGAAAAGGAATTTTTTTATAATGAATGTGAGGAAGATTTTAATAAGTTAAAATGGAGTCTCATGTCACCCCTGGTAATCCAACCACCTTAGTGGTATTTACCATTTTATCTCATGTGTGATGCCTATAACTTTGCAGTTGGGGTAGTTTTGTCACAAAGGGTCGATCGAGCTCAACATGTCATTGTGTATGCCTCACAGACTTTGGACCCTGCCCAAGCAAACTACACCACAACTAAAAATAATTCTTTGCCTTTTTTGCCTTGGACAGATTCAGGTAACACCTTTCGAGTTCCAAAGTCATTGTGCTCTCAGACCATGTATCCCTCTGGTATCTCTTTAAGAAACCAGAATCCAAACCACGTCTCATTAACTAGATGCTCCTCCTGAAGGAATTCAATTTTGAAAGTATAGATAAAAAAGGAGCAGAGAATGTGGTGACTTACCATATCAGTAGGATTCCCCATTCCTTATACATTGACTCATCCCCCTGTATTCCTATAAATGATAGGTTTCTCGATGAACAATCATACCAAGTGAAAGATTTTATTCCTTGGTATGCTAAAATTGTAAATTATTTGGTATCATCTAGCATTCTTGCTGATTTCAGAAAAACCAAGCTAGCCATCAAAAACATGAGTCTCGTTGGTAAATTTGGGATGTCCCTACCTCTAGCACACATGTAGTGATCAATTCTTTGGGATTTGTTTTCCTGATAGCGAGTTTTAGTCTATTTTTAGATTCTGCAACACTCTTTCTTGTGGGGACCACTTTGATCCCCAACAGACTGCTCGCAAATTCCTTGATTCTGGTAACTTTTTGCCAACACCTTTTTGGGATGCCCATTAATTTTCTAAATCTTGTTCTCATTGTCAAATAATGGGTAATGTCTCAATAAGAAATTAAATTCCAAAACAACCATTTCTCTTTAATTAATTTTTTTTATGTTTGGGGAGTTGACTTTATGGGGCCATTTCCCAATTCCTTTTTCAACTTGCACATTCTTCTGGCAGTTGATTACGTGTCAAAATGGGTTGAGGCACAAGACACAAGGACAGATGATTCTAAGGCAGTTGTAGAATTTTTTAGAACCCAAATCTTTTGTAGGTTTGGCTAACCTAGGTTCATCACCAGCGACCAAGGTTCTTATTTCTGCAACTGAACAATGTAATCACTTTTTCATCAGTATGGGGTCGGTCATAAAGTGTCTACTACATATCACCCACATTCCAATGATCAAGATGAGGTGTCAAATAGAGAATTAAAACATATTCTTGAAAAAATGGTTCAACCCAATAAAAAAGATTGGAGTCCTTGACTTGATGATTCATTATGGGCATACTATACTGCTTTCAAAACTCCCATTAGAATGTCACCCTATCGGCTTGTGTTTGGAAAGAGTTGTCACATGCCTATTGAGATTGAGCACCGGGTCTATAGGGCCATCAAACAGTGCAATTCTAATCTTTCTGGTGTAGTTGCTCAAAGTATTTTGTAGATTTTGGAGCTAGAGGAAATGAGAAGAGATGCATTTGAGAACTCCATGATTTATAAGGAATGAACCATGGCTTCCCACGACTATCTTGTCCTTCATCATCAATTCTAAATTTCTCAAATGTTCCTCCTCTACAATGCAAGGCTGAAGTTGCCTCAAGGTAAGCTTTGTTCCCAAAGGTTGGGACCATGAACTGTTACTAAAGTCTCTCTATTTGGTTTTTTCTAGGTTTAAAATGAAGAAACTGAGAAAACATTCACTATCAATGGGCAGCGGCTGAAGCACTTCTATGAATCCATTCCAGAGTCACCAATAGAGGAACTCCATGTTCAATAAGCAATCTATGAATGAAACTCACTAGGTTTTATCCTTCCTTTCCACATTCTCTTTTCTTACAGTTATAACACTACACACATTAGGTGTGTGGGGATAGGAATATTCCTCTGTTAGTTAGGAATTTTCATCAACTTTCTTTTTTTCTCTTTTTAGATAACTGAATAGTATTGTTATTTTACTCCCTTTCTCTCCCACTCACCTTTGTAATGAAATATTATTTATTATTCCCACTTTATCATAGAAAATGATGCCTATTTAATCATGGAATTTATTGAAAATGAATGTGGAATGTACACATTTCTTGTTGTTTTAACATTAAAAAAATCAGATGAATTCTGCATTTCAGAAAGAATTCAATACTATGGTGGAATTTCTTATGAAATTTTGTTCTTTGTCGATGATATAAATGGTTGTATCATTTTGAAACCATTGAAAAATAATGGTACCCTTTCTCGTGAATGGTTTATGGGAAAATTGTGTCACTTAATCTCTACACACATTTTTTCACTGAACCATGATGTGTTAAAATTTATTATTTAATGGAAGGTAAATATAAGTTAGGTTGATTTTTCTCTACTTTACCAAATCATTTTTCCATAAATTTGTTCATTATTTAATCTATACTATTATTGTACTAGATTGACCCATGCATGTGAGCCTGTTATCTGACTATTGTACACCCTCAAAAAAAATAAAAATAAAAATATAAAAAAATGGTTGTATATTGGGAAAGTCAAAAACCACCCTTCCTTGACCTTTGATCTTGTTATAACTATTACAATTAGTGTCGTGAGGAGATCAACCATGGGTTGGGAGAAGAGTGTGAGATTTGTTCCCAGTGAAACTTTTGAAAAATTAATAAATGAGGGGAGTGAAGAAATGTACTACATATGGGGATATCTAGGTTGGGAGCTTATGGTTTGACTTTTGGGAATGCTTAAGTGAGTGGGTCTTGAAATTTTATTGTAAAGAATGTGAGGAAAGTTTGGTGGAAAGGATCTTGTAAGTAGAATATTATTAAAATAACTTATATTTACTCGATAAAAAGTGGAAGGAATAGTATGAAATGGTTGTCACACATACACTTAGAGAATTAGTGACACGATTAACTTTTGAATTATTTTCTTTTATTGTTAACATTCATCTCTTTTAATTTCATTTGGATACAATTTTTGAGATGTCTTTTTCAATGATCATTGAGAATAGCTCCTCGGTGTGATTTTTTCTTTGATCACATTTCTATCATAAATTAAATTTTCATTGAATGTTAAATATTTATGAAGTTGGAAATATCTACCTGTATAATGTTTTGATATATAACTTTTCCCAATAGTGCAAAGGTTTAGGTGTGGGGGTGTGATCACCCCGCGATTCACCGTTTCATTTTCACCCTTACACCACTGTGCTAAACTTGTTTTATATTGAAAATTATAAAATAATAACAAATTTCATTCCATGTTTTAATCCTTTATTTTGTGTTTATAACTGTTAGAAGGTACAATGTTACTTTTTTTATGATTCCATTGCAGGAGGAGGTGATTTGGGGGACCCATGATGATGTCCAAGAAAAATGTTCCAACCTGCACAAGATCCATGCACACCAGTGGACTCATCCGCACACTTCTCTTGAACCATTAATTAAATTGGGATAAAAGTTTATGGGATGGTCAAAATTTAATTGTGATACATTTCATCTGAAGGAACCCATGACTCATTCAGCCATCTGGTGGCCAAACTGACCTGATCTGTCCCGCACACCGAATCTTCCCGAAGTCAAAAGTGGTGTGTTGTGATCAGTCCATATCTCGGGCTCTAGTAGTCCAAATTGTGTCACACTTTCGTTTGAGACAGAAAATATAAGGGGCTACAACTTTTTTATTCTCTCCAAATCTAGATAAGTCAATTTGGTGGTCACAACCCATGTGAAAAGTGGTTTTTAAGAAATATGTGTGCTCGAAAACACCTTCCACTTTTCCTATAAAATGGAACCTTGGGCTCCCCATTTGTATGTTCAACCAGGAAGAAAATATATGGTATTTTGGAGACCCAAAAGAGTCCTCTCCTCATCCATGATGTTCTGGAGGCCCCTATCATCATAGGGGGTCAACAATGAAGAAGGATTTCCACCCGAGCCTTCTCCTCCTATCGAGGGCGATCTAAACGGTGGATGATCATTTCGAGGGAGTTACACATACTTGGGAGGGAGTTTCATAACTTGATACTCTACTGGTTTTGTATAATTTGTGTAGGAATTATTTCACTTATGTTTTATCTAAACATTTTTCTCCTATGAATTCATTTCTTGGGTTTAATTAAGTGAACCACTTTTCATTTCAACACTGATTGTATTGAAATTTCAAGTGGGAAACTTTGGTTGTTCCAATTGGGCAACACATGGATCCTTTTTCTATCACATGAACAAAAGATACTAGTATGATTTGGTATCCATTAATTTGTTCTTCAAGTCCAATCATTGACAACATGATTGTTGTGTAAAGGTTTGGTACTTCGTGTAACATTTTGAGGGACAAGTAGGGAATAAAGATATCGACATCCCTCAACCAAATATTTAAACAAACCCATGTGAAATTTTCAGAACAATGAACTATACAATATTTGTATTGAAATTAAAGTGATCTCCTTATCTCATAATTCTAAAACACTAATTTTATTTATCAACTATTAAAATCTTTAAATCAATTCATTTTCTTAAAACTATTCTCAAATGACCCCCTCTTTTTTCTGATTATTAAAAATTCACACTATAAAACCAACAACGCTTCTTGATGGATGACCTAGGGTCTTTCCTAGATAATAAATAAAACTTAAAATCAAAATAAATTTGAATTTTCACGATAGAACGTTCAATATTGTGCACCCTTATTATCATATAATTTGTATGTACTACCTTTTGACATATTATATCATGAATCTCATAGTTCTCATGATAATATAGGTTTCGTTTAATGTTATCATTTTATTATCTTTATTCAAGTATTTTCTCAAGTATAAAGGGACTCTTTAACTAAAACATTATTTTAAATGTTTTAAAGATTTATTCTTCTAAATATTTCTCCTTAATTTCCATGTTTTCAAAATGGTTTTTTGGATTTATTTATATGGACATTAATTTTTTAAAATGTTAATTCTTTTAAAAGTTTCAATGTGGTATGGGACACTTTGATTCAAAAATATCTTTATTAAATATTTTAAATGGTTTGGGAAATGGATTGAATATTTCAATATCTTGAATTGATTCATTGTGTATTATGAGTGAAATGTTGAAAATTTCAATATTTTATATGTTATGATTATGTAATAGTACTTGGACATTTGACGAGTGGTTATGTGATAAAAAAAATACGGGTGGTTTAGTGATATTCCTAGGGTGGGTGAGCCTGAGATATATCTCTAAGGAATTGGGTAATGAGACAGAGGTAAAAGTTAATGTTTCTCCTAAAATATTTAAGGAATACAGTATGACGGGTATTCCAAATGTAACACCCTATGACACTGTAAAAGCTAAAATGTAAGTATGATATGAATTCCACAAGTTACCTTTATGATTTATGATTTCTATGTGTTATTCAAAAATCTTATGATTTCATGATGTATGTTAAAGATCTTATGTTTTATGATTGAGAAGTATGGTTTCATTCATTTATATATATTGATGGACCAATGATTTATTTATTTATTTTATAACCCTTACTGAGATTTTTATGCTCATCCAATGTTTTTTGAATTTTTTTTCATAGGGTATAATGAAGGGTAAGAGAAATGATGTATTAAAGAAGATTTATATCATGAAAAGAACAGTTTTTTAATTTAAGGAGTATTATTATTATGAAAAAAATGGATATAGTAAAAGTGTCTACTTTGTAATTTTTGAGATTTAATATAACAGTTATGGCCTAATTCTCTATAACTCTAAACCTGAAAATATCTGCAATGTGAATTATTGACTTAACTCAATATTTTGTAATTTTTAATGTTGAGGCCTTATAGGTAACCTGAATTTGTTCCTTTCACTCACTTCTTTCTTAGATTCAACACATAAAAGTAATAGTGGCCTCATTACCATTCATTTTATAGGGAAATTCTAAATACAACTGGATTATCCACTTCTTCTTCTTTATATAAAATATTTCATTACTGTGAAAAAAATCTTGAAGGGTGATAACATCTCACCACTCTTTTCACCTTCATCTCCATCCATATTTATATTCATAGAACTATCACGTGAATATTATCTTTTATATTTGAAATATATAATCTCCATGATATTATGAAGAGAGGTATTCTCCAATTAAAATTCATTTGAATTAAGTCAAGTTATTATATTTAAATATCCTTAATACTTAGTTTTTTCTTCTTGATGTGATATTAAAATTAGCACATCTTATTCTCTAGAAAATCAACACCATTTAAAAAACTTACAATATTCCTCTATGTATTCATGAATGTATAAAATGCTACATGTAACTTTAAACATTCTATTTGGAACTCCACATGATGGACTTCTAGTATTGAGGGATTCCCAAAATAGTCATTAGTAATTGACAATGGAACAGTCCTCTCCATTTTAGATTCTCAGACATTCACAAAGGCCTTTACTACATCAAGGTATTAATTATCTCTCTATTTTTAAAACATGAAGTACTATGACCCAAATATAAAATATATAAATATCACATCATTTTATATGAATATTAAATATGTATCAAAAATATACATGCCCAAGTAACATAATGTTCTAATGTATATGGAATCTTAGATACATAAAAAGTAATTCATAAAATATCTACACCATCTCTTAGTTCCTTCAACATAAAAAGCACCCTTCTTAGATATATCATACCTAAAAAAATTCTTCAAATCCTATGGAAAAGGAAACATAATAATGGGTGATCTCATATGGACAGTTAGGGTAAAAAGGAAGATATAAATATATCTTCATATGTAAGAATATGATGATAATGGGGATATGAAAAAAAGAGATTATCATTTGAAATTCATAACCAATAATTTCCTAGGTCATAATCATAAGTAAAAAAAATAAATATTGGAACTTTGTAAGACCCAAATCATAAAGGAATCAGAGAACATGTTCCATGAGAGAATAATATTAGTATAATATCATGTTACAAAAGAGTGTAATAAGGGGTGTAATAATCATAATCATAGAAATATTATTACAATTATTCCCATAATGACATTAATCACATTTTGGGATTAAGATAACCACCTATAAACCTGCTTTAGACTTAGGTAAACCTCCCATGTACCTTATTTTAGTCTTGTTCTTACCTCATGTGTACCCTCTTTTGGGAAATGGATAACATCATGTGTAACCTATTTTTTGCATGGGATAACCTTTTGTATACCCTCTTTTAGGGTTGAGGAAACCTTCTGTGTACCCTTTTATATCATAAAACATTATTATTTACCAAATTTATTGGAGATAAATAATATACCAACCCATAACATAACCATAATCCATTAATTTACATTCTATAAGATCATGAAAACATTTATCATTTCAATATTGATTAACCCATGGAAAATATAATGGGTCTCATATTTATTTTATAATCATAACACCAATACATATTAAAAAATAATAAAAATTAGTAATGTTATAACATATACCTAGTAAATCAGAATAAACATCAAAGGATGTTGTTATATATGAAAATTCCTTTAAATGGTCACTAAAAAATTTCTTAAGGGAAAATACCTTTTCATTTTGAAATCACTTAATTAAAATATAATAATTTATAGAATGTTATTGAAATTATATTATCTGAAGAAGACTATAGAAACTTATAAATGAATCTTAAAAAATAATATTATTGATGACGTATGGAAAATCCATTAATGTGGTATACAATAAAAAAATATTCTTTTCACGTCATTTTTAAAAAGTAGAAAGTACCGCGTTTGGAAAATAACAATAATATTCATTTTAAACCATGGTAAAAGAAATTAAAATATAGATAAAAATGATTTAAATATTATTTTTATAACATTAAAAACATTATTCAAAATATGTTAAATAAAATATGGAAATATAAGAGAATATTCCTCACCCAATAGAAAAATAAAGTCGGTTTTCCTTAGAAACATTCCTTTATACTTTAGAGTAATTAGAGAGAGGAAAATGGATGGAAAAATTTAATATATATAAATAACCATTTTATAATAAAATAATTAATATTTTGTAGAGATATATCATAAAATTTCATCATCATAAATTTAAGCATAAAAAATCCAGGCAAAAAGTGAGATTGTATTGTAAAACCCTTACTACTTTGGTAACTTTTGAGTTGTGATTCCCATGTAAGAAGTAAAATTAAATGAATCATTAAATACCATGAACATAATTATATTAATTATACAACATATATAATGGGTATTTTATATAAATACCACATAAAAAACATAGGTGTATTACATAACATAGGTTCCAAAGAAGACAATTTGAGATTATAAACCATTACTACATTGGTATCTTTTAAATCAAATACCCTTTGATGAAGAAATATAAATTCTATATTTAAATACCTTGAATTAATAGGGATATATTATATATCATTTAAAAATTTCATTTTATACATCTCATAAGAAAAAATAGGTTCATAACATCAAATATGACTCAACAAAACAAAATTGAGATGAAGAACTCTTAACTTATGTTAATATTGCATCATAAATGATATAAAATACAATATAATAAATTAAAATTTATTATTATTATATAATGTAACTATATTAATACCTATAATACCATATATGGTCTATTAATAAATTTTCACCACCCATTTTTAATAATTATTTATTAAAATCACTATGTCTGGTTGTTAACTGTTTCATTCTTCATATATGTTTTAGTTTGACGGTTATGGTCCTTGAACATTGATCATGATTCCATCAAATTCGTAATATTAATCATTTTATAATTATATTATTTAATCATTATATAAGATTTTATAAGAATTTATACAAATCAGTGATGAAAATTAATTACATCACTTCGTGAAGATGGCAGTCTGTACGTACACACGAGTGATGTTTTCCACTTTTTTATGGATGTAAGGAAGGAAGTGTAAATAATAACTCAACTTTAAATTATCACAATACTAATATAAATATATTTTATAGTTATTAAATCTACCCTTATTAACATTCATGTAAAGTGTACATGAAAATAGAACCACATCACTTCGTGGACGTGGCAATCCTCACATACACCCGAGCAGTACTTCTATTTCCCATTTGATAGAGAATATATGGGGAATGGTTGTGTTGTAACCATAATAAACTATAATTAAATTAATTATAAAATATTCATAATTTTTTATGGGTACAATCATTTTATATGAGTTTTAATAATAAATAAAATTGAAATATCTTGGTTAATATTTATACCTCATCTTTAAGAGTCCACCATTGGATTAGACCTTAAGATTTAAATGATTGGACTTAAGAAAATACCATGGGATCTTGGTTGAATTTAAGTAATCTAGGGATAATTTTTAGAATTTATCTTTTGAGATATAAATATAAAATTGTGTAAATAATATAGGATAAGTGGTTCTCTTTTATAAGTGAGGGGAGGGAAGCACATGCAATTACATAATATTTTTCAATAATGTAGATTCAATTTCATGAGAAAGTAGAAAAAATGGAAAATTATTCAAATATATGATAATATAATATAATTTTCAAATAACATGAAAATAATATGAATCTTATAATTTTATGTGACATTTCTACCCTTATATCTTAGTTTAACACCTCGGTAAACTCGTTTTAACCTTAATAATGTTAACAAAATGTTACAATTTTTACTATTAATTATGACCAAAAATAAGTTAAAACTTTTAAATTATATTAATTATGATGATTAATAATATTTAGTCAATTTTAATAGATTAAATTTATATAATTGGAAGAATTTATTTTAAATAAGTGTGCAAAACACAATGAAAATCTGTTTTTAGAAAATGATTTTTAAGCACGAAATCAAATTTACTTCCATTCCTCACCTTGGAAAAACTATCATATGAATTATAAAATATTTTATTGAATATAAAATCTATAAATTTAATTAAAAACAATAATAAATAGATATTATTTGAATTTATTAATATAAAAACACATTACAGATATAAAAATAGTTTTTAGAAAACTATGTTGTTAAGCCCAAAAGGAACTTATAACAGAATCAAGTATAACAATGATTAATATGTAATTAATTATATTATTTATAATTTAATTTGGAATATTTTACTTTAACATAAAATTTAAAATATAATGGTGCTTTTAAATTACTTTATTTAATGAAAATAAATGAAAGTTTTAAAAAAAATTACTATTTTACTATTCACTGAGAAATAAATATTTTTAGGGAAATCCTAAAAATTCACCTTAATATATATTAATTTACTCACATAAATTTTATAAAAATTCTATAAACTAATTATGATGTTCGTGTAGAAAATATGATCAAATCCATTTTTGAAGAAAAAAAATTTGAAGCATAAAATGACTTTACTGAAAATTGGGTACTTTTTTATTATGAATTACTCAATATATTCACATTACATAATGTATTTATACATATTTTTTCATAATTTGGTTATTAATATTCATACAAAAAAATTAACATATTTTTTATAACGGTTACATTTAAATAATATATTTATAGTATATCACACTTCACTTAAATATTGGGGTTGCATGTTAAGAAATATATTTAGCATAGTAATTTTTTTGAACTAAATTTTTAGGGGTTACATTACTAACCCCCATAAATAAATTGAGTCCTAGAAATTTTTATCTTCATAATCAAAGGTTTAATATTTGGAAATACATTTTATGATAACCCACATCATATAAAGGGATAATAAAACAACCATGGAAAATTGGAAGTAAAAAACCTAAATATAGAGGAGAAAGAAAATACCCAAATAATAATAGAGATTGATAGACAATATGGTCCAGAGAACATTAATCACCAAAATCCATAAATCAATGACTGGTGAAAATATCATTAATTCTTTATAAATAATTTGAAAAAGGAAAACATTTTAATTCTCAAGGTCCTTTTTCCTAGAGTTGACCAATAATTTTACCATAGAATATGAGAAAATATTATAACTTGATTTCATAAATGAAATTTCATCCTTTGTTTATGTGTTTCAATTATTTTCCACATATATTCATCCTATGTTCCAATAATAAATTACCAATATTCATTTTTCATACATGAAGAACTAAAATTAAATTTTAACAGATCATAAGATCTATATAAGAATTAAAACTCATTCCTTAATTATATAAATATTTACCAAAACCAAAATGTTTAGTATAAATTATCTAATATGGATAAATATTATTATTATGAAATACTACATTAATCTCAAAAACCCAAATAATAACACCCAGAGTTCAACTTAAACCATTCCATAAATAATTAACCTTAAAACTCCTAAAAAATATGTTTGATGAAAATAAAAAAACCCAAAATTTATAATTATTAGATAATATATTTTTTCCAATATCAACATTAACATTTATCCCCAAACCATATAAATTATCTCATAATTCCATACACCAAAGAGGTGAATACCATAGTCATATATTCTCTTAAAACATGATAATCATTTCCCAAAATAACTTTAATCACTATAAAACCACGATGAAAACATAAATGATTCAAAAATTAAGTCTAACCTTATTCCTTAAATAAAATCACAGACGAACTAAAATATTATATAATTATCAAAATGTAATAAAATTCATCAAATATAACATGTATCAATTTTTTATCAAATCACTAATCAATTACAAGGTCACCAATACTATCCAATTTACGTTTTAAATATTGATAATCTATTAATCCAACATAAAAATTATTATACCTACTTCATGAACATATTAAGATTTATCTATCCTCTAATCATGTGTTTTCCAAAAATTTCACCTTACTAAAAAATCACTTTTCTATGATATCATCACCAATTAACATATGTAAGAAAATACATAAATAAAAAATATTTCTGAACAATCCTTAGATGTTTAATTATTTATATAACTAGAATATCATTTATTAAAAACTTACAACAAATAATTCTCAAATCCCAATACATAAACACTTTTATCATTACACCACATTCTTAAAACATCAACCAGGCTTTGTTTTCTTATTCATTAATAATTTCTTTCAACAATATGAAATATGATTCCTGTATTGAGATTAATTCACCATAATTTAATCATGTTCATTACTTTTTACATATTTAATACCATTAAAATAATTTTTAACTTTCATATGTCATTCATAGTCTCTGTATTATCAATTGTAAAATCTTTACTCATACAACCTTTCTGATCCTATTTTATAGATTTCCACCTATAATTATAATAATTTCTACATTTAAAACATTCAAATATATATGATACCTTATATAAACAATCATTATCCTCCATTTCTCAACCAAAACATTCATTTTTACTCCTAAATTACTTTCTCTATGTTTTTATTTTACACATCCAAAATATATTCTCATTCCTCTGATGCATTTCCATGGTTTCTTTTTCTAACACTCTTACCATGTTGTAAGATAAATCTTATTTACTCCATGTTCTTCAAGAAACTATATTTTTCTCTTATTTGGTTCATGGGGACTCTCACATATTTCTTGGTTGTAATTCATATATCCTGGTATCTAGTTAGGGAAAATCATAAAAAATTAATCCATTTCCCATTTTATTTAATTTTTCAACTGGAAAATCATTTCAACCTCCATCATAATAAAAATATATATGATTCATTCTAGTTACATCCATTGATTAAAACCAAAATTCATAATTTGAGAAATAATAATCAGATTGACAAATCATATAATATTGAAAATCGATTATAGGATGTCTAAATCATGACACCTTCTTTTCAATCTATAACACCTTAGGTTTAACATAGGTCATCCATAGTAAACATCTGTTAAAATTCATAATAATGGATCATAAATATAAGGTGAATTAACCCAATCATATCTCCCATGAGTGTCTAGATAAGTGTTTCATCTTAGGCCCACCCATAATGCACTGGTGATTATCGAGTTAATACCCAATCTGCCCCATTTTGGGATGTGTGGTTTTGAGGTTGTCAGTGTTCTAGGAATGAGATCATCAATGAAGAGTAGTTCATGGTTAGCAATCGATCTTCAATAGAGAAGTTAGTAATATTGATTTTTGCTTGGATTTGGGTGGTTGATGGTGTATTTTGTGACAGTGGTTTGAAGCTTCGTCTCCTGCTTCAGTGGGGTTGGGTGTCGATGGAAACAATAGTGGTGATCTCATGATGAGGAAATATGGAAACATGGCCTCGGCTGATGTGTGTGATCAAATACCGATATCTCCCCGAGTTCTATGTTTGTGAACTATTTATTTTTGAACTTTTAATTTTTTTATATTGAATATGTTTTTTTAGAATCCCATATTGTTTTTGGTCATCGTTCAACCTTAAAGAGTCTTTCTTGAAAACAAAATTTCTAGTTCATATCTTCCATAACCATATCCACATGCTTGTATCCAGATAGGGATATATTTTCTAGGAAAATTAAATATTTTTTACCATAACACGGTAAGTTCTTCTGTACTAAGGCTTATCCTAAGGGATCTCACTAAATTTTTCTAATTGTAATATCCAAAAACAACTAAATCATCTTCGGAAACAATCTATATAAGCCCAAACATAACATACATAAATATTACATCATTTTATATGGATATTCAATACATATAAAAAATATACACTCCCAAGGACCGTAAAGTTTTAGTGTCTTTTGAAACTTTGATACTTAAACAATAGGTACATTAAAGATCTAAATATCTCTCACTTAGTTCTTCACAATTAAAACCCTTATTATATATGTCATAAATAAAACCCTTTATTCATATCCAATGGAAAATAAAATATAAGAAAGGGTGATAACGTATTCTCATTAAGGGTAAATAATGGAGATATCAATCAGGGATCATCTATAAAAATTTCATGAGCATAAGGGTATGTGAATAATAAGTTGACATTTGAAATTCATACCGAAAAATTAATATATCAAAATCATGATGTTTTGAATAAATCATTTTATTTCATAAGACATGAATCAAAATGTAAATAAAGAATATGTGTCATGAGAGAATTACATTGGCATAAAACCATATCAAAAAAGAGAGGCATAAAGTGTGGAAAAATCATAATCATATAAATCTTATGTGACATTAATCACATGATGGGATTGGGATAACCACCCATATGCCTACTTCAGGATTGTTTTAACCTCCCATGTACCCTGTTTTGTGTTTGGGATATCCTCCCATGCACCCTCTTTTGAGCCTATGATAACATCTTATGTACCCTCCTTTGGTCTTGGGATAAACACTTGTATACCCAATTTTGGGTTTGGTATAACCTCTTGAAAACCATTTAAGATCATAAAACATTATTCATAACCCAAATAATTTTAGGTATATAATGGTACCACCCATCACATAATCATAATCTATTCATATTTATTCAACATGATCATCAAAACATTTATCATTTCATCAAAGTTTAACCAATGGAAAAGAAAAATATTTCATCAATATTTCATCATCATAATCATCAACCATCTAGATAAAGAAAATATATGGTAAAATTTGATCATATCCCCATTAAATCATAATAAACGTCAAATTATTTTGTTATAGATGAAATCACCTTTAAAATATTACGAGAAAATTTCTTTATGAAAATAACATTTTCATTTTGAAATCAATAATTTAAAATTTAAATAGTTGCAGAATATTAGGGAAAACATTTATTTAAAAGGAAACATATAAAATTATAAATTAAGCTTCAAAAAAATACTATTCGGATTATATGAAAAATATATTCATGTGATATATAATAAAACAAATATTCTTTCACATTTTCAATAGAAATTAAAAAGTATCCTATTTTGAAAATGATAATAAGATTCCTTTTAAACCATGTTATAGATATTATAAGGTAGTTAAAATGAATTTATGTAATATATGGACAATATTTATAACATTCTTGAAAAAAATTAATAAAATATATTCATAGAATTTAACATTCCTACCTAAATTTAAAAACATTGTTGGTTTTCCACATAAACATTTTTTTGAAAAATGAGTACTCAGAGAGAGGAAAATTAAATAAAAAATGAAATATATATAAATTAATATAAGGTAAAAAATCCTGATATTATTTACAGATAGATCATACAATTTCATCATCATAAATTTAACTATAAAAAAACATAGAAAAAATTTATAGTGTAATGTAAAATGCTTACTGCATTTGTAAATTTTGAGTAATAATTACAATGAAAGAAATAAAATAAAATGAAACATTAAATACCATTAACATAAGGATATTAGTTATACAACATATCAAAGGTTAATTATATTTCCCTCATAAAATAATATAGTTGTATAACATAACATAAGTCCCAAAGAAAGAGATTTGGGATGGTATACCATTAGCACTTTGGTAACTTTTGAGAAAAATACCCTTGGAAAAATTAATTTGAATTTTGACAATAAAATCAATTAATTAATAAGTTTTAATAATATTATATTTAAAATTATTATCATATAAACCTTGTAATTGAAAATGGTTTCATGACATCAAACATGTCTCAACGAAACAAAATTGAGACAAATAACCCATACCTCAAATCCATCTTTCATCGTAGACACTTAAACCTCATATATAATAAATTTTATTTATTATAATTAAATAAATAAAAATAATAATATCTATAATACCATATATGGTCCACGTATCACATTTAAACAACCATTTATTATAAATTCCTTATTAAAATCATCGTTTCTGGGTGTTAACTATTTCATTTTTCATATATGTTTTGGTTTGGTGGTTATGGTCCTTGAACATTGATGGTTATATAATATATAGAATAATAATAATTTCATAAATATTATATTTAATCATTATATAAACTTTTATAACCATTTATATAAATTAGCAATGAAAAATGAATTATATCACTTCCTAGATATGGTAGTTCGGACGAGCACACAAGTGATGTTTTCCACTTTTCGATGGATAAAACAAAAGAAATATAAATAATAATTATAATTTAAAAAATAAATATCAAAAAATAAATATCATATATATTCATTAAATATATCTTTATTTATATCATTGTAAGGAAAAAATATAAAATGAATCATATCACTGTGTGGAGGTGTCAGTCCACATGTACGCATGAGTTATACCTTCATTTCCCATTTGATGGAGAAGAGGTGGGAAACGGTTGTTACATAACTATAATAACATCTAATTATATTTATTATAATATATTCATCATTTTTTATGCATAAAATTGTTTTATTGAATTTTTAAGAAGAAATAAAATTAAAAGAGCGTGGTTATGATTTATGCCACTTCTTTGAGGGGCCATCTTTTCTGTGAAAATTAATCCTTCGAAGATTTGTATTAGAAGAAAAAAATTGTATCTAGGATAAAGGAAAGGATTCTAGGATTGTTTTTTAATATTTATTTTCGAATATATAATTCTTGAATTGTGTAAATAAGGGAGGATAAGTGCCCACCTTTTATAATTAAGGGGAGGGACACACATTGAATTACTTAAAATACATTAAAAATATAAGGTCAATTTTATGATAAAGTGGAAATAAATGGAAAATTATTTGAATATAAGAAAATTTAATATTGAAAAATATTAAAATAATAATAATTAGAAAATTGTAGGTTTCATTATTACCCTGATCTCTTAGTTTACCCCCCCCCCCCCGCCAAAACTTGTTTTAACCTTAACTGTGGTAACCAAATTTTACTATTTTTACAATTAATTATGAAAAAAAATTATGTATAACCTATTAAATTATATTAATTATGATGATTAACAATATTAAATTCATTTTACTATATTCTATTTCAATAACTATTAGAATTTAATTTTAAACAAGCAGGAAAAATACAATTAAAATCAGTTTAAAAATTGTGTTTTTAAGAATAAAACTAAATTTAATTCAATTACATAGCTTGTAGAAACTATAAAATGAAGGTTAAGAAATTAATGGAATAAATAATCTATAAATTTTATTAAACTGATTAATCGTTATATATTATTATAATTTACTAAAATAAAAACACATTTTGTGCAAAAAAATAGTTTTTTTTAAAATATTTTTAAGCCCAAAAATGAACTTAAAAAAATAACATATCATCCAATGGACTGAAGGCCTTCATTTGTTATTTATTTTTGATAATCTACATTTCAAGGGGTTAGTTGGATCCATTAAAAGGCCCATAGGTGTAAGTATTACATGGCTCGTAGTCCTTAATGGAATTCATTTCCCGTAGGCTTCAAGCATTGCATTCAACCCAGACTAGTTACTTCGAACTGCTCATTCCCAGCATCTTCATCATGAAATGATCACTCCACCTTCGCATGAATGTTTTTCTAGGCTATCCCATGTATGTACAGTCTTTTCCTGATGGTAGGTTCCATACCCTATTATTATTGTAATATGTGTAGCTTCTGATGTGGTGAAAGCTCCTTGCTCATCCTCCTTATAGAGCTTGTTCATTGTGGGCTGTCTGGTTTGCATCTTCACTTAAGGTGGCCCGAAGGCCTTGAGGTGGCCCTAAGACCTTTTTGGCATGAATTCTTGGATATCCCAAAGGCCTTAAAAGACTCGAGGACTAAATCGGTGGCCCGAAGTCCCAAACGGGGGAAAATTTCTAACTGCTACAGTTCCCACTACAGTACCTGCTACATTACTGCATAATACCTGCTACAGTACCTACTACAGTACTAGTACAGTCCCCCTAGAAATTGTTCTTCCACTTGGTTTTGATCCCAGGTCACCTGATATAATTAAAATAAATGATAGTTTTCAAAAATTAGTATTTTCACTATTTACTGAAAAATTTATCATTTTAGAAAAATCTTAAAAATTCACCTTAAGATAATATTTACATTATCATTTAAAAAATTATATTCATTTAATAAGATAACATTACTAAATATTTTATAAATTAATTATAATTTTCATCTATAAATGGGATAAAAAGAATTTTTAAAGAAAAGATGTTTTTTAAGCATAAAATGACTTTATAAAAAATTGAGTTTTTAGTTATTAGGAATTAATAAATACATTTTCATTATGTAAAACCTTTATCCAAATTTTTTCATAAGTTGGTTATTCCTATTCGTACCATCAATTTAACAGCTAGGTTATAATGGTCACATTTAAATAATATTTTTATAGCATATCATAGTTTTTTTAAAGATACATATTACATGTTAAGAAAGCTATCGGGAATAATATTATTTTAAAATAAATTTTTAGGGCGTGACATGAATACTCAGATGAGTTTCTTTATTCCTTTTTGTAAAGTAGCTCACCTTAAACTATCATCACTATGACATAAAAATTCATTGTTTCTATAGGTAATCATCTTGGAAGAAATTATCACCAATATAATGTGGTGTTCATTTTGTCTATATTTTTTATCAATGGACTACACAATACTTGGTAAAATAGATAGAAATTCATTTCATCACTATATTTATTAATCAAACTCATTATTTTCTATAGGGGTTTCCCCGCATGATATGTTCTGTGCTACAATGTGGTTCCCCTCATCTTCTTATTTTGGTATCTTCAGGTCTACATTCTGTCACAGCATGGAACCATTATACTTGAATCATCTTTCATCTTGATTTAATAACTTATATTGAATCACAAAAAGTTTAGATATCATTTTTATGTCTAATCCATGAAGAAAATTTCATTAATTATCATCTAATTTATTCATTCCTTATAATATATATTATTCTGCAAACACTGTAGATCTCTTTTAAGCTTACCGTTTTGTAGGTTACCTTGAGACAGTTCCTTACTAACACTTTTACAACTAAAAAAATTAGTGAAACCCTTACATAACATTTAAAGATGTAAAATGACCCTTATGTTGGCCTCTTAGACATAGATTTACCTTTACTTAGGGATTACTTACCCATATGTAGTAACTGATTTCTAGGAATGAGCTTTACATAACCAACATACTTTTTATATTACCTTTATATTTCACGTTGTATTTCTAGATTACATTTACATAGGGTTCAATGACCATTATGAGGGTCCATATTAACCTAATACATGCATAAACCTATAGTTTTCTTTACATAGGAATCCATTTCAACTGAAAATCATCTCAGACCTTTCTTAATCAATATATAGGCCTTATAACTTCCATTTTTTGTTATATATAGTACTCTCACCATCATTACTTCCCTTTATCTAGAATATTATAACATCAATCAGGACATATAAAGTATATTGCTTAAATATTTCCAAGATAATTTCTTTTAGGGAATAAACTTATCGTCCCACTTTCATTTCCTCATATAATAGAAATTTCTCACTTTTCTCCAACACATGTTGATACCTTTTACTAATCCCAGATGCATTCCTTATTGAAAAAAAATAATCCATTCATTGGGACAATGATCTCTCCATTTTTTATTGTAAATATCAATAATATTCTTTATTTTCAATATGTTTTGTTTTATTTATTTCCCATATTGAACATAAATTAAAAGAAACATGTAGGGTATAGAATCTCAATCATTGTCTCATCATTTTTCATTAGAAAAGGTTATACTCAAGATAAATTATTCTCCCTCTTTAGTTCTGAATTACATCGTCATTCACTTATGACATAGGAATGGATTCAAATGATTCATTACCAATGAGCCTCCAGTTGACCTACTCTGATTCAATATGGGATAACAAGATATATAAAATAAGAGATACTTCACTAATACATCAATGTTTTCTATAAATTACATTCATGTGACACTAATCATAATCACTTCTTTAATGATATGTAACAAAAGATCTATCAAGAAACTTTTGTAACATGAACACATCTCAAAAAACACATTAGAATGTTTGAGGGAAAGATATAAAACTCCCCATTTCTCCCATATTTCTCATCATCCAACACTTCCAATTTAAAAATAGATTTTATAATCAACTTAAATACTGGATATGTGATTGGAATACCACAATATTAAATTTTTAAAGGAATACCAAAGTTTATATATTCAGTATAGAATATTATTTTTATAAACATCATCGTGTGTGATCCCCCTACAGAGTTTTATTTCTCACCTTTTCATCATGTCAATGTGTATTTTTGGATGAATCTATTTTTTTCCATCATTTATAGCCTCAATCCACACCCCTTTGATATCTATTTTATTAAATTCACTACATGTAATTAATATAAATATAAACAAGGTAATCCTGAGGGGATATACCAATATCATTAATTAGAGTATCAAAGATAAGAGTTTCTTATAAAAAATGATTTTCTATTCCATTTAGTTTCTCTATTTGGAGTACTCTTTAGGCCCCTCCTTCTAATTTTTTGGTTATGGTTATCTTAAGGTAGCACAATTGTTTTTTTATTTTTATTATTACCTTATGTGGGATATTCTTCAAATTATGAGTCATATAATCACATTTTGATTTGGGTACTATCGTTTTCCCTTTTGGAACTTTCTCTTGAGATAATAAATCTAATAAACCACTTCCTAATGTCTATCTAGCTTTCTCATTGTTCCCACAAAGCATTGTATCTTGTGATCATTGTTAGCATTCTTTAGCATAATTATTTTCTGGTAACTTATTTACTTTTTATTTTTTATAAGAACAATCAAGGCCTAAGTTGTTATATGTCCTCCTTTTTATTTGAAAATTCATTATTTTAGTAACTCTTAAACTCACTCTTGTATCCATTTTAACTTTAATCTTCTATCTTATAGAGGTGTTTCTTCTTTTGATATAGCTTCTTCTCTTTGTTTTAGGTTTGAACTCCCTTAACTAATTCTAGTAACTTAGTAGTGATATATTATACAAGTAATTATAATATTTTTCTTAAAATATGTTGTACTACTAATGTTGTTCCAATATATCCCATGAATTTTAGGTTTTTATTATCTAAAATACCTATCATATGTTACAAATGTTTTTAGTTTTTATGTATTTACTTTAGGTTTTATCATTATTTTAATTAATTGTAATTAAATATGAATTTTTTATAAGTTTTCTGAAAAATATTTTGTTTAAATAAAATTAGCTACATTAGGAATTTGTTTACATGGAGAAACAACAATGTTGAAAAATCATCTATGTTAATTAGGTATATGAAAGAAACATTGATGTGAAATGGATATTTCATGAAATAAGATATGTAAAAATTACCTACATCAATTAATGTCATATGCGATAAATCGGATACATAGATCAAATGGATATGTGAATCGGTTACAATGAGTAATTGATTATGTGATTTGGATACATGGTGAAAATGGATATGAGGATCTTATTTAGTATGTAATGTATTCAACTATGTCAAATTTGGATACAATAGAAATAATCCTACATGAAGATATTTGGATACAAGAAGAACACATATCCCTTTTTACTACATAGATAAATTGGATACGTGAAGAATTCCTATATAGATCAATTTAGTGATGTGAATTAAAAATTGTGGAATTCAGCTATGTGGTGACATATAATTGCCTGTATCATTTTTCAACATTGTATTTATCAATATTAATGAACATTAAATACAAATTAATATTTTCCTACATGAATTAATTGGTGTATTGTCTATTTATGGTAAAAAAAATTATAAACAGTTAAAAGTATTGTGAAAAAAAAATAAGTACAAGGATAATTTAATAGACAGTATTATTTCTAAGGTATTTTTAAGAAAAGAATATGTTGAATTTAAATTACAGGATTGAATTTTATGGATCTGATGTTATGTATTAAAATTGTATATTTTCATTCTTTCTCATTTGTGTTTAAGAATAGAAATATATACAAATTTTAAAAGATTGAAAAAAGTAATTGCACTCGAACTATCTTTCTCAAATATCTCTGTGTGATACACTATTTATTTGAAAAGAAAAAGAGGTTTAAATCTCTAAAAATGTACAATCAATATTATCACTTATTTTTCTCATAAGCCTATCCTTGAGATTATATTTATTCTTATCATATATCATAGAGATTTCTTCTTTTCGGTCAGTTGTATCTTACAACTATGAGCTTCATCTGTAAACTATCGGTTTATTGTCTCTATTAATATGAAAGATATTTATAAAAGAACATTTAATGATATTGTTTATAAAATCTTATTATATCCAGGTTAAAATCTATTGGTTTTATACTAAGTTTCAATTTCTTTCACTCAGTCATGTATTCCCTAGTATAAGGACTAGAAGTCCCCAATAAAACGAATGGTCTAGTGTAAATCACCAAGATCATGGAGTTGAGAATTTTTTGGAATGGGATAGGGGATATCTATTCCCCAAAACACTATAAATATATTGTGTATGATAAATTTTATTTGTTCTTTTATTTCCATTATATTCATGTGCTATGACAAAAACAAAATAATAATATATTTAAAGAGGTTTGTTGTATAAGTGAACAAAATTTCAAGAATTCAATTCGTCCCCTCTTAATTATTATTTTAGCAAGTCTCCGCCCAATAATTGGTATCATTGGAAGTGATTGTTGAGTTTTCATATTTAAAAGTTTAAATTCTTAAGATATTTATGATAATATATTCTATGACTAACAAAACGGAAGGTATATCAATTTTAATAGATCCCTACATTAATGGTGTGAATTATGGTTTCTAGAAGGAATGAATGATAATTTATTTGAACAATATTATACTTGAGGTTTATCTAAAATTCATAAATCCTTATGAAATCCCAAATATTCAACCTAGAAAATTGGATGCTTATACTAAATCTAACTATGATCTAAACTCCAAATCTATGAATATTATATTATTTGGACTAGATCTTATTGAGTTTATTTGACTTTCACAATGTGAAATAACTCATAAAATTTAGAATAATATATCAGTTTCTTATAGATAAACAAACTATTTGAGATCTCTTTGATATAATTATACCAATATTAAGTTTGATACTTCCATAATTATGGATGGATAAATCATCACCCAACTTAATGGAAAACTTACTGATGTTGTAAATAATTTTTTTTAGTAACACCCATTATTGAACCCAATAAAGACATTAAAATCTTTGGAATTCTACCACCTAGATGAAGGGGAATCTCAACTACCATTACGAAATATACCGATTTCAAAAAAATTAAAATAAAATAACTTATTGGAACACATCTTATGTATGAGGGTGATATGTAAACAAATGTTGGAGAGAAAATATTGGTTAATAAGTAGAATTTGTCTATAAAATTTTCAACTTCAAAAGATGAAAATAAAAAAATACAATTAGTTGAGTCATCTAATGAAAATACCTCAAATAGTACTGTTTCCGAGAGTGAACTTCCACATTTTTTAAGAATGTTAAAAAAAATTATATAACAATATATGTGGTTTTAATAAAACCTTAAATAAGTATAATTATCATGAGGGAAATTATAAATAAGTTAGATGTTACAAGTGTAGATTTCTTAGACACATCAAGCAAGACATCCCTATGTTTCTAGTCAATAGAAAATATGATAAATATTACTTCAATATGATTGGAAATAAAATTAAATACAATAAAGAAACATGGAGGGCTTATGAATATTTCAGTGATGTATATTTATTTTTAGAATCATAAATTTCTAATAAAAAGGAAAATATGTGTTGTATGGAACACTCAAATAAGGTACATTCTTATTATACTTTTCAACATAGATCTAAATCCAAAGATGAAAACTACACTTTTTAAGAATAAAATTAAAATTAAACCATGATGAAAAAAATATGGATCTTTAAAAATAAAAATAATACTATTAAAAATCCTTATGGGGATTTTGTTAATGAAAAATAAAACATAAGTAAAATAAATTAGATTTTAAAACCAATCTAGAAAATTCCACAGTTTTATATGCTGAACATGATAATAAAATTAAATTCATGAAAAAATAAGTTTAAAACTCTAAATATTCAAAACTTATTTTCAAAAAAGGGTGAAATTATTTAAATCAAGTCCTTAGAAATAATAAATAATACCAAAATAAAATAGGAATATTAATCCAAGGTGAAAAACCAAATTTTAAAAAAATAGTTTTTTCTTAGTTAAAAGAAAAAAACATCTCCATTGATACTTGTTTTCACTATGGAACAATGGGTTAATATTATACTTATTTTAATTTGATAAATCATTAAGTTTTTGGAATCAAAAAAATATTTATTTGACAGAAATAACTATTTAGTCCTATATTTTTTGGAAATTTTAAACAGATTTAGATTCCCAAATCTTTAGTTGATAATATTTATGGACCTAATATAATATGTGTACAAAAACATTTGTTTAAATTGTCATTTAGAGAAAAAAGTATAAGATAATTAATGAAAAATTTTATATAGACATTAGATTTTCAAGATGTATAAGTGAATATTTCCTAAATTTCCACTCCTTATGAAAAATATAGATAGTGGTTTTGTCATTGTTAATGGAAATACCAAAAGAAAGATTATAAGAGTTGGATCAGTTGGTAATAAAAACATGGTCCCCGTCAAGAAAGTTATTTTTTTGTAAAATTGAATCACAATCTGATAAATATTTCACAAAATTGTGATTAATTTATTTTTTCTAAAAATTCATGTCATATTTTTAAAGTTAAAAGCCTAAAATTTAATGCACCCATGACATATAATTTCTATACCTTTGATCTCAATTATTAGAGTAGAAAAAAATTAAACTATTTTTATTCTGAATAAAATGAATCTTATATTTTTCATAGAATAATAGGATGTTGTAATCTCTATTCTTTGAGAAAATTATCTAAAAATAATTTAGTTTCAGATTTACCTAAAAATAAATTGAATAAAAATAACATATGTGATGAATTCCAAATGTTAAATAAATATAATTTATATTTTAAACAAATTAAATAGTTGACAACTTATGGACCACTATAACTTATTCACATATATTTTTTAGGACATATAGAACTACAAGTATAAGAGAAAAATATTTTTCTATGTGTTATTTTATGATTTTTCAATATTTACATGGGTTTTATTTTTAATTTTTAAGATTGAATCCTATTAGGTTTTTATAAATTTTCATAAACTCTGTTAAAAAAGGAATGATTCCAAAATTATTACTTTACAAAGATACCATGTATGGGAATTTTAAAACCAAGAGTTCAATTACTATTATTAAAAAATGGTATCAAACATAACTTCTCATCCCCCATGACATCGAAATAAAATAGTGTTGTTGAAAGGAGGAATAATACTTTTCCAACACATTCAAGAATAATGTTATGTTAATACAACATGCCTACTCATTTCTGGGGTAATGAAATAAATGCAAAAATGATATGTCATAAATAGAGCTCTAATTATGCCTATTTTTAAGAAAATCCCATATTATCTATGGAATAATATAAATCAAAATATTGAATAATTTAAACTGCTTGGATATAAATTTTATATTCTAAACACAAAATATGATCTTATGAAATTTGTTCTAAAGGATGGTGAAGCAATATTATTTTCCTATTATACTACTTATAAAGAATATTCTATATTAAAAAAATGTTAAATTTTTTTAAAGAATCAAATCATGTGATATTTGATGAAAGTGATCATTTTTATCAAGAAAGGACTCAAGTTGATAAGCTAATATATTATTTTAAAAAATTATACTTGAACCTCTCTTTGAGATTAAAATTTATGATGAGTGGGAAATTGATTTTGGTGAAACAAATCCTGAAATAATGGATACTAGTAAACCAAAAAGTGTGTTTCCTAGATATCATAAAACCCTTATAAACTATGCCTTATAATGTTTTATAATAATTCTTTATTAATGGATTATAACAATATGGAGTATAAGAAATCTATTATAGTTTTATATCATTTTATCTTGACTAGAACCTAAAACTATAGAGAAATCCATTGTTTATGTGAGTTGGGTTTTATTAATGTAATAATAATTAAAACATTTTCAGAGGAACAAGGTTTGGTAATTAGTTGATATACCCTCCCATAATCCTGTTACATGAACAAAATTTATTTTTTGGAATAAATAGTATTTTCACGGTGGGATCACTGGGAATAGGTCTAGACTAGTTCCTAAAGGTTATGTCCAAGAAAAAGGGGTAGATATGAGTATTACTTTTCACCTATAGTTATAATAGAATCCATTTTTATTATCATATCCTATTCATCACATATGAATTTCAAATTATATCATATATACAAAAAATATTATTTTTAAATGGTGTTTTGATGGGGGGTGTTTATGTTGAACAACCTACTGATTTTGAAAATCCTCATTTTCCAAATTCTATTTTCAAACATACAAAATATCTTTATGGCCTTAAACAGGCACATAGATCTTGTGTTTAAAGGTTAATTTCATTTATTTTATCAAATGTATATTTAATAGGAATTCAAGATCCTAATATTTTATTTAAAAAATTCATGTTCAAATATTTCTTTAGTTTTGATATATTTTGATGGTGTAATTTTTTGTTCTAGAAACAAAAAACTGTGTATTGAATATTCAAAACTCATGAAATAGAATTTGAAATGAGAATAATGGGTGAGTTAAATTATTTTATAGGTCTTAGAATTTATTAAAAAGACTTTGTTAATGTGATAAATCAAATAGAATACACACTAAACATACTTAAAAAGATTGTACTTGAAATTGGTAAATTATTTCTAACTCCTATGAGTTATAATGAGATACTTGATTGGGATGAAGCTATGAAAATAATTAAAAACTAGATATACATATGACTTATTGGGATTCTATTTTATTTTACTTATAATAGATAAAAAATTATGTTTTTAGTATTTTCATGTGTCATAGTATAAGAAAATCCTATGAAATATTGTTTAAAATAATAAAAAATAATTTTAAGGTATTTAAAAGGAACAATTTATCTTTCCTTACTTTTCCAAAAACTTATAATTTCTATTTAATTTATTATTTGAATGCCAACTTTGTTGATTATATAATAGATAAGAATATTACTTTAAGAAACATCCATTTTTGAGGTAAATACTTGGTATCCTTATCTAGTAAGAAAAACTCCATGTTGCATTACCCATTACTGAAGCAGAATATATAGTTATCGTTAGTTATTATGCACAAGTGTTGTAGATGAAATAAACCTCAATAGATTTTGGATTCAATTATAGTAAATTCTCAATAAAATTTAAAAAAACTAGTGTTATTTCCATTTCAAAAATCTAATAAGTCATTCAATAAATAATAATATAGACTAAAGGAATCATTTCTTGAGAGATCATGCCCAGAAGGTGATATCACTCTCGAATTCATCTTTATTGGGAATCAATGAGAATATATTTTCACTAAACCCCTTTTTTGTGAATGTTTTGACTTTATCAGAAGAGGATTATGATTATTTTAATTTAAATGAGTTTAAATTTACCTTATTTATTTATATTTTATTTTATGTATTATTTTATTAATATTTTAATTTTAATGATTTATAGAAATTAAATTAATTTATTCTATTGTATTATTTAAATTAAATAGGATATTATTTTAAAGAATAAAATACATTATTTTAGTTTATATTTTATTTTATTTATTTTAATTTATAATTGATTCTAAAACCTAAATTTTATATGTAACCCTTTTTCGGATCAGTTACAAAACCTAATATATTAAATCAAGCCTCAAAATTTTCCTACTCACATATTTTCTCTCTCTCAAAAGATGAACCATCACCCTATTCTATCCTTTATCTCTCTTGATTTCCTTATAAATTTATAATGACCTTCTACAATGGTAAATTACAAGAATAGAGATAATGAAATATCTGGTTCTTCCACGAAATAAAATACAGGTAGTGCTCTGTGAAAAGTTATCATTGGGATAGTTGAAGATATGTCATGTCTAAAAGGAAGTCAGATATTGTTGAGGAAAATATTTTAGTTTCAAGGATGGGAGTTTTTTTAGGATAAGAAGTCATGATTTATTTTTGATTAATAAATGACTCAGTTCATGAAGAATATAGAATTTCAGTATGGTAAAGTAGAGGAAGTGATGGCATCAAATGTCAATAGAAAATATGTGCTTGTTACTTTTGTAGAAATATATCTAATCATTCATTGTCCCCATCAGGGTTATTTGACCATTATCCAAACTCTATTTGGTACGAGTTATGTGGGACCAACTGAGGTTTTCATGTTTTTATTCAGAACCTCTTCTTTTGAGAAGAAAGTTATAAAGGACTTAGAGCCTGAATGGAAAGTTCTCTATAATTTTGTTAAGATTGGAATTTACTAGAGAGCCTGAAAAAAGGATAAGGTGTCGTTTTTGGAAAAGTATCTACTATATGTCCCAATAAACATTCATAAAATTAATATTTCAAGGTATATTATCTATTTTATGCATTGATTTTATAAAGGGAAAGTAAATTTAAATTATCACCTTTATGGAAGGATCGTCTCCCTCGTGTTAATGAAGAAAGAGGTGTATCTCAATGAGGGAGAGGCTGTGAAGTGAAATAAAAGTGATAACATTTCATACTTTATCTTAAATACTATTGGATATAACTTGGATTTTTCTTCAAATTCCTTGAGACCTATTAGAGATGAAGGTGTACCTCTAGGATAGCCATCTTAAACCTTGCCACCTAGGGATGTAGAAATTGTTGATATGGTGCCTTCTAAGGAGGTGCAAGAGTTGGTAGTTTCTATATCAGAGCCTCAATTTCCAGATATCAATACTACTGTGGAAGATAATGTTCATAGAGGAGAATAAGAAGTTACCAGAGCTATAGAATCTTCTCAACATTTTTATCCAGCCATTGAGACAGTTGATGTAGTTCTTGAGTAACGGCTAGTTGAAACCGTGTCAAGTGTACCAATTGATATGGATAGGCCTAAAACTAAAGTAGAGAACACTAAATATGATTCAATTCCTCATGTATCACATTATAATGATTGAGATTTAACTGGAGATGTACTTATATAGTTTTTTAGACTTTCTCAAACACCAGCACCTATGTCATCACCTCCTCTTGTGTGTGAAGATGCACCTTATGTTGGTAAGAGTTCTGATAGTACTGAATTGCTAAACATTTCCTTAGTTATGATGAATAAATTTCATAATATCATAATTTATTATAATGAGTTAAAGAATTTTTATATATTATCTAATTATGATATCAAAAAGCTCAAGCATAGTTTATTTTTTAAGGAAAATTTGTTAGGCTAATTGTCACCATAGCAACACAAACTGACCAGATCAAAAACCTAGACCTGGATCCTCTTGTGAAAATTGTTTCCTTTGGGGAATGTGATAAGGAAGTGTAGAAACTGAGATATAAAGTAAATAATCTTAAGGAAGTCTGTATTACTTGATCTAAGATCAATGATCTTGGTGTTCTTATTATATCTCAAAGGGAAATGATTTAAAATCAGTCTATGGTTTAATCTGATATGTCTCCAGACACTGTTGATAATATTAAGAGTTCATAGTATGAAATAAAGGATAGATTATATGCATTTAAGAGTATAGTGGTAACTTAGTTTGAGTTTATTATTAGATTTATACCAACTGTCACTTCTTCATCTATGCCTTTAGTGGGTCCTTATCTTCAAATTCAGTTTGACCATATATAATCATAATTGAATCATGATTAATCTCATATTAAAACTCTTCAGTTTGAATGGTTCGCATCAATACTAATTCAATATTACAAGAAAGATCTTTTAGGTGATTTTAGGTTACAAAACAAGACATTAGAAGCCTTGGTGTGGTAACTGGCATGTCTTTGAAAGACATGGTGGGATAGCTTATATAATCCTTTAGTAGAAATATTAAATATATATTTTGAGTTTATTGGGATTTAAAATGTATTTTTTATAAGTCTATGGTATAGTAATAAGAAATCATCAGTTCTTTATTTATTTTTTAAAATATTTATGAGGAAGTTGAAATTTTGTACATTGACTCTTCAGAAGAGGATTCCAGTTCCTATAAGTCTGCAGAAAATCAAACTATTATAGTTTCTCATATAGGGTGATATTATATTGACTAAAAGCCTCTCACAATTATTGCTTCAGTGAAACCAATTCCAAATTCCCCTACACTACCTAACTTATTTACAACTAAACATACTATAATGGCTTCTAGTACCTAAGTTCCACAACCTTAATTTGGATTTTTTAGGGTGTAGCTCACATTTTAGTATAATAGACAGAAATGTGAAAAGGAAGATAAAATCTATGGATAGTAGACTAGTTAGTGTGTAAGGATCATTTAACCTGATTATGAAGAAGTAATATTTAAGATTTTAATTTCTTTATCTAGTTCTAATACTACACATGTATTTACTACTCCTTATATTTTTTTTACTTTGGTCATATTGATACTTCAAAAGAATCATAAAAAATTGTCTCTCAATAGTTTCACAAATACATAAATATAAATATACTAAAGTTATGGATTTCTGCAATATAAGCATCATAAAGATAATTAATAAGTCTATTAATTATTTGTTTTATCTAGGAGGCTGATGGAATCTTTGTCCAGATCATTCAGATACCTTTTCAGGTACTAGATAGATAGTAGATATGGTTAATTACCTAGCCATTATTTATAGGAAAGAGCAATCCAAGGTGGATTCTACCTTAGTTGCTGAGTGATGTAAAAGAGAATATGCACGCTCATACCCTCCGAATAAGTTATAATTTATTCTTGTAGGATATATTACTTCGGTATTACTTCAGTAAATCATGAAAAAAGTGATTATAAATTCTTCTCAAGATCAAAGAGATTGGTCGGATTTCTTAAACCAATGCTAATATAGAATTTGGGAAGTTATTTTTTCCACTAGTGACGGAGACTCCTAATACCTCTCAGACCCCTCCAACATTCAATATAGCACCACCCAAACCTCAATCTCAATTTATACCTATCCATAAGTATAGTTCCTCTAACTGGGGTATTTTATATTTAATTTTTAGGGTTTTGAAAGGTTTTATTTTCCTAAAAATGTTGATAATTATTAAAATTATTCTTTATCCATTCTTATGTATTCCTTAGTGATTGATTTCATTTAATATGTTGTTATTTTATTTATCTGTTATTTTTTGTTTTATTGAATTTCAAATATTTCAATAATTTTACATTCAGTTTCATCACTGTACTTAATTAGTTTATAACTCTAAGTGTTAAATTAAGAAAATCCTTATTTTACCCTTTCTATTTAATGACACAAAAAGGGGGAGAAGTTTTCCCAAGGGGGAGAAGATTTATAAAAGGTGGATAAGTTCTAAAAAATGGAATATGTGTTTAATTAAGTGGGAAAATAAAATGTTAAACACAACATTTTAAAATAAATATCTATATTATTTATTTTTCTGAAAAATAATGTAATCCCTTTTAAAAATTTCATCTTTAATGTCTTATGGGTTTTGTGATCATAAAAAAGTGTATATTTTTGCACTAATAATTGTGTTCAAACATATATTATGTAGTTTATGTTTTAATCTTCTCAAATAACCCTTTTATTAAAAAAAATTCTTCTAATATTTTTTCTTCTAGTTTTATTATTAGTTTATTTCATTCTGTTAAAATGTGAATGTTTTAGAAGTTTTCTAAAAAAAATTTGAGTATGGAAAATCATCTATGTGAAGCATTTTTCTATTTAGAGAAATGTATACAACAAAAAATTATTAACGTCAAATGTATATGATAAATAAACACCTATATTAAATTTCTATGTCATGAAATTAGAAACATGGAAATCACTTACATTGATGCATCGCCCGTGTGAGAAATTACATATGTAAATCAAATGTCTACATGAATCAGTTAAATGTAGAAATTGGATACATGATTTAGATACATAGAGAAAACGTCTACGTGGATATTAATGGATACCAAAAAAATTAAACTACATCAAATTTGGCTATGTGTTCAAGAATACTACATCAAGAAATTCGGCTATGTGAAGTACCCCTGTGCAATTCGACTATATGGATAAATTGGATTTGTAAAGAATGACTATGTTGATCAATTCACCTATGTGAATTCAAATTTGTGGAATTTAGCTTTGTGGTGATCCAGAATCATTTATTTCAATCTATAACCTACTATTTATCAATGTTGGTGTACTTTTGGTGGAAATTAATGCTATCATTCATACATTAAATGTTTTATTACCTCTTTATAGTAAACAAAATTATAAAAAGTTTCAATTATCAGGAAATGAAAAAATTATAAGGATAATTTATTGGTCAGTTCTTTTTGAGGTATTTTTTATAAAAGGATGTGTGTGATTTAAATTACAAGCCATGATTTTATGGATTTTATGTTGTTCGAATAAAATATAGGTTTTTCATTCTTTCTCAAGAAAAGAATATAAAAATAGAGAACATTTGAAAGAATAGAAGATGTACTTGCACTCAAACTCTCTATCTATCTCTCTCTATTAGAGCTCCCTATGTGCTACATTGTTTATTTCTAAATAATAATAAGCTTAAATATCTAGATCCACACTATCAGTATCATCATTTTTGTGTCTCACAAGGCTCTCCTTGAGCTGATTTTTTTCTTATCATCTCTCTTAGAGATTTATTCTCTTCTGTTAGTTGTATCTTATAAATAATAGCTTCGTCTATAAACTCTCTATATGTTTACTCATTCACAATGAAGGTTCCTAGTAAAATAACCTTGACGGATGATGTTTTTCAAGCCTTGTTGAAGCCTGTTTAAAAGTTACTGGTGTTGTACCAAGTGTCATCTACTTTCACTCAGTCATGTAGTCCAGGGAAAATGGATAGGTAGTCCCCAATAAAAGGATAGGTCTAGATAAATTCACCAAAATCCGAGAGTTGAGCATTGGTGGAGTGGTCTAGGGGATTTTTGTTTTCCGAACAACTATAAATATATGGTTTTTGATATATTTTCTTTGTGATTTTATTTCCATTAGGTGGACATGTTAAGAAAATTATAGAAGTAATCATATCTTTAAAGAGGATGATTTTATAATTGACGAAAATTTCAAGAAGTCAACTCACCCCCCCCCCTCGAGTCATAGTTTAGTCAATATCCAAATAGAAAAATCATCCGCAACACTAATAGTATCCCTTGAAACATGGTATTTTAGTGCATTAGAGATATTATTATACTAATTGTTCATAAGTCTTTCAATATTATTAATCCTTATTCTTGGGGTTTATTTATTCCTTTCCTCAAATATTATTTTTCTTTATATTAGGGTAACTTTATTACAAGTTTCTTCATCCTATATACCTTTATTTTTTGATTCAAAATATGCTTTGACTGAAAAAAGAGCTTCAGTTTCACTTGAAAATTTTAGATAAGTATATACCTTTCTCTTTAGGTTGGTATTCTTTGTTTCCTTTAATGATTCATCATAAATATCAATATCTTTTTCATAATCTTCTCTCATGATATTCAATATTTTATCTTTATGTCATCAATATTGATGGTTATTCAATTCTTTGTACTTTTCAGCAAACTTTTCATTATAATCTTACAACTTCTTATCTTATTTTTTAATCTTCACCTTGGAAATTTTAATATATTCTATATGATCAATTATTTTATCCCTATAAATAGTATTTATCTTCTCCTTAAACTTGGTACTTTTCTCATGAAATTACTTCATTTATAACTTTATAATATACTATGTATAGCCTTATTCTTCTCATTCTTCACTGGTTGATGTTTCTTCTTATATTTTAACTATGGCTATCAATAATATATGATGTTGAGATAGATAATAATCTTACTAACTTGATAATTATGAGTCCCCACTCTCTTCCTTACTCATTAAATTCCTCATCAATTTTCTAGAATGATTATTTTTCTTTTATATGATTATATTTTTATATTTTTCTAAAATTCCTTCTATAATGGTCTTCATCTTTATCCTCACTCTTAGTTTCATTATATTTCTTCTTTGGGAAATTAATTTCAAAGTGACCAAAACATCCACAAATAAATCACTTAATTGTCAGATTAACTTTATAATTTCTTCTTAATCATCTCAAGTTACTATAAATAAGAGGCATGATTCTCTTGTATCTTCTATCATATTCAACATAAAATTTTGACAGTGGTTCACCATTACTATATTTCAACCTGAGACCTTTCATGGATTTAAATTCCATTTCTTTCTTCATATTTTTCTTCAACACCAGAGATTTTTTCATATCATATTTGAGAATAATGTTATTAATTTTATCAAGTGATGTATCTGTAATATCCTTCAAATAATATACCTTTGGATCAAATCTTATGAAGAAAAATAGCATAAAATTATTCATAATAGATTAATCTTCAAAGGTATCACCAAATATGATGATATTACTTACTATCTCATTGACCTAGATTAAGTAATCATTAATGTTATCATAATATACCATCTGAATATCTTAAAACATTCCCCAATAAATTTTAAACTTTTATTCCATGATCATTATTTATTTCATACATATTATTATGTTTTTTATATATCTATATGGAAATTTTAAGTCCCATAACTATAGTTTAGACTTTTCATATATGGATGATATGATGGAATTCATTAATTTCCCATTTAATCCTATATTTCTCTTATCTTAATGTGTCATGGGATTATCTCTTCCTAGTATATTAAACATCACTTTAATATCATTATATACCTCAATTAATTATGAAATAAAAAATATAAGAATTAAGTTATTTCATCCATAGAATTATTTACATCAAAGGAAGAAACTCCTATACTGTTGATAGAATTCAAAATCTCCATCATCAATCTTAAACCAATGTTGGATATTTTTAGTGGTAAACTAGATCTATTACCGCTTATAGTTACCAAGTCTTATGAGATGAATGAGAGGGGGATGGTGTGAATCAGCGATCCTTTTTCTTTTTCTAATTTCTTCTATTTTAATCAATGTTAGTGTCTAGTTAAATACCAATCCTCTATTACTTGTATCTATAAACCTTAGATAAGTGATGTAGTAAGTAAAGGTAAAGACAAAAGAATTTTTAAGGTCTGGTATTAATGTGAGACTTCTCTTTATCAGGTATAGGTGGTCTAGATTGTCTATTATAAATCATTATCCATACAAAGTTAAGGTATCTCCTAAAAATTTTATAGGTAATCTCCAAAAATACTAAATAGACGATTTCCAGAAATTCATGGGATCTAGTGAAAACAATAAATAATATCCTAATGGGTTCTTTATATTATATCCCTCTAGTTAAATTTCTCTCCCCATAAGATTATGGAAGTATCATGATAGGAAAATTATACAACCTCCTAATAATTATTTAATAGTCCTCCTAAAATCCTCATAGAATTTATCTTCAATGGTGATTGTATCTCGATGTAATATATATATTGTATTTTTTTTCCTTCAAATTAATTCATCCAGATCCTCACCAAATGGTTTATAGATCGATAAACTTGTTCACAAGATATCTTGTGATATTATGATATTACAGGTAGTATAAAGTTGTTCCTGTCTCTCACTTCCTTCTCAACTTCAACACATAAGCAATTTTGTCGGCCTCCTTCAACATTGATTCGTAAGGAAATAATAAATTTATTTGGATTCTCTTCTTTTTCCTCTTTGACTAAAAATATTTCTACATCATGACAAAACTGTTAAAGGGTTATCACATTCCATTAAACATTTCATCTTTAACCCCTTCCATATTTATATCACAGAATTATCACATGATTATTATCTTCTATATTTGAAATATAATAACTTTGTGATCTTAGGTAGTGATATATTATCTTATTCAATTCCATTTAAACCAATTAAATTTATTCCATTTAAATATCCTTAACAATTATATTTTTTATCTTAATGTGATATTCAAAATATTGTATATTCTTATCCAGGAAATAAACACAATTTAAAAAATTTTAAATATTTCTTTTATTATACATGGATTCATTAAATGATACATGTAACTTGAAAATTTTATCATGGAACTCCTCATTCTAGACCTTAAACATTTTTTGTTTCTCAAAACATTCATCGTCAATGGACCATGGTAGGGTCCTTGACATTTTTTATTTTCATAAAGTTTCCATGGCCTATACTATGATGTGTTATTTATTCTCTCACTATTTTATAAATATAAAGATTCATATGTGTATATTTGTTCCTCATCATGAAGAAAATAACCTAAAATTATCATCATCACAATATAAATGAGTCATCATTTCTCATATGTAATAATCTTTCCTAAAATTTTCACTGCTACAATGTGGCATTAATTTTTCCTTTTTCTTCAACCATAACTAGAACAATTCTTAGTGAAATGGATAAATTGTTTTCTAAGTAGTCACTTTTATTCATTAATCCACCTCATCATTTTGCACATGGGATCTTCTCACACAAAATGTTTAGTGCTACATAGTGGTTCTCCTAATCTTTATTTTTCAACATCTCCTTGTTTTCACTATATTACAGTGTAGACATATTGTACTTGAATCATCTTTTGACATGATTCAATAACTTATATTAAATTAGAGAGAATTTAAATCTCATTATGATTTGGAATACATTAATAACATTACACAAATCATCATCTTATTTATTGATTAATTTTAATATATAATATTCTATAAAATCAAAAAATACCCTTTAGGATTACCCATTTACTGGTTACCTTTACCAGATTTCTTACTTGGCCTTACATGGATAACAAAACATTAGTGGTACCCATACATAGCATCATAAAAAACAATTGAACTTACATAGGTCTCATGGAATAATATTTACCTTTACTTAGAGTCTACTCACCCTCACGTAGACACTACTTTCTGTGAATTAACATTATGTTACTAATATATTTTTAGTGTTACCTTTACATAGAACACTGGGTTCTTGGATTACACTTTTTCAAGGTACAATGACCATTATGCATTCCCAAATGACCCATATGCATCATGAATAGACCTTGAGTTACATTCGTGCAGTTTCCAATTTCAACTCAAAATCACCTCATGATTTAATTAATCAATGTTGAGGACTGCCAAATTTTGTCAAATGTTGTATACAGTACTCTCTACATCAGTATTTTCCTTTAGATTAAATATTATCACATCTAGAATCACATATAAGGTTTTTTCCTTGAATCTATTTAATAAAATTTCTTTGATTGTAGTAACTTATCTTCCCACATTATTTTCCATGTACAATTTCATTAGCTCACTTATATCTAACACATGTTGGAATCTTTTTAAAATCCACACATCTTTCCTTATCGAAAAAAATACAATCCATGCCTCAGAACAACAATAGTCATATATTTTAATAACTTGGATATGAA
This sequence comes from Viscum album, assembly GCA_963277665.1. Lineage (NCBI taxonomy): Eukaryota > Viridiplantae > Streptophyta > Magnoliopsida > Santalales > Viscaceae > Viscum > Viscum album. The sequence continues at coordinate 182,653,395 of OY728159.1, forward strand.
TTAAATTTAAATATTTTATAATGAATTCAAATATGAAAGAAATATAGTCATGGTGGTTGGAAATAGCGAAGTTCAAGGGATTCTCATCAGACAATATTAATAAAATCCATTAGATATTAAATATAATAGTGGAAATCTATTAAGAAAAAATATCCAAGTGGGTAGATTTTAGAAAATTGAATATTTTAAATATTAATCATTACATTTGGTTATTACATCAATGGATTCAAATTTTTTCTCATCCTATATTGTATAGGGATGGGGGTCACCTCAGTTATCCTTATAATGGTATGTTATTGGAAGTATCAACATGTAACATAGATAAAAAGATCTTAGAATTATCATATTCAATTGATGGGGTGAAACATATGATGATTGGACATGGTTTTGAAATAAAATAAATGAAATTACAGGTTTTATTCAATTAGTTATTGTATCTGATAAAAATCGTGAGATTTTGAGTGCTATTATAACAATATTTTGGGGATATATACATATATATTTTTACCATCACATGAAAAAAAATATTTTAACTCTAAAGTTAAAAAATTATATAGGGTAATGGGAAAAACAAGGAAAATGCACTGCAATTAGTGGATGTCATTTATTACTTTCATTTGGATTATGATTTTGATGTTGCTTTAAGAAATTTGAGAAGTTTTAGTCTAGAATTTGTGTAGATGGGTTGAAAATGATGGTGACATTAGTAAGTGTGAAATTTCATGATTTCCACACCATTCATGGGATCATACCAAAACTAATTTATCCAAATCATTCAATGCATGGATTTTCAAGTAGAGGAGACACAATATATGAGTGGTGATTAATGAACATCATGATAAATTGATTAATAATTTTTTTCCACTAAGGAAGATATGAAAAGGAGGAGAAATTTTGTTGATTAAAATTTGAAGGAAAATTAAAGGGGAATATATTAAGGGATGAAACAATATTAGGATTACAATTTAGACATAATATGATATTAATTCGAAAAGTTTATGTGGATATCAATTTATAACTTGAAACATGGGAATGCACATTACAATAATTAAAATGTGTGGGATCCCTTATGGTCATTCATGTGTACCAATCAGAAAAATATTTGGTAACTTGTTAATTTTGCAGAAAATTATTATATACTTAGATCTCAATATAAGATCTATCTTAGAGTTATGAATCTTATTAAAATAAATGATATTCCACAATTGAGTAAATTAACAGACACTATTTATATAAATAAAACTTTTTTGAATCCACTAAATACTTTCCATTCTAGTGATAGACTAACTCATTATTTTATTGAGTCTCAATTTCAAAATTTGAAAATATATTATTGTTATCATTGTAAAAAAGTTGGTAATACATGTAAAAGTTTAATAAATAATAATCCATGTTTATGTGGTAGTTATTATAGGTTTTTATTTTTTTCTGTTGACTAAAATGGGGATACTATTATTTAAATCTTATAAATTTTATATTCTAGTCATTTTCAAAAATTATAATGATGATTAAGTGTGAGTAATGTTTATTGTACTTAAAAAAGTATTCTTACTGTTTATTTAATAGGGTAGTGTTAATTTTTTTATAAAACTTAATTATAATGAAGGTCATTTTAGAGTAAACTATAATGGGAAATTTGAAAATTTCAAATCAATTTCTATTGGAAAATTTATTTCTTCATGTCTAGTGAATTAAATATGGTCTTATTATATCTAAATCATATTAATGTTAGTTTCTTTTTATTTTGTGTTAATTTCAATTATGTATAGAAGATTTATGTCATTTCAATATTTAAACCAAGTCATTAATTTTGTATGACCCGATTTTAATATTTTAACATTGATCTTCTGAATTTAAACACATATCATATATAGTTAAACATAGTTGTTCTAGATTTTTATTTTTATTTTATTTTTATGAAAATTCCATCATGTCCACTTATTTTATAATTCTAAATTCCATGAACTAATAGTGTGTACCGTTTTTCTTTAATTTCTAAAATAATTTTATTTGTAGAAGTAACATAAGAGTTCAGATATCTTATACATTGGGTTAAGAAAGGAAATTAAGATTGGGTTCATATTTATATTGAGTTATCTCGAATCCTTTCAGTAAAAAATAATTATAATTATGTCTATAATAGATTAAGTATTCTATTTTTGTTAAGTAAATACATTTATTTATAAAATTTTCTATTTGAAAACACTTTCTTTGATAATATAATTCTACTATACTATGTTTGTAAAAACAATTGTTCAAATATTCTTTTATATTTCAAACTCTAGTCCTAACAGTATTGATTATCTCCAATTTTAATAGTGTTATGTGTGGAACATTATTATAAAACTATTTTTTGGATATAAAAACACTATTTTAATATTGTCTTGTTAATGTTTTGATTAACAATCACTACTGGAAATGAGTCTATACCCACACATCAATACAAACACTTTAAAGAAAAATTGGGATAGATGTTCTAGGTATAGGTATCCTTGTAATTTTAAAATAAACCACAGGTATACCTTCCCTTGTATTTCATTTCATTCGGGATCATCCCTAAAATCCTCTCCCCTACAAATTCTCCTCTACAATCCAAACCCTTGTCTCCCACACAATCCATCTCCCTCAATTATCTATCACGCTGATCCTTGGCATGAACCCCCTCCTCTCCCTGAACGACCCTCTTCTCACTTGATTGCTCTGTCATCCATCACGCTCATCCCACTCAAAGCTAAAACCCTTCCTTGATTATCCACTTCCATCCAATTGTTTCATTTGAAGTTTAGATTCCATCTTCCACATCAATTCTCAAATGTAATATCTTCTTTGTTTGATCTTGGTTCTAAAAGGTAATCTCTTTTAATATATTATTCTCTATATCTATCACTCTTTTCTCTTAGTTTTTACTTCGCCTATGAAATCTGAAGTCATTTTTGAATATTATAGGGTTCATAGTAGACCTAATATTGGGTATTTTGATGTTTAATGACCATAGATATCACCTTCTTCCACTTGTAGGTTATCACTACTAAAGTAGAATTTTTTTGGATTTCTCGATTCAATATTCACATTTTTAGGGTTCATGTTTCGTTGAAATTTCTTCATTTTTTTATTAAAAGAGTGTTTGAGTTCTATAATTTCATAATTGATGAAATTATTTCGCTATGTGATAGTATGGGGTTTTTCTAAATTGATAATTGAAATTTATGTCATGCTATAGAGCAGTTTATTTATGAATCTCAAATGTATCTTTGAAATAAATATCTATCCATTCTTATATTCTTTTTGAAATGCATATAAGAATTTAAAAGATATTTTTTATATAAATTCTAGGATTTTATCCTTTTTTGGTTTTTAAATAGGGAAATATATGTTTTAAAAAGGGGGTTTTGAAATGTAAATAGTGTGTCTAATCGTAATGGAATATTTGGCACTTTGTGGGTAAGATGGGGTGATCTTATAGGGGGCTCATTGATTTCCCCTTTTTTTAGCATGATGGTGGATACATTATTTATATGTTTTTGATAGGTGATGTTGGAAAGGGGTTTTTCTATAATAGGGTGTTAAAGGAGAGGGTGAGTTAGTTTTTGTTCTTTGTTCCTCAATCATGCCATGATTGTTTAATCACCACCACTTTTTTAGTCAAGGGAACACATATTACTAGGTGTTATTTCTATATTTATTCGAAACTAGTTGGAATGGAGACCTCTAGTGTAACCACTAGAAGGGGATTGTGCATGGTGGTGGTTTATCTCAATGATATAGGTGTGTGATATGTTAGTATCTTGTATTTGGTAGACAAAACATAGGTCAATAGTTATTCCTACATTGGTTTGGTAAATTCTAGATCATCTAAAATCAAGATCAACGTTGAAACCCATGAAACATGCTCATAGACTTCTGGATTGAATAAGGGATTACAATCTCATTTTTTGATTGTATTTTCCACTTAATTAATTTATTAGGGTATAATTATCACATTTACATTCTTTATTTACCTCATTATGGGTGTTTTCTTCCCAATGTTATTAATTTCACTTGTGTTTGGCTTCATTCATTTTAAATAGGTTTTAAATATGTTTGTGGAAACCATTTTAAATTAAAGGGACTCATTTTGTGTTCTCATATTTTGTTCTAAAATGGTCGTTTTGACTAAAAATGGATAAGTCTATGAAATTTGATTCAATGTGATTATTTCATTTAATGAAAACAAAAAGGTTTTTTTTAAAAATAGTCATTCACTTGATATTTAGTTTCTTGTATGTATATTTGAAATAAAATTATTTTATAATTTTTTTCAAATTAGTGTTCATGAATTTCCACCTGAATGAAATTGCATAGATTCGTTGGTGACATACTATTGGACCTGCTAGCTTACATCATTTAAATCTATTTTTTGTGTTTGTAGCTCATATTAGGTGTATATTTTAAATATTTATCATTTGGTATAATAATCTCGTGTTTTTTTATTGATGGGTGATTGTGGATATGGTGAGAAACATAATATTGTACAATGGATATGTGGGTATAATTGATATTTTTTATTCTGTTTTGGTATATTCTCTTATATTTTAAAACATGTACTATTCTGTGTTTGATTATAATTTCATTGAATATTATTTTTATGATTAATTTTTTAATTTTGAATTGATATTAATTTTGTTAATCTCATTTGGTTAATTTATATTTTTTACTTTTGATTATTTCTATTTTATGGATAGCCAATGTATAGGTGACCCATTATAGATTCTCAATAACTGATTCAATTTATTTAACACATTTTTTAGGATGAAACTATTTGTACGGTGTTCTTTTTGTGATGATATTTTAGTAGTTTTTAGCCAGTATTGATTAGAAACAAATTATGTGGTATTTTTGGTTTTCTCTCCACTGTTCATTTCATTTTCAATCACTGAAATTGAAATTATATGCTCACAAATTGTGGAATTATTCAATTAAACATCCACTAAATATTTATAATCGTCCTATTAGTCTCAAACCATCAATTTGATTTTCTCGAATCATTATTTTTTGTATATTCTATTAATTGTAATGAAACTCCATTCCTTTCTATTTTTTTGAAGACTCACAAATTTATATCAAAGTTTGTGGCCTTATCCTAGAATTATTATTTTTTTGAAAATTGAAAATTCTCTATGGGTTTTGATCGGTTTTTTCCCATTTAAATTCTTTTCCTTTTTTATTTTAGGGGTTTTGGGGTTTTGAGTTCTCTGTGTTTTTCTAGAGTATTTTAGACCTCGTTGCAGTGGTTTCGAGTTACCATTGTCAAAAGAAACATTCACATGTATTCATAAGTATTCATATACATACATAATACCCCCCCCATATATATATATATATATATTCACTCATGGTGGTATGAGTGTATATATTAGGGCAAGGTGTACTTATGTATATATATGAAAAATTCATACGTATGTATGGAAAAGGGGTATATCCATGTATAAGCATTTATATATGGATCCCCTTGTACATATTTGGCCATGAAAATATGTACATAAGAGCTACCAGTCCATATATATATATGTGAAAGTGCATACTCATGCAAGCGATAAATGGAAGATTTGAGTTTCCATCTTCATAAGCATATAGTCATTAGTTTGAGGTAGGTTCCCTTATGAATTTTCTATAAAATTTAAATAATTATTGGTTTCTTGTATTTAAAACCTTGTTTTTTTGTACTAAATACTGATATATATATTTCATAGAATAATTGTTTGATATCAAATTAAGTGTTTACCCAATTGAATTAAATTGAATGAAATTGAATCAACATAACCATATTCAAATCAAAACAAACCCAATTAAATGAAACCAACAAGAACTCATTCAAATTGAATTGAATGAAATGGGGCATAATATAAGTAGGAAAACCAAAATAATATAGATTGTATTAATCTATCAAGATTATAACATAATATTCCAAAATTAATTTGTAATAAATTGAATTATCCTATACCAAAAAAATAAATTAAAACTAAACAGATCAAAAAATAAATCATACCATGTTGTACCAAAGAATCATACATAAACAGTATTTTCCAATTATACCTCTCCTCGCATTCTTTAATTAGGATTTCATCGAAAATAATGATCCAATATTAACCACAGGAAACCAAACCAAATAAAACTATGAAGATTAAACCCAAAATGATTTGAACTAAATAAAGTGGAACCATACAAACCTACAATGGATAGAATGAAACCAAATAAAAAATAGAATGAAACATTTAAAAAAACATTCACAAACTATAATAAATTCAAACCTATATAACCCCAACCTTCATGTAAAAAATATAACTAAACCAAACTGATATGAACCAAATGTAATCAAATTGAATTGATTATAACCCAAATGACTTAAATTGTATGAGATAATATAAACCAAAACATGAAAAACTAAATCGAATAAAAATGTCCCAAACAAACATGTATGGAAAAAAACTAAACTAAGAAGAAACTCGAGCCAAACTGATTATATACCATTAATAGGAAGAGTAATTTTTAATTAATAGGAATGTATTATTTGATAGTATCATTTTTAATCTTGGATATGTTTCCCCTTGCTTTCTGAAACAAGATTTGACCCATGAGGATGTGTGGTTCTAATATGATGGGTGATGACTTTTATAGTCACAAGAGACGTGTATGTTGTACTTTAGTTTTTATTTTATTTTATTTATCACATTGGTAACTTAGGACCTTTACTACTTTCTACATATATAGGGTAGTTATATTCTATGAAGGGGCCAAAGGGGAACTGGAGGTGGCTACACAGTTTTCTTTACAGGGGAGAAAGATCGGGTTAGTGGGGGTATTAATTAGTGTGTTTCATTTTTTTCTTCTTTTTTACCATGTTTCATCTATTTATTTTCTTTTCCTTCAATGTCGATGTCTAATATATAGATAGGTCATGCCAAAATTTTATTTATTTCCTACATCTATTTTAATTAATTGATTTTGGGTGAAATTGTTCTCAAGTGGTGATTCCTTGATGCCCAAAAACTTGTTCTAGCATGTGGTCGTAGCCCATCAATCTTATTCCATCATAGTAATTCATATATTATAGTCTAACTAGGACATTACTATGTCTGCACTATGGTAGGGCCTAAGAAACATTGAATAACTGTACAGGGATTGGGAACATCTTCATAATTCTACACCTCCATTAGTCTGGTTCATATAAACTATCTAACAAATCAAATAAAATACAAAATCCTAGGATCAAATAATCATGACCTAAATATTTTTAATACATGTTACAGTATTTTACACACAATGATTCATATTCTAATTATTCCCAGACATGAGGCATCAACTATAACTTTTATCAAGAATAATTTTCCCCCAAAAATCTTTTCATGGTTCTTTATTTTGAATCTATATACTATAAATGTATAAAACATTTGATTATAACATTCCTAAAAAATACTAAAATGTTCTAAACTACAAAATATATCCTAAAAATTTGAAACAGTTTTGTCACATCCAAAATTTCATGCAAGAAAACTCAATAAGTTCATCTTTAATATGCCACAATCTAGAAACAAGTGTTGAGGTATCCACTAAAATTATAGGATACATTGCATCTATACAAAGCATTTTAATTATTATCATTCAACATCCTCTACTATAATATATTTATTTATCAACCATTCAATATAGAATATGCATATTCAAAAAAAGATCAACAATGTTTCTCTTAAAATAAATCTTTTATTAATCATGATCAAACACATTTAGTTGTTTGATAAGAACCATTGAAAATACAAAGAACAACTAGGAAAATGAATATACATGTATCATGATCCATAAAAGTATAAAACTAGGAAAAAATCATTTTCCATAACTAAAAATTATACTTTGAAGAGATTGAAATTTCGATGAAAGGTATTTCATATCCAAGTTTTAATAGACATTAAGCTGGTATTCTAAGATTATGAAAATGTATTTCATGAAATTAGGCATATCATCATAGAAAAAAAGAACAAAATTTCACTTCCATAAAGGGACAATAAAATTGTGGTGACAACAAAATTATGTTGGCCTTGTCCCAAAACTATAGATCCTCATCCATTTAATCATTCCCTTCTATTTTAGATACCATTCATAAATACATTTATTAACTTCTTCATGTTTCCTCTAACAGAAAATGGAAATTTTAATATATAGATCATTTATTTTATCTAAGAAAATGAAGGGAAAAAATACATAATCAATTGGATTTCTAATTTCCCTAAAGACTTTTCATCCTTTAAATGCTTTAATATATCCAAATCTGAATCTAAAGTAACATCTAATGAATCTATTATATATGAACAACTAACGTTCCTTTCAACCTCACCTATATTTTCCCCAGATATAAGGGTTTTTCTTCTTCCTATATGATTAGTTTGTTGTGCATCTGTTCAGGAACATCCCCATATGATTCCTAGAGTCCCATATTAGTCATGTCTTTTTAAAGCTTCATAGCTATCAAATATACATCAAATACCCTTTCCTTGTCTTTCACAACATAATTATGAGGGTCAAATTTACCTATTATTTCTGAAGCCCCTTATCTAGGTGTCTTAGCAAGTATCATGTTATAGTTAGCCTCACTTTCCAATTTATTAATCATTGTATTTGGTAAATTTGTATAGCCTTTTAAATTAATGTATTTTTTCCATTATTGATCAGGTATCCCCCTATATCAAATTCTCCTTTTCTGCATTTTTTCACCAGGATGGATATAGTACAGAGACAATATATCCACCTCAAAATTAGAGGAAACTAGGTAACAAACATTATTCCTTTAAGTTTTCTCGGTAGGAGTCTCCTCAGTAAGACCTTCTGGTCCTTTGTATAAAACCTCTGAACAGCTAATAATTGAATGAATTCTTATTCCAAGATTACTTTTCAATTTAGTAATTACATTCTACCATTCATTTAAATCACTATTACCCATTGTTGATGCTTCTAACTATAAGAAAATTTATGTAGATGAATACAAACCTTCTCTGACATTTATTTAGTACCATTATCATCTAGGACATGAGACTTGTAAACTTTTAGAGATAAACATATCAAAACTACATAATAATTGAACTCCTCTTAAAGGATTTACATAGTTTTTTTCTCAATGGGATAGAGGGGAAAGAGTTATTCCAAATTGTTCTACACTCCCTCTCTATGATATTCACTCTCTAAAAAACATGAGATGAAACATTTTTTGGATGGGGTTTTGAAATAAAAATTAATCTTGATTAAATCAATCCCAGAATATGATATAGTATCTTATTCCAAATTTTATTTAGAGAATTCAATCTAGTATACCATAAGATCATTTCATTTTTCTTCATTGATTCCAGCTGGAAGGATATTCTGGTTCTTGTGGAAATTTTTTTCTAAATTCCCTTTCCAGTTGAAAAGTTGGACAAAGTATGATGAAGACTATAAATGAACCTCTTATTTATACATGTACTAGCGTTCAATTTCATCCGAGGTAGAATTAGATGCCGGTTTCAATATTTCAAACTCCATGAAAATACAAAAGCTTATATGATGATAGAAATATTTATTTTTGTAGTCTAAACCCAAATAATTCCCAATAATTTTTCCAATCATCCTATGGATATAAACAATTTAAAAAGTTGGGGTTGGGATAGAAAGACTTAAACAAACCATTGATAGGGATAATCACACATCAAAAGATAGTCGAATGACCATATGTGATTGTATAAGTGCATATAGTTGAAAAACAAATGGGTGGAATACATAGAAGTAATCATGTTTTCATATTTGATTAAATTTATGATAATTTTACAATATCCAGTTAGTTCCACCATGCTATGAAATATTAATCCCCCTAAATCCATTGATATCCTTGTTAAAAGTCTATCAAGGGGTGGTGGCAGCCACACTAATCTAATAAAGATAAGAGGTGGAGGTATGATGCATCCGATAACACATAATTGATAATAAAAATATTGGGGTGACCCTTGAAAAGGTTAAATAACATCATGTACACTAATGATGGAGGAAACAGTGGTGACGAATACAGATTCATGAAAGGAATAAAACTATGGGGGGTGGAACCAGTGATCAAATCCGAGCCCTAGTGAGTGCGATAGTGAGAGCTTTGGTTACTATGTTCTAGTGGGTATGGTTATTATAACAGTTCAATAATATAATATAATACAAAATCAATTACCATATATAAATAGCACATAAAAAATACATATAAGCAAGAATACTGATAACACAAGTGTGGTCATTATAATGAAAACACTATTCAAATATCTACCTTTTCTATAATCCATCTCTACCCTAAAACAATCATCTGTGATTTTTATATAATGATCTATATCGACATAGGTGCATAGAATTACCATTTATACATTTATTGGGGTGAAATAACAATTGAATGTTTTTTCTAAATTAGTGAGTTGACTCTATGGATAAATATTTTCTGCACACATGATCAATAAAGATAAGTTAAATAAAATAAACATAACAACACATCCTATCCAATCATAAAAATAAAATAAGGACAACTTATCAAGACACCCATAGATATTATTCACAATGTTCACTAAATTATAATGATGTTATATAATTATAGATGCACCCACACTTCATAAACATACAAATAAAATAGTTCCTCTATGAACTATTTCCTACTCAATATGTAATAGGTACTATAATATCTTTCTGGTATCCCTATCATTAAATAGTAAAATCTAGTCATCACATTCTAGCCATCCATTCCCACCACATCATAAAAATTGGAATTTTTCGAACCTAGCTGTTTGCGATAGTCAAAAAAATATAAATAACATCGTAGAAATAATATTTTCTCCATAGACCTTTATATTTTTTCTACCAAATGATTCACCATGGATACAACATACTTAAATTATAGAGGAGCACACATATCTAATATCACTTAATTATAAATTATTTTTTCATATACATCACCACAAATCTCCCAATAGAACTAATATTGAAAATCTTTTTTACCTCAAATCCACTATTGCATATAAAAAGGATATAAAACTATGTATCATTTTCAACCTCAGTCTCTTAGTTTTTAGAGATAAAGAGTGTAAAAACTTAGGTGAATAATTTTCATTAAAAATTTAGAGTCTCTTCAATATTCTAGAAAGAATAACAAATGTAACTTTCATGTGTGTTCTAAAATTATCCAATAATATCATTCTTAGAAGAATTATAATAGCCCCTAGGATTCAAACCTTTCATGTTTATATTTTATTTCATGTATATAGTTTCTTGAAAATGGTAATAGGTTCATGATAGACCTATGTTGTTAGCTGGGGAGAAGAGAATATACCAACAGTTTACAGAACCATTGGTATACAGTTATGCATGATGGTCTGGGGAGAAGAGTGTATGCCAATGGTTCTATATTCCATTAGTATACAGGTATGTTTTAAAGTATGTATACCATGGTTCTTGAACCTTTAATATACATATATCATAATGTTTTCATTAAAACCGTTGGAATAGAGTAACTTGAGATAACCTATACCAACAATTTTATAAAAATCATTGGGATAGGTCTATTGCGACGGCCAATATGCCAACGATTCCAAGAACTGATGGGATAGCCTATCCTAATGGTTTTTGGGGCTTTCCCAACAATTAGAAACTATTGGAAAAATTTAAATTTTCAGTAGTTAATGTTGTATTTAAAATAACACTAAGGTTTTATAAATGATGGTTTTCATATTTCAATAAAGTATTGTAAATAAATAGGGTAATGATAAATTTTTAATTAAATTTAAAAAATGGTAATAAAAATATTTCTAGGAAACTTGTGAAAGGATTTTCTTTTTTTATGCTAACTAAGATGTAATAAATTTGATAAATGGAAAACCTTTTTATTTTTAATCATTATTCACTATACAAATATTTAAAAAAAATATTATTACTGATAATCAGAAAACTACCCATAGTGTTAAATTTGTATTAATAAGTGTTAAAAATTATTTATAGTAAGTCATTAATTTATATTAATTAATGTAAAATTAAAGAGAAGTGGTGTTGAAAATCTGTTAGTTTCACCCAGTGGTTCTCATGTTTCCAATTTGAAAGAATGGTGTTAAAATTTAGCTACTTTCACCATGTTATTTATTTGTGGATAGTTCAATAGAATTGGATCCAAAAATAATTCAAGTAATCCTAAGTTAATTTATTATATACAACAGATAAGATAATACACAAATACAATTATGGAAGATTGATGTTAAAATTACATTAATTTAACTTTATTTTTCTGCTGGAAATTTTGAAAGAATTTGATACAAATGCATCTTCCATGTCGACTTTGAATGGGTTTCTTTGTTTTAATAAGATTATAAAAATGAAATAATTAAGATATGTGGGATAAATTTGAATTTTCAATCCATATTTCTCTTTAAATTTTTGAATGAAGTTTTCTAATGAAACCATGTTCCCAATAGAATTCCTAGAAATTGTTAAATTTATAGTGGTCAATATTAACTTATAGACAATAGTTATTAAAATTAAGATACTTTAAAATGACATAAATAAGTACAATAAGTTTTTCTATAAAACCATGTACCCAAAATATATATATATTGAACCAATCACCCACCAAATCAGTCATAATTTGTATCTCTAATATATAGTTTTATTACACCCACTAAATCAGTCTCAATTTTCCTCTCCAATACACAATTTAATAAAATCATGTATTCAACTGTCTCAAAAAATTATAACCTCCTTGCATTGAAATAATTGTTCACTAGCCACCATATTAAGTCAACCCTTTTCCTTAAAATATGATTCTACAAACATATCATGACAAAAACTCTAAATAATAGATACACTAATAGATATATAAATTTTTCTAAAATACATACATCAGTATAATCGGCCATATATCTCATGATATCCTATTATTATAGGTATATGATCATGTTAATTACATAATAATTACTCATAAATAAGAAAATAAATCCTCATTTGATAAAATTAAAGGATTTAGAAAATACATTAGTTGGTAACTTACTTTACCAAGTAAATTGTAGCTGAACAGATTTGTACAAATAATTTAAATTTTGATGGACAAGATCAGCCCCATCATGGATGATACTGAAACATATTAACAATAAAATCAACCTATATAAATTTAAACATATATAATAAAATAAAACTATCTAAAACAATAACTATTTTTCAAACCAAAAAACAAATAAAGATTGAGTTCAATTGAAGTATGATCAAGGTAAATAGTTTTTTCTCTTCAATATCACTGGATTTTTTACCAAGAGAGTTAAGAACATATAGTTTCTCTATGTATAAGTCTATAACATTTCAAACCTAAGGAATATTTAGAAAAAAAATTAATAAAATGATTTGGGACTCTACTATGGTGTACCTAAAAGCATTAGGAATGACATATAGAAAAACATCTATCACTTTCAATTATTCTTTGTATAATATACTTTTATCCTATAAAAATACATTATTATAATATATGATACATAATAAAAAAAATTATACATTAATACATGATTGAAATTAGTACATGAATAATGGATCCAATATGTTTAGGGATAATATTCCAAAAGGATTCTGATCAATTACAAGTGTTCTTGTGATAACGGTCACCATATATGATTTCAATATTATGATTCATATGTTACTGATGAGTTTTAGAAAATATTGTTGATTAAAAATGACATGTATAACAAATTTTTAGCTCACCCATTCTATGTGGCCCAAGAAATGAAATAATACCTTAGTCAAATAGTAATTAAACATTTCAAAATTAAATATAAATGAAAAATAAATTCTAAAATTATAGCAAATACATTGTATTAAACACTCATTCTATAAAATATATAAATAATAAGACCCTAACACTCTTTCCTGATATGAGGCCTTTCTGTGGTGCACCAATCAGAAACCTTCTATCTAAAGTCACTTCATCTTCTGAGTGGATGGTGAATGTATGGTGACCATTTTTTATCATCCTTCATGGTGACCTTCATAGATGTTAACCCTCAAATAACTCACCTAATATTTGTTCACACTTAGTTTTATCCAATTCCTTGTGATATTCTTCATTCACTTCTACCACCTCCACCACATCCTCATCATCCCCCTCACTCTCCCCCACCATTTATTCCTCCTCTTAATATTACTCATATATCTTCATCCACCACATTAGCTTCCTCTTAAATCTCCCATGAATCTTTCTTAGAGTCTCCCTCTTCTTCTAATTCATTTTCTTCAGTGTCATCAACTATGTACAATTCAACATTAGAGGCTCCCATTAATAAATTACCTTGAATTTTAAGGGGTTCATGTAGTTTTTCATTGATACATTTCATATATCTATCATAAATTAACTTGATTTCGTATAAGATATAATGTTAATCCATATACTAACAAAAGGATACAAAATTTTTAAAAATGGATCGTATAATTTGATAAAAGTATTCCATATTTTAACACTAATATTCCATATTTTAACAAAAATAAACATTTAAGCATAAATATTTTAAAATAAAGATTGAATTAATTTTAACATTATGATTTTGTAATTTATCACTGTCATTAAAAATTTTAAGACTAAGATTCTAGATTTTAACATTGAACATCCGTATTTCAATACTAACATTACAAATTTTAAAATGAATCTTTTAAAATGAACCATATATATTTTAACACTAAAATTATACATTATAAAACTGAAAATACATATTTTAACATGAATATTTTAAAATGATTCTTTCGGGAAATTTAAAATTAATACTACAAAATTTAATACTAGAATTCCAAGTCATAACACGATGATTCTATATTTTAACACTTATCATTCTAATTTCAATAATAATATTCCAGAATTTAACACTAACATTATTTATTTTAATATTAATCTTTTAAAATTAACCATTTGTATTTTAACACTAAAATTATAGATGTTATCACTAACAATGTGTATTTTAACTCTAGCATTAAAAATTTTAAACTAAGCTTTTAAAATGAACCATAAATTTTTTAACACTAAAATTACATATTTTAATACTAAAATTCTAGAATTTTTCACTAATATTATATATTTTAACACAAAGTATATATATATCAACACTAATATTCTATATTTTAACATAATGATTTTGGAAATTTCAACATTAAGCTTTTACCATATGGGTGGACAACGATGGGTTTTGAAAAATGCTCCCTATTGATGTAATAGGGGGTATAAAATGCCTTTTTTATTAGTTCTTTCTAAATTCTCTCATCTATGATTGTTTCCTTCGTCCTAAAATTTTAAAAACAAAATTTTCCGCCATAATTTCCAAGCTTCCCTATTTGTAAGTGGATGAAGAAAAATAGATACAATGAAGTATAAACATATTCATATCTGTAAACTATATTTATTAAATGATAAAAACAACTTCCAACACATTTCAAATTTTTAAAAAATATCAATATTACAACCAAAAAACCATCCACATGTTTCTTTGGTTGGCCTTTTTGGATTGAATTATTATACATATCCACCTAAAAAAGAAGATTAATCGAAATAAAGTTTGACCAATCCCAATTTTCAACATTTTCTTAATAGTCACACAACATACCAATATTTATTTTAATGAAAAAATAACTTGAACTGAGATTTAATAATTTCCCCATGATAAAGAATATAATTTTTTCAAAAATACCATATTCTCCATCCATCTAAAAATTATTTCCCTTAAAGTGGTTAAATTATTTATCATGTAAATATTTTTAATTTCTAGGTATTAATGAATCTCCCCTTAAAAAAATAATGTTCTTTTTTCCCAAATGAATGTCTAATATGTAATAATCATCTATCACAATAATATCTCTTTCCTTTTATCTAATAATTATTGTAAAAGTTAAAGGGTCGAAGGCATTTAAAAGCTTCTCATAAAGCTCTCTTGGAAGTAATTTGAAATTAAAATATAACAATGTTTCAAATCCCATTTGTATCAAAAATTATTTTAACCTCTCATACCTAACATTATAATAAAAAACATATTTAAATAGATTTGGTGAACAAATGGAATGGAAAAAAAGTTGGGGTCTAACTCTTTAAACTATTATATAATCCCGCACTTCCTTTTCCATTAGATTATATTGTTTCTTATTAGTTTTGGAATGTTTTTACCATTTATATAATATGATAAAAATATAATCATTGCAATTTTTATGTACAGATTTATTTAAAAAAATACCTACAAATTACAGAGGAAAATAAAATTCTGTCAAAAACAAAATATGTCATGATTTTGTAAACTAAAAAACATATAAGGATTTTTTAAATCTAGAGGATCCCTTCCTCTCCATTTGGAGATCCTTACCCCACAATAGAACTACACAAATTATTTTAGATCCTACAAACTAGTGCAGTGGTGGGAATGATTTTAGAATCTGCCACTCTCTAATAGTGAGTTTTTTAGAGTTTGACACTGGCTTTCCAACTTTTATCAATAAAGTTCAAGAATCTAACCATTATGAAAAAACTAAAATAATAATGAAAAATCTAGAATTTAACATAATGATACCATATTTTTAACACTAAGCATTCAACTTTTAACACCATACTTCTATAAATTAACATTTATGAACTATTTACTAAATTTATGTCATTGAAACTAAGCTACTTGAAATTTAACTCTATGTACCAATATTTTGACACCAATTTTCAAGAATTTAATAGATTCAAAAATGAAAACAGAAAATATGAAACCTGAAAAAACAAAATGATGAGATAACAATATAGAACTATATAAAAGATGTTTTAAATCTAAATCATTCATCAATAATAGTGAAATAGCACCATCGATGCACCATAGAACCATTACTATATCCCCTAATTATTTCCCATTCCAAAATAAATGTTAAATTACATATATAGAATGAAAACACACACTTTTAAAATTTAATATAAATTTTAACACTTTTAACTCCTATATTGAATATTTCAACACTATGATACAAGATATTTAACATTGTACTTTCAAATTTTAACATCAGTGTTCCAAATTTTAACATATTTACAAATTAAAACTGAAACATTGAAAACTCAAAAATTAAAATGATATGAAAATACTGGATAACTACATAAAAGTTTTTTTAAATTTAATCAATTCATTAATAAAAGTATAAGATAACCAATAATGCACTGAAGGACCTCCATAATTAAAAAGTGTTATCCTAGATTGACCTAAAATGACACCTAATTTGGCTTGCCACAAGGACACATGTGTGCCTCCCCAAACGCCATAGGTTGGTGACAAGTGGTGAGGGACTAATCCATATAGTGGGGATACTATGTCCACAAATCACAGTTTAATAAAAGAGAAAAATGAACCAAAAATATTTACATCCCTACAAATATTATTGTTCAAGATAAATAAACAAAATAGCAGCATGTTATATCACATGAAATGTAGAAAAATACATACTCAAGGTCATGATATAATAAATGAAAAAATCTCTAATTTTGATAATCACATATACATATAGGATAAAAAATAAATAAAGTACACAAGGCCCTATGCCAACTCTGATCCACCCCTCATACTCAATCTCCACAATTTGCAAACTATATCAGCTCGACCATAAAAATCCCCAGAAGCAGTCCCCATAAATCTTGCAATTTTGGGCCTCTTCATGTTCCACTATTCATTCTATTCTCAACCTAATATCAGATATAAGGGTCTAAAAAAACTAAACATCACATGTTTGGGATGAGAAATAAATTTCAGTGGACCACCCTAATGGTGAACCTATCATATGCTATCATATACAAGTGTGTTCACAAGTGATATGTATATCGTTGTTGAATAACAACTACTAGTATAAAATTAAACAATAAAAAACAAACAAAAAAGGATGACGAAAAAAATAAAATAAAATATTGAACCTTAGGTTTTAAGGTGACACATAAGATAGATATTCCCCCAATTTGGCATAATCCATAGGATTTATATTCTGTAGCTCACCTAGCCACACCATATCCAATGTACCTTCAAGATCAAAAAAGAGATTCAAATTCCTAACATGTCAACATGGAAATATTAAAAACATTAGGGTCTCACCCAAGGCATCCATTTCAACAACACACCTAATTATCAGGCTCTATAACTCTAATGGTATGATCTAAACTAGTGAAAAGAACCTATAGTTCAATATAAATAGAAAACCTATTAAAGTCCTAGTAGTACTAAAGAACTACTTGAGATAATCATTTGAACCATTAGTGAAAATATACTTGATACATATATCTAGGGAACCTCATTAGCCCAAGAAAATTTAACCCACTCCATGAGTACCTCAACACCTCATAGTCCCTAAGCACCTAGCTAGTTCAAATAATAATACTAGGGATATTTAAATATTTTAGATCATACATTGTCTCCCTAGAACTATCTACCACCAACCAACTAGTATAGGAGAGAATCCAAAAAACACAAGGCCAACACCTTATCCTATAACATTCATAAAATCAATCGTTCCTCCAAAACCTCATCAAGAAACCACCTTTAATATCTTATGAATAATGCACCAAACATGGGTCTCCCAATGCCTGTACCTATCTATATTAATGTTGAACCTTATATCTGACCCTATCAAGGTCACCAAGAGAAGATAAATCCTCACTGGTATTCTATACCACAATTCCAACTAGACTCCCCAATGGGTTCCACCTGAATAAGAAGAACCTCAGTCCATGCTTGTTATAAGAGAACTTCATCCAACCTCTCTGGCACACAACCCAATATCAGGTACTACCTCTCCCATAAGGAAATACATGGATAGGTGATTAAAACCTATATGAAACTCCACTCAATTGAACCCATCAATACTTGGAAGTCCACAATGCCTCCCCATCCCAATGTATCTATTAAAATTAAACCTCAAGCAACTAGGATAATGAAACTCATCCAAGAAACTACTTAGTCCACCTTCTCTGAACCATCTGAAGAACCTAAAACCAAACCCCGCTTGGTTCTACAATTCCAGGTCAACTAATAAGAACAGAACCCTATTATGATCCTTGAAATATATCAAAACCATTAAGATTATTCTAGATCAAAACCTCAAATAAATCATCTTTCTAAATCTCTCTCAATGAAAAGTACCATGGTAACAGCCTCCAAATGCTAAATAGATTCCATGATCCTGGTGAATATTAAAAAACACTCATAATGGAATATATATAAGTAAAAATATTACTCCAAGATGAGAATACATGCAATAAAAATATAATGAGTAAGTACATGGTGTGTACCCAAAACCATATCTCATCGCCATGTTTCACTTCCCAACCTTGTAAACACTTTCCCAAGTACACAATATGTCTAGCACATACATGGTTTGTCACAAACATGAAGTGACTAGAAATATACCCTACATGAGTTCTATGTAGTTATTCATCATAGAATATTGATGTGTACTATACATAGTCTATGACCATGTAACTTACACATCCTTGTTCCCCCACTCAGGGTATCTAACCGTGCAGCCAGCCACACCCTAAGTAGATTTATAGGCATTTCTCGAACACACTCATTGTGTATCTATTATCTTTAACCCTTTTCACAAAATAAAGAACACACAATGTGTGTTCTTGAATAACATGTCATGTTATTAGGTTTTCCTAAATGAAAACCCCTTTATGATCACTTGAAACTCCATATTCTATGAAAAACACCCCACAGGGGCTCTCACAGCTCCCTGGACAATACAAAAACATAATTAAAAACCAAAATTAACTAATCTGTAGGGATATATGTATTAAAATTAAATAAAATAAAACCCTTTAGTGAAATATTGAAGCTTTGATCACAGATCCATGTCAGGGACCCACCATATCCTGATCCATCTCCTTTGATAAAGACTTGCATGATCCTCCACTTCCCCTTCATCTTCTTACTCTTGGCCAAACACTACACATATGGTGGATCCAGTTACATGATCATTCAAAGGGGAAGTAGAAAATAAAAGGACTAAAAAATAAAATATTAAAAAGAAAAAGAAAAAAGAATAGGGGCGTGGGCCTTTCCCCAACACCCACAATAGATTTACACCTATCTTATACAAAACTCCTCATTCTAGACTCAACCGTAGAGTCATAATTTCTAACTGATGCTCTAATAAAAATATATCACTGAATGAACACATGAAAATAATTAATATTTAATTAATTAATTATTACATATTTCATGAAAATGTGAATGTATTGAAATTAAACAAAAATCCTACCCTAGGTAAAACGCCCTATTCCAGAACCAATAGAGTAGTCAAAAAAATACCCAAGATCATTCACTATATGAAATAACTATTTTTTACATTAAAACCACCTGGAAGTAAAAAAGATAAAATTTCCCATGATTTTATCAAATTGTGATGTCTTGGTTCCTCATAACCTCCCCTCCTCAAAATCCTTTTTTTATATTTTATAAATCCACTTTAAGGGTAAGTGGTAACCGTACATCACAAATCAAAATACTCCACCATAATACAAAGATGCGCCACATGCCCAAATCAAGAGAAAAAACCATCATGTCACACTCCAAAGCATCGCGACACGAACATCAAATTCAAATTTTAATGTCATAAAAACTGCTTTCAGACCACGTTCCAACCACATCATTTTGGGTTAAACCAAGAACCACCTCGAGTCATGAAATGCTCGCCTGCCTCGATTTGAGCCGACAGAAATCCTCCAGTCACCTTCTTCATCATAGCTCCTCGAAACTACCACCTTCATCGACACTAATATCGTCACTAGAGTAACCTTTACCGTCCTCACTGTCGGCCGCCGGAAGCGCCATCCCCACGTCGCCAGCCAGGCTCTGTCACTGTATGCGCATCAGAACACCACCACCAAAGACATCAAACTTCGATCCTCATCACCGTCGGCCACTCTGAACCAAACACTGACGACAATCACCCTAAATCTAGCCACTTGAACTCATGACCCAAATGACTGTGGATACCACCATGCTGCTCCGCATTAGAGAGATCCGAGGGAACCTGGAACTAGAGAAGAGAAACGAGACGGTAGAGGAAGGATGAAATGCCGAAGAGGTCACGAAACCGAGCCATCTCTTCACCTTCTCCAGCATCATATCCATTCGAGCATCACCATCATGAAGCAAAAAACAACAGACACAAACACCACCTTTCATATAAAAACAACTACAACAATGATCTCCCACTGAAAGAAACCACATCAAGGGTGAACTGAGGGCGCCTTCTGGGACACCCTAACCAAATGAACGCACCTCCCAAAGCTTACATGCACCTGCAAAGATGACCGAATAGGAGAGCAGTGAAAGGAGCGTGAAGCTAGGGTAGCGAAGGCTTCGGGCAAGGCTTCAACTGAGAGGCAACCAACAGAAACACCAACCTCCTGGAGCTCAAATGACCAGAACAACTGCACTTCCCAAAGCCTCCGAGAAGTCATCGCTGTTAACCAACTAGGAGAGCCGCGCAGGGTCCGAAGGCCAGAGTAGCAGTAAAATCTGGCTAGGAAATCACAGGAGAAGAACGACCTCGACTACACCGCTTACCCCTTCTGGTGAAGTCACCGCCAAGCAGAAGCCCCACCTAAAATAAAAAACAGAAAAAATCCACCAACAAGAAAAAATCCCCAAAGGAGGCAGGGTCTGAGGAAGAAAGGGGAAGAAGGAGGGGGAAGGTGAGTCCAAAGAACGGCGCGCCGGACTCCCCCACTGCAAAACCACTGAGAAACCCTAGCGGTGGGGAAGCGAGGGAGAGATTCCGCTCATAGGCTCTTCATCCCCACAACCTCTCCACCATAATGCTTTTTACCCCTGAGAAGCCATAGTGGTAAACCCACCTACAATCTTAGACATCGAGCATCAGCGCACACATAACCCCTAAAATGTGAACTTCATTCATCTATGAAAGAAAGATTCTTCCCACTATAGGAGTATACATATCATATCCCCATGAGCAAACACCAAATCTATACAAACCATGATTAATCCACTAACAAACAGAATGACTGGATGTGGTCGACTAACTCACACCAGAGCACCAACCCAAAACCCCTACCACTACCCATTCCCTGCCTAATAAGAATGATGATATTTATACTCATAAACCCATTTAAATGAGGTCTGTAACCTCTAACAACAAACGGTTTTCCCCCATCATATGGATTCCTTAACACAACTCCTCTAGCACTAATCTAAATAGTTCCACCATAGTTGCTCCCCTTGGGAGCCTCCAAGACTTAAACAATTCTTAATTTATCCTAGTCAAAGACACCTAAAACCACAAACCATGCACACCATGCATTAAAATTACACTAATATAGAGAACACTTAGTGTTCCGGTAGAGACCCGAAGCTTGACGTACATGGACATTACATTACATTTGCAGAATACTTAGTACATAACAAAAAACACACACACAAGGATCGTAATAGTTTAGTGTCTTTGGAAACTCGGAACATAATCTTCTAATCATGGTGAAAGATCTTCAATATCTCCCATAAAGATCTTCCCTTTTTTTACCTAAAACCTTTCTTTATATCTTGGGGAAAAGAAAACATAAAAGGGTGAGCTCAAATGCTCAGTAAGGGTATAAAAAAGAAAAATCAATCACATCATATTCATAAGAACATAACTTTTGGAAATCTTAACCTGCAAAAGAGAGCATAATTTCATAACATGGGATAAATCATAGTAGTGAAATTAAATCCCAATAATCATAACTTAAAACATGATACTTAGTGGCATACACACATAATCATAGAGAATCATTTATTGTTAGTCAAGACTCATTGCCAAGACTATCTAAGTGGACAAAGTCCCTTTCTGAATCGAGTAACCCTCGTTTCAGTCCTGTTTCACTGAACCGGTATAACCTACCATTTCAGCCATGTCTATCTCATGAGATATAAAATCTTTACCCAATGCATTGGAGGGAGATATAGGTCCCACCCATCTTATAATGAATCATTTCTTATGTGTGCCACATAATCATAAACCATACATCATAGCGTAACCCATGTAATAAAAATGGAATTCTTAAACAACATGACATCATAAAACAATTCATATAAGATAAAGGAATTCATAAAAATATTTCCATCACAACATAATAAAATCCATGTAATAATAGGGATAAAAACAGAACCCTTTTATTATCTTAGATGGAAAATAATTTTGATAAAATACTTGAACTCCATTCTTGAGGAAAATATCCTTTCTATTTCAAAAACATTTTTCCTTTCATAACATGTCATATGACTTTAAAACAAAATAAGATGATTAAAAATAAACTTGAAAACTTGTAAAGGAAACTTCTTGGAAATAATGTTTTAAAAATCCATTCATGCCGTATAAGTTAAAAAAAACATTCTTCTCGTACTTTTGTCAGAAAATTCAAAAAAAGTACCTCGTACGAAAAACGACAAAAGATTCCTTTCATATCTTTTACTAAAAACTCACCGAAGGGTAAAATAGGTTTTAAACAATTTTAGGTGAATGGAAATAATATTACATATTGAGGAAACATGGATGTGGATGATAAAATACACCCCAGTAAATACTTACGAATAAACAATCTCGGATAAAAATGAGATTGTGATATTTCCCTTACCTTAGGTCCGATTTGCTTTGTACGTGTCCGAAGCTCCTGTATAATGGTTTAAATAATTTTATTGACTTATTCCAGAATCATACACATTGATATGATATCATATATGGTTATATTCTTAGCTTCTTGTTAGTAATATTTCATTGTTACTTGTTACTCGGGTCCTTATTGCCTTTTGTTCTTATGCGTGTTTTGCCGAATAAATTCTTATTCTTCTTTTAAGGTTATAGATACCTTATATCCAGAATGGTATTAGTGTAACATATATCATATTTATTCATTCAATTCATTTATATAATTACTATGTAATGATGATCATGTAGAACGAGTCGCATCACATCGTGGAGACGGTATTCCGTACGTATGCATGAGTGATGATATCGTTCCTATGATCATGGAATTGTATTTGAGTATATATATATTATTTCAGTATCAATATTACATTATAATAATCATAAATAGTTACTCATTACACCATTATACCCATCCTTGTAATGTGATGGTGGAAAATAGATTACACCACGGCGTGGAGACGGTATTCCGTACGTACGCACGCGCGGTGATTTCATTTTTCCGTAGGATGGATAGAAGGTGAATTAGGGTTGTTTCATATTTATAATAACATATCAGTATGTAAGTAACACTGATGTTATTACTTTATAATGAAACAACTAAAGAAGAAGAAGTTGAAGAAGAAAGAAATTGAAAATATCGGTAATGGATATTACCTCTTCTTTGGAACGCCTCTTTGAATCCTCCACTTAGGGAACTAAGATTGGTCTTTGAAGAAGACCAGGACCTCTAGGATTATTTTAGGAAAGTGGAGAGGAGAAAGTGGCAGGGTTTGGCCGAGCATGAGTGCTCAAATTGGTGTGAGGAGGAGGGGGAGGAGGTGCCCTTTTATAAGGGAGGAGAGGGGCACCTTAGGAATATCTCAAAATATTATTTTATATTAAAGTCAAAATCGGTTTATAATGGTTCCAAAGGGTCTTATTTCGAAGCTAAAGTGGGGATGGGTCGAAATCCTATCATCCAATAGGATTTAGACATGTTTAGGGTATTATTTTAACCTTATCAATCAGATTTAACTCTAAGTTAAATAATTTAACTTTTACCGTGTCTTTTTGTTTTCTTTCACTATATGGTTAATACACTTACTATAACACGCCAAACAAACCCCAAATTGTATATTATTAATACATATATCTGTATCTAAGTCATTTGGCCGAACCTTAGATTTTTAGGAATAAAATAACATTTAATAATATAATATTTTATTTAAAAACTATTTTGTGTCAATTTTGGCACTATTTGATATATGATTTTTGTGAAAGTCATAACAGAATTATATGTTCGAACAAAGTTTATTAAATCAACAATAATATATCATAGTGACCTATAAAATTAGTTGAATTCATAAAAAGTCTTAAATTACATTTATTTTGGTATTTATAATATCAATTATGTCAATATTTCATTAATAAGATAATTACTGCATCATCTTTGTGTCATAAATAAATTAAATTATTTGATGTCTAAAAATTACAAATAAAATACAATAATGTAGGAAATATTTTTAGATTTCTAATGAATATTTACAATCGAATTTATCTTATGTAAAACCCTATATTAAAAATGTTTTAGTAAATATACTTTGATTTTAACTCTTTTAACTCTTCTTTGAATTAAATAATAATAAATGTCCTAATCTAATTCAAGTGGGCCTAAATGATAATATTTTACACTTAAGGTTGTTTTTGGTCGAGATACACTTGTCCAATAGAATTAGGACATGTGTTAGGGTAATATTAATATCATTCTTACCCTTAATTACCCTATTTACTTTTAACCGTGGTAAATAAAAGTAAAAAGTTACTATTCACTAAAAATTATTTTCATCTCATTGAACCACATTTTACTTACTGACATCAACTGTGTCTCTCGGATTTTTGAAATTCCATTCACAGAAGCGGTAAAATTAAGTTTTATGAAAAATTCAGTTTTTTAACTACCACTTAGTAGTTTCACTATTCATCAAAAATTGATGTTTTTCAGAACAATGCCAAAATTTCATCCTAAGCTATATTTCATATTCCGAATTAAAAAATGAAATCTATTTTACCAAATTCATAACATAGAAGTTTCATTAATTAATTTTATAATTAAATACTGCTGTTAAAACAAATAGCGTGTTTTTAAGAAACAATATCTATCAAAAGATTGACACTTGATTATGTTTGGTTTAAATGTGAAATTAAATTCAATGACCAACATTGTATTAAATTATAAAAATATATTCTAAATATACTTTAAAACCACTCAAATTAATAATTTATCACTATTAATTATTTCGATTAAAAAAGTTGTTTTTAATTATAATTTAGTAATTTTCACTATTCATCAGAATATGAATGTTATCCGAAAAGTACCAAAATTTCACCTTAGGCTAAATTCGATACTCCGAATCCAAAAATGAAGTCCATTTTGAGATCTAAAATTTCTAAAATTTAAAAAGTGGTTATTACTATTCATAATGGCTAGTTTTAATAATATTTTAATAGCATATCGTTGTTTCGTGAAACTCAGTATTGCGTACTACACACGCTATCGAAGAAGGTTGCGATTGCATATAATGCAAGGAAAGTCAAAGATGCGTGTTGTGCAAGCTCCTTTTGGTGTAGCGTACAACACAAGACATTAATAAAATTAAAAAGAATATTTTTCATAAAATCTCAGGCTGTTACATTCTACCCCCCTTAAAATGAATTTCGCCCTCGAAATTTGTCAGGGTTATAAATGGTTTACTATTCGAAAGTTTCTTTAATAGAAACCCACATTGTAAAAAGGAATATCAAAACCAATCTTTAAAAACAAAAGTATGAAACGTAACGGTTACCCAAATAAACTAATCACTGGGTTTCCACATAGGTGAAAATATGGATATGGAAGAGAAATCTAACCATCATGTTCTGATGGAGAGTGGAAGAGAACATGGCTATGGAAAAGCCAGCAATCACAAAGCCATAAATTTGTGATGATCTAAGGTACCATCTGATTCATCAGATATAAGATCACTAGGACAAGATCGTTTCCCTAAAGTTAAAGAATTTGAATTAGAATAAATACTTACTTTATTTTGGTACAATCTCACTGTTGTTCGTGCCTTTAACAATTTCCACTTCATCTCTTAAATAAATGAAGTTGAATTTTTTATTCGTGAAGTGTTAGCAGATCATGTGATAGAATGACAGGTCATTCCATCTGTCTCAAACAAAAGGTTAGCAAAAAAATGATATACATAAGTCGATCTATAGTGAGATTAATCATATATGGTTCCTAAAATGAACTTATACATCATATGTCATACAGCTTAATATAATAAAACTAGTTTCTACTAAACAGGGACTTCCTGTAGGCCAGTGGTAGGCGATAAAGGCCAGTCGCACTTCGGTTGTGGGTTCGATTTCCACAGCCTTGTCCGACGCGATGGGCTGTCGCCCGTCCTACAGGTTGTCCTTTTTCTGAAACTATATTACTATAACATCCCATAAATAATATCGAGAAAACTTTTATCCTTAAACAATACTAACTTATGTCCAACATAATCCATTCCAATCTTTAGGCTTATCCATAATACTTCAGTCCACTCTCATAACATAGTGAAAACGATTACCAGAGATTTAACACCATCGTCGATCCCCATATATCATAAGATATGTTTTGTTGGTCACATTCCAAACATTCAAAGTCCTTAATCATGTATTCTCTTGAATACCTTAGTGAAAACATGAATGCAGTTAAAATTTAACACTTTCCACATACCAAAATCCTCAAAATTCTATATACTCAAACAATGATATCACTTAGTCCTTATATCAACCATGAGCTCATGAATACTGTTAAACATTTCGTTTTCTCATTTTCCCTTCATTATGCTCATATCATCTTATTTCCAAAAATATCTCAATCACTTTGAATACCACATTAGACCAATACATAAATATTCCAATACTTTATGATACAACATTATTTTGGAATCCCATTACATAAACACTTAATCATTCCACCACATCGTTATCATATTCAACATCGCCAATGGTGATCGCATGTGACTTCCCTTTGTCCTTTTCCTTAAGTGGTTGCTCATGTCGATCATCACTAACCCTTGGATTAGGGCATTTATTAGCATAATGCCCCATTTCCTTGCACTTGAAGCATCGAAGTGTTGGTGGTGCGTTCTCTGCAGTGTTTGCTTTATTCACATCATTAGAATCCCTTTTTCCATTACATTGACACTCAGCTGCTCGATGACCTTCTTTTCCACACTTAAAACATTTTATAGTCCCTTTAAGACAATCTCCACCATGCTTCTTTCCACACTTTGTGCATAAGGAAACATTCATCTTCTTTTCACCATTATTCTGAGATTTCTCCTTGAACTTCATCTTTCGTTTCTTGTCAAAACCATGAGATGGGTATGTAACACCAACTTCCATTTCTACCTTGATAGCACAACGCCCAATTTCTTCATAGCTACTAAAGTTTCTTATAGCTAATGCCCTTCGAAGACTTGGTTTTAAGCCACTGAAAAATCGATCAACTTTACTTTCAGGTTGGATGATAATGCCAGATGCATACCCTGCAAGTCTTGTAAAATTTGCTTCGTATATACCAAAAAATTCATCATCCTTCTGCTTCAGCTCAAGAAACTCCTTTTCCATCTTTGTTCGAAGAATACGAGGGAAGTACTTACTGAAAAACAAGTTCTTGAACTCGTCCCATTCCATGGACACAATTTCATCTCTTTGCCTCGTATTCTTGATAAGATTCCACCGTTGATCAGCTTCACCTTCCAAACGATATACTACTAAGATGACTTTATCATGCTCAGAACATTGAAGAACTGAAAATATCTTTTCAGTGGTACTGATCCATTGTTCAGCAACAAGTGGATCATAAGACCCACTGAAAGAAGGTGGACATTGCCTCATGAAGGACTCAATAGAATATTGTTCCCTTCTCTTCTCATTTGGGAGTCTAGAATGATTCATAGCTTGTGTAAGTATAGAAATAAGATTTTTCACTCCATCTCCCATAACATTTGTTTGTTCAGGAGGGAAATCATTGCATTGTCCATTGCATTGATCAACACGGTTCCTTCGGGTTCCAGCCATCGTCTAAAACCCAAAAAGAATAGTGTGAGAGGCAAAAATCATGCTAGGTAAAACAACATAATAAAGGGGGAGTACCTTCAATATATAACATCTTAGGTTTAATTCTATGATCGTTAGCGTAATTCTAGTACTATAACATATACGTATACTTAACCTTAGGGACATCCCTAGACATACCTTAGAAATATCTCAAGGGATCTCACTAAAGTTCTCGCATCCTAGTTTCCAAAGGTTGACTAAAACTTTCCTCTGATACCAACTGTAGAGACCTGAAGCTTGACGTACATGAACATTACATTACATTTTCGGAATACTTAGTACATAACAAAAACACACACACAATGATCGTAATAGTTTAGTGTCTTTGGAAACTCGGAACGTAATCTTCTAATCATGGTGAAAGATCTTCAATATCTCCCATAAAGATCTTCCCTTTTTTACCTAAAACCTTTCTTTATATACTGGGGAAAAGAAAACATAAAAGGGTGAGCTCAAATGCTCAGTAAGGGTATAAAAAAGAAAAATCAATCACATCATATTGATAAGAACATAACTTTTGGAAATCTTAACCTGCAAAAGAGAGCATAATTTCATAACATGGGATAAATCATAGTAGTGAAATTAAATCCCAATAATCATAACTTAAAACATGATACTTAGTTGCATACACACATAATCATAGATAATCATTTCTTGTTAGTCAAGACTCATTGCCAAGACTATCTTAGTGGACAAAGTCCCTTTCTGAATCGAGTAACCCTCGTTTCAGTCCTTTTTCACTGAACCGGTATAACCTACCATTTCAGCCATGTCTATCTCATGAGATATAAAATCTTTACCCAATGAATTGGAGGGAGATATAGTTCCCACCCATCTTATAATGAATCCTTTCTTATGTGTGCCACATAATCATAAACCATACATCATAGCGTAACCCATGTAATAAAAATGGAATTCTTAAACAACATGACATCATAAAACAATTCATATAAGATAAAGGAATTCATAAAAATATTTCCATCACAACATAATCAAATCCATGTAATAATAGGGATAAAAACAGAACCCTTTTATTATCTTAGATGGAAAATAATTTTGATAAAATACTTGAACTCCATTCTTGAGGAAAATATCCATTCTATTTCAAAAACATTTTTCCTTTCATAACATGTCATATGACTTTAAAACAAAAGAAGATGATTAAAAATAAACTTGAAAACTTGTAAAGGAAACTTCTTGGAAATAATTTTTTTAAAATCCATTCATGCCGTATAAGTTAAAAAAACAATCTTCTCGTACTTTTGTCGGAAAAGTCAAAAAAAGTACCTCGTATGAAAAACGACAAAAGATTCCTTTCATATCTTTTACTAAAAACTCACCGAAGGGTAAAATAGGTTTTAAACAATTTTAGGTGAATGGAAATAATATTACATATTGAGGAAACATGGATGTGGATGATAAAATACACCCCAGTAAATACTTACGAATAAACAATCTCGGATAAAAATGAGATTGTGATATTTCCCTTACCTTAGGTCCAATTTGCTTTGTACGTGTCCGAAGCTCCTGTATAATGGTTTAAATAATGTTATTGACTTATTCCATAATCATACACATTGATATGATATCATATATGGTTATATTCTTAGCTTCTTGTTAGTATGATTTCATTGTTACTTGTTACTCGGGTCCTTATTGCCTTTTGTTCTTATGCGTGTTTTGCCGAATAAATTCTTATTCTTATTTTAAGGTTATAGATACCTTATATCCAGAATGGTATTATTTTAACATATATCATATTTATTCATTCAATTCATTTATATAATTACTATGTAATGATGATCATGTAGAACGACTCGCATCACATCGTGGAGACGGTATTTCGTACGTACGTATGAGTGATGATATCGTTCTTATGATCGTGGAATTGTATTTGAGTATATATATATTATTTCATTATCAATATTACATTATAATAATCATAAATAGTTACTCATAACACCATTATACCCATCCTTGTAAGGTGATGGTGGAAAATAGATTACACCACGGCGTGGAGACGGTATTCCGTACGTACGCACGCGCGGTGATTTCATTTTTCCGTAGGATGGATAGAAGGTGAATTAGGGTTCTTTAATATTTATAATAACATATCAGTATGTAAGTAATACTGATGTTATTACTTTATAATGAAACAACTAAAGAAGAATAAGTTGAAGAAGAAAGAAATTGAAAATATCGGTAATGGATATTACCTCTTCTTTGGAACGCCTCTTTGAATCCTCCACTTAGGGAACTAAGATTGTTCTTTGAAGAATACCAGTACCTCTAGGATTATTCTAGGGAAGTGGAGAGGAGAAAATGGCAGGGGTTGGCCGAGCTTGAGTGCTCAAATTGGTGTGAGGAGGAGGGGGAGGAGGTGCCCTTTTATAAGGGAGGAGAGGGGCACCTTAGGAATATCTCAAAATATTATTTTATATTAAAGTCAAAATCGGTTTATAATGGTTCCAAAGGGTCTTATTTCGAAGCTAAAGTGGGTATGGGTCGAAATCCTATCATCCAATAGGATTTAGACAAGTTTAGGGTATTATTTTAACCTTATCAATCAGATTTAACTCTAAGTTAAATAATTTAACTTTTACCCTGTCTTTTTGTTTTCTTTCACTATATGGTTAATACACTTACTATAACATGCCAAACGAATCCCAAATTGTATATTATTAATACATATATCCTTATCTAAGTCATTTGGCCGAACCTTAGATTTTTAGGAATAAAATAACATTTAATAATATAATATTTGATTTAAAAACTATTTTGTGTCAATTTTGACACTATTTGATATATGATTTTTGTGAAAGTCATAACAGAATTATATGTTCAAACAAAGTTTATTAAATCAACAATAATATATCATAGTAACCTAGAAAATTAGTGTAATTCATAAAAAGTCTTAAATTACATTTATTTTGGTATTTATAATATCAATTATGTCAATATTTCATTAATAAGATAATTACTGCATCATCTTTGTGTCATAAAT
Source organism: Viscum album (assembly GCA_963277665.1). Lineage (NCBI taxonomy): Eukaryota > Viridiplantae > Streptophyta > Magnoliopsida > Santalales > Viscaceae > Viscum > Viscum album. Next base: position 182,685,280 of record OY728159.1, read on the forward strand.
AAATTAAATTATTTGATGTCTAAAAATTAAAAATAAAATAAAATCATGTAGGAATTATTTTTATATTTCTAATGAATATTTACAATCGAATTTATATTATGTAAAACCCTATATTAAAAATGTTTTAGTAAATATACTTTGATTTTAACTCTTTTAACTCTTCTTTGAATTAAATAATAATAAATGTCCTAATCTAATTCAAGTGGGCCTAAATGATAATATTTTACACTTAAGGTTGTTTTTGGTCGATATACACTTGTCCAATAGAATTAGGACATGTGTTAGGGTAATATTAATATCATTCTTACCCTTAATTACCCTATTTACTTTTAACCGTGGTAAATAAAAGTAAAAAGTTACTATTCACCAAAATTTATTTTAATCTCATTGAACCACATTTTACTTACTGACATCAACCGTGTCTCTCGGATTTTTGAAATTCCATTCACAGAAGCGGTAAAATTAAGTTTTATGAAAAATTCAGTTTTTTAACTACCACTTAGTAGTTTCACTATTCATCAAAAATTGATGTTTTTCAGAACAATGCCAAAATTTCATCCTAAGCTATATTTCATATTCCGAATTAAAAAATGAAATCTATTTTACCAAATTCATAACATAGAAGTTTCATTAATTAATTTTATAATTAAATCCCGCTGTTAAAACAAATAGCGTGTTTTTAAGAAACAATATCTATCAAAAGATTGACACTTGATTATGTCTGGTTTAAATGTGAAATTACATTCAATGACCAACATTGTATTAAATTGTAAAAATATATTCTAAATATACTTTAAAACCACTCAAATTAATAATTTATCACTATTAATTATTTCGATTAAAAAAGTTGTTTTTAATTATAATTTAGTAATTTTCACTATTCATCAGAATATGAAAGTTATCCGAAAAGTACCAAAATTTCACCTTAGGCTAAATTCGATACTCCGAATCCAAAAATGAAGTCCATTTTGAGAGCTAAAATTTCTAAAATTTAAAAAGTGGTTATTACTATTCATAATGTCTAGTTTTAATAATATTTCAATAGCATATCGTTGTTTCGTGAAACTCAGTATTGCGTACTACACACGCTATCGAGGAAGGTTGCGATTGTGTGTAATGAAAGGCAAGTCAAAGATGCGTGTTGTGCAAGCTCCTTTTGGTGTAGTGTACAACACAAGACATTAATAAAATTAAAAAGAATATTTTTCATAAAATCCCGGGCTGTTACAGTTCCTCTTGAAAAACATGGAATATTCCTCATACCAAGATCAACCACATGACCACCCTCCACCCTAACTTCAATCCAAGACAACGAGACCCTAACCACACTCTTGACACAACACCAGAAGCATGACTAGAAACAAACAGGGCTATAAATCCCACCAAACCTTCCCTCTCAACCATCCAAGAAACCAGGATCATTCCCATGGCTCCACTTCTCAATCCCAAGGAAACCTCGTTACTAACCATAGAACATCTCAAGTAAATCATAACCTTATGGAAAACTTTTCCGAATCTAAACATATCCCATGCATCATTTCACTCATCAATACACCACAACCACCAGAGAACCCAAATCCTACACTAATTTACAAGGGTATCTACACATCCCTTGATGAAGGGAATAAATTTTCACCACTAGATAACATCTTTCAAGAGGATCCACATTTCTTTTCATCATAATAAAATAATCATGGTTCATTTGAGTAGATTTCCACCAAGGATCTATATAGTATGATATCATATAGATCATTACATCAACTTCAAAAAACTAAACCTCCATATTCAATGAAATCATATACAAACAATAACATGTCATGGGAATCCTACATGCCAATTATAATGCATGTACATAGGCCTCTTATCAATGGTCTAAGAGAAAAAAACTAATAAACCATGAATCAAAAAACCCAAGTGCATCGCACTAGGTGAAATCATACAACTATAAAAAAACGAAGAATATTAATACCATGCCTTGTAAACTTGGAATTTCAATCAGTAAAGGCGTTCACAAAAAAAAATTATTTTTATATCCTTCATAAAATTTAACACATTCCTATTCAACCATTATACTAACTCCAAAAATCATAAAACTAGACAGATCTGATAAAATTTTGTAATGAACTGGATCATGTCAACTTGTCATGTCACCCAATGTATCTCACAAAAGGCCTCAGGTGCACCTCCCCATATCCCAAAGGTTACAGATAGGTGGTGACGGACTAATCTATAGAGTGGGGAGACTATGACCATAAATCCGAGTGAAATAGAGGTGGAAAATATACCAAACACATCCACATCCATAAACATCAAATTATGAAAGATAAATAAACAAAAATAAAACATGTTATATCACATAAAATATAGAAACATACATAACCATGGTCATGTTATAATGAATCAACTGATCTCCCATTGTCCAGAACCCATATACATACTAAATAAATTAAATAAATAAAATAGGCAAGGCTCCACATCTAACTCTATGTTTATCAACATACCTGATCTCCACAACTACCAAACTGTACCAACACAGTCATCAAACTCCACATGAGTATTACCTCTAAATCATGTAATATTTGGACTCTGATTAATCCACTTTGTATATCATACTCAACCTGAAATAAGACATAAGGGTTTGAAAGATAACTAAAGTAAACATATAGGTGTAAGAAATAAATCTCATTAGGCCACCCTAATGGTGAACATATCATATGTTATTATATATAATTTCATGCATTTGTGATATATTGAATCAATTCAAATAAAAAAATAGAATAAAAGTAAATAACTTGATATAAAAAAATGGCTAATAAATATAAAAAAATACAATAGTGAACCTCTAGTTCTAAGGTGACACCTAAGATAGATCTACCCCCACTCTATCCTAAGCCAGTGGATTTATATAACATCTCTCTCCCATCCAAACCACATTTGGAACATCTTCCACATAAAAAAGGTGATTCAGGCATCTAACACATTAATAAGAATGAAGATTAAACCCTAAGGTCTCACCCTTGGTTTTAAAGACAACAACACACAAAAATTTCAAGATCTAAGACTCTAATGGTATGATCTAAACTGATGACAATAACAACTAGTTTCCCAAAATAGGTAATCTATTAAAGTAATGATAGTTTTATTGAAATAGTTGGGCTAATAATCTAACATATCAATGAAAAACTTCTTAATTGGGACATATAGGGATCCCTATCATCCTAGGAAAACATAACCCACTCCATTAGTTATTTAAAACCTCATAATCCCTAGTCCCCTAACCAGAGATAATACTAAATTCAATGGAGATTAAACTCATTCAGATCATCCATTATCTCCCCAGTCCCATCGAACTCCAACCAACCAATAGAGGATATAATCTAAAAAAATCAAGGCCAAAACCTTATCCCCAATCATCTATAAAAATTATCACACCTACAACATTTTTTAAAGGAACTACCTCCAATATCCAATCCCTCAAGCAGTAAACATGGGTTGGCCAACACCTTCACTTGTCAACATCAATTTTGAACCTCATCTTTGAACCTCTCAAGTTCACCAAGAAATAAAGTTTCTTCACTAGTATTATGAACCAAAATATCAATAGGCAATCAGTAACACCCTGAACCTAGTTTCCAAGAGTTGGTTCATTATGTTATTACATTATCCTGATCATAAGAAATCAAATCCTAAAGGACCGATCGGTTTAGAAGCCTTAGAAAACTATATACAATAATAATTTTTACATTACATCTTGAAATGGAAAAAACATATTATCTCCTTTGAAAACACTCATATCCCTTAGACTAACCATGCAGGTCAGTCATAATATAATTTTTCACATACAAGGGGAAAATGAAACATAAAGAAGGGGTGAGATCATATTCTCATTAAGGATAAACAATATACTAGAATCTATCATGAATAAGAATAAAAACTTAAAGAAATGTATAAAAATGAAACAAAATACTTTTAAACATAATATTCAGTATAATATGGAAAAAATAAACAAAATCATTCCATTTAAATATTCACATGCATATTATTCTAGTCGAATAATCACATGTAATATCAAATACTAATTTCATAATGAGGTAATGCATAATGTTGGACATCATAACCACACCGTCAAGGCATCGTTCCAAGACCATACATAAATGGGTAAAACCCCAAACTAGTTTGTCTCATTAGACCTTCTGATGCATCGAGGGTCTATATCAATCCATACTCATCACTTACTAAATCAGATGCATTCATCATATGAAAATGTTGAAACATAACATGAACAATCATATTAAAACTAGCATATGATATGTTAATACTTTAACCATAAACCATGAATTGTATAAAAATAGAACATCCACAGTCAAACATATCACAAAAACTTAAATGCAATATGGAAGACTGTATCATAATAAATAAACATAAATCAAGAATAAAATCTAATAAATTATGTTGACATAGGTGAAAATAATCTAATAAATTCATTAAAACTCTTTGAGAGAAATATCCCTATTTAAATTTGAAATTATTTTGAAGCCTCACAATTATAAAAGAAATTTTTTTATGAAAATAACCTTGTAATATTTTAAGGGAATATTTAAAATGGTAAGGCATCATACTAGTATAAAATAGCCACACACACTATATAATTTAAAAAACACTCTTTCCTTAATTTGTAGAAAAGGGTTATAAAGAACCTCATTTGGAAAATGATAGAAGGATTCCTTTTAAAACATTTTATAAAAACTAAAACATAGCTAAAATGAATTTAAACCATTGTATGTAATATTTTGAAATACATTTTAATAAACATGTACTTTGATGAAAAATATGTACTAGAAGATACTTACATATAAACAAGCTCAGATAATAATGAGATTGTGAAATTAACCCTTAGCAAATAATTTCCAATAGTTGATGGTGTGTTAACCTCTTTGATAGTGGTTAAATAATGTTATTAAATTATACGAGGACTATATTCTTATTTATGATATCATATATGATATTCTTATATCATTTTGTTAATAATAATTCAGTATTAACATTGTTTCGGGTGTTAACTACCTTGTTTTCCTAGGCTTGTTTTGCTGTGTAAGTCAAGTTTCTTATGAATAAGATATATCTTATTAATATCTATAATGATATTAAATTCATGAATATTAAATTCATTAATTAAATAAATTTTTATAATCATTCTTAAATGGTTGTAGTGGAGGATTAATCTCATCGCATCGTGGAGACGGTATGTCGTATGTACACACAAGTGACCGTATCAATCCCTAAATGGTTAAATGGTATGGAATTGGATGGTAAATTATTTATAAAGAATAATTATCATTTCATATTAATTATTTATATCCACTATACTCATCATTATACCCATACAAATAATTTAGTGTTGAATAACAAATTACACCACGGTGTGGATATAGTAAGGTGTACGTATGCACACGTGGTAATATTGTTATTCGTGGGATGGATAAAAGGAGGAATATGGTTTCCCCATAATTAAAATAACATATCGTCATGTATATTATATTGTATTTATTAATTTGGTATGGAAGAAAAATACTAAGGGGAAGTATATGAAGAAAATAACATTGAAAAGTTTGATAAAACAATTAACTCTTTTTTGGGTATCTCCTTTTAATTTGAACAAAAGTGCTCCATAAGTTGGATTTCTTCCCAAAGTAGGAATTCTAGGATGAAGTTATAGAAGTTTTGAGGATATTTATGTATTTTTTGGCCTATCCAAATGGCTTTATAGATGTTAATAAAATAGAAGAATATGTTCTCCTTAATAAGAGAGGGGAGGGGTACTTTTGGAAACTCCAAAACTATCAATTTAATATAAATGGATTTTAGATTTATAATAGATAAAAAGTTATTTATTTCAATAAAATATTATTATGGGTATAAATTCTCTCAAAAAAATATTTTTAAACAAGTTTAGGTCACAAAATTAACCTTAAATTTTGGATTTAACTCTTAGTTAAAAAGTTTAACTCTTACCTAGTCTACTTTTCTTTTTACACTATAGAGTTAATATATTTAGAATAAAATGCAAAACGAACCCCAATTGGATATTTTATGACATATTTAACACTATAATAGTAATTTGGACGAACCTTATATTTTTATGAATTTTATATCATTTAATAAATTATTATTTATTTTAAAGTATCATTTTTGTCAATTTTGATACTATTCAATATTAGTATTTCTAAAAATATAAAAGCAACATGATAACTTTGAAAAAATACTTAAAATATGTCACTATCATGTATAAGTTATCAATAAAATTATTTTATGTTATTAATTAAGTCAAAGTACACTAATTGTAATATTTTTAATATCATTTATTTGATATCTAAAATAATTAAACAATTACTACATAATTATTATACAAGCCTTTAATTAAGTTATTTATTATCTAAAAAATATATGATGAATATTAATTTATTATATTCCAAAATAATAATTATAAATTAATTTATCTTATGTATAACCTCATATTAAAAATGATTTAGTTATTAAAATTTGAATACGATATTTTTAACTCTTCCTTAAATAAAATATAATAAATGTCCTAATCCTACACAAGTGGTATAAAAAGGATCATATTTTCAACCTAAGAATTATTTTGGTATAAAAAACCTATCCAATGAAATTAGGTTGAGTGTTAGGGTAATTTTATATTATTATAATATTATCATTACCTTTAATTACCTTATTTACCTATAACTGTGGTAAATAAAATCCAAAAGTTACTATTCACCAAAAAAAAATATGTTGATCTTATTAGAACATATTTATCATAATAATTACAACCATGTATGTATGATTTTTTAAATTCAATTTTTATAAGTGATAAAATTATGTTTATTGTTAATCCGTAGATGTGGTTAGAAGGCGGGTAAAAGTGAAGTTCAAAAGTTCAATAAATTTTTATGTCTAATTATATTATAAAAATTATTATAATGGCCTACATAATGTTAAAAAATTTATTCCTTATATATTTTTACTTAAAAATAAATTCAATTTAAAATAATTTTTTCAATGAAAAATTCAGTTTTTAACAACAATGCAAGTTTTCACTATTCATCAAAAATTTAAACTTTTCCTAAAAATACCAAAAATTCACCATAAGCTAATTTGGATATTACATATTCAAAAATGAAGGATATTTTGAAAAAAAATTAAATTTCGTAATGTGGTTAATATTATTCATAACCTCTTTTCAAACGCCATGTTTGATAGGTCATTGTGCACTCGAACTCAATGTTGTGTGGATCGTAAGCTATTGAATTATTTAAAAAGAAAAATATCATGGAATCTTGGGGTGTTACATTCTTCCCTCCTTCAAATAATTTTCATGCTCAAAAATTCTAAAACATCACTTCATAAAAATAATTGGGTGGTACTTCATCATATGTTCCTCAGCTTTCCACACCACCTCATCTATTTTATAGTTTCTCTAAAGGACTTTTACCAGACGAGTTGTATGATTCTTTGAAACTTGGTCTCTAGTGTTAATAATCTTGATAAGAAATTCACAGTAAGATAGATCAGGTTCCAATTCTACTTCTTCATATGTGAGATCATGTGTTGGTTCTATCATGTATTTATTTAACAATGATGTGTGGAAAACATCATCAACTTTGGAGAGACTTGACAACATTGCAAAATGGTAAGCCACAGCTCCAAATAATTCTAGAATTTCAAAAGGTTTGATGTATCTTGGGATTAGTTTACATTTCTTTTTGAATCGTATTACACCCTTCCATAGAGATATCATGAAGAAAAAAAGATCTCCTACTTAAAATCCAAAATCCTTCCTACGGTAATCAGCATAGATCTTTTGCCAACTTTGAGCTACTTTGATATAATATTGAATAATCTTCACCTTTTCTGTTGTTTCCTCAACAAGTTTTGGGCCTATGAGTTTTCTTTCAGCAAAATCATCCTAACAAGTTAGTATATGACATCTCTTTTTATATAACTCTTCATATGGTTCCATATGAATACTTTAATGGAAGCTATTGTTATAGTAAAATTATATTATACGTAAATATTTATCCCACATACCTTGGAAGTCAAGTTATAATGATCTCAACATGTCTTCTAAATTTTGAGTAGTCTATTTTGATTGTCCATCAGTTTGAGGGTGGTAGGTAGTGCTCAAAGGAAGATCATTATCTTGGTCCTTCTGAATACTTTTCCAAAATCTTGATGTAAAATAGGGATCATGGTCAGAAAAAATCGATATGGGTACACCATGAAGTCCTAAAAATTCATTAACAAAAAATATTACTAAATATTCAAGTGGTAAATAATCTCTTATATCATGAAAATGTGCTGATTTGGTAAAACAATCAATAATAACCCATATAGCAACATTTATTTTGGAAGTCTTTGGTATCCCCATGAAACATTCCATCATAAGAGCATCCCATTTTCACATAGGTAAAGAAAGAAATTGCATGAATCCACTTGGATGTTGTCTTCTAGCTTTCACCTATTGAGAAACCAAACACCTTGATACGTAATTAGCAATCTCCCTCTTCATCCCACCAAAAATGTTCTTTAAATATCTATACATCTTAGTGATACCAAGATGTATAGATAATTTTGGATATATAATCATCATCCAATAATTTCATTTTTAGGTCAGGTATAGTGGGAACACAAATCCTCTTCCCGAATTTCAAAATATCATCTTCAAATATGAAGTCAATCAGTCTCCCATCATTCGCAGCTTTAATTTTATTTTGAAACTCCTCATCTTCATACTGAGAACTTTTTATCCTTTCCAGTAAATATGGTTTGGAAAACATTTTAAAAGGTAGTGATGTTTCACCTTCCATGATAATTACCATATCCATCTTTACAAGATTTAGGAATATAGGATCCCTTTCAACTCTCATTCTATTTATAACTCCATGGTCTTTCCTTCTCAAAGAATATGTCACCTTATTTTGCATTCCTTGGTGGTAGTGTATTGTGAAATAATAATCCTTAAGTATCTCAATCCATATTCTTTGTCTCATGTAGAGTTCTTTCTATGAGAAAATATATTTCAAACTCTTATGATTAGCATATATCTCACATATTTCATTGTAGGGAGTGTCTCCATATATTTAGATAAAATATTACTGCTTCTCACTCAAGATAATGATTTGGGTATTTTTTCATGAACTTTTAATTGCCTTGATGCATAAGTAATAACCTTGTCATTCTACATAAATACACAACCAGGTCCTTTCCTTGATGCATCACTATAAATCACAAACCCATAATTTCCATATATTAAAGTCAAGATGACAACATTGAATAATATTCTCTTAAATTCTTTAAAAAATATTCACACTTTTTTCAAACAAATTCAACCCCTTTATGTGTGATCTTGGTTAATGGGTTATCCAATCGGTAAAAATTCTCAACGAAACACTGATAGTAACCTGGTAAACCAATAAATAAATATACCTTCATTATTCTTATCGATGTTGGTCATTCTTGGATTTCCTTTTTCTTTGAAGGATAAATATATATTCCATCCTTCAAGACAATATGGCCAATAAAAGAAATTTCATGAAGCCATAATTCACTCCTTTTAAACTTCCGATAGAGCGAATTTCCTTTAAGAGTCTTCAGAACAGTCCTCAAGTAGTTTTCATGGTCTTAATAGCTTTTAGAGTATACCAATCTATCATTAATAAATAATATGACAAAATCATCAAGATATTCCTTGAACAATCAATTCATTATGTCCATAAAAATATAGGGTACATTAGTCAGCCCAAATGGAATTACTATAAACTTGCAATGCACATACCCAATTCGAAATGCTGTCTTCGGAATATCTCCCTTATTTACACACAATTGATGATATCCAAAACGAAGGTAAATCTTTGAAAAATATTGATCTCCACTAATTTGATCAAACAAATCATTAATGTGAGGTACGAGATACTTTTTTTATTTTAATATCATTGATTTCTCTATAGTCAATTCACATCCTCATTGATCCATATTTCTTCTCAACAAAAACAACTGGGGCTTCCCATGGGCAAACACTAGGGAGAATAAATCCTGTATTACATAACTCTTCTAGTAATCTCTTCAACTCTACTAATTCCACTATATCTATTCTGTAGGGAGTCTTTGATATTGGTCTTGCATCAGGGATTAAATCATTACAAAACTCAACTTCATGGTTTGGGGTGTGTCCGGGTAATTCTTTGGGAAAAAAATCAATGTATTCCTTTATAATAGGTATATACTCAATTTAAATATTTATTTCCTTATCCCTAGATGTTATTTCCTTTTACTTCCTAAGAATTTCATTCATAAGAGCTATTATGGGTGGATCTAGATAAGAATCAGATGAGGATGTTTCTGCTCTAAAGATAATGGATTCTACATCATCCTCACAAATTGTAACTTCTTTCTTCTTGAAATAAATTTTTGTATCATATTGTGATAACCAGTTCATACCAAGGATTATATCAAAGTCAACCATAGGTATGATGATAAACTCAACTGATGAGGCATGTTTATAAGCAATAATGGGAACTGCCTGAAACATCATTATTGTAATGAGAATTATCTTAGGGGTTTTTACTAACAACTCCCTTGTTAATGTGAATTGGAAATATATAATTTTAAAGAAAACTGGTAATATATAAATTAATGTGAGGATCCGGAATCAAATAAAGCTTTGGATAAATTTTAGGAAATGTATAAAGTGCCTTCCACCACAACATTTTGAACTTCAACCTCAGTAGTTGTGATCATAAAATCTTATCCTTACTCTCTTGGAATTTTCTGGGGAAATTTTCCTTGATGCCTAGGGTAATCATTTTCATAATTTCAAACTCTTTAAAATTATAGAATTGAATATTAGTAGATTCTTTCTTTCCCTTTCAATCAGAAGATTGGTGGCCTTTTCTCTACACTTGTAGAAAACTCTCATAACTTTTAGGCAAGTAAGAGGGTGTTTCTTGCAACAATTATTATAGGGTGGAAAGTCAACCCTTCCCTCATTCCCCTTATTTTATTTTCTAGAGTGTTCAGCATCCCTCTTCTTCTCTTGGTTTACTTTAAAGTCATAAGACCTAGATAATTACTTTTTTGTATTGATTTCACATGATACTTTATCTTCGTACGATGAAAAATATTGTGAGACCAATTCCTGTCAGAGGAATGGTTTTGACCCATAAAAAAATAGATCAATCTTACTTCTTGGGTTATGTATGTATTTTGCATCATTTCTTTCTAAACTTGTGAAGTTATCCTAGAACTTTGCAACATTCTCATCCTATTTTTTCCTTAGACTCAAAAATATCCTTTCCATATCAACTTGATGTTCAATAAGAATTTATTTTTCTATGAAAAGTTCTTTAAAATCCCGTCATTCCATATTTTCAACTTATTCATCTTACTTCATGTTTTGAATTAATGACAATCATTGATCTGCATCTCCTAAGATATAATAAAATTCCATGAAAACGTTTTCCTTTTCATTACTCCCCAAAGAAATAAATATTTTCTCTAAGGAACTTAACCCTTGTTCAGCCAAAAATGGATTTGTTGTCCCATTTAATGTTGGAGGCTGTTTTCTCATGAAGCATTCTAACATTGATCCTCTGCATTGTGGATTAGGGTGCTTCATACAGGTAAGGTAATTATTCATAACCTGATTCAATATTCATAGTATGGTTATAATTTATTCAGCACCAGTTATATCACCATCTAAACTATCATTATCTTCCATAGGAGGGAAATTCTTACTTGGAATACATGCATTGATATAGTTTCCATTCCTTCCACTAGGCCCCTTTTCAAAAAAAATAGAATACACTAGATTAGTTTATGAATCATAATACATAATTCCAAACTATTAAAATACTCAACGTAAATTGAAATTGTATTGAATGTCCAATCAATAATCATAAAAATGGTTTTTTGAGTATATATTTTTTCATAAATCCTTTTTAAAAGTTTTTAAAGTAAATGTGAATAATCTTAATCATATCCCCAAGAAGTTTCAAACCAGGTGCACAGTAAAGCTCAATTTCATGTACTAGGCCACCCCGAGTCGGGCCCAGAACACCTTGTCATAGTTGTTACTCCTAGGTACATTCTTTCTAGAATCACTTCCACTTGTAGTATCCAGAAAAAGAGGTGTTTATTATAAAACCCTCATAATCTCTATTTTATAAAAATTATAGTATGTTCTTATATACTCATTATCAAATTCTATCTTAGCGTAATGTTTCATAATCAAAGTTTTTCTAAATCTCGTTTCCAAGGTTTATATTATACTTTAGCTAATGAAAAACGTAACACCCTTACCTCAATTGCATAGATTCGGTGAATTATTTTATTACATCGTCAGGATCATAATAAATAAAATGACGAATGACTGATTGGTTTATTATCCTTGAAAAAACAAAATACAATTATAAGTTTTACGTTAAATCTTAAAATTTAAATCAACATATTATCTCCTTTGAAAAAACTCATGTACCTTTTAATATCTTTGTAGTTTAGTCATAATATACTTCTTCACATCCTAGGGAAAATTAAACATAAGAAATGGGTGATCTCAGATGCTCGGTAAGGATAAACAATATAATGAAAGCTACCATGAATAAGCATAAACTTTTAAGGAAAGGTATAAAATTGAAACAAAAGCCTTTTAAACATAATATTCAACATAATATGGAAAGAATAAATATAATAATCCCATTTAAATATTCTCATGGATATTATAAATATTGAATAATCACATGTAATATCCATAACTAATTTCATAATGAGGTAATGAATAATGGCAGACATCATAATAACACCATCATGGCCTCATGAAAAGAACATACATAAAGGGTAAAAACCCAAACTATTTTGTTTAATAAGACCTATTGATTCATCGAGGTTCTATAGAAACCTCTTCCCATTATTTACTAAGTCCGATGCATTCTTTATATGAAAAGGGTAAAACACAACATAAACATTCATATTAAAACTAGAATATGAAATATTAATACTTTAACCCTAAACCATGAATGGTATAAAAATAGTGCATCCATAGTCAAACATATCATAAAACCTTAAACACAATATGGAAGATTGTATCATTCTAAATAAACCTGAATGAATCATAAATTCCAATAAAGGATATTGACATAGATGAAAATAATCTATTAAATTCATTAAAACTCATTGAGAGAAATGTCCCTTTTTACTTTGAAATTATTTAAAAGTTGCACAATTAAAAAAGAAAAAATTTCTTGTGAAAATAAACTTGTAATATTGTAAGGAATGATTCCAAATTTTATGGCATAATAGTTGTATAAAGTATCCTCTCGTTCCATATAAGTTAAAAACATTCCTTCCTTAATTTTTTGAAAAGGGTTATAAAGTACCACATTGGGAAAACGATGGAAACATTCCTTTAAAAATGTTTTATAAAAAGTAGAACATGGGTAAAATGACTTTAAATAATTGTAGATAGTGTATTGAAAGATGTTTTAAGAAACATAGACATGGATGATAACACTTTCCTCATAGATACTTACATATAAAAAATCTCAAATAATAATGAGATTGTGATGTTAACAATTACCTCATACTTTCTTTTTGTTAAGGGTTTGTTAACCTTCTTTATAATGGTTAAATCATGTTATTAAATTATATCAGGACCATATTCGTATTTATGATATCATATATTATCCTCTTATTTCATTTGTTATATAATATTTCAGTATTACCGTTGTTTCGAGTGTTAACTACCTTGTTTTTCTATGCTTGTTTTGTCATTTAAGTCATGTTTATTATGAATAAGATATATATTATTCATATAAAGAATGATATTAAGTTCATAAATATTATATTCATTTATTATATACATTTTCATAGTGATTATTAAATTATTTTAGTGGATCATGAATATTATCGCATCATGGAGACGGTTGGTCGTACGTACGTATGAGTGACGGTATCATTCCCTTAATGGTTAAATGGTATGGAATTTGATGGTATATTTTTTTATATAAATTAATTATAATGTCAAATTTTTTATTTATATCCATTATAATAATCATTATACCCATCCAAATAAAATAGTGTTCAATAAAAAATTACACCATGGCGTGGAGATAGTAAGTCCTATGTATGCACACATGGTGATATTGTTATTCATACGATGGATAAAAAGAGGAATATGGTTTTCCCATAATTAAAATAAAATCTTATAATATAGATGATACTGTATTTATTACATTAGTATGGAAACAACATAGAAGGATGACGTAGAATAAGAAAATAACTTTGAAATTGTTAATAAAACAATTATATCTTTTTTGGGTATCTCCTATAACCCGAATGGCCCAAAGGCCTTATTTTTGATGATTTTTTATAACACCCCTTTCAAGGGATGATGGGGAACCCTTAAAAGGCCAATAGACTTTTTGTATTACATGACTCGAAGGCCTTTGATGAATTCATCCTAGACATGGATACTTGTAAATGACCCTCTGTAGAACCTAGATCGTGAAGTTAGTTTCCCTCCTTTGTATTTTTTCGGCTAGCAATACATGTGCAGAGGTGCACAAGCCTGGTCCCAATAGAAATTCCATACCCTCTCATTCTTCCATAAAAATATAGCTTTGTTCTGGTGAAATATCCTACTCTGAGTCCTCATCTAGAACTAGTTTCTTTGGTCAGTTTGGTTGAATTTGCACTGCATGATCTAAATCAGGTGGCCTGAAGTCCTTGAGGTGGCCCAAAATCCTTAACAGGCTCGAAGGGCTTGGGTGACCTGAAGGCTTTAAGCACTCCAAGAAAAAACCAGTGTCCCAAAGGTGCATAGTTCTAATGGATATAGTACCGAATAGTTCCTTCCATAGTACTTTTAAAGTAACCCAAAAATATCACTCCACCCGGATTTGAACCTAGGTCTCGTGGATGCACTTGGAGAGTCCTCACCAACATGGATGAGGCTCATGTGTCGGGTATGTCCTATTAATTTAAACAAAAGGACTCCTTGTGTTGGATTTCTTCTCAATTTAAGGCCTATGGTATGAAGTGATGAAAGTTGGGAGGAGAATTGGGTATGTTTTGGCCGATCGAAATGGATTTAGAGGTGTGAATAAAGGAGAAGGAGAGGTTCCCTTTTATAAGAGAGGGGAGGGACACTTTTGGAAACTCCAAAACTATTAATTGAATATAAATGTATATTTGATTTATAATAGTTACAAAGTGAGTTATTTAGAGGATAAGATTAATAGGGGTATAAATCCTCTCAAACAATGATTTTTAGACAAGTTTAGGTCACAAAATTAACCATATCTGGTGGATTTAACTTTTAGCTAAACACTTTAACTCTTACCATGTCTACTTGTCAATTTACACTGTAGGGTTACTATAGTTATTATAAAATTCCAAAAAAAAAACCCAATTGGATCATTCAAGACATATTTTACACTATCATTGTTAGTTGGATGAACATTATATTTTTATGAATTTTATACCATTTAACAAAATATTATTTATTTTAAAGTATCATTTGTGTCAATTTTGATACTATTCAATATTTTTATTTTTTAAAATATAAAAAAACATGATAACATCAAACTAATAATTCTAATATCTAATTAAAATGTATAAGATATCTATAATATTAGTTTATTTCATTAGTTAGGTAAAATTATTTTTATTTTAATATTTGTAATATCATTTATTTGATATCTCAATTAATTAAACAATTACTACATTATTATTATACAAGCCATTAATTAAGTTAATTATTCTTTAAAAATAAAAAACAACTTATTATGATGAAGATAAATTTCTTATATTTAAAATTAATAATTATTTTCAAATTTAACTTATGTGTAAACCCATCTTAAGAATTATTTAGTTATTAAAATATTAATATGACATTTTTAACTCTTATTTAAATAAAATATAATAAATATCATAATTTAACCCCAGGTGGCTTACAAAGGATCATATTTTTCACATAAGGTTTATTTTTGTCTAAAATCACATATCCAATGAAAATAAGACAAGTGTTAGGGTAATTTTATGTTATTATAATATTATCCTTACCTTTAATTACCATATTTACCTTTCCCCGTGGAAAATAAAATTCAAAAGTTACTATTAACTGAAAATTATTTTGATCCTTATAGAACACATTTTCATACTAATTATAACCATGTATTTTTTTTTTTGAAATTAAATTCACAAAATCAGTAAAATTACGTTTAATGTTAATCTGCAGATGTGGTTAGAATGTGGGTAAAAGTGACGTTCAAAAGTTCAATAAATTTTTATATCTAATTCTATTATAAAAATTATTCTAAGGACCAAAATTGAGATGATAAATTTATTCCTTATATATTCGACATTAAAATAAATTTAATGTAAAATAATTTCTCAAATGAAAAAGTTTGTTTTTAACAACAATGTAGTATCTTCACTAATCATCAAAAAATGAAACTTTTTAGAAAAATACCACAAATTTAAATAAGTTAATTATAATATTATGAATTCAAAAATAAAGTATATTTTGAGAAATAAAATTTATAAATCTTACAATTTATTTAATACTATTCATAACAGATTTTCAAACGGCTAGATAGATAAGTCATGGTGAGCTCGAAATCAGTGTTGCATGCAATGCAAGCTACTGAATTTTTTAAAAAGTGGTGTATCATGGAAGCTTGAGGTATTACAAAATCCCAAAGGGTTCCTCTAACATAAGAAGAACCGTATGACAATCCCACTTCAATATAACCTAATTTAGCCTCTCTAGCACACAACCCAACATATATTACCTCTCTCACAATGTTATCCTTTGATAGGTCCCTCAGACCTATCTCAAACTCCACATAATGGTACCCATCTGTACATAACACCCCATGGTTCCATGAATCCCGAATTCTATAAGTGGACTAAACCTTGAAAAACCGAACTGAATAAACCTATCCAAGAAACTACTCAATCCCATATTTTAGGAACCATCAAAAGAACCTCAAACTAACCCCATTTGGTGCTCCAAATCCAATTAAACCAATAATAACATGACCCTCACTTGGGCCTCACATCACAACACAACCCTTTGGAGGATTATAAATCAAAACCTAAAATTAATCCTCCCACTAAATCATTCCCCAAACCAACGCGCCCCTCCAACAGCCACCAAACACAAAAGGATACCACCATCACAGTCTATATGGCCCTCATAATAGACTGTATACAAGTCTAACTCTTAATCTAGTGTGATAGTAAAGGGAGAAAACAACAAATGAGGATGTACACAGTGTGTACCTCATGTACATGAAATGTACCCCAAAAAATCTCCCTTAGAAATGTTCCACAACCCGACTTGTTGTGTGCTCTCCCAAGTACACAGTGTGTCTACCTCAATCATGGTGTGTTAACCCCACAAGGATCTCATCCATGTACACCACATAGGGTATATCTATCTATGACACACGACATCTTTCCATGTACTGCACATGGGTTATGAAAATGTATCTTACTTAGCCATGTTCATCCTACATGTGTCATCTTGTCATACAACCATCCCCAACCTAACTGGATCTACATGGCATGTTCTGAACACACACATTGTGTAACCATATTCACAAAACCTTCACCCAAAGTTAAAAACACATGACGTGAGTTTTTTAATCACATGTATTATGATCGAGTTTTCTTAAATAGAAAACCTCTTGCAGTCACTTGAAACCCCAAATTATCCTAAAAAATCCCATACAGGATCACAAGAAATCCCGATCAACAAAAAACAAAATTTAAAGCTTAAATCAACTAATATATGGGTATATACATCTAAAAACAAAACATTGTCCTACCTCACAATGAAACATCCAATATTTGATCATGGATCCATATTGTACATCCATTTTATCCCAATTTAACTTCTCAAATGAATATTGCAATTAACCCCTGGTCTCTCTGCCTCTTATTCCTCTAGGATGAACACAACACACATGGGGAGAAGTTTTGTATGAAATAATATAAATGGTAAATAGTAATGAATAAGAAAAAACAAAATTTAAAAAAAATGAAAAGGGGCTCAGGCCTGAGCCTAGCACCTGTGATGGATATATACCTCACCTAGGAAAAATCTCCAATTATGAACTTTTTCAAAGAGTTATAATTTCAATATGAGGCTCTATTAAAAATATATCATTGAACAAAAATTCTCAAATAATTAATATTAAATTAATTAAATATGAAATATTCCGTGAAAATATGGATGCCATGGAATGTCACCAAACTCTTACCTTAGGGTAAATGCATTATTCTATGACCAACAAAGGGGTTAGAAATTTTTTTTCAAGATCATATATTTGGGAGAATTACCATTTTTCAATTAAAACAACCTAGGATCAAAAGGTTCAAATTTCCCTTTATTTTATCAACTCTTGAAAATGCATGTTGTCATATAAATAACTCCTTATTACTTCACATGCCAAAAAAAGTTATATTTCACTCCTAGTTTTCATATTTCAACACTAAGCTATGTGCAATTTTATACTAATGTTCTAGATTTTAGCATATTCTAGAATAAAAATAGCACATTTGAAACCTATAACAACAAAATGATATGGAAACAGTGGATAAATGTGTGAAATATGTCTTAAATTAAAACAATTTAAACATATCTTCATAAGAACACCAATAATTCAGTATAAATACTTCAATATAGCCCCTAATTACTTCTCATTCAAAAAAACATTAAAATTTACCTAAGTAATAAAACAACCCACTTTAATATTTTAATAATAATGTGTCACACTTTTAACTCCTAGTTTTCATATTTCAACACTAAGCCATCCAAAATTTAACATTATGTTTCCATATCTTAACACCATTATTTCAGATTCTAACAAATGCAATAATGGAAACTCTAAATATGAAACTTGAAATAAAAAATTATTAGAACATAGTATATAAATTCTTGGAATAATTTTTAAATGATAATTTTAACAATAGTAGCACAAGAATTTAATGATTCATATTCAAGAAATTAATACCCAACTTCTTAAGCTTAACATTGACATTGTAAAATGTAGAACCTTATAAGAATCCTCCATATATATAACAACCAACTTATAAAAGTTTACACTAAAATAGATAAATTTAAACTTGACTCAAAAATTACACAAACAATATTAAAAACCAAATTACAAAAACGCATATTTGAACATTTAACACCAGCCTTCTAAGATTTAATAATTTATACATTAAAGGCTAAAAAACTAAACCAAGGAGTGTACTAGAACTCCCTAAATATACTCGATATTATACAAGAATCATTGTGCGAAAAAATTATTTTTACATAATTATTATTAACTTTTAAACTCCAAATAATAATTAAAACTAAAACATAATTCATATTAAGAAAAATTGGTACATGATTAAAATAATTTCCCAAAAATTATTTAGTAACTACTAATATTAGGATAATAATATAACTAATATAATTTTAACCCTAAAACAATACCATATTAACTCTATAAAGTTTTTCTTTAAGGTCATGGAATGGATCTATTCATGAACAAAAAATCTCCCCAGGAGGCAAATCAAAGTCACAAGGTGTGAGGGTCTCGATTTCGAGGAGATAGGTAGTACATGAAGAGAAATAGTTATAGATGATATGAGAAAATGATGGGAGGAGAGAGACCACTGAAAGGATAATGGAAGGAGGAGTGGAATTCTAAGAAAAAAGGTGGTAGAGTGGTTTAGTTTGATTAGTTCTAAAGTTGGACATTTTTAGAGGGCATAAGTATAAACTTTTTAACCTAAAATAGTGGTAATCTTAAATTGAAATTTTCATAAAAATTTATCCTAAAATTGAATTAAGGGATCTTTGCTTTAATATATTTTATTTCTCCCTTAAACAAATTGCAACAATCTCACCCATTTTTTAAATAATTCATGTTGATTCCTCACATGAGGAGGACCCCAACATATCTAAAATTATTTCCCTCTAACTTGGTGATTATTTATCATCAATATTCATTCATGGCCTCTTGAAGAATTTGACTCCCCTTCTCAATAGTCAAACTATAACATAGACTTATCTAAGAAGTTTATTCCATTTTCCCCATTAAATAAAATTTCTATATCATTCTTTATCGACTCTCTATAAAGTTTTTCTTTTGACATTTCCTGGTGTTCTTATAAGTAATTGTTGTAATTACTTTCTAAGCTAGAGTTTTGGTTTATTATCATAGATTTACTAGTATTGAATATAAAAAAACATTTTTTAGAGTAATTATTCATTTACATTCATTTTATATCTAGATGAATATATCCTACAACTTCCCTATTCACCCCCCCCCCCATGTTTTTGGTTTTTTTCTCATGACAACCTTGTGGTATGTTCACTCATATATTTCAACAATGACTTTTTTTGGATAGAATTTACCCTATTTTGGGTGTGGTTAATTAGGTTTGTGGCCAAACCCACTTCTTGGAGCACATTAGGAGAGTAGTTGGGCATGGGTAATTTTTTTAAAAATGGGTTCTTCTTGGATAGAAATATCATTAACTCGAGTAGTATCTACAATCATTTCTCTAGGTTTTGACTATGTGGTATTTTGTGGAGTGGTTTCTCAAATAATTCAAGTGATAGTTTTATGAGGGTATTATTATTATAATAAAGAGAGAGTGTATATAAATTCATTTTATGATAGTGGAATCCTTCTATTTTCTTGTGGTTTTTTACCCCTCTTTATTTAGCACCTTTATATGTTACACTTGGTGTTTATTTTTTCACATTTTTTAAAATTATTTTTCCTCGCATTTATCACTAACCAGTGATCCAATAATTTTTAATACCAACAAGTGGTTTCATAGATATTTTTTTGACTCTCTATTATTAACATTTTTTATTATTAATAATTCTCTTAAAACTGAGCATACTCTGTGTTTATGATAGATATTGATAGTTCACATCAGAAAAAAAATTATTGAGACTATTAAATACATCATTTTGAAACATATGAGGTTCTATTCTGGTGGTGTATCTAGTTTCAAGTGAAATTATAAATAAAAAATTTCAATAGGAATGAATTTTCATTGTGAAAAATGAATACGCATGAAGCGTTGAATAAGGATGATTTCCTATTGGTGATTGTAAAAGGTTTTACATATGTGATAGAGGATAAATGAAATAAAATGGATGATACTGTTATTACCCTATAAATCCATTTTTTTGTTATTTTTAAAAAACCACTTTAAGGTTAAGTGATAACCTCACAAAATCTAGATCCATACCAAACCATCATAATACAAAATTCAAAACCAATATATTATTCAATGATAGATCCCAATTTGAAATTCAATATAACCATGGAACATCCCATCACCACGGAGACACCATGTGTCATGAAACATCGAGCAATGAGCCACTCTGATCCATGCCCCCTAAAAGACAAGATCACCACATCACCTATAATTATTTAGAATAGAACTGTTGGTTATCAAACCACCATAGTATCATACCACTATCAAAGGTAATATAATGCCTCAAGGATCCACCCATTAGAATCCATCATCATCATCATAATGAACACCATAATCACTGCTATAAAGAACCAATGTTTCCACTCAAAAAGCATAAAAACACCAAAGGACAGTAGGACCATAATCAATGAGATAAAAGGGAAATTATTTCACTCTCTTGGAGACCCAAATCCACTCAAAAAACACATTCCCAAACATACTTAGAGACCACCACGCCAGACTGACTAAAAAGGGAGTTCTAGCCCATGACGTTAGAGCAAAGTTGAGTAGAAGGAGACCTCACCATATAATATCTATAAAGACCACATATTCATCATAGAGGGAGAAAAATACTACACTCCACCTTCAAACATAGAACCATCAATATAAAAACAAATAAATCATCTAAGAAAATAACAACCTCTTAGAATAAAGAGGAACCCAACAACACATTTCCAGTACAAACACCTATATGTAGCAAAAATCAACTAAGACCAAAAATGCAAGAAAAAAATAAACAAAATTAGGAATGAATCACCATGAAGAATCAACTAACCCATAAAATAAAGGAGTAAAGAAAAAGAGAAGATGAAGCCAATGCTAATAAAGAAAACGAGATGATATCTTTTTCATCCCCTCTACAACACCATACCATGTAGAACAAAATATTTCATCGGGGCCACCAAAATGGAGTTGAGGAAAATGGGTTAGTTAGCATGGGTAATAGATAACAAGTACACTAGATCCACTTCTAACTCCATCCCAAACCATCAAAAGCACCAAAAAACAGACCCATAATGGAGGTACAATGAATAGGGTTAGCAATAAATAGGGGCGGGGAGTGACATATGATGTCTACACTAGCAAGAAACATCAGTCGAGATGTGGGAAGGAGAGAAAAATGTAATTCCTATAATATATAACCAAGAAAAGTGAGGAGCTCAATTATCTCCAAACAGAACAATAAAACCCTAGAGGGAAGGGGAAGAATATGTCTTGAGATCATTGGGAGAGATGGGGGCACCGGGCGAGTGTAGAGGCATTCTAAATGCCATAAGTTTATTACCAACGTCTATTTTTATTTAGCAGATTGCGACCTATAAATAATTATGGATATAAATAGGGAGAAGGAAATTTTGTATACTTTGAAGAATTAATATAAGGATAAGTCACTGCAAAAAAAATAATAGAAAATTATAAACTCGTTTAATTGTAGATTCATTATAAGTGATCAACCACATCGACTCACTCAATACCATGTTCACTCAGCTCATAGAGTTGGGATAAAAAATTTGGGATACTGGACATGCATATATTCTAGTCCAATGATTTCAAGATTTGTATGATCAGCTCATTATCAACCTCACCAACAATATTCGGATTTATATGTTGGTCATCAATAATTTTTCAACTATAGTTATTGAAGAAGAAATAAATATCAAGAACAAGGTGTATATATAGATTACTTTTCACCAAGTAGAGACTCTATTAATGGAGAAAGGATAGTGTAGTGTGGTTCTAGTGGGAACCAAAACCATGGAATATATCAATCATATATAGAGAATAAAAATTATACATGTTATAATTATTGAAAAATGGGTTATGTTAATAAGGACATTTGAAATAAGAAGAGTATTGGAAATTACTCTCAAGGAAATATAAAAGTACTTATGGAAATAGATACATTCATGTTAGTAAAGCAATAATGGTTGATTGAGGTATCCAATATCTCAATGATGTATAAATATAATCAGGGGTAAAATGGTACATGAAGTCTCTATAAGGATGGTTTCATAAGTATTAACCTATCTTAGAAGGACTTGTGTCGATGGGGAATGATCAAACCGCATAGATCATTGAATTCCATGCCATTTAATTGAATATTCATGATGGTATTATTCAAAAAATCCTAGGATAATTCCATGTTAAGGTTCTAAAGAAGAAAATATTGTCTTTGGGATAATTTTATAACATCGTGAAAAAGAATCACACTAAGAAAGGAATGGTGAATATTGTTAAGGATTTACATTTTTTGATGAAGGTGAATAATATCTCAAAAAAACTATACATTTATATGGGTGAAATTTATAAGGTGAAAGATATAGTTATCACATCAACTACCTTAAATAAATATTTGATGGTATAATGACATTAGAAGCATGGTTGTATTTTCGAATGAGACCAAAATATTCTTAATAATCAAAAGTTTCTACCTAGTCTAACAATGGTATACTTTCTATTTTTTGATCATTTTGTTTTGAGAAAAACACATAAGTTGAAGTTTGGATGTCAATGATGAGGAGAAAATAGATCTTAGAGTTGATCCATTCCAAAATTTGGCTAACAATATTTATATCCCTAGGGGGAGTATGGTACTTCATATCATTCATTAATGATTATTCCATTAGAATTTGGGTGCACCCAATCATGAAAAAATATGATATTTATAAAATCATAAAAACATTCAAAGTGTATAATGAGATTTAATATGGAAGTAAGGTTATTTTTTTAGGACTAAATATGGTGGAAAATATACAAGAAAATTGTTTGATGCTTTTTATTAATATAAATACATCAAGTGATAGTTCATAGTGTCATACACTCCTTAGAATAATGGAGTAGCAGAGTGGATGAACAAAAACCTATTAGATAGAATAAAAGATATGTTAAAGTCTGTAATAGTTTCCAAGATATTTTGGAGAAAAGTAGTGATTAATTCCTGTTATATGATCAATTGATACCCTTTAGTGGGAATTGTTTCTAAGACACAGATGCAAATGTGTATTGGTAAACCCACTAACAATTATTGGTTAAATACTTTTTAAAATCAAGTATATGCATGTTTAATTACCAATAAATATTAAAGTTGGATTCAAGAACGAGAAAATGTATCTTCTTTAGGTAAGATGATGCAGTGAAGTGGTACCATTTTTGGGACCCCACTGTCCACAAACTTTATTGTAGTTGGTGCATTGGTTCCCCATAACCAACTTCTAAGTACTTGACGATTACATGTATTCATTGTCTTGAATGTTAATAAAGTTTCTTATTACATCATAATTGTTCCTATTCATGACATAGTATGTGATAATGTCCTAATAATATATGTATCACCGATAGGTTATAGTAGTTTCCAGCTATGACGAAAACTAGAAGGTTCTATGAAAATAATCGTGAGTTAATATTCTATATATAGATGATATTGTCTGATGGGACATAGAATATATAAGATATATGGGGTAGTAGGATCATAAGACATTAATGCACCTTCTCTTGGTGTTCTCCATTAGTAATATCTAAGAAGGGAGGTTATGCGAATGGACCCATAAGTAGGAAATCCAAATTTTATGTATCGTTGGATGTTCCTATATACAAACATGTGAATTAATCCTTATACTTTAATATTATCATTAATGAATACCATAAGTTATGTTATTTAATTCCTTGATGAAAACTATGATGTCGCATGTTCACGGAGATGTAAGATATGTTGGGTGTGTCATGAGTGATATTCTATTAATGGATAATGTAAGAAATGATTTCTACCATCATTATATTAATGAGAGTCGATATCTTAGGCCCTTTGATGGAAATGAAGTTGTCTAGGTAAATCCATTACCATGGTGATCTGTAGGTAGGTACATTTTTCGTAAATTCAAAGAACCATACATCAAGAACATAGGTTGGTTACACTAGTATGCAATGTGAATTATTAGTGATATCATGGTAAAGGGGTTATATTACATTGGAATCATTCATAGGATATTTTATGTCATTGAGACATTAACTTATTTCTCTATGGGTGTCTTGGCGTGTTGTTAGATGTTAACCTTTGAATTTATGCATCTCTACCTGTTTTCATTGAGAAAGAGTCCTAAAGGGTCACATTCTAGGTTTATCTAAAATCTAAGTTAAATTCATTATCGAATTTAATAAATTTGAATAAATGTTATTCTTGCTTTTTGGTTCAATAATTATTTGAGTTTGGTTGATCGCAATGATTTAATAACAAGTAATTTCAAATAATAAATAGGTTAATTAATAATAATAAATATTTATTTTTAAAAGTTTATTTAATATAATATTTATTATTTTTATCAATGAATAATAAATGGATGTTTATTTTTTTAATAGATAGCCATTATTCCAGGATCAGTAAATACTGCGGAGTATAAGTGGAATGAACTTAATGGTCCAATTGGAAATATATAAATGATATTTATTTATATATTCTTAAGTGACACACATTTCAAGTGAATGATAATAATATTTTTATTATTATTATTAAACATGGGTTCAGATATAAAATATAGAATTGTAGAGGGTCCTATGTGAAAATTATTAACCCTAAACCTTCCATAATAAATATTTAATTATATAACTTTCCATAGACACGTTGGTTATTCAAAATATATATATATATATATATATATATAAGACCTATCATTCCCTAGAGATAGATATAGAGATCTAGAGTGGTCCCTCTCATCATACTCTCCCAATGCATCAAGAGAACATCGTGGTTTATTTTTCCTCAAATAGAATTTTTCTACAATAAACTATTAATGATTCAAGTGATCATGACCGACCGTGCAAGAATATAAAGATTATACAATGCAATTCATGTATTTTTTTACACATGTGGATCTCTACTAGAGGGATTCATCACATGGATCCTATAACCCATTGATGGTGTGATGATATCGATTGACTCATATCATCAATGGAGAAAGAATTACTAGTTCAGGTAATCTAGATCTAATTATAAATTAATTTTAAATTACATGTGATGGTCCTCCTATTCTAGTTTTTTTATATAATTAAATTAAGTAATATAAAAATTCCATAGTACATGGCCTCATTTGTTATATACACCTCTGATTATTCATAAATTAAGACTAAAAATCATAGCTTTACATTACTTATAGGTGTTTCCACTATTCTCAGAACATATAATTAGTAAATTGGTCACATGATTAATTTATAATCATTTATTAATTTTTAATTGAATGGAATGTGATTGAATGTTATTTTTCTTTATATTTATTTTTCATTGAAATTTAAACATCATTTTATATTCCATTTAATCATTTTTCCTCCAATAGTAATTAAATGGGTTAAGTTAACAAGAACATACATCTAAAAATTCCATCTGGAGATACCAAAGGTTATGTTCGGATAACAAAAGAGTACATGGTGTGTACCCCAATCTACACATTGTGTACCCATGTATCTTGTTTGTATCTCACATAAATATTTTACTAGTCCATTAAAATCATATCAGTAATCCTATAAAAGAAGGTCAGTGCATATATCTAGATAGAATGGTATATGGTTTTAAGAACCACATACTGTGTAACATGTATACATAGTGTGTAGTCCTCATACCTTCATGATAGAGAACATGAGATTATGATCATTTGATGTTTCTATTACACAACACGTGGACTGAAAACCCATGCAACTTCAAGGTCATACATCATGTAATATTGATACACATCTTGTACCCCATTCATGTCTATAGAAAGTGAAACTCCCAATCCATGGGTGTGTGTCAAAGACACAAGTAGAAGAGATTACATGTGTGTAACCCAGAACACATTATGTTATATTCTGAAAAAAGTTTGATTAATTTGACATAGATAGATTAATTAATTATAAAATTAAACCTATTCACATGTGTATTGTGTTTTATTTATTTTATTGTACACATATTGTAATAGTATTATTAATTATAAATTAATTTAATTTATGTGTTAAATTCCAAATCTATAAATTGTGTGTGGTCCTTTCTTATAGTGTGCTCTACATACATCAATAGCATCACTTAAATGGAATTCACATGTGTTTGATGTGTAATTTTTTTAAAAGTGCACACCATTTAATTACCTACCACAAATGTTTGTTGGGTTCCAAGGGAATGCATATGAATAAGAATCATGTTGGGTAGTTTTCCAGACTACATATCATGGCCTCCAAGTACACTTGTGTAATTTACTAATTTTAAATAAAACTAATTTTTTTAATTTGTTTAAAATTATAAATGATGGTAATTAAAGGATTCATTGATGTAATTAACATAAATTTATTTAATTAGATTAATTTGTGGCTTTTTATCTTAATTAAAGAATGAATAAAGGTAACTGATAACTAGTTTGAAAATGCATGTTCATTTCATGTTGTGTGGGTAATCATGAGATTAGACTTGACTTGTGTATATGATTGGTTTCCTTTTAATTTATTAATATCATTAAATAAAAATGAAGGCTTATGTAGTATCCCCTTCTCCTTATTATGTAAGGGTCAACATGCCCATGGTCTCTTTTATGTAAATCCCCTTTTCAATTTCATTGGATCCCCTCACCTGCATGTGATTAAAATATTTTGTAAGGATGAATATTCCATGTGAGTGGAGGTGTTCTGAGACCTGGAGCCATAAAAAACTAATAGTGGTGATACATATAAGCCAAGGTTAAAATTTGTAACATGAACCATGATATGGTTCAAGGTGTTTTCCCTAGGGTCGTGGGTTAATTTATCATCCACTAGATAAACTAATCATTACAGAATCTCATGATCAAAACACTTATATTTTATTATCTTTAGTTTCATGGTTGATTATTTATATTTTTGGATGCTATATGATCACATAATAAATTAATTAATAAGCATAAAATATGGAATAAAACAAAATTGGATTGTGTGTAAATTTTATCAAACATGGTTAATAACTTATGTAAAATCCACATAATATTAATAATCCATGTGATTAGATAAAACTTTGATTTTATGCATAAGTATAGAAATCATTCAAAAAAAATATTAAGATGGTATAGAATTCAATTACTTGAGTTAGAGTCAAACCAATAGTTCAAAGTTCTTGATTCTCCCAATTCAGGGAGCTTTCAATTATCAGGTAACTTTAGCTTGATGTTTTGGGTTTAATTAACTTTTTTCACATCAAGGGTTGACCTAACAAGAAGGGATTTATGTAACTAACATTATAGGTTTGAGGAAATTATTATCTAGGATGTCATGATTCAGTATTTCAATCAACAAACCAAGGAACTGGGAGTTAATGCAGTTGGAAAATTACTCATACCTAAAACCCTTTAATTAACTTTTGAAGCCTAATTATGGGTTATATGAAATGGAATATGGGTCATTTTCACTAGAATATCTAAATAATAGGATATTCCAAAATTAATGGTGAGGTGTATTAAGTTTCAACAAAATTGTGGGAGGTTAATAAAATTTAATAATCTGATTTAGTAATCAAGGAAGTAACAATCATCGACCCTTAATTTTTGTAGAAATAGAAAACCACATGACTTCGATAATATCATTTTTATACATACTAGATAAGTAAAACCTTCTCATTGGTGTGAATTTCTAGGAATAGTATAGGCACTTACACGTTATACTATTCCATGAAAAGAAATTATGCATGCTGAAAACTCCATTTTCGGGGGCACTTGAAAAAGTGGCTTGTGAGGAAGAAGTATATATCTACCTTAAACATGTGGAAAATATAGTTTATTTCTACCATTTCATGATATTCTATATTTCTAGTGATCTTATAAATACATATGAGGATATTGATGCATATAGTATTATTTCTCACCTTTGTAATATTTATTAGGAGAAGGTGGGAGAATAGAGATATGAGATCTATAATACACTATTCACATGTGTGCTTGGAGAGTCAGTGATCATTTAGAATCATGTGGTCAAGATGATTGGATGCATATAATTATTAAACATATTGGGGTTTAATATCCATGAGTATTTTCACACATGTCTTATTCTGTACTCAATAAATAAAACCTTCTTGAGTTTCACTATGAATTATAATATAAGAAATAGCAAGAATAAAGAGGCCATGTGGTTTGGTGAAGTCTAAGTTGTTGTCAATACCTTGAGAATATGAAAATTAAATGAGTTATTAATTTTATTATTGAAGAATTATTCTCAAGTTCAAAGACTTTTGAAAATGTAGCACATTATTTACAATAGTTTAAAAATATGGAATGAAAATGATTTATTTTTCATGAGGAGGATTTTATGTTTTTTGTGGTATAATTTTGAGAATGGTGTATTTTGTAAACTTGAATATTATATTTTCAAATTTAATATAATATTTTCAATTAAGTGTTTGTATATCAAAAAATATGGATCTAACCATCCAGCTAAGGGATTTAAGTGTGCCACTGCTTAGGTGGGCACTAGAATCAACCTTGAGTTGGCTAGCATGGATGAACCGAGGGGTTGTGTTGAATATCACACCCAAAGGAGAACACGGAGGAAACATGGATCCATCATGTAGGTCATCACGGTAGTAAAGTAGTGTGATAGAATGGGTGGTGACCACAAGTGAACCAAGTTTACTAGTAACCAATTTATAGCCTATGGTAGATGTGGCTTTTATTATAAATAAAATATCATCTGTTAGTCAATTCAATGTGGGATATAGGAAGAATGGATACTGATCATCTATTTTAAAGATATATATTTATTGGATATCATATAATCTGAATGGTACAAGTTGTTCGATCACCTAGCTGAGCTCGTCTCCTACCTTGAGCACTCTGAGAGTTCTGTGCATTGGGATCTATTGGGGTTGGAACCACTCACCCTCTCAGATTCACACATGCAGCTGAGAAATCAAACAAAAATGGAGGGACATAGATTTACGTGGTTCGGTCGGATGACCTACATCCATGGGGAAGGCAGTTAATTCTTCTTATTCAAAAGAGAGAACACATATTACAAATTTTCCCCACACATATTACATATGGGCACACCCTCTCCTTTCACACATATTGCATCCCATATTTAAATACAAAGAGGAGGAGGTTCAAAAGTCGCTACAATTTCTCTTCTAGGCGGCACCAAACTCCATGTGAAGTATTCAAGAAGTGACAACCTCATTTGCGGGTCATAAATAAAGGCTAGTCATAAAAGGCGGTCACCCACCATTTTGGACAGTGATATTTTTTCATCAAAACTCAACAATATCCACCTTGACTAAAAATATCACCATGTTGCCGCTCAAACAAATCATCATGTAACTGAAACATATTTTCATGCTGCTACTAAAACAAATCTTTCTGCCTGCTGATTCCTTCTAATACCGTAGGCATCTCAAATTTGAGTCATATTGATCAAGTCCAAACAATGTTGGAACTTTATCTTTGTATCATCTTTCTTGTTCCTCAGAGGAGTAACAAGATCCCATATCATATTCTGATGTAGTGAATTCACATCTTCCATAACAGACCTCCACTGGTTGATTTCTTTGCTATACAAAACATCTCGATAGCAATCTGGAACACCACCTTCAACTACAGAAAGAGCAAAGCTAAACAATTTTCCAAACCTAGAAGATATTGATATAATCCTTCTTGTTCTACCAGTGGTGATAGTCTTATCAGATGTCACTACTCCACCTGTAAAAGTCTCAGCATTCAAAAAATACAAAATACCTTTTCTAATAACTTTCATCACAAGGAGTGAACCACAGATAATTTTTATGAATCCATCTTCAATAGAAATCTGGTAACCAAGATTATCCAAAACTCCAAGTGATATGAGATTCTTCTCCAATTCTGGTACATATCTTACATCTTTAAGGCATCGAGTTTCACCATCATGCATATTTAACCTTATCGTTCCAATACCTCTCGTGTGGAAAGGGTGGTTATTGCCCATAAGCACCACACCTTCATCTGACTCATCGAGGTTTGAAATCCAATCTCGATTCATGCACATATAAAATAAACAACCTGAAACAAGAATCCAACCTTATAAATGGTTTACCATCAAGAAAACAAGAATAATATCTTCAGCATCTTCAACATACTCGGTTATCTATACAACATTTGCCTTAGATTTCTCAATTTTGGGACAATTCTTCTTCGAGTTCCCCTTTTCATGACAGTAGGCACACTCATCTTTTACTATATGTCAAAAGCTAGACTCTACTTTTTACGTCGATCAGGATTCATCTCTTCTAAATCTTCTGGATTTCTTGTAAGATGATCTTCCTCTAATTTTCATCAATCCCACCGATTCAAAATCCCAATGGTCAAATTTTTCCTTCTTCCTGTACTCATTGTTAACTAAAGCTTTTGAAACATCAACAAATTTCACCTCATCTTTACCATACAACAAAATTGTAGTAAGGTGATCATAACTCTTCGGTAGAGAGTTCAACAACAACAGAGCCTTATCTTCATCTCTGATCGTTACTTCCAAACATTGAAAATTTTCCAAGATTTTATTAGATGAATCAAGATGCTCAATCATAGACATAACTTGATTGTACTGAAATTTGAACAATTCCTTTTTCAGGTACAACTGATTTACAATGCTTTTGTCCTTATACTTATTCTCCAAAATAATCCACAAAATTTTCACTGAAGTTTCTCGCACCACACTGTATTTTTGATCTTTATCCAAATAGAGTCGGATCGTACTACAAGCTTTACGGTTGAGTCTCTTCCAATCACCATTAGAGATGTTGGCGGGTCTTTCTTCCAAGGTGATATCTAACTCCTATTTAGTTAGAATATCCAAAACTTCACACTGCCACATGCTGAAATTGTTCATCCTGTAAAAATTCTCCACCTCAAATTTGGTACTGGAAACCATACATCTATATCTAGAAGTATTTTCAATACCGGCGTGTATAGCTGGAATAGACTCCTGGTGCTCCCGGGGTGGTACTGAAATACTTTCAATTTTGGGATTCTCCATCCAAAAAATAGATCAGAATTTCCAAAAATAGACACCACCGATGAATCCAGAATAATCAAAAATGCTGAAATCGACTATTTAATTGATTCAAACAAATCCCAAATGAATATCTAAATTTTCTTCACAACTATTTTTCTCTCAAAACAAATTCCACTCAAATTTTTTTGTGATAAACAAAAATTCTCATTTGTTTTAAAGTGTGGCCCTCAACATTTATCTTCCACGCCCATTATAAGAAAATACCAAAAAAGGTCCCTTTTGATTTTTGACTTTCACATACACAAAAGGGCCAAAAACAAATTAAGAATGGGAAAACAAAAAAACAACCCACATTTCCAATTATTTCCACGCACCAACAAATTCGTCCCCTCTAAAAACTCATCCCTCCTTTAGCTTTTGTAGCTCATGATGCCCTCTCCTACTTTCTAAATTATTTTTTTTATCACCTCTTTCTCTTTCTTTCACGGATGTGGTGTGTTCATAAAAAAATAGCCAAGAATATGAAAAATAAAGTTCAAACCCGAGGTGACAACTTCGAGCGGACAGTAGTGTTACAAATTCGGATTGGGAAACCAACTCCCACCAGGAAGTGCAGACCGCAGCGGTTGAAGATGTATGGACAGCAGATTTTAAGAGAGGCAGATTCAGATTTGCAGACACCGCTTCAAGCAGGGCGTGGACACCAGCTGAAGACACGGCTTCGAGCAGGGCGTGGATAGCAGTGGGTTGTCAATAGGGCAATCCCTATGTGATCGAACACGACCTTTGACACCACTTTTTTGGGGGTCGGAACCACTCACCCTCTCAGACTCACACACAAAGCGGAGAAATCAAACACAAATGGAGGGACAGAGATTTACGTGGTTTGGTCGGATGACCTACGTCCACAGGGAAGGCAGCTAATTCTTCTTATTCAAATGAGAGAACACAGATTACAAATTTTCCCCACACATATTACATACGGGCACACCCTCTCCTTGCCCACATTTCACATCCCATATTTAAATCCAAGGAGGAGGAGGTTCAAAAGCCACTGTAATTTCTCTTCTGGGCGGCACCAAACTCCAGGTGAAATCTTCAAGCAGTGCCAACCTCATTTGCGGGTCATAAATGGTGGCTAGTCATCAAAGGCGGTCACCCACCATTTTGGACAGTGATATTTTTTTTGACAAAACTCAACAATCTCCACCTTAACTAAAAATATCACCATGTCACCACTCAGACAAATCATCATGTAACTGAAACAAATTTTTGTGTTGATGCTGAAACAAATCTTTCTGTCTGCTGCTACCTTCCGATGCCTATAGGCATATTAAATTTTTTTCATATTGATCAAGTCCAAACAATGTTGGAACTTGATCCCTGTATCAGCTTCCTTTTTCTTCAGAGGAGGAACAAGATCCCATACCATATTCTGATGTAGTGAATTCACATCTTCCATAACATACCTCCACTGGTTGATTTCTTTGCTATCCAAAACATCTCGATAGCAATATGGAACACCACCTTATACTACTGAAAGAGAAAAGCTAACTGATTTTCTAAACCTGGAAGTTCTTCGTATAATACTCCGTGTTCTACCAGTGGTGATAATCTTATCGGATGTCACTACTCCACCTGTAACAGCCTCATCATTCAAAAAATGCAAAGTACATTTTTGAATACCTTTCATCACAAGGAGTGCACCACAGATAATTTTCATGAATCCTTCTTCAATAGTAATTCGGCAACCAAGATTATCCAAAACTCCAAGAGATATGAGATTATTCTCCAATTTTGGTACATATCTTACATCTGTAAGGCATCGAGTTGTACCATCATGCATCTTCAACGTTATCGTTCCAATACCTCTCATGTGGCAAGGGTGTTTATTTCTCATAAGCACCACACCTTCATCTGACTCATCAAGGTTTGAAAACCAATCTCGATTCACGCACATATGGAATGAACAACCTGAATCAAGAATCCAACCTTCTGAATGGTTGACCATCGAGAAAATGAGGATAGTATCTTCAGCATCTTCAACATCCTCGGTTATCTGTACAACATTTGCCTTCGATTTCCAAATTTTGGGACAATCCTTCTTCTAGTGCCCCTTTTCATGACAGTAGGCACACTCATCTTTTGTTATACGTATAAAGCCGGACTCGCCTTTTGACGTCGATTGAGATTCATCTCTTCTGAATCTTCTGGATTTCCTGTCAGGCGACCTTCCTCTAATTGCCGTCAATCCCTCTGATACGGAATCCCAATGGTCATATTTGTCCTTCTGGCTGTACTCATTATTAACTAAAGCATTTGAAACATCAACAAATTTCACCTCATCTTTACCATACAACAATGTTGTATTAAGGTGATCATAACTCTTCGGTAGAGAGTTCAATATCAATGAGCCTTATCTTCATCTCCGATCGTTACTTCCAAACTCTACAAATCTTCCAAGATTCTACTAAATGAATCAAGATGCTATATCATAGAAATACATTTCTTGTACTAAAATCTGAACAATTTCTTTTTTAGGTATAGCCAATTTTCAATGCTTTTGGCCATATATTTATTCTCCAAAATACTTCACAAACCTTTTGCTGAAGTTTCTCACATCACACTATATTTATGATCTTTATCCAAACAGAGTCAGATCGTACCCCAAGCTTGACGGTTGAGT
Organism: Viscum album; assembly: GCA_963277665.1. Lineage (NCBI taxonomy): Eukaryota > Viridiplantae > Streptophyta > Magnoliopsida > Santalales > Viscaceae > Viscum > Viscum album. Next base: position 182,720,255 of record OY728159.1, read on the forward strand.
CTCTTCCAATCAACATCAGAGATGTTGGCAGGTCTTTCTTCCAAGGTGATATCTAACTCCTGTTGAGTTATAATATCCAAAACTTCACACTGCCACATGATGAAATTGTTCATCCCGTCAAAATTCTCCACCTCAAATTTTGTACTAGACACCATACTTCTATATCCAAAAGTATTTGCATTACCGGCGTGTGTAGATGGAATAGACTCTCGGTGCTCTTGGGGTGGTACCGAACAACTTTCTGTTTCAGGATTCTCCATCACAAAAACATATCAGAATTTCCAAAAACAGACACCACTGATGAATCCGGAATAATCAAAAGTGTTGAAATCGACTATTTAAATGATTCAAACAGATCCCAAATGAATATCTAAATATTCTTCCCAACAATTTTTCTCTCCAATAAAATTCCACTTAAATTTTTTTGTAATAAACAAAAATGGTCATTTTTTTAAAGTGTGGCCCTCACCATTTATCTTCCATTCCCATCATAAAAAACACCAAAAAAAAGTCTCTTTTTCTTTTTGACTTTCACATACACAAAACAGCCAAAAAAATTAAGAAGGGGAAAACAAAAAAGAAACCCACCTTTCCACTTATTTCTACGCACCTCCAAATTCTTCCCCTCTAAAAACTCAAACCTCCTTTATATTTTGTAACTCATGATGCTCTCTCCTCCTTTCTAAATTATTATTTTTATCACCTATTTCTATTTGTTTCACGGATGTGGTGTTCACATAAAAAAATAGCCGAGAAGATGAAAAACATAGTTCAAACCCGAGGTGACAACTTCGAGCGGATAGCAGTGTTGTAGATTCGGATTGGGAAACCAACTCCCAGTAGGAAGTGCGGATAGTAGTGGTTGCAGATGTGCAGACATCAGATTTGAATAGAGGCAGATTCATATTTTCAGACACTGCTTCAAGCAGGGCGTGGACACCAACTACAGACACAACTTCGAGCAGGGCATGGACAGTAGTGGGTTGTCAAGAGTGGGATCCCCAACTGATTGAAAAAAACCATTGATACCACTTTGTTGGGGTCGGAACCGCTAACCCTCTCAGATTCACACAAAATGTTGAGAAATCAAACACAAATGTAGGGACAGGGATTTACGTGGTTCGGTCAGATGACCTACGTCCATGGGGAAGGTAGATAATTCCTCTTATTCAAATGAGAGAATATAGATTACAAGATTTCCCCACACATATTACATATGGGCACACCCTCTACTTTCTTGCATATCACATCCCATATTTAAATACAAGGAGGAGGAGGTTCAAAATCCACTACAATTTCATTCTGGGTGGCACCAAACTCCAGGTGAAGTCTTCAAGCAGTGCCAACCTCATTTGAGGGTCATAAATGGTGGTTAGTCATCAAAGGTGGTCACCCACCGTTTTGGATAGTGATATTGTTTCGTCAAAACTCAACAATCTCCACCTTGACTAAAAATATCACCATGTTGCCACTCAAACAAATCATCATGTAATTGAAACAAATTTTCATGCTGCTAGTGAAACAAATCTTTCTGCCTGTTGCTACCTTCCGATGCCCGTAGGCATCTCAAATTTGAGTCATATTGATCAAGTCCAAACAATGTTGGAACTTGATCCATGTATCAGATTTCTTGTTCTTCAGAGGAGGAACAAGATCCCATATCATATTCTGATGTAGTGAATTCACATCTTCCATAACAGACCTCCACTGGTTGATTTCTTTGTTATCAAAAACATCTCAATAGTAATCTGGAACACCACCTTCAACTAGAGAAGGATAAAAGCTAACTGATTTTCCAAACCTAGAAGGTCTTCGTATAATATTTTGTGTTCTAAAAGTGGTGATAATCTTATCAGATGTCATTGCTCCACCTGTAATAGTCTCAGCATTCAAAAAATACAAAGTACCTTTTCGAATACCTTTCATCGCAAGGAGTGCACCACAGATAATTTTCATGAATCCATCTTCAATAGTTATCTGGTAACCAAGATTTTCCAAAAATCCAAAAGATATGAGATTATTCTCCAATTCTGGTACATATCTTACATCTGTAAGGCATTGAGTTGTACCATCATGCATCTTCAACATTATCGTTCCAATGCCTCTCGTGTGGCAAGGGTGGTTATTGCCAATAATCACCACACCATCATCTGACTCATCGAGGTTTGAAAACCAATATCGATTCATGCACATATGGAATGAACAACCAGAATCAAGAATCTAACCTTCTGAATGGTTGACTGTCGAGCAAATGAGGATAGTATCTTCAGCAGCTTCAATATCCTCGGTTCTCTGTACAACATTTGCCTTCGATTTCCCAATTTTGGGACAATCCTTCTTCAAGTGACCCTTTTTATGATAGTAGGCACACTCATCTTTTGCTGGACGTCTAAATCTGGAATCGCCTTTTGACATCGATCGAGATTCATCTCTTCTGAATCTTCTGGATTTTCTGTCAGATGACCTTCCTATAATTGTCATCAATCCCTCCGATGTGGAATCCCAATGGTCATATTTGTCCTTCAACCTACACTCATTGTTAACTAATGAATTTGAAACATCAAAAAATTTCACATCATCTTTAGCATACAACAATGTTGTAGTAAGGTGATCATAACTCTTCGGTAGAGAGTTCAACAGTAATAGAGCCTTATCTTCATCTCTGATGGTTACTTCCAAAGTTTTCAAATCTGCCAAGATTTTATTAAATGAATCAAGATGTTCAATCATAGACATACCTTTCTTGTACAGAAATTTGAACAATTTCTTTTTCAGGTATAGCCGATTTTCAATGCTTTTGGCAATATACTTATTCTCCAAAATACTCCACAAACGTTTTTCTTAAGTTTCTCGCATCACACTATATTTCTGATCTTTAGCCAAATAGAGTCGGACCGTACTGCAAGCTTCATGGTTGAGTCTCTTCCAATCAAAATCAGATATGTGGGCGGGTCTTTCTTCCAAGGTGATATCTAACTCTTGTTGAGTTAGAATATCCAAAACTTCACACTGCCACATGCTGAAATTGTTCGTCCCATCAAAATTATCCACCTCAAATTTGTTACTGGACACCATACTTCTATATCCAGAAGTATTTTTTGTACCGGCGTGTGTAGCTGGAATAGACTCCTGGTGCTCCTAGGGCGATACCGAACTACTTTTGGTTTTGGGATTCTCCATCACAAAAACATATCAGAATTTCCAAAAACAGACACCGCTAATGAATCCAGAATAATAAAAAATGCTGAAATCAACTTTTTAATTGATTCAAACAGATCCCAAATGAATATCTATATTTTCTTCCCAACTATTTTTCTCTCTAAAAAATTCCACTCAATTTTTTTTGTAATAAAAAAAATGCACCTTTTTTTAAAGTGTAGCCCTCAACATTTATCTTCCACACCCATTATCAGAAAATACCAAAAAAAATCCCTTTTTATTTTTGATTTTTACATACACAAAAGGTCCAAAAACAAATTAAGAAGGGGAAAAAACAACAACCCACCTTTCCACTTATTTCCATGAACCACCAAATTATTCCCCTATAAAAACTCATCCCTCCTTTAGCTTTTGTAACTCATGATGCCCTCTCCTAATTTCTAAATTATTTTTTATCAACTCTTTCTCCATGTTTCACAAATGTGGTGTGCACAAAAAAACAGCCAAGAAGATGCAAAATAGAGTTCAAACCTAAGGTGAAAACTTAGAGCAGACAGCAGTGTTGCAGATTCGGATTGGGAAACCAGCTTCTAGCAGGAAGTGCGGACAGCGGGAGTGGCAGATGTGCAGACAGCAGATTTGAAGAGAGGCAGATTCAGTTTTTCAGACACTGCTTCAAGCAGGGCGTGAAAACCAGCTACAGACACGACTTCGAGCAGGGCGTGGACAGCAGTGGGTGGTCAAGAGTGTGATCCCTAGGTGATCAAACACAACCTTTGATTCCACTTTGTTGGGGTCTAAACCGCTCACCCTCTCAGATTCACACACAAAGCTGAGAAATCAAACACAAATGGAGGGATAGAGATTTACGTGGTTTGGTCGGATGACCTACATCCATGGGGAAGGCAGCTAATTCTTCTTATTCAGATGAGAGAACATAGATTACAAATTTTCCCCACACATATTACATATGGGCACACCCTCTCCCTGCCCACATATCACATCCCATATTTAAATCCAAGGAGGAGGAGGTTCAAAAACCATTGCAATTTCTCTTCTGGGCAGCACCAAACTCTAGTTGAAGTCTTCAAGCGGTGCCAACCTCATTTTCGGGTCATAAATGGCGGCTAGTCATCAATGGCAGTCACCCACCATTTTGGACAGTGATATTTTTTCATCAAAACTCAACAGGATCTCCATGCAGTGACCTCGACAGAATATCAAAAAACGATATATGAGCTCTATTTATTCATTATATTAATTCCAATATGATTTAATACTCATTAAAATCCATTTTCACGGTAAAACAATGATCAAATTGGTGTGATACAATGAATATAAAATATCTTTTTTTGTTTTGTTGATATCTTGTGAGTTGTAACCTCTGACAATGCATTGTATGAGATAATAAATGAATGGGTGGATCTTTGGGATTTTTCTGTGTGTTTCTTTTGTAAGTGTTGTCTATAAATACCTTGGCCAATATCAGTTTTCATGTGAACATTATCTCACATATGAGAGCCAAGCACATTTTTTTTAGGGAAACAGAGTAGATCATGTGTTTTTTATTTGCGAATGAAGTACCATGCATTAGAGTTCCACATACATGATCATATAAAGATTTGAGTTTTCACAAACCTTTTTTGTGTAGGAGATATAGGAACTGCATAAAACATTTATTACCTAAATAATATATAAGTACTGCATATAGGAAGAAGAGTTTCCATGAAGCTTTTGCTTTATGAAGATCTAATCCATGAAGTAAATGGGATTGCACTGCAAGTGTCTCCCTTATGTTCCGTGAAATACCCTAAGATTCTGCCTACTATTTTGTGCATTATAATGAGAACCATGTATATTATTATGTGATGAATAATTTCAAAAGTGGAGTTCTTCATATTTACTTATCTGATGAGTATATGAATCATACATAAAATGATCCTCATGCATGAAGGGTGATTCCTGAGGAGTTATTGAGGGTTATTATCTAAGTTACACAAAGATATAGAGGGTTCAAAAATGGTATCTGAAGAAACTATGAAGATGATTAGTGCCCTTCACACGCATTCATAGTGATACTTCTGAAAAGGAAAATATGTATCCATTAGGGTTCGTGCAGTGGAGACAATGAATGAAACGCTATCACATGATATATTTTTTACTGTGAAGAGAAGAAAAATTAATGTAGTGCATGTGTGCAAGAATGTGTATGTTTATAAACATTTTATTATATAATCACTTAAAGAAAAAATAAGGTATTGTATATATTATTAGGTAGTATTCAATTCATAAGGTAGTTTTCATGCATATGAATAAATGAGGGAATAAAATGAGAAGACCATGCAATATATTAAATACATGAATGATGTTTGAAGAAATGAAAATACAATATACATTGCATAGTGAGCAGTGGTATTTGAGAATGTATTTAGAGAATATTTATTTTAGAATATTTTTATATCCATGTTTTTTCAATGATTTTGAGGCCTTGTATTCATAAAAAAGAAATAATTCATTCCTGATAAATGTTTCATAGAGGCTGCTAATTATATACAGTGATCAGATATTATTTGAGAAAGTTCAGTGTCAGTGAAATGGTACTTAAATTTGTACACAATATAGTCCAACAATCTTATGTAGGAGGATATTCAATTGATATTTCTATAGTGTATCAATCCATCTGAAGTTAAAGGATGCAACTTGGGGTCTAACTAGTTTTTTATGATTGTTGTTGGGGGGTCTAACCAATCATTATAAAAAGGAACATTTGGGGCCTCTAACCAACTATTCAAGGCTAACTGGAACTGGGGATATAACCAGTTTATAATTAAAGGGTGTAACGAATTACTATTGTAATCACCTTATTTTATAGTGGAGAATCCATTTTGGGGGGTCAAACCAACATGAAAAGTATATAGGTATTAGTAACAAACCATGCAAAAATATTGTGTTTCGTGATTCATTTACTTTCTTCATTTCATAAATGGTCTGCTTATCTTAATAGGTGATAAAGGATTGAAATAAAAGGTAAAAAATAATTCAGTTAAATAGGCCACACTTGATTCACCCCCCCCCCCCCCCCCCCGCCCCTCTTAGTGTGACTACATGATCCTTGGACACTTCAATTGGTATCAAATCATAAGGTCGCATATAATTATACCTACTATGCCTTTCTAGTTGTTTTTATCAGAAGCACATGAAATGCATATTCATGTTTGAAAAAAATTCAATAGATATCTAGATGGAAAATCTTGTCTCTACTTCTAATGTTATAAATATTGAAGTTTTTGTCAATACTCAAAAAATAGGAATAAGGTATTAGTAAAGAAATTGATGAATAATATAAAGATAAATGAAGATCAACTACTAGCTAAAGGAATCCAAAGTTGAAATTATTCAGTGAAATCTGTGAGTTATAATTATGATAACTGAAATTCAAGCTACGATTAAGATTTGATCAATTCAGAAATTAGAGAAAATCTGAAGAAAGTTCCCAAATAAGAGGTCACATGTTTCACCAGAGTTTTCAAGGAACTCCAAGATGAAAAATTATATCTAGAAGAAGAGGAAAAATATATGGAAGAAGCATTGAATAAAAAGGTCAGCATATCCAACACTCTCACAAAACATGTGAAAGAAAATAAATAAAAAATATCTATTTTCAAAGAAATATATGTTGGAGATATTGAATAATTTAAAAGTAATGTTTGTAAGAAATATGTTTTTGAATTTTTTATTACGAAAATATCCATGAACATTAAAATATATATAATACATCTATGAATGTCAAATATTCTCAACTAAAAGATAAAACAAAAAGTATAGAGAAGCTTAACAATTTTTTATTAAAGTAAAATAAGATGCATAGAGATGACATTCAGAAGATAAAGATTCAGTGATAAGAATACATGAAATCTATTGAAGATGAGAATATTACTTTCAACAAAAAGTGTATTGAACTAGAAGTGAAATTGAGAAATATAGAAGTGACACAAGATGGGACTTCCCAAGTTGCTGAGAAAAGAATTATTTCCAAGGATTCATCTGATAAGAGTCCTATTTCTAAAAAGGATAAATATAATGTAAAGATAAGCTTGAGATTATCCAAGGATAAATCTATATTAGGATAATTGTATAAGGTAACCCATTGTCCTAATAAATTTGTGTGTACTAATGTTTTTTTATGACTAGTGCACCTTTAAAATATAGAAAAAAATGGGTAAAGAGAAATTCTTAGGAATCTAAAACATCTTTAAAGATGGATGTGACAAAGTGTAGAAACTCTTGTTCCCTAAATAATGCACAAAAGAAGAAATGTTATACCCATAAGCAGAAAAATGTCAAATATAGTAAAAATGTGTCACAGAAGAAGAAATTAAGATTTTTTAGATATTTTTTGGTTTTTTAGAAGTTTGGGAATCAGGAAATAAATTATTCTCATAATATTTCACTATATAAAAATTATATAATTTCTGCATTTAGGGGGAGAAAAGATTAATAAAATTGGAAACCTGCGCAAGAGAAGTATAACTCGTTGAAAGAGAATCATCTTATCAAGAACATATGTGATTGCATTGAAACTTTCTATGATAATATGATAGAAGTGTTCAATGTTATGATGATTTTCGATATATACCAATTATTCACAAATTATCTATTAATGTAAATAGAAGAAAAAAACGAGAAGTGACTCAGGTAAGAAATAACGATAACAGGTCATCCTTGGGATGTGAAATAAAGAAAAATGTTTTTAAATCCAAAACTCCTAATAAATTTATGAATAATGATTTGTAGAGTTTCAAGCCAAAGAAAATATGATTCTATTATAGTAGTAAAGGTCACATCATTGACCATTTTGATTTATCCATGAATATTCATACAAAATTAAGAAATTAAAAATAAAATAAATAATCCATCTAGAATAGAAACAACAAGATTGAGTTTTTTAAAGACATCTCTAATGAATAATCTAAAAAGTTTCCTAAAAATATTAACATGATGAATGCTAAACTTGTGTGTGAAAGGTTTTATATGTCTTTAAATTCAAATAAACAAGTTTCAACGTGGTTATATTTCCAAGAATAATTATTTAAGAAGAAAGAGAAAGTATCTATGACTTTTAATACTGAGAAAAATAAATCTGTACACAAAATGATGACTGAGCATGTTCCTAAATAATGTTTGATCATATGGTCAGAATAGTTGGAAGATGGAAGAAAGTTTGAACAATTATATAAAACTAAAATTTCTTTGTTAGAAAATGTGAAGAATCCTTTTTCAACTAAAAATATTGTATGGTTGAGATGCAACACTCATCCCTATTGTTCTAAATAATTATATTTGAAGAACTACCTTATTCCCATGTGTACATTATGTTTTTTATATACATGGAATTGGTGGTGAATAACTTATTTATGGGGATACCTGAATTTTATAAAATTTGTAAACATTTTATAGTTACAATATGTCCATCTTTGAGGAATATTTTCATCATGTTGTCTCTTTTCAACATCTCAAATAATCTCAAATGATACTTGTAGTTTATTCTTGATTAAATTAAATCATGATGAAGAAAGTATTGAGTTCATCTCTTTATGGGGAGCATAGATGATCAATCTCCCAATATTTCTATTTCTATTGATATATTGTGAATATTAAAAGTTCTATTGTGGTATGCATATGATAATTCTAAAATCTAAATTTATGGAAATTGAATCTTTTCATCATTGAGGTATGCTGGTTAAATTCTCCCATTTTTTAATGAAAAATATATTCTAAAAAAAGAGATATTTAGTACATAATGAAAACAGGGAAAGTTAATTTTAAAGGGGAAATATATCATGTACTTTAATGTTTCTAAACTATTTGGTGAGATGTATGTAGGGGATTTGATTAAAACTATTGAAAATTTCCAAAAAAAAATAAGTTTCTATTATTGGAATCACATGTTGAAAGAGTATTGGAAGCATTGATGTTGAATTTCATTACTCTTGTTTTTTACACTAAGCATTGGCCATTTAGACTTAGAGTCGATTAATTTTACCTCTTTGATAACATATTAGTGATTCAATCCTTCTCAGAAGTAAATTAGACAATAATAGTCATAAGAGAAGAGTATATTCTTAGAATTTTAATATTGTAAATGAAAATTCCTTCCCATGCTTATATATTTATCTTAATTTCCAATAAGGGGGAGAAGGTATCATTCAGGTTTAAGATTAAATGGTTGTTGAAAACCATTCCAAAGTGGGATATTGAGGAGTCCAAGTGGTTTGGTGAATTTGAATTTGTTTTCAATACCTTGAGAATTTTAAAATTCAATGACTTATAAATTTTATGATTACATATTTTCTCTAAAGTACGAAAACTTGTGAAAATGATTCACATTATTTAAAATAGTTTAAGTGTATTCCATGAAAAATCATTTATTTTTTATGAGGTGGATTTGATTTTGTTTTTGGTATAGTTTTGAGAATGGTGGCTTTGGTGTACATGAATATTCTTTTTGTTGGCATATTGAATATAATTTTTTCAATAAAGTGTTTGTATATCAAAAAAATATGTAGACAATCAGCCAGCTAAGGGATTCATGTGCACTACTACTTAGGTGGGCACTAGAATCAAACTTGATTTGACCATCATGGTTGATCTGAGCGGTTGTGTTTAATATAATTCCCAAAGGGGTGCATGGGATCAGTGGGGAACTATCCTATGAGGTAGAATGGCAGTAGTGAAGTGGGCCAGCATGGTCAGTGCTAGTTAGTTAACCAAGCATACCAGTAACTGATTTATGGATGATGGTAGTTACACAATGTATTATAAAGAAAATATCATCTATTTGATAATACGATGTGGGATACACAACGAACATATACTGTTCCTCAATTTCAAATATTCATATATATAAAAGACCTTCTAATCTAAATGTTGCAATATGTTTGATCACTCAGCCGAGCTCGTATCCTACCACAAGCTCTCCAAGAGTTCTGTGTGATGGGATCTACATGCAGTGAAGTTGATGGGAGATAGAAAAATGATCTCTGAGCTACATTTCATCTTTCTGTTAATTATAATATGATCAAAATCACATGAAACTCCATTTTTATGGTAAAAAATATCAAATAGATGTGATATAATGAATAGAAAATATGGTTTTCTGATCATGGTGATATCATGAAAATCATAACCTGAGATGGTGCAATATATGAGTTAATTGAAGAATGTATGGATCTCTATAATTTTCATAGTGATTATTTGGTGAGGTTTGCCTATAAATACCTTAACCAAGATCATTTCTCATGTGGAACTTATCTCAAATCTGATAGCTAAGCAATGTTTTTGAGAGAGAAACAGAGTGAATCACACGTTCTGTATTTGCGAAGTAAGTACCATGCATTCAAGTTCCACATAGACAATCACATAAATATTTGAGCTTCTATGAACCTTTTTTGCATAGGAGATAGAAGAACTATGCAAAAATATTGTCACGTGAAGAATACAAAAGTATCAAAAAAGAGAATAAGATTTTTTGAAAAGCATTTTCTTTGTGAAGATCTAATCTGAGAAGAAAATAAGATAGCACTATACGCATATCTATTACCTTTATTGAAGTACATATATATTCCACATACTATTTTGAAAAGAAAAAGAAGAACTGCATATACTATTACATGAAGAAGAATTTAAAAAGTGGAGTTCTTCCTGTTCGGTTATGCGATGAGTATGAGAATCATACATGAAATGGAATTCATGCATGTAGGGTGATTCATGAGGTGGTATTATGAGTTTTTATCTGAGTTTCACAAGGAATTAAGTTAAATAGGTCACACATGATTCATCCCCCCCCCCTCAGTGTGACTGCACAATCCTTGGACACTTCAAAGAACACCCTCTCAGAACATATTACACTAATTTTCCAAGTTTATAAAGACATGGGGAATGACAAACATGTAGTCCTTATGGTGAATTAGAATGTAAAGAATAAGAAAAATTATATAAATTCTCATTATAAATCTACTGATACAGATCTCTATCCTATCATGAAGAAGAATATCCAATGGAATGAAAATCAAAATAATGCAGTTTTTTCATGTGGAAAGAAATGCCATTGGAAGTGGAACTACACCTAACTAAATAAGTAAGGGTATGCATCTGGTGTGTTCATTATTGATTGTAATCTTTCCATACCTACAAGTTGGGTATTAGATATTTCATGTGGTTATCATATTTGTTTCCCAATACATGAACCAAGTATATTTTAGTAGGTTTCTAGGGGAGAGGTTAATTTACAAGCTATTAATGGAGTGAGGTTGACTGCTCTATCCATTGGAGACTACAACTTCACATTTCCAATTCAAATGGTTTTGGTTTTAGATAACTATTACCATGTGACAAAGTATTACTGATAACATCATTTATGTTTCTTTTTTCGATATGGATGGATTTATTTTAATCTTAGAAAATAAGATTTTCCAATTTTATAAAGATAACATATATTATGGTATGGAATAAATGAATAACACTCTTTTTGTATTAACTTAAAAAATGAAATATTGGTATTTGATAAAGAATCAAGTTTATGTGACTCATTTCACACCTATTTATGGAATCATCACATTGTTCATGTAAATAAGAATAATTTGATGAAGCACTATTAATTTGGTTACTTGAAATATTTTGATCTTAAACCACTTGACTGACAACATGATTTTTTATAAGAAAGATGATCAAACTACCATTTTGTTGTTAAGGTTAAAGGGCTACAAAAATTCTATAATTGGTACACACTAATGTGTCTAGACAATTTAAGTAGAAACTATAGGTGGATTATCATAATTTATAGATTTTATTAAATACGTGAGTAGGTATGGTTGCATATACTTGATGAGGTATAATTTTGGAACCATTGAGAAGTTAAAAGAGTTCAATAATGAAGTTGAGAATCATCTTGGAAAGAAGATAAAGAAACTTTGATCAGATCGAGGTGGTTAATATCTTAACCAAGAGTTTAATAAATTTTTAAGAGTGTGTGGAATTTTAAACTCACTTCTAATTATAAGAAAAAATGTAATGGTGTTAGTGAAAGGAGTAACCACTCCATACTAGACATGGTAAATTCAATGATGAGTCAAGCCTTACATTACCCTTTTGAAGGTATGAATTATACATTGTAGAATACATACTAAATTGAGTACCAACTCAATAAACAAACAATATTCCCTTTGATTTATGGAGTGGAATGAAATATGTTTTATCGGATACTCTTGAATAGGGGTAAGATGTTTTTATTAAGGATGGTTTAAGAAATAAATTGTCACCAAAGGGAAAAAGTTTGTCTTTATAGGTTACCCTTGGGAAATGAGTTGATACTACCTATATAATCCCTCAGTTAAAAGGGTTATAGTTTCTAGGCAAGATATATTCTTGGAGAGGGAGTAAATACTCAAGAAGGATAGTGGGAAAAGGATTCACTACTACAAAACTAGGTTTAACCAGTGTTAAGGATTTAACAACGCTAGCTAAAAACAATGTTAAAGGCCCCATTTGTCAGTGCTAAATAAATTGTAATTAAAAGGGGACCTTTATTAGTGCTTTTTACTAGTGTTGATAAATGGGGTCTTTTATCAGTGATTTTTTACAATCACTGATAAAATTATACATCAGAAAAATATATTTCATTAAAAATAATATATAAATATATAAATTTATTTATTTTGATGTAAATATAATATAAATATTTTAAATATGTTTTAGATAAGGTAAATAGGAATTTAGACATAAAATATATTATATTTAGTGAAAATTGATTATAAAATAACTATAAAAATATTTTAAATTAATAATTCTATTATTATTACCATGTAATAGTGATTTAATATCAATTTGAAGATAAAAAAATCAAAAAAATAATAATAAAAGATCGTAAATAAGTTGAAGATGTAACTCAAACATAAAACGGTCATAAATTTTGTTTCAGGTGTCTGTTTGGGCTCTACCACATATCAAATAGAAACAAGTGATGTTCTCTACACCTTCATGATCCAAGGGGACCTTGGTCCTTATTTTTTAGAAGCCCAAAAATGCCCATAAGGCCTCTAAAACTGAGTTTTTAGTCGATATACCCTAATTGTTTCACCTTTAATGAATTTTTCAACCTTTTTTATGGGGGGTCTATTTGCCATTTTTTAGTGGGGAATGAATTTATTATCAGGTCTTACATTCATATTAATATTATGGATTTTGAATTTTTATCATTTTTCATAATTTTATTTTATTTTTAATCTAATATATAACAATATATACATATTCTTTGTATATTCACACATAAAAATTAAATTCTATAAATATATAAATTAAACATATTTAATTATAATATATATTTATTAATATATAAATATATATATAAACATATATATAAATACACGGATAAAAAATGTGATGAAATATATATAAATATATAGATATATCATAAAATGTGGAACAAAACTGTATAGAGTAGTGGTAAAAGTGTTGGATGTAGAAGAGGGAGGTCTTAGGTTTGACACTCGCTGGAGGCAGGGGTGGATGAAGGAGGTTGGTATTATCTAAATAACTGATAAAGGAGTGGGGGAAGCACTGATAAAGGGGTGGGTGGGTGGGAAGTGCTGAGAAAGGGGGGTGGGTGGGGTTGGGAAAAAATTTATATACACTTTATCAATGCTTTTTTAGTGTTATTAAATTCCCCCTTTGATAGCGCTAAAAAATTCTGATAAAGGGGGCCTTTAACAGTGATAAAGAAGTTCTAATAAAAATTTTGGTATTTTAACCATGCTTTGATTATCATCACTTTTTTAGCAGTGATCGGGGCCTTTTCTAGTGCTATTAAAGGCCGATTTTTTAGTTTTGGTTGGATTTGATGAAGTTGATGATCAAAATACATAATAGTTGGTGCAACAAAATATTATAAAGGGACCCATGGAAGAAGTTTTTCCTAAAAAACATGTCCTATGTATGAGCACCAGAGTGGTAAAATAACCAAAAAGATATGGTTTTCTAGAGATAAAAGATGGTGACTCGTTATTGATTCACAATAATGACCATCAATCCAAAAAAGAGAAAGTTTAGAGATCAGAAGATGAAAAATAGACAGAATCTATGAACTCTAATATGGATTACATGTACCAAAACCATGTGTTGGTTTTTTTGAATCATCTAGTAGATGTAATGAATGTTTGGTGAAAATTGGTATTTAACAAATGCTAGACATGGAAGGTTAGGTTAGTACCTATAAAGAACTACTATATACTAAAGGGTTTAAGAATCATAAAGGTATTAACTATGAAAAAACATTTTCTCTAGACACCATGTTCAAATATATCTAAATTCTACTTATAATATTATATTTCCATGACTAGGAGATTAGGGAGATGGATGCCAAAACTTTTTTACTTAACAGAAACCTTCAAGAATATGTGTATATAAGAAAACCAGAAGGTTTTATGACTCCATTGAATTTGAAAAAGGTATTCAAGTTTTAGAGATTCATTTACAAATTAAATAAAGCATCCTAGTCATGGATCATTTGGTATAATGAATCTATAAAAAAATTGGTTTCATAAAGAAAAAATGTGATCCATTTTTCTATAAGTGGTTTAGTGGTATTATGGTCATTATCATTGTATTATATTTTTATGACATCTCACTAATTGAAAATGATATATTGGCCTTACAATAGGTTAAGTGTTAATAAATTTCTTATCTATGAAGGACTTAGGTGAAGTAGACTACATTCTAGGGATCAATATCATATGTGATAGGTCAAAGGTGATGTTTGGACTAATCCAAAGTACATTCACTGGCCAGATATTGAAGTGGTTTGGTATAGAACAATCTAAGAGGGGATTAGTTATAGCATCACATGGTATATGTAAGGAACCAAACATTTATAAATTAAATTCCCTATTTTTTAATAAATAAATACAATATTAACTAATATAGTTATATAAAACACATACACTACTTTGTTTTTATTTTGGAACATTATTTCATGTAATATTCGAAATATCATTAAGAATTATAACCATTCATAATATAGATATTAGATAGCGATCATACAATTAGTATATATATAAATGGTTGTGATAAAATATATTTTACATAGTCAAAAGAAGAAATGGCCTCGACCAGAAGGATCGTACCCTATAAATACCATTTATTAGAGCTTTTGAGGGAGATATCATCACTAGGATTTTCCCTTGTTGAATCACAAGATTATATTCATCAAGTTAAGCATGATATAAACCATTTATAGGAGAAGTTAAAACTTATTGAGATCACATCCCAAACCATGTTTTCTGAACCACCTCATGAAAATATCACTATCTCACACCTTACCCTTATGGCATTTTCTAGAGTAATAAAGGAACTTGTATTTAGACCCTAATAGTATGATTTTTTATATTTTTATTTTTAATAATATAATTATTATATTTATCCTTTATTATTATTATAACAATTTGAATTATTAAATAATAATTTTGATAAAAATTAGATTTTGATATGAGGAAACACAAACTATATTTTTGGGAAATGTATAGTTTCAATCAATACACTCTATTTTAATGAATTAAAAAAATTAAATAAATTATATTTTAATAAAATATTATTTTCAAATAATTTTTATTAAATATAAATTATAATATTATTTTATGAAGTCAAAAATAATTTTTATAAGGGTGAGAAAAGTTTAATTGTCAAAAAAAGGGTATTTACAATAAGAGTGATTTTTTAATTAAAATTAAAAATTCTCATAATTAGAGAATTATTTTTATAAAAAAAATATTGAAATAATCACATTGAAATTATCCAAGAGGTATTTTTACATAATTTTTGGAGGTAGTCGAATTTTTGTGTTAAAATTAAATATGATATAAATAAACAGTGTGTATTATGACATTATAATTACCCAAAAGTGATGTAATATATTACATAAAATATATATTAAGACAAATTTATATTTCTACATAAATAAAATCTTTTTTTAATAAATTGATTAATTTTATAAACAATTAATGAATCCTCCAAAACATATATTATATTTTAATGTTTTAAAATCAATTCCTTATAAACAAGACTCACTTTCACATCACCAAGGGTATTATTTGAATTATTTAAGATCTTAAACATTTAAAATAATAAAAACCACTTCACTTTGGTAGAAAACAGAGAAAGACCAATGGTAAGGTTTGTGTTTTTTGCTATATTATCATATAGAGTCCAAAACCTAATTTTAGAAATTAATAAAGAATTCTCCTCTCTTATGTTATATAAACCAACACAAACTTTCATTCCTCTTAAATAAAAACCCTTGTATCACGAAATTACTATGCACTTCACTCTATATAGTCCCAATTTTCCACTAATCTCTCAATAATATCTTCCCGATCTTTTAGAAGAACCCTCCCAAGGTAAGGGATCCTCTCCTCCTCTTTTCAAGCACCTACTTTATATTATTCCTTTTTTCCCATTTCAAATGTTGGGATATATTTTTAATACATACATATTATTTTACTTATGATTAAAAATTATTTATATACACTTTCCAATCTCATTAAACCCTTCAATAAACCTTTATGTATACCCATTATGCTGTCGAAATTATCCTGCAATTTTTCATTCCAAACATTTGTATTATGAATACCCATCGTTATTTCCACTCAAGTATATTCATAAAGTTGTACAAATACTTCACCGATTATGGGTTTATGTTTATTTAACCCACAATCCTTAATCATGGGGTTACATTTAATGAAATACATCCTTATGTTGTATGATCTATGTGGAAATATTATGCATGTATATGATATGAAAGTGACAGGTGGGATGAGAATTATATATTCAAACAATGAATTGGGTAATGTTTCAATCTCCATAGATTCCATTTATGGTGAACAAGAGATTACCAAAAGAACACTATGTAACTTTTTAATGGATTTAGTCATTGACTTTTGTTTATGATTTCATGTTTTAAGTTATTTTCATATTCCTATGTTTCCTTCATGTAATCATGTTATATCATGACTCATTGTTCAAGATTATGATTCTCACCCATGTTATGTTACCTTAGTATTACTATTAGCTCACAAGTAATTTTTTACCTTATTCTATGCTTGTTTATTCATTTATTTTGATTTATATCTTACCCCTTTCTTATGTACGTCCCTAGGTTATACTGTATAGTTTTAGAAGAATGATGGAATTTTAAGGGCATGTTGACGAATTTTTCAATAATTCCATTGTATAATTGTTACAATTTATTATAATATGTTCCTAATTTTACCAAATTTACAAGGACATGTGATATTTGTTTATTATATTTTGTGTACCATTATGTAATAAATATTGAATTAAAGTGTATTAAAATATGGGTTGTCATAGTTTGTAACAGAGAAAAGTCTAGTTATTTTTGGGATAAGGATTAGACAACTAAAGTGAAATGCTTAGAGATAAGACTAAACGTTGGTAAAATACCTAAATTATGGTAAAGTATACATAAAATTGTTTCCAAAAAAATACATCTTTTTCTAGATACTATAATTGGATATGGATTTGGAACAGATTTACATAGGGGTAAAAACCCAGAAAGGGGCACATTATGTCAGACTTAATCCTTACATGGTGTACGAAAATGGGTCTTAATACACACCAAGTTTGAAACTCTTAATGGATATTATTAATTAAATTCATGATCTTCTTACAAAGCATTACTACGGGAACAAAAAATTCCATAAGATTTTTTTGTTAAGATATAGATCATTGAAAACATAGATTGAAACCTAAAACTTCATAGGTTAATTAATATGTTTCATTTATGAGTTATCTCTTCAATGTTCATGGTTTCCCATTTATGTGTTTAATAGTCTAAAAATACACATCCCTAATTTTTCCTTTTTTTCTAATCAAATGGATAGAAAAATAAAAAACTGAGTAAAAAACCAATGGGATGAGAAATATAATGGCCTCCCAAATGAGATTCCCAACTCGATGGGAGTAGTATTTAGGAACTTCACGGAAAAACATTCTCAATTGAATCAAGTTTTAGACCAAAAATTGAATCATGAGGAACACCTTAATCCCTCAAAGAAAGAACATTTTGCAATTGAGACCTTTATGTGACAAAAGACTCCAACTTTCAATGGATCTTATGGTCCCTTAATCATAGTGAAATGGATTAAATATATTGAAACGTTCTTCTCCATCCTTCACTAATATGAGAAAGAGAAGTTCATGCTTAATTTTTATCATATGGATGGATAAGTTGATCAATGGTGGACATTGGCCAAAAATATAAAGTCTGAGGAGGATATTGAAGTAATCGAGTAGAAGGTATCATGAAAGAAAATAGAAAAACATTTTCCACACACAATATGACTTAGAATGTAGTAGTATTTAATTATCCAAAAGAAAAAGATTGAAAATCCATTGGGACTTCTGAGAAAAAATTCACAATACCTTCACGATGTGCTTCTAGATTTTTAATTTCCCACAAAAGTAAAGTTGTCTGCTTCATTGGTGTGATAAATCAAAATCTATGAAAATACATAACAATTCATGACTTCAAAATCTATGAAGAAATTGTCTAATGTTACCTCAATGATGAAATGGAGATTAGTAAATCCCAAGAGTATTGCAGGTCATGATATAAGAAATAGAGA
Source organism: Viscum album (assembly GCA_963277665.1). Lineage (NCBI taxonomy): Eukaryota > Viridiplantae > Streptophyta > Magnoliopsida > Santalales > Viscaceae > Viscum > Viscum album. The sequence goes on from OY728159.1 coordinate 182,739,106, forward strand.
ATGGATTTTAATTCTAGATTTATGAGGGAAAAACTCATGGGGTAAGAAATTCCATCATCCCACTTCCCAAAATTATTGGAATACGATTCCCAGAAATTACCTAAATGGGACTAGGAAATGATTTTCTTATGGGAAGAAAGGGCACCTAATAAGAGATATTTGATTAGAGAAACCCACCAATGTGATGGATGAATGGAATATTTCGGTAACCCTATAACTATTGTCCAATGTTTCAACTACAAGTAAAAAAAGGACACTATGAAAATCAATTCTCTAAGCTAGGGGTTTTTGGCATTAAATAACAACAAAAATATCCAAGGACTATAGAGAAAGGTAGGGTGTATACCATCACAACTACTGAGGTGGATATCAATATCAAAGTGGTGAAAATTATTCTAGTTATTCATTCATGGATAGAAAAAAAAACTATTTGATTCTAGTTATACGCATTCTTCTATATTACAAAAATTTAGTAGAACTATTCAAACACCACCTTAAAACATAGAAATTCAGTTATCAGTAAAGGTGGAAAATAGGTAAATTTTTTAATCCCAATCATATAAATCATCCCCTATTTAAATTTTAGGGATTAATTTCCTAGAAAACATTACAATACTCCCTTTATAAATCCAACATAAATTTATGATAGTATGAAATCACCATATAATAGAATTAAATAAATTTTGAGAATTGATTAACTTTCCTTGTCTAAATCCAACATAAATTTGTGATAGAATGAAATCACCATCTATATCATGAGTCGTCCACTAATTCTATAAAAGTGAAAGGAAGGGAAAGAATGTTATTTGGTACCAATATATTAATCATGGATGTTACAATATTGAAATAAAGCATATATAGATCAAATTATTGAGACTAAATAAAAGATCATCCTTGATGACATTCCCATTGTAAGGGAATTCAAATATGTGTTTCCCAAAGAATTTCCTAGTCTTATTCCTAAACGTGGTGTTGAGTTCTCAATAGAGATCATACCCAGAGCTTTTCCAATATCCATGACTCCATACAGAATAGACATTATTGAACTTGAGAATCTAAAAAAACAATTATTGGAGAATCTGGATAGAGATTTTATACGTCCAACTACTTCACAGTGGCATGAACCAGCCCTCTTTTTCAAGAAAAATGATGGGTAAATATGCCTCTACATTTATTATCACTAGATCTATAAGATCATGAAAAATAAAAAGTATCCTCTTCTACGGAATGATGACCTTTTTAATTAACTACATGGATATTGGTATTTCTCTATGTTGGATATTCAGTTAGGATATTATCATGTAAAGGTGAATAACAGGGATATCCTTAAGACTTCTTTTCATACAAGATACAGGAACTGTGAGTTCATATTGATGCTATTTAGACTCACTAATGCTCTAGAAAACCTCAAGGAATTAATGAATAAAATCTTTAGGGATTACCTTGAAACATTTGTGGTAATTTGTATAGATGATTTTATTATAAACTCTAAAAGAAAATAGTAACTTTAGAAGAATTTCAATTCTATATTGAGGAATTTTTTAAAGGAAATTCTATTTTTGAGGTATAGAAAATGTGATTTTTGGTTGGATCAAGTAATTTTTTGGAACATGTTATCACTGGTAAAGGGGTGTCTGTGGATCCTTAAAAAACTGAGGCAATTGAAGGGTGGCCAAGGCCAACATTTGTTACATAAATCTGAAGTTTATTTAGATTAACTGGGTACTATTTTTAATTTGTGAGAAACTTTTCACAATTATAAAACCCACTAACCAAGATTACTCAAAAGTAAGGCAAGTATGTCTGGACTAATGGATGTGAAGATAGTTTTAATGAGATGAAGAAGATGATAATCACTATACTTATTCTCAAATTACCCTCCAGTGGGGAAAGATTTGTGATCTATAGTCATTAATCCAAAAAGGGATTGGGTTGTGTACTCATGAAAGGTGAAAATTTGATATCTTATTCCTCTTTCTAATTAAATATCCATGAGCATAACTACCCAATACATGATCTAGAATTGTCAGAAATGATCTTCATGTTAAAGATTTAGAAACATTATCTCTATGAGGGGAAGTGTGATATATATATGGATCATAAAAGCCTAATGTATATATTCACAAGAAATTAGAACAATATGGTCCAATGAAGTTTGTTAGAGATTATCAATGATTATTATTGCTCAATCCATTAACATCTTGGGAATATAAACAAAGTGGTAGATGCTCTAAGTATAAAGGATCATGTAACCCTATCCATGATGAGGATTGCAAGGGATCTAATCCAAATAAACATGAAAAGGATGTACATGGGAATAGTAAAAGGTTAATTATCTTACCTTTATTAAATAAATATTCAACCATATATTCTTGAGAGGATCAAGAATTCCCAAAGAGATGATGAGTTACTATAGTAGAAGGTGATGAATATTTTAGAGATTAACATTTCTAATGATGGTGTTATAAGTTTGGGAACCTGGATATATGTCCCAGAAATACCATAATAGAAAAGATAACTTATGGAATATGTCTATAGATCATCCTTACCTATTCGTCTAGAAATCAATATTATAGATATTTGAAACAAAACATCTAATGGGGTAACATGAAGAGGAAGATTGTGGAGTTTGTATCTAGATTCCATGTATGCCAAAAACTCATGGCTAAATGACATAAGTCTAAGGATATAATGAAACAATTTCCCATAATAGTATGAAAATGTGAAAAATAACCATTGATTTCATCATAGGACACCCCAGGACACCTAAAGGAAATAATTAAATATTGGTAGTATTCAATCACGTAATAAATTTAGCACATTTAATTATAGTCAAGGAAGATTTCTCTCATGACCAACTCTATAAGATATAAATATGGTAAGTGGTAAGACTTCATGGAGTTCCAATATCTATTGTATCTTATCAAGATCCAAGGTTTACCTTGAGGTTTTCAAGAAGACTTCAACAAGTATTGGATATAGAACTCAACTTTAGCACTACTTATCACCCTTAGATGGATAGTCAGTCTGAAAAAATATTAGAACTTTTGAGGATATACTGAGATCATTTTAAATGTATTTACAAGGATATTGGGACCAACACCTTCTCACAGTGGAGTTCAATTATAAAAATAGTTTCATTTCTTGCATTAAAATGGAACCTTATGGGGCTCTATTTGGGAAGAGGTGTCAGACTCGGACATGTTGGGATGAAGTTTGACCGATAAACCTGATGGGACCTAATCTTATCCAATATATGATAGAGAAGGTTTAAACCATTCATCATTATATGAAATTATCACAAAGTGAACTGAAAGTATATAAAAAAATCATCGATTAGAGCTTCATTTTGAGGGTATAAATAAATTGATCCTTTGTATATCATCATGGAGCACATTAATGTGGTTTGTGAAGAAGGAAAAGTGTATACCTAGATACATCATCCCCATTGATATACTTGATCTCATCGGAGCGACATCCTATCGACTAGCACTCCTACCTAACCTATCTCAATTTCATGATGTGTTTCTTGTATCCCTCTTGAAGAAGTACTTATCAGACCACTCACATGTACTGAATCTAGATGTGGTACCATTTCAGAATGGTGTTTATTTCTAGGATTATCTAATGAATATCTAATATCATAGAGAAAAATTTCTACAAAAAAAAAAGACAACTAACCAGATCAAAGTGTTGTGGATGAACCAGATGTTTGAGGAATAAATATGGGAATCAAAAGAAGAGATGGAACAGAAGTACCCTCATCTTTTTTAGTGTATGAAAAAAAATTCAAGGGTGAAATTTCTAATGTTTGGTATAATGTAACAACCTGAAATGTTATAAATAAAATTCCCTCTTTTTTAATAAATAAATGGATTATTAAGTAATAAAATTTTAGAAAACGCATGAACTAATTTGATTATTTTGGAATTTCATATCTTGATGAATTTAAAATACCATTAATCATCATAATCATTAATAATATAGTTGTTTAATAGTGATCATATGACTAGTATATAAAAAGGGTTGTGATAAAATCCAATTGACATAGACTGAAGCAACAATGGCCTAGTACAGTAAGATCGTACCCTATGATGCCCATTTGTCATAGCTTCTTAGGGAGAAATCATCACTGGGATTTTCTCTTGACCAATCCCAATATAAGATTAAACAACTGAAGTATGTGAAAAATAATTTATTGGATAAGTTCAATCTTGTTGAGATGACATCTCAAACCATGTTTGCCAAACCACCCCATGAAAATCTCACTGTCGCACACCTTACCCTTGGGAAATTTACTGGTGTAATAAAAGGATATGTATCTAGACCCTAAAAATATGAATTTTTATATTTTAATTTTTACTAAAATAATTATTTTATTTATATTTATTATTATTATTATTATTTAAATTACTTGAAAATTATTTTGATAACAATTAGATTTTAATATGATGAAACACATACTATGTTTTTGGTAAATGTACAGTTTCAATCAAGACACTATTTTTTATTGAATTCGATAATTTTTTCAATAAATATTATTTTGAAATAATTTTTATTAAATATAAATGATAATATAATTTTACAAAGTCAAGAAAAATTAAGGGTCGGAAAACTGTTTTTGTCAAAAAAAACTAATATTTTTAATAAGTGTGGTTTTCTATTTAAAAGTGAAAATTATAATAATTATATAATTATTTAGATAAAATAAATATCATCTTTTAAATCACCACATTGAAATTATCCAACAGTAATTTTTTCATAGTTTTTAGAAAGTCGAATTTTGTGGTTAAAATTAAATACGGTATAAATATATGGCCTATATTATGACATTATAATGTCTCAAAATTGATATAATATATATCATAAAAGGTATCCCTGGACAAATATATAATTTCCATTTAAAATAATTTTTTTATGTTTATTTAATTAAATTTATAAACCCTTAATGAATCCTCTAAAGCCTATATTATATTTTAGCATTTTAAAATAAATTATTTGTAAACATGGATCCCTTACACATCACAAAGGGTATTATATTAATGATCCGGGTTCTTAAACATGTATAATAATAAAATAAATTTTAATTTTGAAGAAAACATGTACAAAAAAAATGGTAAGACTTATGTTTTTGATTACATTATCATGTTGAGTCAAATACCTATGTTTGGAAATTAATAATGAATTATCCTCTCTTTTTATATATAAACACCCCAAACTCTCATTACCCTTCACTAAAACCATTTTATAATGACATTAATCTTTCATTCTTTCTATATAGTCTTCCATAGGTTCCCACAAGCTCTCAAGAAGCTCCTCCCAAGCTTTTAGAAGAACCCTCTCAATGTACGGGATCCTCAACGTCTCCTTTTTTAAAGAACCTCCATTAAACTATTATTTTTTCACTTTTTCATGTGGGGATATGTTTTTATAAATATATATTACTATCCTTATGGTTACCATGTATTTATATATACCTTTTTTTCTTATTCATCTTTTCTATTAACCTTTGTGCACAACCGTTATACAGCCGAAATTATCCTGTAGTTGTCCATTCCAAACATTGGTGTTATGAATACTCGTCTCCATTTCCACTCAAGGTTATTCACTTATTTGAACCTATCCTTACTTTATTTTGGTTTTATATCACTACTGGAAATCCAGCATTTCCCAATGGTTTAGAACCATTGGGAAAGGCTACAGAACCGTTGGTATATGTTATACCATCGGTTCTGCAAACCGTGGGGAAGTAAGCCGTTGGGAAAGGCTTTTCCCAACGGTTTACACAGAACCGTTGGGATAGGTCAGAAAAAATCAACCTATCCCAACGGTTCTGCCAAACCGTTGGGAAATCAACAGACAATTTTCTTTCCCAACGGTTTACAAACCATTGGGAAAGGTTTTTACCAACGTTTCCATGAACCGTTGGTAAAAACAACCTTGCAAAAGGGTATCCCAATGGTTTCAAACCGTTGGGATAGGGTTTTTTTACCAACGGTTCCTTGAAACATTGGTAAAACAGCTCCATAGAGCCTATGCCAACTGTTTTCAAACCGTTGGCATAGGCTTTGCTGTGCAAATTGCACAGCAGCCTACAATTTGCAGAGCAGGTCTGGTTTTTGGGCATTTTCATTTCAATTTTCAATCCAATTATGCCCTCATTTTCAATTCATTTTTCAATCCAATTATTGTACCTGTAACAAATATAATGCATACATATAGAGAACAAACCAACACATACAAATAATGAAAACCAACCAACCAACACATATAATGCATCCTGAAAATATACACATCCATAATTAAAGTAGAATTCATAACATAATTATAAACATACATAATTCATTTAGAATTCATTTTAAAATTTAGATGACAATTATATGTGGAATCCGAAATTCAATTCATAATTTGACCGGTTTTTTCTATACCATATATGTTTACCTCAAATGATGTCCATTTTAAGCAAAATACATACACCTGAAGTGATACCGGCCACACCGCACCTCATATTGAGGCGGGGTTGACTCGTACATGTCACATTTGACCCATGGATCGTTGTTCTAAAGTATCGACACAATCTGAATACGTTTGGTCAGTTTTCTGTATGCCAGTTGATGTTTTTCACTTAAAATGACGTTCTTTTGAAACAAAAGACGGACACTATGAGTGGTGTCGACCACACCGCGTCTCCAATTGAGGCGGGGTTGATTCGTACACGTCACATATGACTCATGGATCGTTCTCCTAAAGTTTAAATGGAAACCGAATGCGTTTGGTCGGTTTTCCGTATGTACTTAAAATGTTGTCCATTTTAAACAAAAGAGTGACACTTAGACTAATCCTGACCACACCGCGACTCAGATTCATCCCGGGTTGGCTCATACATGTCACATATGACCCATGGATCGTTTTGATAAATTATCAAAAGATTACGAATACGTTTGGTCGGTTTTGCGTATGCCAGTTGTTCTTTTCATTTATAATCATGTCCATTTTAAACAAAAGAGACAGAGTTAGAGTGGTGTCGGCCACACCGCGTCTCGGATTAAGACGGGGTTGACTTGTACATGTCACATATGACTCATGGATCATTTTGCTAATGTATCGATAGAATCTGAATGCGTTTGGTCGTTCTTCCGTATGTCAGTTGATGCCTTTCACTTAAAATGACGTCCTTTTGAAACAAAAGACGGACACTTTGATTGGTGTCAGCCGCACCGCATGTCGGATTGAAGTGGGGATGATTCGTACATGTCACATAAGACCCATGGATCGTTCTCCTAAAGTTTCAATGGAAACCGAATCCGTTTGGTCGTTTTTCCGTATGTACTTAAAATGGTGTCCATTTTAAACAAAAGAGAGTCACTTAGACTTATCCTGGCCACGCCGCGACTCAGATTCATCCCGGGTTGGCTCGTACACGTCACATATGACCCATGGATTGTTGGGATAAATTATCAACAGATTCGGAATGCGTTTGGTCGGTTTTCCGTATGTCAGTTGATGTTTTTCACTTAAAATGACGTCCTTTTGAAACAAATGACGGACAATTTGAGTGGTGCCGGCCACACCACGTCTCTGGATTGAGCTGAAACCACCGTGAAACATTCTAATTATTATTCTTGACGTGTACGCGTAGACGGCACGTCAATCGGATGTGTGGTTTGTGCGGTACGACTCAATATTCGTGTTTTAAGTGATGTGCGCGCTTCGTAAACGCACGTGAGGGGGGTCCAAACGGGCCAAATGAAGTCGGAATGGCCTGAAATCAGACGAAAAATACGGGAGAGTGATTTATGAAGTGGTCGAGCAGACAGCATGTCAATCGGACGTGCCGTGTGCCCGCGGTGACCGACAACGCAGTTCTGGTATCATAAACGGCCAAAACGGGTGTCCAACGATCAAATTCATAGCGGACGACCTCAGATTGAGCTGAAACCACCGTGAAACATTCTAATTATTATTCGTGACGTGTACGCATAGACGGCACGTCAATCGGATGTGCGGTTTGCGCGGTACGGCTCAATATTCGTATTTTAAGTGATGCGCGCGCTTCGTAAACGCGCGTGAGGGGGGTCCAAACGGGCCAAACGAAGTCGTAATGGCCTGAAATCAGACGAAAAATACGGGTGAGTGATTTCTGAAGTGGTCGAGCAGACGGCACGTCAATTGGACGTGCCATGTGCCCGCGGTGACCGACAACGCAGTTCTGGTGTCATAAACGGCCAAAACGGGCGTCAAACGGTCAAATTCATAGCGGACGACCTCGGATTGAGCTGAAACCACCGTGAAACATTATCATTATTATTCGTGACGTGTATGCGCAGACGACACGTCAATCGGACGTGTGGTTTGCGCGGTACGGCTCAATATTCGTGTTTTAAGTGATGTGCGCGCTTCGTAAACGCACGTGAGGGTGGTCCAAACGGGCCGAACGATTTCGGAATGGCCTGAAATCAGACGACAAATACGGCTGAGTGATTTATGAAGTGTTCAAGCAGACGGCACGTCAATCGGACATGCCGTGTGCCCGCGGTGACCGACAACGCAGTTCTGGTGTCATAAACGGCCAAAACGGGCGTCAAACGGTCAAATTCATAGCGGACGACCTTGGATTGTCTTGAAAACACCGTGAAACATTCTAATTATTATTCGTGACGTGTACGCATAGACGACACGCCAATCGGACGTGCGGTTTGCGCGGTACGGCTCAATATTCGTGTTTTAAGTGATGCGCGCGCTTCGTAAACGCGCGTGAGGGGGGTCCAAACGGGCCGAACGAAGTCGGAATGTCCTGAAATCAGACGAAAAATACGGGTGAGTGATTTCTGAAGTGTTCGAGTAGACGGCACGTCAATCGGATGTGTTGTGTGCCTGCGGTGACTGACAACGCAGTTCTGGTGTCATAAACGGCCAAAACGGGCGTCAAACGGTCAAATTCATAGAGGACGACCTCGGATTGAGCTGAAACCACCGTTCAACATTCTAATTATTTTTCGTGACGTGTACGCGCAGACGGCACGTCAATCGGACGTGCGGTTTGCGCGGTACGGCTCAATATTCGTATTTTAAGTGATGTGTGCGCTTCGTAAACGCGCGTGAGGGGGGTCCAAATGGGCCAAACGAAGTCGGAATGGCCTGAAATCAGGAAAAAAATACAGGTGAGTGATTTATGAAGTGGTCGAGTAGACGAAACATCGATCGGACGTGCCGTGTGCCCGCGGTGACCGACAACGCAGTTCTGGTGTCATAAACGGCCAAAACGGGCGTCAAACGGTCAAATTCATAGCGGAAGACCTCGGATTGAGCTGAAACCACCGTGAAACATTATCATTATTATTCGTGATGTGTTCACGCAGACGGCACGTCAATCGGACGTGCGGTTTGCGCGGTACGGCTCAATATTCGTGTTTTAAGTGATGCGCGCGCTTCGTAAACGCGCATGAGGGTGGTCCAAACGGGCCGAACGATTTCGGAATGGCCTGAAATCAGACGACAAATACGGGTGAGTGATTTATGAAGTGGTCGAGTAGAAGGCACGTCAGTCGGACGTGCCGTGGGCCCGCGGTGACCGACAACGCAGTTCTGGTGTCATAAACGGCCAAAACGGGCATCCAACGGTCAAATTCATAGCGGACGACCTCGGGGGCTGTCCGGGGGGGGCTATCCGGGGGGCTATCCAGGGTCCAGGGTGGAGGGTTGGGGGTTGTACGGGGGGCTGTTCAGGGGGCTGTCCGCGGGGGCTGTCCGGGGGGGCTGTCCGGTGGGTGTCTGGGGGGCTGTCCGAGGACCAAGGAGGAGGGTGGGGGGGTTGTGCGGGGTCTGTGCGGGGTCTGTCCGAGGGGTGTTTGGGGGTTCTTCAGGGGGTTGTCCGGGGTTGTTCAAGGGGCTGTCCGGGGGTTGTTCAGGGGGTTGTTCAGGGGTTGTTCAGGGGTTGTTCAGGGGTTGTTCAGGGGGTTGTCCGGGGTTGTTCAGGGGGTTGTCCGGGGGGTGTTTGGGGGGTTGTCCGGGGTCCAAGGGGGAGGGTGGGGTGGGGTTGTCCGAGGGGCTTTCCGGGGGGCTATCCGGGGTCCAGGGTGGAGGGTTGGGGGATGTACGGGGGGATGTCCGAGGGGCTGTCCGCGGGGCTGTCCGGGGGGTGTTTGGGGGGTGTTCGGGGTCCAAGGGGGAGGGGGGTTGTCCAGGGTCCAAGAATGAGGGGGGTTGTCCAGGGAGTTCACAAACAAACAACCACTAAAAGACAACAACATCCATAAAAACAGACAATATATAAAAATAACTCAACTCCAATACTATATTACGAGTCTAGATAAAACCAACAACTAGAATAGATTAAACATCAAATCTCAGTAATATAAGTAAAAAATGTAACGGATCAATATGTCCCACATCAGCATCACCATCACCATCATCATCATCATCATCACCCTCGTCATCGTCCTCCTCATCGTCCTCACCCTCCACAGCGCCTTCCTCCTCGCCTTCGCCCTCCTCCTCGCCCTCCTCATCTCCCTCCTCTTCCGCATCAGACTCCTCGCCATCATCATCTTCAAGCTGGACATCGGCCTGACCACCACTGGAAGTGCCACCTGGTGCACCATATATAGAATGTATCGATGACATGTATTCATCAATCACTGGGCTGGCCTCTACTGGAAGTGTTGGACGTAGAACTTCAATAAATTTCATAAATTCACTGTTTTCCCTAGCAGACTGTTCTGCCGTCTCTGTGGCCCTTTTCTCAGCCTATTCTGCCTGTGCCCTAACTTTCTGCAGCTCGGTGGCACTACAACTCATACCTGAGGCAGGCCAATACCTCGTCGGGGCTATCCTAGGTCGGCAGCGTACTCTGCCAGAATGATCCTCTCCCAACACCTGATGTAAGTGATCAGATGGCCCAAAATTGTCTGCTTCTTGGGAATCGAGGGCCTCTAAAGCATCCTGTTACAAATATAAATATATTATTAAGTTACGAAATAGATATTAAAATATAAAATCAACAGATTAAAACTTACAATCTGCTGCTGAGTCTCTTCGTTGACAGCACTTCCATCCTTTTTTCTTCTACTCGAGCAAAACAGTTTTGCTCGAGGCACACGTCCTTCAATATTTTGTACTTGCCTCTACAATGACATTGAAAACAAAAGTTATATAAAAACTTTATCAAATGATTAAATAATTGAGGAAACAAAATAAAATGTAAGTCTTAAAGAAAACTTATAAACAATTGTCATACCTGCTGCCTCTCATGATCCGGCATCGTCGTGCGTCCTAGTGTATGGAGGTATTTTTTTGCATCAATGTTTTTTTATTTTTTCCAGATGATTCCTAAATAAAATTCGATAATGCAAAGGATAATATTAATGAAAATATTGAAAGTTATTATTTAAATACCTCAAATGTAATTCATACCTTAAACTGGGTACTCGTCCAATGAGTAATCATCTGACGATACTGCTCTATAGGACAATCATCCACGACCGGTACCGCCTCTAACTCAGTGCCAACTCTAGCACGCCAGCCAATATACAGCTCATTCTTGTAGGATCTCCAAAGCTCACCTAAATCCTTTAGACGTTCCAGTCGTGCACCCTCACCATCAGGAAAATTAAATCAAAGCTGAAATCAAAATATTAATTCATATAAATACAAAAATAATTCATGGCATTAAATACAATAGATTTTTTTACCCATATCTCTGCCCAAGCTCTATCTTTGACCTCATGTGGCAAATGTCTCCACGACAGCGGGCTGACGGGAATGATGTCGGAGTATTTGGCAAGCGTCGCCAGAAAACTCCGACATTGCTGCCCTGTTTTCTCAACCATCTGATTGTCTTCATTATATTCCACCATAACCTGTGTGTGACGGTTCCACACCGAACGCATGCGTGTACAGCCCCGCCCCCGCCTCCTGTCAGTAGATGTATCTGTCATGAAAGAAAAACAAATATTTTATCAAAACATGTTATAATGAAAATAAATATTGCTATAAAAATTTGTTAGGGTTTTATAAATATACCTGCGCTAGTCTGATCAATGAGTGGCGCCGGATCCACAGAACCGGATGGAACACCCTCTGGTGGAACAGGAGTCGAAGGCGATGGAATATAAAAGCTCGGAGAGACAGAAGTAGAAGGAAAATAAGATGGAACAGCTGTATGACCTGATGCTGATTGGGGAGTGGGAATCATCATGGGATGTGAAAATGATGGGGCAGAAGATGCAGAAGGTAGCGAAAACATGGGAGGCCTAAATACCCCGTGTGTCCCTAACGACACACCGGGATCAGAATGTGGGAAGGCTGAATTGTTAGTGGGAGGGGCAGGGTCTAGTCGGGCACGCGCAGCTCTACGTCCACCTCTGGTACGAACCCTCCTCGTACCACCGGCCTGAGTACTAGGACCAGTACTAGGCTCCTCGTTGAATAACTGTCGACGTAATGGTGGATCCTACAAAAAATTTTACAAAAAAAATTAATCACATGACATTATATATTCTGTAAATATATATATATATATATATATATATATATATATATATATATATATATTTGAAATAAAGTACTCATTGTAGGCACTAATGGTGGAATGCCCATCTCCTCCATCCGACGATTGTTCTCCGCCATTTTTTTTCTTCGTCTCTCTTCAATTGGCTGCATTTCCTGCATTTGAAAACAAATATGTAATTAATTAGAAAAAGAAAATTAATGTGTAAACCAAAAAACTAAATATATGAGGGAATGAGGGGATTTATTGGTAATTTAGCTATCAATTGTTTTAGAAGATCTTGAATGAATTTAATAAAACATACAAGTTGACTGGGCACACCGGCTGGCCGGTGGTGTCTCACCAGCTGGCTGGTGGTCCACCGGCTGGCTGGTGCTGAGCTCCCGGCTGGCTGGTGGTCCACCGGCTGGCCGGTGCTGAGCTCCCGGCTGGCCGGTGGTCCAGACAGAGCAGGCTTTCTGTCTGGGTTCCACCGGTTGGCTGGTGGCACCAGGCAGTGGGCAAGCCTACTGCCTGGGTCCTCCGGCTGGCCGGTGGGCAAGAACCGGTTGGCCGGTGACCATACCGGCTGTCCGGTGCTCTAGCACCGGCTGACCGGTGGATCTGGAAGAAAGCAATTCTTCTGCTAGAGACCACCGGCTGGCCGGTGGGAATCCACCGGTTGGCCGGTGGACTCAGAGAGTCCACTATCAGCCTTCTTGGGCCAACTCCTGGGCAACCTTTTTCCTAGCATCAAAACACTTGAAAACAAGTTAGAACATGATGAGAGTGATTGTGATCATTAAAATCCAAGAGAGAGGGGTACAACAGTAATGTTCACCAAGTTAGAAATATTGTTTGATTTGGTTTGAATACAGTTCAATTCCAAATTAGAAAATGCAATTCAAATAAAACAGCAACCAATAAACATTGAAAATTCACATAACGGTCAAGTCAGCTAAAACATATTTGTGATCAATACTAAATAAATATGAATATTACCAACCTTAACAACCCAAATCGAGGTAAACCAAAAGAATTGAGAACATGGATGAATGATTCTATATATTTCCAACCACAACTTCAGGTTCACAATCAACTCTGACAATTGAGCTATTGGAGTCATCAAAAGAAATAAATGGATTGGTTCCAATGGCAATAGGGACAGTGTCAATTCCATCATCCGCATCATCAAAAATATGTCTTGGAATTACTTCAACTATGACACCAAATTCAGGTTGAAGTTGATCTTTGACATAAAAAACTTGTTTATCCATTGATGCCAACACATATGGTTCTTCAGTTGCAAGAGTGCGGGTCATATTAATTACTCGAAATCCACAATCATCAATAAATGTGCCATGTATCGTCATCGAATCAAACCAATGGCATTTCATCATTTTGACTCATCCATGAGAGTAATAATCCAATATTATTATTTTCTCAATGAATCCATAATAACCCACATTTTCAAGTCGCGGTCTACTATCTGATGCACTAGCATAACAATCTGTTGTGGCAGTAACCATAATACCATCATGTTGTGTTCTCATGTTTTTGGCTCGTTCAGTGACAATAAATCTGTACCCATTGATAAAAATTGATTTACAGTCACGAACCACGGTATTAGGACTAAAAGCCAAAGCTCTTATTTCCTCAGAGACAGAGTCAGCAAACAAACTCAATACCTGCAATATAAATGACAGTTAAACTTAAGTAAATATTGAAATAATTAATTTAAACAGTAATATTTTTACCTTCAATTTTAACCAAGCAGAAAACTCTTTGCTATGCAAAGTCTCTCTCCTTATCAAAGATAAAGAACGATGCTTCCTATTTATCATTGTTTTATGTTCCCTGTAGATAAAAAAATATGAATAGTTTAACAGATATATATGTAAGATATACATATTCAATTTTGTTACCTGATATAGTCATCGAACAAATCACAGTTGAACAAAACTGTGCGATGTGCCATCTCCCGCTCTTTAAGGCTTAATGTCTTTAATGTATATGATCCAGGAATTCCTCCTGTTTGAGGAAGTGATGGAAAACTGGGTTCAATTTTCTCATATTGTTCTTCTTCATTTCTCATTGGTCTGTTCATTCTTGTAGTAAGATCAGACAAATACATTGAACAGAAATCCATACATTCTTGAGCTAAGTAACCGTTCACGATAGAACCTTTGGGATGATTCTTGTTTCGAACATAAGACTTTAATGTGAACATATTTCTTTCAGTTGGATACATCCAACGAAAAGAAACAGGTCCTCCAAGAAGTATGTCAGTTGGAATATGGACAGTCAGATGCAGCATGCATGTGAAAAATGATGGGGGAAATATTTTCTCCAACTCACACAAAATTAATGGGGCATCTGTCAACATTTTTTGCAAGAAAGACTTGGACAACTTCTTAGCACAATGATCTCTAAACAAATGGCACAACCGAATAACACACACCCTTACATTATTGGACAAAAGATGACGGATTGCTATTGGAAGCAACTCATGCAGTAGAACGTGATAATCACGAGTCTTCAAAGATTTTAGCTTCAACTCTCTTCTATTGACCCGTTTAGATATGTTGCTTGAATATCCATCAGGAACTCTAATAGTCTCTAATACTTCCAAAAATTGTTTTTTTCAGTAGGTGTCATCACATAAGAAGCACATGGAAGTTGCCATTTATTTTCACTGATACGCACAAGATGCAATTCTGGTCTGATTCCCCAATCCACCAAGTCACGTCGAGATCGTAAATCATCTTTTGTCTTCCCCTTGACATTTAGAAGAACTGAAAGCAACATTTCACATATATTCATTTCAATATGCATTACGTCTAAGCAATGACGTAGCAAATTGGTTGACCAATAAGGCAAATCAAAAAAGATACTCCTCTTCCTCCAATTGTAACAGGTTTCTGTGGAAACATTCTTTCTCTTTCCAGATTTCATTTGACCCTTCCTGAATGAAAAACTGAAATATTTCAATTCATTAAGAACATCAGTTCCAGACATACGCTGAGGTGGATCATCGGTCTCTATAGTATTATCAAATCTTCGACGATTCATTCTATATGGATGATCCTTTGGCAAAAATCGTCGATGTCCCATAAAAATGAAACTACAACGATGTTTCAGTCCTTTGGATCGTGTATTCTTCATACAAACTGGACATGACAGTTTTCCCTTCATGCCCCATCCAGACATCATTGCATAAGCCGGAAAATCATTGATCGTCCACATAAGCGCAGCACGCATCTGAAATATGTCTTTCGAACATGCATCGTATGTGCGCACACCCACATCCCAAAGAAGTTTCAACTCTTTTATTAAAGGTTGCATGTATACATCAATATCAATGCCGGGATCAGAAGGACCAGATATGAGTATACTCATGAAAGTGAAAGATTTTTTCATACACAACCATGGGGGAAGATTATAAATGTGTATAAAAACTGGCCATGTGCTGTGCGAAGTAAGCATCTGCCCAAACGGATTAAAACCGTCGCATGAAAGACCCAGCCTCACATTACACACGTCAGCTGCAAAATCAGGATGTTGAGCATCAAATCTCTGCCATGCAAATCCATCTGCAGGATGAACCAACTCATCATTAGTCTTCTTTCTCTCGGTATCATTCCATCTCATTTTTATTGATATGTCATCAGACATAAAAAGATTCTGGAGTCTGGGGATTAATGGAAAGTGCCACATTACTTTCTGTGGAACGCGGGATGGTGTTCCATCAGATTTTGACTTCCAGCGGGATGTGCCACATTTTATACATTCATTTCATTCAGCGGTTTCTTCCCAGAATAAACTGCAATCTTTCGGGCAAGCATGAATTTTGTTTCTGGAAAATCCAAGTTCTTCAACTAACTTCCATGCCATATAGTGGTTTGAGGGAATATCTGCATCATCTGGAAGTAAATCCTTCAAGAGTGTAAGAATGTAATCGATTGCTGTATTAGAAATCCCATACATAGTTTTTCCATGAAACAATCGGATTAAAAAATCCAGCTTTTTCATTTTATCGCATTGTCGATATACTGGAGTCGTGGCAGCATCATTCAATTTTTTCACCCTATCAATATCATCATTTTCACTAGATGCATCAGTTGTCCTCATATCGACGTCTTCTTGAGTCGAAATCCTTTCTTTTTCATGATGATGAATAAACCGAAACCGATCATCTAACAAATTCTCCATTCCAGTCCTTTCATTTCGATCATCACCAATTTGAGATTTCATTTTCTCCCCATTGTGATACCACACAAAGTAGTTTGCTTGAAAACCATTTTTGGTTATGTGGTAGCTGACTTCTTCACGACTCAACAAAGGTCTACCAACACAATTGGAACATGGGCAGTGTATGCGACCACTATCTGAAGCATTGTGAAATGCAAAATCTATAAAGCTCTCCAAATTGTTTTGAAAATCGCTTGAGATACGATCGGTTTCATACATCCAACTTCTGTCCATTCTGTAAAAAGAATTCATATAAGTCATTTTGTCATAAACAATTCAATAGGATTGAACTTTAATAGAAAATACATTTAAGTAAATGATAAAGGAAGAAAATAATCATGGTATCAACTACACATGTGAAAAAAACATACTAATGTGTTATTGAAAAAATGTAAAACCAACAAGAACTTAATGTGTTATCACATCATAGCATGCCTCATCCCATAACCATATTAGTAGGGTATCCTCATATGCGATTTACCTTTTTGAATTAATATGCACTTCCTCACTAGGTACCTGAGTAGATTTCATAGATATAATCATCTCACATCCTGTAAGGCTTCCATTATGTATGATCTGCAGAATAATTTGAGTGATCATGAATCATGCATGGGATCTTCCCATGATCACTATAGATTATGAGAAGGAATTATGATAGGTCTCGTGAAGAACATCAAACACATATTTTAGATAATTTGAGACATAATATAATAAAATAATGTATAAATCTATGGAATTTGGGATAAAGGGTGGGTTGTCCACGGGGGTCGATGATGTTCGGACGGGGGGTTCGCGAGAGCACGGCCACCCCCTGTGGCCAGCCCACCCACCCCCCCTGGACAGCCTGTACCCCCCCGGGATAGCCCCGCCCACCCTCCCAAACAGCCCACACCCCCCCTCCCCTGCAACCCCACCACCACCACCTAGACATACCAACCCCCATGGACACCCCACACACCCCTCCCCCACCAGGACACCCCACCCAGACCCCCAAGACAGCCAACACCCCATGGACAGCCCCGCCCACCCCCGTGGACAACCCACCCACCCCCGTGGATGCCCCCTACCCCCTAGATAGCCCAACCACCCCCGTGGACAGCCCACCCACCCCCCTCGACACCCCTTCTCCCTATGGACAGCCCCCCCACCCCCTTGGATAGCCCGCCCACCCCCCTGGACACCCCTACCCCCTGTGGCCAGCCCACCCACCCCCCCTGGACAGCCCGCCCACGCCTCCTTGACAGCCCGGCCACCCCCGTGGACAGCCCGTCCACCCTTGTGGACAGCCCGCCCACCCCCGTACCCCCCTGGATAGCCCCGCCCACCCTCCCAAACATCCCACACCCCCCCTTCCCTGCAACCCCACCACCACTACCTAGACATACCATCCCACCTGGACACCCCACACACCCCTCCCCCACCAGGACACCCCACCCAGACCCCCAGGACAGCCCACACCCCCTGGACAGCCCCGCCCACCCTCGTGGACACCCCCTACCCCCTAGACAGCCCAACCACCCCCGTGGAAAGCCCACCCACCCCCCTCGACACCCCTTCTCCCTATGGACAGCCCCCCACCCCCTTGGATAGCCCGACCACCCCCCTAGACACCCCTACCCCCCGTGGCCAGCCGACCCACCCCCCCTGGACAGCCCGCCCACCCCTCCTTGACAGCCCGGCCACCCCCGTGGACAGCCCGTCCACCCTTGTGGACAACCCGCCCACCCCCGTACCCCCCCTGGACACCCCGTACCCCCCCTGGATAGCCCCGCCCACCCTCCCAAACAGCCCACACCCCCCCTCCCATGCAACCCCACCACCACCACCTAGACATACCACCCCCCCTGGACACCCCACACACCCCTCCCCCACCAGGACACCCCACCCAGACCCCCAGGACAGCCCACACCCCCTAAACAGCACCACCCACCCTGTGGACAGCCTTTCCCACCCCCGTGGACACCCCCACCCACCCCCGTGGACAACCCACCCACCCCCGTGGACACCCCCTACCCCCACAATCCATTATCCAAAACATATCAAATTGGTTTGAACACAATCCATAATTCCCACAATCCATTATCCAAAACATGTAAACGTCCCAACTCTGATTTACATGTTTTGAACACTCTCCTTCCAAACATAGAATACAATAACATGAAATAAGTCTTCACAAACACAAACAATATCCTATTTAGATATTAATTTCAATAATCAATTAAACCACCAACACCTGGAAAAAATATATTCATTAAAACAACTACAACAATATGGTTGAGATCAAATTTTACCTATTTGTATTGGGTGTACCTGTTGGGATGGGGGGTGCTGGTGTTCAGATTCACAAGAGCAGTGGATTCGGATGGGGTTCACGAGAGCACCTGAGCGAATAGATTAGGGCTCTGTCCGAATGGGGAGAGGAGATCGCGATCTAAAATTTGGGGGAAACCTTTGCCAATGGTTTATAAAAACCATTGGCAAAGGCACACATTTCCCAACGGTTCCAGTGAACCGTTGGGAAAGGTGTGAGTTTTCCCAACTATTCCACTGAACCGTTGGGAAATGTGTGATTTTAGCACCCTTTCCCAATAGTTCCAGTGAACTGTTGGGAAAGGGTCCACCGAAATTCTCTTTGCCAACGGTTTTCTTAAACCGTTGGAAAAGGCTCACTATACCAACAGTTTAAGCAAAGCGTTGGTATACTGCCGTTGGGAAAAGACTAAATTCCAGTAGTGTATTCATGTATCCCTCGATCCTTAATCTGGGGTTAAAATTTATGAAATACATCCTTATGTTGTATCATCTATGTGGAACACTTATGCATGTACATGATATGAAAGTGATGAGTTGGCCTAGAATTATATTTCCATCCAATGAATTAGGTAATGTTTTAATCTCAATAGATTCCATGTAAGGTTCATTGGTGTTATCCTAATAACACTATGTTATTTTTATTTGATAGTTATCCTTGAATTGTGTTTATGATTCCATGTTTTATGTTGTTATCATATTCATATGTTTCCTTAATTTCATCATTCTATATCATACCTCATTATAAAATATTATTATTATCATCACTATTATGTTACCCCAATATGCCTCTTATATCACAAGTACAATTTTACCATATTTTATTTTTTGTTTATTCCCTTACTGGGAGTTATATCTAACCCATTTATTATGTATATCTCTATGTTATCCCATGTAATTTTAGAATAATGATGGAATATTAAGGGAATGTTAACGTAGTTTTCAATATTTTCATTTAATTCTTATTTCATGATTTTATTCTATGTACCTAATTTCACAAAGACATTATTCCTCATTATCTTTTGTGATGTTACTATGTGTACCTTAATGTAATAAATCATGAATTAAAGTGTATTAAAATATGGGTTTTCATAGTTGGTATCAGAGAAAAATATAGTTTTTTGGGGGGATTAGGAATAGAATCCTTTAGTGAAATCTTTAGGAATAATACTAAACAAATTAAAACATCACTAAATTTTGGTAAAGTATAGAGTAATTGGTTTCCAATAAAATACATCCTTGTCTGGATAATAAAATTGGATATGGATCTAGAAGGGATGTATATAAGGGTAATAACCCTAAAAAAGGCACATTGAACTAGACTTAATCATTACCTAGTGTATGATAATGGGACTTACTACACATCTAGTTTGACACTATAAGAGGATATGATTTAGTATGTTCACAAGATCCTTACGAACCATTACTATGGGAAAAAAAAATTCCAATAGATGTTTTGTTAGGAAAAAAATCATGGATAACTTAGATTAAAACCTATAAATTCATAGGTTAATGAATATATGTAATTTATGATGTATCCCTTCAATTTTCATGGTTTCTCATTTATGTGTTTAATAGCGTAAAAATACTCATACCTAATTTTTCCTTTTTCTATTCAATTGTCTAGAAAAAGGATGAACGGAGTCAGAAAACAATGTGATGAGAAATATAATGGATTACCAAATGAGATTCCCAATTCGATGGGAGTATCATTCAGGAAGTTCTTGGAAATAATTTCTCAATTGAATAAAGTTTTGAACCAAAAATTTAACCAAGAGTAATTCCCAAATCCCTTAAATAAAGATCATTTTTTAATTGATACCATTATAAAATAAAGGCCTCTAAAATTAAACAGATCTTATGATCACTAAATTTTGGAGAAGTTGATTATATCCATTGAAAAAATATCTTGTATCCTTCATTGATATAAAAAAGAGGAGGTCATGTTGTTTGTTTATCATATGGAGGTATAATTTGATCAATGGTCAAAATTAGTAAAAAAATACAAATCTATAGGATGAGATCAAAGTGATGGAGTGGTAGGTATCATAAAAAATGTTTTTTGAAAAATATTTTCCCAAAAATATCTGACTTAAATGGAGAGGTATTTCTTTAGCCTCAAGTTGAGGATAATGAATCCATCAGAGAGTGTAAGGAAAAATTAATAAGACATTCATGATACACCTTTTATTTTTTCATTTATCCCAAAAATTAAACGTAGACACTTATTTGGTGGGATGAATACAAATCTACGAAAATCCTTAGCCAGTTTGAACTTTGACAGTAACAAGAAAATTGTCTAATGTGTCCTCAAAGTCAAAATGGAGATCATTGAATCTCAAGGGTTTCAAGGTTCTGGATATAAGAAGTGGATAATGGATTTTAATTTTGGAGTTATGATGGAAAAAACTAATGGGTTAAGAAATTACATTATTCCACTTACCAAAGGTATGGTAAGAAGAATCCCAAAAAATTTCTAAAGTGGGTATGTAAGTGATTTAAGTGTGGGAAAGAAGGGCACCCAGTAAGAATTTTTTTATGGGAAAACCCACCAATGTGATGGAAGAAATGAATTATTAGATCAAACCTCAACCTATTTTCAAATGTTCCAACTTGACGGAGAAATTATAATATGTGAATAAATTCCCTATTCCAAGTGTTGTTTATAATAACTGATGAAAACAACCTCAAGGACCTAGAGATCAAGGGTAGGCATATTCCATCGCAGCTGTTATGTTGGATCTTGATAATGAAGTGTTGAAAGTTATTCTAGTTATTAATTCAAGGATATTAAACATACTATTTGGTTTTATTTTTATGGATTCTTTCATATCATGCAAATTTAGTAGAACTATTAAAACACCACATTAAGATATGGAAATCGAATTATTATTAAAGAAGGAAAATAGTTTAATTGTTACATTCCAAGTATATAACACATACCCTATACAAATTTTTAAGATGAATTTCCCAAAATACCATGTGATAATCCCTTTAGTATAATTTGATACAATTTTTAGAGTAGATTATATTTACTTATATAGATCCAACATAAATTTCTGAGAGTAGTAAATCACCCTGTGTATCACGAATCACCCTCTTATTCTATACAAGTGAAAGGAGGGGTGAATCTTATTTGGTAGAAAAATATTAAGCATGGATCTTATTGTATTGTGAGTAAGAGTATCTATATTAAATTATTATGACAAAATAAAATATCATACTTGATTAAATACACATTGTAATGTAATTCAATGAGTTGTTTCTCGAAGAACTATATGGTCTTCCTCCTAACCGTGATGTAGAGTTCTCAATCAAACTCATACCTGAATCTTTTCTAATATCCAAAACTCTATACAAAATGTAAATTTCTAGACTTGAGTATTTAAATAAAAAATTAGATGAGAATCTATATAAAGGGTTTATATGTCCAAGAGCTTCACTAGGGTGAGCACTGGTTCTCTTCATCAAGAAGATGGATTGGTCAATGCACCCCTCTCTTGATTATTATGAGCTCAATAATATCATTATAAAGAACACATAACTGTCTCCTTGGATTGATGACTTATTGGATCATCTATGTGGATCTTATTATTTCTCTAAGGTGGATCTTCAGTCAAGATATTATCAATTAAAGGTAAATAAGGAGGACTTACCCAAGACAACTTTTCATACAAGATACGGGTATTGTGAGTTCATAATGATTCTATTTGGAATCACTAATGCACTAGAAATCTTCATGGACTTAATGACTAAAATATTTATGTATTACCTTGATAATTTTGTAGAAATATTTATAGATGATATTATTATCTATTCCAAAATCAAGGAGTAACACAATGATAATTTTAATTTTGTACTGAAGACATTGTGAAAGAATAAGTTATTTTTTCAGTATAGTAAATATGAGTTTCTATTGGAGAAATTATCTTTCTTGGGAAATATTTCCATAATAAAAGGGATACATATGGATCCTTTAAAAATTGAGGTAATTAAAGGATGGACAAGGACAACATTTTTTACAAAAATATAAAGTATTTAGGGATTATCTGTGTAATATTGTTGATTTGTGAGAAAATTATCAATATTTTAAAACCCACTAACCAATATTAATTTGAAGGGAGTCAAATGTTTCTAGACTAATGAATGTGAAAAAAAATATTTTTTTGATAAAGTAGAGTCTAATCACTGCATTTGTGCTAACATTACCCACTAGTGGGGAAATATTTTTTATCTATAGTGATGCATCCAAAAAGGTATTGGGTTGTATACTCATGAAAGATGAAAAGGTGACAGCCTAAGCCATTGGAAAATTAAAGATCTATGATTAGAACTACCCGATGCATGATATATAAATGGAAGCGGTGTTCTTCACGTTGAATCTTTAGAAACATTATGTCTATAAAGAGAAGTGTGATATATATATATATATCATAAAATACTCAAGTATATGTTCACAAAAAAAGATATCAATATGCATCAATAAAGGTGGTTAAAAATGATTAATGATTATGATTGTTCAATCCATTACTATTTAGGGAAGGGAAAAAAAGTGGTAGATTATTTAAGTAAAAAGGATCATGCAACCCTATCCCTAATGAGGATTGAGAGGGGTCTGATATTCAAGGACATGAAAAGGTTGAACATGGTAATAAAAAAGAATTTTTATCATACCTTTCTCAAATAACTATTATATCATCTATTATTGAGATTATTAAGGAGGCCCAAAAAGATGATGAGTTTCTATAGAATAAGGTAGTGAATATTATGGAGATTGACTTTGTTGAAGTTGGATTTGTATGGTTTGGAACCAAGATATATGTCTCATAAAATACAAAAATTGAAGTGGTACCTTTTGGATGATGTTGATAGCTCATCCTTCTATATTTATCCGAAAATCACTAAGATGTATAGAGACTTGTAGAAAAACTTCTTGTGGGATAACAAGAAGAGGTAGATAATGGATTTTGTATCTCGATGCTTGGTATGCCAAAAATTGGAGGAAGAATGGAAAAAAAGTATAAGGGTATGATATAACCATTTCCCATATCAGAATGAAAATGGAAAAAATAATGATGGATTTCATCATCAGACTCCCCAAGAAACCTAAAGGAAATAATGCCATCAGGGTAGTAGTTGAATGCCTTATAAAGTCATCACATTTAATTATTATCAATTAATTTTTCCCTCTCAACCAACTCTCCAAGATATATATAAGGGAATTTGTAAGAGTGCAAGGAGTTCCCCTCTCTATTGTATCCGATTGAGATCTGAGGTTTACCTTGAGGTTTTAAAGAAGAATTCAACAAGTATTGGATATAGAACTAATATTTAGCACTACTTATCACCCTTAGATGGATAGTCAGTTTTAAATACCATTAAAACTTTGGAGGAAATTCTAATATCATGTTAAATGGATTTCAAAGGATGTTGGGTCCAGTACCTTCCCCTATTTAAGTACTCATTTAACAACAGTTTCCATTTTTTCATTAAAATGGAAACTTATGGGGATCTATATGGGAAGTGGTATCAGACTCTAACATAATAGGATGGTGTTTAATAGTGAACGCTGATGGTAATTAATATTATCTAAGAGATGATAGTGAATGTTCAAACCAGACAGGGTCATATGAAATACACACAAAGTCAACTGAAAATATATGCAAACAATCATCAATTATACCTAGAGTTTGAGGTTATAGATAAATTTTCATTCATGTATTTGAATGAAAAAAAATTCATGAGGTTTGGTAAGAAGGTAAATCTGAACCCCAGATACATTATACCCTTTGAGATCCTTGATCACAATGGATCGGTGGCTTATGGACTAGCACTCCCACCTAACCACTCTCAAGTACATGATGTGTTTCGTGCATCCCTATTGAGGAAGTAAATACCATACCTATCACATATAATGAATCTATAGGTGGTACCATTGGATAATTTTCTTTCATACGAGGAGTATCCGGTAAATATTATAGATCATAGAGAAAACTTTATATGAAACAAGATAACTCACCGGATCAAAGTGTTTTGGAGGAACCACAAGTTTGAGGAAGTTACATGGGAACTAAAAGAGGAGATGAAATAGAAGTATCCATATCTTTTTAAATTTATTAAATGTAAATTTTGAGGGTAAAATTTTTGAAGGGTGCAATAACGTAACAACATGAAATTTTATAAATAAAATTCCCTCTTTTTGAAAAAATAAATGCATTATTAAGTAACAAAATATTAGAAAACACATGCACCACTTTGGTTATTTCAGAAAATTATATCATGTCATATTTAAAATACCACTAGTAATCATAATCATTGATAATATAGTCATGAATAGTGATCATATTATCTATATATATAAAAGGTTTTGATAAATTACAATTGACACAGATGAAAGAATCAATGGTATCGACCAGTAGGATTGTACCCTATGATGCCCATTTATTTTAGCTTTCGAGGTAGATAACATCATTGGTATTTTTTCATGACCATGCCCAAAGATGATATTCAACAACTGAATCCTGAGAAAAACTATTTACATGAGAATTATAAACTCATCAAGATCACATCCTAAACCATGTTCACCGAACATGTAGAGACCCAAAACTTGACGTACATGGAAATTACATTACTTTAGTGGAATACTTAATACATAACAAAAACAGACACACAAGGACCGTAATAGTTTAGAGTCTTTGGAAACTTGGAACATAATCTTCTAATCGTGGTGAAAGATCTTCAACATCTCCCATAAAGATCTTCCCCTTTTTTTTCTTACCTAAAACCTTTCTTTATATCCTGGGGAAAAGAAAACATAAAAAGGGTGAGATCAAATGCTCAGTGTGGGTAAGCATGGATAAAATAAAACATACCATATACATTTTAACTTAAAAACATGAACATAATGTTTAAACATCAAAAGCTTGAGCAATGACATAAAACATGGAAGTACGTAAGGCATAGATCATAAAGAAAAATTAAGAATGATAAAATAGCATGGGAATAAAACATGTAATTGTGGAAACCATTAAGAACATGATATGATTTCCATAGTAGCCAAGGCATTGCTGCCAAGACCATCTTAGTGGACAAAGTCCCTTTCTGAATCAAGTTCACTCCTCGTTCCAGTCCTGTATTACTGAACTGGTTTAACTTTCCATTCCAGCCATGTCTATCTCGTGAGATATAAATCTTTACCCAATGCATTGGAGGGAGATATAGGTCCCACCCATCTCATAATGAAACCATTCTTACTTGTGCCACAAAATAAACATACATCATTCATAATAACCCAACGAATAAAATGGGTTTCATAAACATCATTCAATCATCACATAATTCACATAAAAGAAATGGATATCTTTTCATAATAAGAAAAGTGAAACCATGTAAATCATAGAGACATGATACATGAAAAATACACATATGAAATAATTTCATCTTAGATGAAAAATGGTTTTGATAAAACACTTGAAATGAATTCTTGAGGAAAATATCCTTTTTTCTTCAAAATCATTTTCTTTTCAAAAAATGTCATGCAATTTTAAAAGAAAATGATTTTTTTTTGAAAATAGTCATGAAATATTTTGGAGGAAGCTTCATGAAAATAAGGCTTTATAAAACCGTAAAAATCCGTTTGTGCCGTATAAGTTAAAAAAACATTCTTCTCGTACTTTTGCCGGAAAAGTCAAAAAGTACCTCATAACGTAAACACAAGAAAGATTCCTTACATAACATGTAGTAAAAGTAAAAAATGGGTAAAAATTTCTTTAAACAAACATGAAAACACTTTTATAAAACATGGACATGGATGATAGAAATAACCCCAGTAAATACTTACGAATAAGAAATCTCGGATAAAAATGAGATTTGCACAATTATCCCTTACCTTAGGTCCGATTTGCTTCGTAAGTGTCCGAACCTCCTGTATAATTATTTAAATAATGTTATTTACTTATTACTAATCATATTAATTTTTATGATATCATATATGGTTCACTTATGACTTTATATTAGCCGTTCTTTTGTAAATTCCATGTTAAAGAGCGTTTTGGTTAAAATCGTTTCATTTGTCGTCCGTGTTTTGATTGTAATTATTCATATGATTACTTAGATAATGATTACTTAATTCTAGAATATAAAACATGATTTATATATAATATATATTCAGAATATACATATATATAATAGATTGATAAATGGAAAGAAATACATCGTTCATGGAGACGGTAGGTCGTACGTACGCATGAACGCTGTTTTCGTTTCCTTATTGAGTTGAATGAAATTAAATAGATGACATACATATATATACATAAATAAAGTAGCATTATTATTCCATATATTTCATTATTATTCATTATATAAACTTTATAATCATTCTTGAATGGTTAATCATGTAAAATGAATCTCATCACGTTCGTGGAGACGGTAGTCTGTACGTACGCACGAGCGATGATATCATTCCCGTGATTGTGGAATTGTATTAGAGTGTATGTATACTATTTCAGAATCAATATCACTTTAAAATAATCATATATAGTAATTATTTAAACCATTATACCCATCCAAGTAAGGTGATGGTGGAAAATAGATTACACCACGGCGTGGAGACGGTATTCCGTACGTACGCACGCGCGGTGATTTTGTTTTCCGTAGGATGGATAGATAGTGAAATAGGGTTGTTTCATACTTATAATAACATATAAGTATATTAGTGATACTGATGTTATTACTTCATAATGAAACAACAAAAGAAGAAGAAGTAGAAGAAGAAATAAAGTTTAAAGAATCGGTAACGAACATTACCTCTTCTTTGAAGCGCCTCTTTGAGACCTCCTCTTAGGGAACTAAAATTGGTCTTTGAAGAATACCAGGACCTCTAGGATGTTTCTAGGGAAGTGAAGAAGATAATTGGGAAGGGGTTGGCCGAGATTGAAGGCTCAAAGTGGTTTGTGTAAGAGAGGGAGGATGTGCCCTTTTATAAGGGAGGAGAGGGGCACCTTTGGAATTCTTAAAAATATTAATTTATAATAAATCTAAACACACTTAAAAACCTCCAAAAATGACTCATATTCTAAGATTAGATGATATAGGGTTGTAATCTCATCAACCAATAAAATTTAGACATGTTTGGATCTTATTTTAAACCTTATCATTTTGATTTATCCTTATTTAATCTATTTAAGTTAATTTGTGGTAATAAAATTATAAATTTTAAATTATAAAAAATAATTACTTATTTGTTGTGAATTTTTCATAATTGGTTACTTTATAACATTATAGACCATATAAATTTAAATTTATAATTTTTAAATAATTTTGTGATTTTTAATCAATTTTATAATATGTTATTTTTATAAAATAACAATAGTGTCAATTTTGACACTATTCATTTATTTGAATTTAAATAAAATATATACAGAAGATATGTTCGAAATAAAAGCTTTAATAGATTTATAAAAGGTCATATGTATCTATGAAATTAGTGTATCACATTAAATAGTTTATATAATATTTATTTTATTATTTTTAAAACCATTTATTTGGTTTATCTCTTAATAAAATAATTACTACAACATTTTTGTATAATTATTTAATATACTTATTTTTTGCATAAAAATTAAAAAAAAATCCTACGATGAATATAAATATATTAAATTTCACAATAATACTTTTAATCTAATTTATCATCATAAAATCACAGTATTTAAATTGTTATATTTATTAAATTATGAAGGTGACAACTTTGGCATCATTTAAAATAAAATAATATAAGTGTCATAATCACTTTTATAAGGCTCCAAACGGTTATATATTAGGTAATTGGGTGATTAAGGTGTATATATACACTACCAATAAATTTTGGTCAGGATTGTGGTCCTTTTAATGGATATTGGTATTTCAATAAAAACTATATTACTTATTTTTCACTTAATAAATAATTTCTGTATCATTAATGTATCACCATTAATGACAATTATTTAATCCCTAAAAATTCTAAATAAATTATCATAATGTAGATAATTTTATTAGATTTCTGGAGACTATTAAATTTCGAAGTTTCATGATGTTTATCACTAAATTAACATTATTATACTTATAAGATTTAAGAGAGTGACATGTTGTCAATTTCTTTGGTTTTAATAATAATTAAATTATTTTCATTGTCAAAAGTCCATAAAATGAATCTAATCCGACCCTTAGGTTATATGGGTCTACGTTTATCCATCCAATAGAATTTTGGAATGTGTTAGGGTAATTTTATAATATTATATTTACCCTTAATTACCCGATTTACCTTTAACTATGGTAAATAAAATTTACCGTAGTTACTATTCATAATTCCCAAAAATAAAAATTAGCTTATTAACATAATTTGGAACCACTGATTCCAAATATGGAATCCATTTTTCCAAATTCAATATACAAAAGTTGCAGAAATTAAATTAATATTAACCCCGTTGTCGAATGAAAACGGGTTTTTCTTTAAAACATTGCAAAAGATTGAATTGATTTAACCTACGAATTTAATGTAAAATCAATGATAATAACATACATTATATTAAATGGTAAAAATATATTCTATTTATACTTTAAAACCATTCAATATTATAATTTAACCATATAAATTATTGCGATGAAAAAAGTTGTTTTTAATTAAAATATAGCGTGTTTTTACTATTCATCAAAATATGAAAGTTACCAGAATAATATGAAAAATTTATCCAAAGTAAATTTTTATTTCTTGATTCCAAAGAAAAATTTTATTTTGTCAAATTGAACTTATAAACATGTAAAAAACTATATTTAAAGTGGGTGCACCATCAAAAGGTGGCAAAGTTTTATTTTTTGAAAAATACTTATTTTACCTGAAAAATTTATTTTGTTCTTATACCATGTTCTAGAAAATGTGTAAGATGAATAATAAAATTCAAAATTTAGTTAATACTATTCATAACTTCTAGTTCATAATAATATTATAATAATATATCGTTGTTTAGTAAAACCCGGTATTGCGTACAACACACGCTATCGAGGAAGGTCGTGATTGCGTGTAATGCAAGCCAAGTCAGGGTTGTGTGTCGTGCAAGCTCCTTTTGGTGTAGCATACAACACAAGACATTAATGAAATTAAAAAGAATATTTTTCATAAAATCTCTGGGTGTTACATTCTACCCCCCTTAAAATGAATTTCTCCCTCGAAATTCGTTGGGGTTATAAATGGTTTACTACTCAGAAGATTCTTTAATAGAAACCCACATCGTAAAAAGGAATACCAAAACTGGGCTTTAAAAACTAAAGTATGAAACGTAACAGTTACCCAAATTAACTCATCACTGGGTTTCCACGTAGGAGAACATAGGTGAAAATATGGATATGGAAGAGAAATCTAACCATCAAGTTCTTTATGGAGAGTGGTAGAGAACATGGCTATGAAAAATCCATCAATCACAAAGACATAAATTTGCGATGATCTAAGGTACCATCAAATTCGTAGGATATAAGAGCACTAGGACAATATTTTTGGTTTTCAAGATCATTTCTCTGTAGTTGAAGAATTTTAATTAGAAGAAATACTTACTTTATTTCGATATAACCTCACCGTTGTTCATGCCTTGAACAATTTCCACTTCATCTCTTAAAGAAATGAAGTTGAATTTGTCAGTCGTGAAGTGTTAGCAGATCATGTGATAGAATGATGGGTCATTCCATCTGTCTTAATCAAAAGGTTATCAATAGTTATATACATAATTCCATCTATTGTATATTGTTCTAAAAATGGACTTATACTTCATCTATCATACCACTTAATAAAATAAAACTAGTTTATAATAACCAGGGACTTCCTGTAGGCTAGTGGTAGGCGATAAAGGCCAGTCTCACTTCGGTTGTGGGTTCGATTCCCACAGCCTTGTCCGACGCGATGGGCTGTCGCCCGTCCTGCAGGTTGTCCTTTTTTCTAAAACTACATCACTATAACATCCCATCAATAATATCAAAAAAAGTTCTATCCTTAAACAATACTAACTTATGTCCAACATAATCCATTTCGATCTTCATGATTATCTAATATACTTCAGTCCAATCTCATAGTATAAAGAAAACGATTACTTGAAATGTCATCAACCAAGCATGTGAATACCATCATTTATCCCCCATATATCTTTTTGGTCACATTCCAATCATGTGAATACCTTAATCATCTATTCTCTTGAAAAATGAATACCCATTAAACCTTAGTGAAAACATAAATGCTGTCAAAAGTTAACTCTTTCCACATACCAAAATCCAAAAATTCTATATACTCAAACCATGATATAAACTTCTCCTTATATCATTCATGAGCTCATGAATACTATCAAACATTTAATTTTCTCTTTATCCCTTCATTATGCGCATATCATCTATATTCCAAAAATATCTGAATAACCTTTCATGGATATTGGTACCATTAATCATACACTTTCAAAAATCAAGGAAAGACAACAGTGTAACAATCCTTAGATGTCTCTTTATTCCATAGTACCATGAGATTACTTATACAACATTACACTTGATAAACATGTAATCATTCCACTACCTTATTAAACCATTGACTGAGCTTCAACAATTCTTTCATCTCACATATCATTTGTAGTCTCTTCAACATCATCAACATAAATACTACCCATACGACCGTACTAATTCTCTTCATGAGACTTTCCCTTAGGGCATTGGTTTGCATAATGCCCGTACATTCCACATTTAAAACATTTAGCCATTGTTGATGTCGTAGCAATACCATTATCCTCATCCAGGGTGTTAACTGAACCTTTTCCTTTTCACTTACCGGCTTTGTGTCCTTCTTTTCCACACCCAAAGCATCTTCCAGTTCCCATGAAACAATCTCCCCGATGCCTCTTCCCACATGATTTACATGAGGGAAATTTAACTTTCTTTCCTCTATGATCATCATGAAACTCCATCTTTCTCTTATTATCTAAGTCGGGAAACTTACCAAAGTTGAGATTATTGATTATATTATGAAATTGCTGATTAGGCATAATAACGATGTTTAGACTTCAAAATCCCGTTTCATTTGGTTTCTCATGAAGAATATCATTCCATTGTCCATTATATCCTCCATTATCATGAATCTTCCTGTTTCCAACCATTTTCTAAAACCCAAAAAGAATAGTGTGACAGGAAAAAATCATGCTAGGGAAAACAACATAGTAAAGGGGAAGTACCCTCAATATCTAACATCTTAGGTTAAATTATAATATCGTTACCCTACTTCTAGTAATATATCCTATACATATACTTATCCTTAGGGGCATCCCTAGACATACCTTAGAAATATCTCTAGGGATCTCACTAACGTTTTCGCATCCTAGTTTCCAAAGGTTGACTAAACCTTTCCTCTGATACCAACTGTAGAGACCTGAAGCTTGATGTACATGGACATTACATTACTTTAGTGGAATACTTAATACATAAAAAAACAGACACACAAGGACCGTAATAGTTTAGAGTCTTTGGAAACTTGGAACGTAATCTTCTAATCGTGGTGAAATATCTTCAACATCTCCCATAAAGATCTTCAGCTTTTTTTTCTTACCTAAAACCTTTCATTATATCCTGGGGAAAAGAAAACATAAAAAGGGTGAGCTCAAATTCTCAGTGTGGGTAATCATGGATAAAATAAAACATACCATATACATTTGAACTTAAAAACATGAACATAATGTTTAAACATCAAAAGCTTGAGCAATGACGTAAAACATGGAAGTACGTAAGGAATAGATCATAAAGAAACATTAAGAATGATAAAATAGCATGGGAATAAAACATGTAATTGTGGAAACCATTAATCACATGATATGATTTCCATAGTATCCAAGGCATTGCTTCCAAGACCATCTTAGTGGACAAAGTCCATTTCTTAATCGAGTTCACTCCTCGTTCCAGTCCTGTATTACTGAATCGGTTTAACTTGTCATTCCATCCATGTATATCTCAGGAGATATAGATCTTTACCCAATGCATAGGAGAGAGATATAGGTCCCACCCATCTCATAATGAAATCATTCTTACTTGTGCCACAAAATAAACATGCATCATTCATAATAACCCAACGAATAAAATGGGTTTCATAAACATCATCCCATCATCAAATAATTCACATAAAAGAAATGGATATCATTTCATAATAATAAAATTGAAACCATGTAAATCATAGAGACATGATACTTGAAACATACACATATGAAATAATGTCATCTTAGATGAAAAATGGTTTTGATAAAACACTTGAAATGAATTCTTGAGGAAAATATCCTTTTTTCTTCAAAATCATTTTCTTTTCAAAAAAATGTTGGGCAATTTTAAAAGAAAAGGATTTTTTTTGAAAATAGTCATGAAATATTTTGGAGGAAGCTTCATGAAAATAAGGCTTTATAAAACCGTAAAAATCCATTCGTGCCGTATAAGTTAAAAAAACATTCTTCTCGTACTTTTGTCGGAAAAGTCAAAAAGTACCTCGTAACGTAAACACAAGAAATATTCCTTACATACCATGTAGTAAAAGTCAAAAATGGGTAAAAAGTTCTTTAAAAATACATGAAAACACTTTTATAAAACATGGACATGCATGATAGAAATAACCCCAGTAAATACTTACAAATAAGCAAACTCGGATAAAAATGAGATTTGCACAATTATCCCTTACCTTAGGTCCGATTTGCTTCGTAAGTGTCCAAACCTCCTTTATAATGATTTAAATAATGTTATTGACTTATTAAATAATCATATTCATTGTTATGATATCATATATGGTTCACTTATGACTTTATATTACCTGTTCTTTTGTAAATTCCATGTTAAAGAGCGTTTTGGTTAAAATCGTTTCATTTGTCGTCCATGTTTTGACTTGTAATTATTCATATGATTACTTAGATCATGATTAATTAATTCCAGAATATAAAACATGATTTATATATAATATATATTCAGAATATACATATATATAATAGATCGATAAATGTAAAGAAATACACCGTTCATGGAGACGGTAGGCCGTACGTACGCATGAATGCTGTTTTCGTTTCCTTATTGAGTTGAATGAAATTAAATATATGACATACATATATATATACATAAATAAAGTAGAATTATTATTCCATATATTTCATTATTATTCATTATATAAACTTTATAATCATTCTGGAATGGTTAATCATGGAAAATGAATCTCATCGCGTTCGTGGAGACGGTAGTCCGTACGTACGCACGAGCGATGATATCATTCTCGTGATCATGGAATTGTATTGGAGTGTATGTATACTATTTCAGAATCAATATCACTTTACAATGATCATATATAGTCATTATTTACACCATTATACCCATCCAATTAAGGTGATGGTGGAAAATAGATTACACCACGGCGTGGAGACGGTATTCTGTACGTACGCACGCGCGGTGATTTCGTTTTTCGTAGGATAGATAGATGGTGAAATATGGTTTTTTCAAACTTATAATAACATATCAGTATATGATTGATACTTATGTTATTACTTCATAATGAAACAACTAAATAAGAATAAGTAGAAGAAGAAATAAAGTTGAAAGAATCGGTAACGAACATTACTTCTTCTTTGAAGAGCCTCTTTGAGACATCCTCTTAGGGAACTAAAATTGGTATTTGAAGAAGCCCATGACCTCTAAGATGTTTCTAGGGAATTGGAGAAGATAATTGGGCAGGGTTTGGCCGATCTTGAAGGCTCAAAGTGGTGTGTGGAAGAGAGGGAGGAGGTGCCCTTTTATAAGGGAGGAGAGGGGCACCTTTGGAATTCTTAAAAATATTAATTTATAATAAATCTAAACCCACTTAAAAACCTCCAAAAATAACTCATATTCGAATGTTAGATGCGGTAGGGTTTTACTCTCATCAACCAATCAAATTTAGACATGTTTGGATCTTATTTTAAACCTTATCATTTTGATTTATCCTTATTTAATCTATTTAAGTTTATTTGTGGTAATAAAATTCTAAATTTTAAATTATAACAAATAATTACTTATTTGTTGTGAATTTTACATAATTTATTACTTTATAACATTATAGACCATATAAATTTATAATTTATAGTTTTTAAATATTTTTTTGATTTTTAAACAATTTTATAATATGTTATTTTTATAAAATAACAATAGTGTCAATTTTGAAACTATTCATTTATTTGATTTTAAATAAAATATATACAGAATATATGTTCAAAATAAAATCTTTAATAGATTCATAAAAGGTCATATGTATCTATAAAATTAGTGGATCACATTAGATAGTTTATATAATATTTATTTTATTATTTTTAAAAGCATTTATTTGGTTTATCTCTTAATAAAATAATTACTACAACATTTTTGTATAATTATTTAATATACTAATTTGTTGCATAAAAATTAAAAATAAAATCCTATGATGAATATAAATATATTACATTTCACAATAATACTTTTACTCGAATTTATCATCTTAAAATCACAATATTTAAATTGATATATTTATTAAATTATGAAGGTGACAACTTTGGCATCATTTAAAATAAAATAATATAAGTTTCATAATGACTTTTATAAGGCTCAAAACGGTTATATATTAGGTAATTGGATGATTAAGGTGCAGATATACACTACCAATATGTTTTGGTCAGGTTTGTGGGACTTTTAATGGATATTAGTATTTCAATAATAACTATATTACTTATTTTTCACTTAATAAATAATTTCTGTATCATTAATGTATCACCATTAATGACAATTATTTAATCCCTAAAAATTCTAAATAAATTATCATGATGTATATAATTTTATTAGATTTCTGGAGACTATTTATGTTCGAATTTTCATGATGTTTATCACTAAAGTTAAATTATTATACTTATAAGATTTAAGAGAGTGATATGTTGTCAATTTCTTTGGTTTTAATAATAATTAAATTATTTTCATGGTCAAAAGTCCATAAAATGAATCTAATCTGACCCTTGGGTTATATGGGTCTAATTATAGCCATCCAATAGAATTTTGGCATGTGTTAGGGTAATTTTATAATATTATATTTACCCTTAATTACCCGATTTACATTTAATTATGGTAAATAAAATTTACCGTAGTTACTATTCATAATTCCCAAAAATAAAAAGTAGCTTATTAACATAATTTGGACCCACTGATTCCAAATATGGAATCCATTTTTCCAAATTCAATACACAAAAGTTGCAGAAATTAAATTAAAATTAATCCTGTTGTCGAAAGAAAATGGGTTTTTCTTTAAAACATTGCAAAAGATTGAATTGATTTAACCAACGAATTTAATGTAAAATCAATTCTAATGACATACATTATATTAAATGGTAAAAATATATTCTATTTATACTTTAAAACCATTCAATATTATAATTTAAACATATAAATTATTGCGATGAAAAAAGTTGTTTTTAATTAAAATATAGTGTGTTTTTACTATTCATCAAAATATGAAAGTTACCAGAATAATATGAAAAATTTATCCAAAGTAAATTTTTATTTCTTGATTCCAAAGAAAAATTTTATTTTGTCAAATTGAACTTATAAACATGTCAAAAACTAGATTTAAAGTGGGTGCGCCATCAAAAGGCGGCAAAACTGCATTTTTTGAAAAATACTTATTTTACCCGAAAAATTTATTTTGTTCTTATACCATGTTCTAGAAAATGTGTAAGATGAATAATAAAATTCAAAATTTAGTTAATACTATTCATAACAGCTAGTTCATAATAATATTATAATAATATATCGTTGTTTAGTAAAACCCGGTATTGTGTACAACACATGCTATCGAGGAAGGTCGTGATTGCGTGTAATGCAAGCTAAGTCATGGTTGTGTGTCGTGCAAGATCCTTTTGGTGTAGCGTACAACACAAGACATTAATGAAATTAAAAAGAATATTTTTCATAAAATCTCTGGGTGTTACAGAACCACCCCATGAAAATCTCACCATCACACACCTTACCCTTAGGAAATTTGCTGGTGTAATAAAGGGATATGTATGCAGACCATAAAATAATTATTTTTTATATTTTTTTTAATAAAATAATTATTATATTTATCCTTAATTATTATTCTTACTTTTAAAATTAGTAGATAATGAGTTTGATAAAAATTATATTTTGATATAATGAAACATAAATTGTTCTTTTGGGAAATGTATAGTTTTAATCAAGATATACTATTTTAATGACTTAAAGAATTTTTTAAATAATTTTTATTTTAATAAAATATTTTTATTAGATAATTTTTATTAAATTTTAATTATAATATAATTTTATGAAGTCAAAAATAATTTTTATTTGGGTCATAAAAATGTTGTTTTAAAAAATTGGTATTTTTTCAAAAAGTGTGTTTTTTTTATTTAAAAGTTAAAATTATCTTAAATAGAGAATTATTTGGATGAAATAAATGTTATTTTTGAAATCATTACATCAAAATTATCCAATGGTTATTTTTTCATAATTTTTTGTGATAGTTAAATTTTAGGTCAAAATTAAATACAATATAAATATACAGTCTATATTATGACATCATAATTACCCAAATGTGATGTAATATATTCAATAAAAGTAATACATAACAAAATATATATTTTACCTTTAAAATAATGTTTTTTTAGTCTATTTTATTAATTTTATAAACCCTTAATTAATCCTCCAAAACCTTTATTATATTTTAAAGTTTGAAAATAAATTCTTTATAAATATGTATCCCTATCACATCACCAAGAGTATTATTTTAATGATATAGGTTTTTAAACATGTAAAATGATGAAGAACACTTCAATTTGGAATAAAAAATGGATAAACATAATGGTAAGGCTTGTGGTTTTTATTACATTATAATATAGAGTCAAAAACCTATGTTTGGAAATTAATGAAGAATTATCCTCTATTTTGATATATAAAACCACCCAAAATATCAATCATATTCACTAAAAACCTTAGATAACAACATTAATATACCCTTTCCTCTATATATTCCTCCTAAGGTGGCCCCAGTCTCTCTAGAAGCTCCTCCCAATCTTTCCGAAACACCCTCTCAAGGTAAAGGATCCAGTCCTCTTTTCAAGAACCTCCTTTACACTATAATGTTTTTCCACTTGTTCATGTTGGGATTTATTTTTATAAATATATATTACTATACTTAAGATTCAAAAGTATTTATATTACCCTTTCCCTCTCATTCACCCATTCTATAATCTATTGTGTTCACCCATTATGCTATCAAAATTATCCTATGATTTTTCATGCCAAATATTTGTGTTGTGAATATACATATCCACTTATACTCAAGGTTATTCACATATTTGAACATATCCTTATTTTATTGGGTATTTATATGAATTTATCCCACACTCCAGAATTGTGGGGTTAAATTTGATGAAATTCATCCTCATGTTGTATGATCTATGTGTCACACATATGCATGTACATGATATCAAAGTAACAGGTGGTCTTAGATTTATATATCCCTCAAATGAATTGGGAAATGTTTTAATATCATTATATTCCATGTGTTGTTAATAGGAGGTTATCCTAATCAAAATATGTTATGTTTTCTTGGTGGTTAGCCTTTACTTATGTTTCTGATGTCATGTTTTAAGTTGTTGGAACATTCCTATATTGCCTTCATGTTATCATATTATATCATGTCTCATTCTTCAAGGTTTTGATTATGACACTTATTATGTTACCTTAATATTCCACTTGGATCACATGTACTATTTTACGTTATGATATGCTTTTTTATTCTCTTACCGGGCCTTATAGCTCACCCCTTTTTTATGTACGTCCTGAGGTTATCTCTTACTTTTTTAAAAGAAAGACGGAATTTTATAATCATGTTAAGGAACTTTTAAATAATGTCATTATATTCCTATTTCATGTAGTTATTTTATTTACCCAATTCCCTTAAAAAACTATGATTCACAATATTTTGGGATTGTATAATTTTTACTTTTATGTAACAAATCAATATTTAAAGTGTATTAAAATATGTGATGTCACATTATACATCTTTCTAAGAAGATGTGTCCTTAAGAATAACAGGAAAGAGAGATAATGAGAAAGATATCATACACATATATGATAAGATCTATCATGTATGTCATGTTATATACGAGGCATGATATTTCCTATGCTTTGATCATGGTAGGAAGATATCAAGCTGATCTAGGTGAATAACATTGGACTATTATTAATGTTATCTATAAGTATAAGAGGAGAACTAAGGATATGTTCCTAGTTTATATAGGGGATATAAAGAGCTAGTAATCAAGGTATATATATATTCTAGCTTTCAGATAGATCAAAATGTTCTAATGTTGCAGTCATGATATGTCTTCTATCTCAACAGAGGAGTTGTGAACTAGAAGAGTTCAAAATAGCCATATTTTTCTAATTCTATAGTGGATTTCGAGTATATTATGGCTTCTGATGCAAACAAGGAAGTAACTTGGATTCTCAACTTTATCCTAGGTCATGATGTGGTGCCCATTGATCAAGACCCAATCACATTTTACTATGATAACACTACAATAGTGGCACTTTCCAAATATCCAAGGTCACATCAATGGAAAAAAGCATACACTTTGGAAGTTTTATCTCCTTAGGGATTTTTATTTATAAGGTGAGGTTGCAGTAAGCCAATTACCCATAGTGGAAAATGTTTTGGATCCCTTGATAGAGGATCTATCTCAGAAAAATCATGAGTATCATGTGATGGATACAATACTAAAGGTTTTTAATAGTTGAATCTAGTGAAAATGATTGTCTATTGTAGTTGGTGTCCTAGAACCATATTCTATGAACATGATGATTACATATATTCATTATAATAAATGTTAATGAAGTTTCTTATCACATCATGATTATTCCTCCTCATTACATGGTATGTGATAATGTCCAAGGAATAAATGTTTCACTAAAAGACCATATAATCCCCCCTCTATGATGAGAACCTAGATGTGTCATGATAATATTCTTTAGTAAATATTACATATCCAGATGATATCATCTGATGGGACATATATAATACAATTTATCAGTATTATGAGGCTCATAATATATTGACACACCTTCTCATGGTGTTCACCCTTGGTAATCTCCAAGAAGGGAGATTATAAGAATGAACCCGCCAATAAGAAGTCCATATCTTACATTTCATTGGATGTTTATATCTAAAAAGGTGTGTATTGATCTTTAAAATTTATTATTAACATTTTGGAATACCATAAGTTGGTTACATTGATGTAGTGATGAAAATCATGTTGAAATATGCTCATGGTGACGTATGTTATGTTGGGTGAGTCATGAGTGATATTGCATTAAATTAAAATGCATAAAAATATTTATCCAATATTCCTATTAATATA
Source organism: Viscum album (assembly GCA_963277665.1). NCBI lineage: Eukaryota > Viridiplantae > Streptophyta > Magnoliopsida > Santalales > Viscaceae > Viscum > Viscum album. The sequence goes on from OY728159.1 coordinate 182,779,603, forward strand.
TGCTGATATCTCATTACCTATAATGAAAATGTAAGTACTTAAATAAATACAAGGCCATTGTGTTTTGTGGGAAAGTTCATTTCTAAAAATTCAAACAAAGGGACATCAAGAAATTAGGATGATGACACCAATATATAATATGATCAATTATAAATACCCTGATAAAGAGATTATATTACATAGAAAGTGTTCGTAGGAGGTATTATTTCATTTTGACATTGATTTATTTATCTATTTGTGTCTTAGCATGTTTCTAGATGATAACCTTGGATTTTAGGCATCTTCACCAATTACCTCTAACAAAGAATCCAAGAGGTTCACACACAAAGTGTATCCACCATTCCTAAGGTGGTTCACCAAATCCACCCACCATAGAAGAAGGTGGCCATGGGAGAATTCCATGGTAGATGGGGATTGGTGGGGGAGTTGTATCAATCTTGACACCTCCAACCATGGATATTAAATAATTGCCATGCTTGATTCCTTTAATCATTATATTTGTGCCATGTGAGCCATTGTATCTAGGGAGATAGATCTAAAAGAGCTTAATTTGCAGAGAGAGAGGGAGTTTTTATAAGCTTTGTTCTTTATGAAATAAATCTCTTTTTCCTCCCATTTTATTCCTCCATTATTTTCTACACATGATCAAAGAATCACAACACACAATCATCCACCATTTTTGTGACTCCCACCATCAAAATCACACATTAAGAAGATGACGAGGTGGTTCAATTTGTTTGACTAAAAGAGGAAGGAGAAGAAAAATAACTATGACAAGAAACATTCTGAGACATTTAAGGATCTTATGGCCTACTTCCAGGAAAAGGGTCCAAAAAAGAGGCTCTCCATGAAGAATCTCCAGAAACATTATTTATACAATAACTTCAATGATTTCAGGGATTTCTTAGTGAGGAACCTACTGCAAGGGCTTCCCATCATGGAGTTCAGGTTCCAATAGATCATATTTGGGAAGGTGGTTCCTATGAATTTAATCTACCCATATGATAGACACAATGAGAAAGAGTAAGAAATAACATCAAATAGTGGTGGATCAGTGGCTATAGTTTCAACAGGTTAGAGCTCAACCTCGATAAGGTATTCTCACGGCTCTTGTTCATGGGGACCAAAAAGGATTGGGTAGGGAAATTTGAAAAAAATGGTGATTCTATAGATTGAATACAATAAAACCTTAGATTTTTCTCCTCCTATGGATGAGAATTTTGGGTAAGGTAAATATAGTGAGTCCACTAATGGAGGGTCTAGGAAAATTGAGGGTGACGGTGATCGTGAAACCATTCTGGTAGTGGTGGGCTCTAGGGACACCATAACAGAGGTTTTCAATGAAACAACATAAACCAATGATGGTGGAATCATGGGTGGAAGAGACAGTGGTGACCTGTATCGGGAAAATATGGGTAGTTCCTTCGTGTGTCTATGGGGGAGGTTTAAGGAAATTAAGTGGGCAGTGAGACACCTAATCTGGGTGATCTCTGGTGGTGAATACATAGATAAATCATCATAGGAGATGTTGGTGTAGATAGTAGATAGGCTAGAAATGGAGGTGAATAAGAAGAGAAGGAGAAGCTATGAGTTGGGGAGGGGTGGAGATCCTTAAGATGTATATTGGGTAGGCCAACGAGGTGGTTCAAGGTTGAGGTGTGTAGACTAAAGAATATTTAGAATAGTTTTAGTTATTCTTATGAGTCTCCAAACTGAGTTATAAGCCCAAATCATTGGGTTTTTTTCACAAAAATCTATAAGATATTTTGGTCAAACCATATAGACATTGTTTTGCTGACTTCATCCAAAAATTTACTCTTTTGATGAAATCAATAGCCTTGAGGATATCAGATGTGCCATGAATTTTATCATCATCCAAAATGGTATTTATGGATGATTTAATATAGATATAAATGTGCCACACTTTTATCAATATCACCCAATTTTGTTAACTTTAAAAAAACATTGATAAAAAAGATTGATTTTATCAATGTTATGTTGGCACTAAAAAAGACTATATTTTATTAATGATTTTTTAACACTGATAAAAAAAATTATCATCCCTAATATATAACACTGATAGATTATAAAAAATATTTTAAATTATTTCAGGGTAAAAATAAAGAATTTTCTCTATTACATATTTGGTTGTAATCAAAGATAGAAATTGGTTTTATCAGTGATAAAAAACATTGATTTTTTTGAAGCTCGTAAAAGTTGTATGCTTTTATCAATGTTAAAAAATAATGATAAAATCATTTTTTTTCTCAATACTAGTTTTAGTGCTAGTAAAATTCTATCCTAAAGTAGTGTGTAGTGATGCTGTAGTAACCATATAAATAAGAGATAAATTAATTAAAAATTAATTTACATTACAATAAAATATAACTAAAAATAAATTTACATGACAAACATTTACAAACATTTCAATTATATTGATATGTATAATTTCTTACCAACTTTTACAATTTTCAACCAACTCAAAAATAATCCAACATATAGGTCAACAGATGGCCCTATATTCCACTTTCCTTAAGACCTTATCGCACTACCAGACGTCGAACACAACCACCCCCAACTTGAAGAAAATATGTGAGTACCTATAATAATAAAAAATTATTTTAGTAATACTATAAATAAAAAACATAAATATGATACAAATAAATAAAAAATAAACAAAATGTACAACAAGAATGATAAAACATAATATATAAATAAAAAGGATAAAAACTATAAAAAAACATATTACAAAGTAATATGATACTCCCAATGGTGTGATCTGTATTGAGTATGTGACCCACTTTTTGTAGAGACCATGTTTTTACCTTTTAATACTTTGAAATATTTATAAATATATTTTTCAAAATCTGGAAACTAAGACAGAGTGTGATTCTAAGGCCTAATTTAGTCATAATTAATTTTATAAAAATATTAAAAATATTTTGTGTTACACACACATAGTTTTTTTAATGAAAATGGGATAACTCTTAAATGTAATCTAGAATCAGAAATCATGGACCACAGTTGAGTCGAGAACATGATTTTTACCATAGGCACTACCTAAAATGGATCGATATAGGAAATTAGGATAAAACGGTCATTGGTGGTACATTGAGTTGGTTAATTAGATAATTTATTAATTTGATTTCTTAATTAATATAACTTAAATGCGTCTATAAATACACTATTATGGTGGGATCTATAGGGTTACCCGGATAACCATAGGATCATTGAGATGTGTCTTCTCCCTTCTCTCGTTTGAAAATCATAATCACTCGACAATGAACCTTTAGATCCAGGAAGATCGACACACAAAAAATGTAATGACTCATTTCATTCATTATCAAACATGATCTTCAATTATTAATTATCAAAAACCAGGTAGAACTCATCAATTTTTGGATTTCACACCAATTGATTAAACTATTTGAGAATGATAAAGGGAGGGGATAGTATTTTTGGGGGTCTTCTAAATCAGATAAAAGGGGGGATTTCTTTTTAATTTTCTTTTTGAATTTTATTATATTGTTTTTTAGCATTGATAAAGGGGATAACCCCTTTAATAGAACTGATGACAATAGTGCTTTTTATCACTGTTAATTCTATTTTTGAGCGTTGTTAAAGGTACGATCTGTAATAATGCATGAATTAAACTAAAATGACAGTTTTAAAATAAAAACACACACTTTCAGTTATACTAGTCACACAACATGTCATATTTATGTAAAAATAATTACTACATATCACAAATGAATAACTAATCATTTTCCTAAAGTATTATGATAATTATAGTGGAGGGACTTGAGATGAGCCTGTAAGGGGAAGTCCACGCTTGGGTTTTCTTCATATCATCACCTCTCCTTCCCCCACCTCAGGCCATATCCACATTATCCTTGGTTCTTCTTCGTTTTGATCTCGGGGGGGATCCTCCTTTAGTGGTAGCATCGGTCTTCGTGGGCTTGGCTTTTGCGGCATCCCTCACTATTTTTTAGTCCGCTCCTTTCCCTTCACCTCCATCACTGGTAAGGGTTTCTTGGAAGCGCATTGAGATCCAGCAGTTGGTCTCCCTTTTTTGTATAAGGATTTTTTTCTCGGGTTTCATCTAGGAGTTCAGGGGGTTTTTCATTGTGGTATCAGTGGCAGCTATGAAGGCGGTGATGGGTTTCGGTTTCTGAATCACGGTCGGGCTTCTTCTAGCATGACCAAGTGTTCAGATATTTGTGGTGATGGTTTCTGTTTTCATTTCTCTATATGTGTGGTTTGGATATGGATGTGTTTGTGGGTGATGTGTGATTTCACAGAGGAACTGGTAGTGTTTTTGTTATACGGTGTGGTTTAATGATCCTGGTGGTTTGATGATGCTGTCCAGCGGGTTCTTTTTTGATCTGGATGGATGGATGTTGCTCTGTTGATGGTGCTTTTCTTGTGTTGGTTAATCTGTTGGATTTAATTTTGGGAGTCATTCTCATTCTAGGTTGGGTTTTAGTTCTCTGTTAAATAGGATGTGGCATCATGATAGTGTGGTCTTCCTCGATCTGGATTCTTCATTGGCCTTCTGTGGATGTGTTCTTCCCAAAGTATTTTCTGGAGTCTATCTCATGTCGTTAGAGGTTTTGGGAGACCTCCAACTGGAGTTTGCTGGTGGGTTGGTTGATTTGGGTTGGTGTCGATGGTCACATCAGTGGCGTTCGAGGAGGTCAGTTCTAAGGTTGGTCATGCTTTTCTGAGGTTTTTGATTTCTATTTTCTGGTGGTTTCTTGGCTTTCTCTTAGGTGATTCTGGATCCTGCTGTAAATATTTTCAGTTTGAATGATGGGGTGGTGATTTGGTATAATGATTGAGATGTTAGGTTGGCTGATATCTTCTGATCAATGGTGTTTGAAGTCTGTTAATCATGAATTCATGTATGATTTACCACTTTTACTAAAAAGTGTTTGTTGCTTTCCCATGTTTTCCTCAAAAGTGTTTGGAAAATAAAAATATTAATTCTCAATCAGTCATGATAATTAGAGAATATTTTCTCAGTTATGAGTATATTATGTTCATTTTAAACTAAATTCTTAATTTTAAATGAAAACACATACATTCATCCATATATGTCACACCATGTGTCATATGGAAGTGTGGTTAATTCTTACACATCAAAAATGAATCACAAATCATTTTCCTAAAGTATCAAGAAGATATGATGGAATTTTCTCAATTTTGAGTAGTTGATTCTTATTATAAATTAAAATTCTAATTTTAAACTAAAAACGTGAAATTTGAGTGATATTGATCACATTGTGTGTCGATTGACATGTGATTAATCCCTACCTATCACAATTGAATTATCAGTCTTTTCCTTAAAGTATCAAGACAATATGAGTGATTTTACATAGTTTTTAAGTATGTGATGTGCGTTTTGAACTAAAATTTCATTTCGAATAAAAATCCTCTCTCCATGACTATAACTTAAAATTGTTAGAAAATTAACTTTAAAATTTATAGATAAACCACCTATTCAGGATCTATGTGAAAAAGTTACATATGTTTTAGGAAACCACCTCTTCTTGATGTCTCTAAACATTCTGAAACCATGTAAGTTTCCCACTCATTCTAAAACAAATCTATGTCAACTTTTGAATATATGTATTATGGCTAGTTTTTTGATTTATTGGTAAAATATTGACGAAAAAATTATTAAATATTTTATATGAAATTATATTTACATTTAAAAATACCTCTATTGGGATGCTAGTTTAGGGATATAATATGATATCTTTTTTAAATTTTACAAATGCAATAACCATAATCGATGTGATTACACTATTTTAGACCCTACAAAAACAATGAAAAAATAAGTGATTTTTTTGGTAGTGGAATATTATTATATGTACACTAATATTTATTTAGATATCAAAATCCATGGGCTTCTTGTGCTCATCAATCTCCCTCATACCATAGTTTTGATGATAAATAAACACCACCCTATCATAACAAAATTTTTATTAAAATATAATATAAAACATATAATTTGAATTATATTTATAAAGTTTTGAATATAGGGTATTAAAAATTCATAAGGTGAATCATGTGTAGTCTATTTGTTGGATAACCATACATTTGATTTGGAAAAATATATATTTGGAGCATCCAAATTGATCACAATGAGCATCCTGTGATTCTTAAAAAATAAAAAGGAATAAGTATTGTAAGAAATAAAAATATATTTTATGTGATTCGAATGTAGATGTTTACCCCTATATTGTAGGTATAAAGAAGATCATGTTGTTTGATATTTTCTTTTCAAATGTCATAGATACTTGGTGTGCTCTTACTAAACTATCTCATCTTCTATTGATGTTTTTTTTATAAAAGTGACATGAGGACTAACGAATCCAATTTTTTCTTTGTAGGGTCATACCTTTACATTGGTGTGATATATACACTTGTAAAAAATATTTCTAGTATTAAACTATATTAAACATAGTATATCAATTGTTGGATAAAAATTTATGAAAATGTAAATCATGTATACATTCATAATTGAGGCTCCCAACCATCCATGATTGATAATTTTATTAACATTCTCAAGACCAATCATGTCAGCAATGACCTCTCCATACATTTGTTATTTATATTCAATGTTGTCCATATTTTTATCTTGAAATATTGTATCTATATTAACTTGTAATATTAATAAATATGTTATTACAATTGGTGGGGATAAGGTGTAGAATCCCAACCCGAACCATCAGGTTTGAGCTAGAGTGCCACATGACCTCATGTGTGCCTCCTAGCACGCTAGAGGCTACTGACTAGTAGAGGGGGTCCAAATCCATTAATGGGGAGAATATACTCTTATTATCATGTTATAGCACAAAATAATAAATAAAATATAATAAATAAATTTAGTAAAATATGGAAACTAAGGGGTGACATAAGTGTCATACAATGATAAACAATGGGATCCTAATGAGATAAGCCAAGATAAACTACAAGTGAAATAGGTATATAAATAGTAATCAAAATTTTGGTAATCCCAAAATTATATCCCATTCCCACATCCAGCTCTATGCTTCATAGCTCAACCATATTCCATAGTCCCCTTACCCTTTCTCAAATCCCTATTCATGAAAAGTACAAGCACAATGAAATGTATGAGTAGGGTGTGACTACAAGACTTGGTAGGACATCATCAATGTGTCCTTAATTGATGTGCTCAGGTATACCAAATATATTTCAAGATAATAATAAATACATAACAATCATAGCAACATAAAATCCAAACTGATCGGTTGCATGCTAACCAAGCCTCCACAAACCCCTAGTTGTACCTACTTCAGATCCATGCCTAAAGGATAATCATGGAAATTCAAGGTGTGAAAAAACAAGCCACTAGCATCACAAAATGTCACCTAGAAGTCTCAATGTATTGAGTCGGATCATGCCCCCAGGTTGTCATATCCCAGACCTGTCATGGTTTGGGCCTTTAGAACATTATACCTACCTATATATACCTTGGGTCAGGCCTCTAGGCCATCATTACCTTAAAGCACTGCCTTGGGTTAGGCCCCCCTATCTTTATACCTATAATATGATGTCTATTTTCATGTATGTACCTCTTTTAGTTTTTCGTCTAAGCCTTGGTGGCCGAGTCTTGTTCAGATACAAATATCCTTTGTTGGGGAAAATGACCTAATGTTCAAGGATATGTGTTTTTTTGAATTCATAGAGACTCGGTATAATTGGTTTGATTATTACCATGGGTTCTTGGTCAGTTGAGAATCCTTAAAGGGGATTTAGTTTTTTATAAGGAAACTGGGATGAAAAAATATTTGCAGAATAGTTACACATCATGTAACTATAATAAACATCATGTAATTACTTCCAAACACTTGTCATGAATGGTTGTAGGTCATGTACTTATTTACAACATAAAGATTGTATATGTTGTGTAATTATATTACACATCGTTTATTTTTTGATCAGAATAAAAATTTCTAAGGTGATGGTTTTTTGTGGGTATCCCACTAAAAATAATTTCATGACGTGTAACAATATTACACACCATGTTAATCCCCACCTGTAGTTTCTAAGTGTGTTTTGCTATTGATTTTTATTTCCAACTCACATGCAGCTTCTTCTTAACCTTTGGTGACCTTCCATGATATTTTTGAAGCCTTCCCTCCCTTCCGGATATCCCGTTTGTGTGATTAATCCCCGAGTAAGTTGTTCTAATTGTTTTCTCTCTTCTCTTCAATTGTTCACTGATTTTTGTGGTGTAATATCTTGACCGTATTTATTTTTGGTTTTGGTATTGATAGGTTATGATACAGTATCCTTCTTATGATCATCTTCACCTTTATCCTTCTGGGTTTTTTTCATTGGAAGAATTATTTGATCAAGAGTTAAAGGTAGTGGGTCTAAACCTTAACCCTATGGTTTGATGATTGTTAGGTATGTGTAATATTATAATTTCACCAACATATTGTGAACTGAATAAATCAAATGATGATTTAAAATATTAATTGGAGTCCCTTTTGTTCCAAATGGTTATTGGCATGTCTTAGGGATACCACACATGTGAGCAAACCCATGATTATAAATTAATTGTTTAATGGATTAAAGTGTGTTTAGCATGACATGGATTATGGTTGTTTGGTTGATATAGATTCACCTTAGCTTGTCTTGTAGATTTATATAACTAGAATTTTAGTGGTTATGACCAATTGATATATGAAATGTTTAAAATAAAGTTAAATGGAAATTTTCATAATTAACCATTGAGCCATATGATGTGACATTGTGATGTCATTGTTTCTATGAACTATGTAGTGATACATGATGCAATTCTTATATAGGGTGTTGTCCCAGTGATACATGATGAAATGATTATATAGAGTGTTAGCTGATTGGAACATGTTGAAATTCTTATACGCCCAGTGACACATGCTGAAAGGCTTATATAGAAAGCTATTCTCAATTACACATGTTGAAATTATTATATAGCGGGTTTATCCTAGTAACACATGTTGAAATTCTTATATAGTGATCTTAGATCTAATTAAATGATGAAACACTTATATAGAGGGTCTAACCCAGTTTTGTGTGATTAATACCTTGGATATAAGGTTATGGATGGCATGGTTTTGAGAAATGCTTAGAGACATTCCGACATGGCAACAGGGTAGGTTATGTTTTACCATGGCTATATAGTTGTGTTTGGAATGGTTGTGAGATATGCTCAGAGACATTTCGACATGGTTGTGAAGTAGGTTGATGTTGTATTAATTTAATTGTTTAATTAATTAATACACTTGTTTAATGTATTATTATATACAGTTATTACTAGTCTAGTTATCTGTATACATGGTGGTGTCGAGCCATAGATTTATACTCACACACTTTCTGGGTCGACCTATGGTACCCGATAAGATTATACGGATGCAAGTTTGGAAAAGGGAAAAATACATTTCTATGGATTGTTTTCTTCTTTAATGGACTATATTTTGGAGATAGGACTGACATGGTGTTAGGGATTGGGTAATTTTGAGCCCTTCATAAAGTTTTCTAGTCTTTTATTTTGTAAAAAATCTAGCACGGCACTTATTTAAATTCCAGCATGTCATTAAATTATTTCTTTATTATCTATTAAATTATTTAGTTGGATTGATTTTTGGTATTCATTGTATTATATTGTTTCCATTTTTCCACACTCTGATTCTTATTTATTATTATTATTATTGGATTGTTATTTTTTCTTATAACTCTATAATCAGGGGTATAGTCTCCCTACTATACGTATCACACACCTACTACTAGTCGGTTGCTTTTCCGTATGGGGAGGAGTGATTGAGGTCTCATAACTAACCCTTTCTATCCATGTGAGAGAGTTCCGGATCGAGGGATGTTACAAGTGGTATTGAATCACACCATATTTTTTTTCTATTTCATTACTATTTGGTAATGGTGGAAAGGACACTAGGATGTGTCGATCCTTGGTAATGGATTGTTCATTGCAGTAGACAACCCATGTGGGGGGGAAATCTGAGCGCCCAAGGGTGTATTTTTATTATTAATCTTTTTTGTTATAGTTGGGGTTATTTTTCCTGGGGTGATTCGCATGTTGTGTGACTTTATTGTTCTATGATGTTATTGGTTCTTGAGATTTATACTTGTGTCCCAGTATGGCATGATATAAGTATGAAATCATCATAATAGGAACATAGGGATATATATTGACATGTATTGTTCATGATAGGGATGTATTTATTTCACATGTGATATATAATTTCCTATTAAATTATGATATGAGATATATGTTCTATATGAGAAATGAAATGAAAAAAATGAATGGTTATGCCATGTAAAAACACAATTAAGACATGTTTAGAGATACCATGAGTCATTGGTTCTCTATTTTTGTCACCTTTTGAGGTTGAACTAGTTATTATATTCAGTGTTCCAAGAGGTGAGTGGTCTTGTAGAGAAAATTCCTCCTTGTCATCTTCTATTTTAGCGTCGTGAGGTCAGAAATCAGAACATTCCTAATGTAGCTGAATCGGAGATTCCTGTAGTTAATGAGTATCATATGGATGTTCAGTTTCACAACAGTTTCTTGAGGGTCAAAATATCCATGAAAAGAGAGGTTGTGCACTCTGTACCTTCGATGTCTAGGCTTGTGAGAGAGTTTCAGTAGCATCATCCACCTATGTTCACTGTGTATGGAGGATCCCAGGAGGCTGAGTTCTAGATCGAGTTAGTCCATATGATCTTTAATCATCATGAGACACTCGCAGATAGGAGGGTGAATCTCTCTACATATATGCTTCCTAGAAAATCCAAGAATTGGTAGGACATTCTTGATTAGGTCAAGGACGTAGGAGGAGTTATCTTGGAAGGAATTTGAGATGAATTTCATGATCCTTTTCAATCCCAAGTCCTTGAGGAATGAGTAGGATCAGGATTTCATACATCTAAAATAGGATGGAATGTCTTAATTGGACTATGTTGAACATTTCACCCACCTCTAGAGAGTTATTCCATCTTTGGAAGATAATGAGATCTCCCAGGTGAGACGTTTTTTGGGTGGTCTTCACTATGAGATCAAGTCATAGGTAAACATGTTCTGTCTAGGTAGTTTTGTAGATGTGATAAATATGGAACTCGTCATGGAAGGAAATCTACGTGAGGCCTCGAGCAGAAGCAATGCTATTTTAGTAGAGAAAATGAAAACTCTTCTTTTAATGGAATTAATCTTCCCTATGGTAGTTTTTACCAGGTAATTAGTAGTTAGGGTATTAAACAGCCATCTCAGGACTGTGTTCTATTATAGTATTATCAGTGTGGAATGATGGAACACAAAAGGGCTCAGTTTTGATAACCCACTTTGGAGTGTCACTAATTCTGTACATTGGTCCACCTAAATGGGTTTTATAGGGTAATACAATAGCAGAACGGTGGTAGGGGAACATGAAAGGTATCAGAGTCTGGAAATGACTCAGCTACGCATCAGTAAACAGGCAGTTGGAGTTCCATAGGTTGTTCTAGTCGAGGAAGAGTATGTGAAACCTCCGTGTTGGAATGGAAGTACCAGTTAGAGGGTATATCTTAGGGGAGTTAGGTTGGAGCCTAGTATAGAAGGTCTGGTCAACTACATGTTGTGTAGACTACTCTGGATAGTGTGTATGTAGGACTACCTATTGTCATAGGTATGATTCTGGTATCATATCTCCATTTCTTGTGTTTTTTTGATATAAGAGAATTTCATTACTTTTTATCTTCTCTTTTTGTAAATGTTTTGTTCTTGAATGTGGAAATCTTGGATGGTATTTTAACCATTAACACACCATTAGGTGTGTGGTCAGATAATATCAAATGTTGCAAGGCATTTTCTCTAGAGATTGGTGCTTACCATTTTTTGGGAACTATTTGTGTTATAAATGATAGCCTTTTATTTTATTCTTAGTATAGATTGGTTTTTTTATACCAGGATCATATCAACTGTTACTGAAGGATATTTTCCTTTTCATCTCTAGAAGGAGTTATCAATTCTCACCAAGTTGAGCGAGATATTCAAGATGTTCGCATAGGACCAGTTCAGTGTAGGTTGGATTATCTCACAACCCATATAGTCATTCATTCTCTAAATGATGGTGGAATGCAGTAGGATTATTTTTTTCTAGGGGTAGAACATATTTAGGATGTCTTTTCTAATGATTTATATGACTTACTTCTCAAGAGAAAGATCTATTTTAAGATCAAGTTATTGCTAGGAGTAGATCTAGTTTATATCCCGCCTTATAGAATGACACTAGAAGAGCTTCTAGAGTTGAAACTTTAGTTGGAAGATCAGGAATCTAAGGGATTCCTAGGGCCTAGTACATCTCCTTGGGGTTCTCCAGTTCTCTTCACAAAGAAGGTTGATGGAATTTTTTTCTTATGTTTGGATTATAGGATATTGAACTAGATGATGGTCAAGAACCATTATCCTCTTCCATGCATCGATGATCTCTTCCATTAGCTGAGAGCTACCAAGATATTCTACTCTATATATTTGAGATCAATATACCAGTGGTTGAGGTTGATTCCATCATATATACCTCAAATTAATTTTAGGAGCAGGTATAGATTTTATGAGTTCATTGTGATGTTTTTGGGTTTGAATAATGTACTGGTGACATTCAAGTCCTTGATGAGTTTGATCATTCGTCATTTTCTAGACCAGTTGGTGATGGTTTTTTTTGACAACATCTTAGCATACTTCTAGTCAGTAGACAATCATTCCAAACATCTTGACATCATCCAGAGTACATTGAGAGAGCATCAAATCTATTCCAAGTGAACCAAATAAAATTTCTAGATTGATAAAGTTCACTTCTTGGGCCATGTCATCTCAAAGGTAGGATAGTGGACCCAAAGAAAGTTGCATCCATAGTATCTTCAGAACAACCTAATAATTTCTTCAATATTCAGAACTTAATAGGTTTCACATGTTACTATCATCACTTTATCTATGACTTCTCCATGTTGGAAATACTAATGATAGGGCTAACCAAAAAGGGAGTGAAGTTTATTTGGTCATATTCTTACAAGACATCTTTTCTGGATCTGAATTGTATGATGACATTAGCACTTATCCTCACCTTAACTTTGATGGTTAAAACATATACCATGAATTGTGACTCATCCAAAGTTAGACTCAGAGCAGTTCTGATACAGTAGGATCGAGTGGTTACTTATGGGTCCAAATTGCTAAGATCTCATGAGAGGAATTATCTTACTCATGACCTAGAGTTTGTAACGACTCAAACATTCATTAATGGAAATTTCTCTTGATCTAATTAAATGTATTATTATGGTTATATAAAATTTTAACTTCATTGGTTTTATGTTTCTGGATTTTAAAATACCGTTATGAATTGTTACTACTGCTATTATACCCATTGAACAGTGATCACATGATTAGTATAAATATAGGGCTTTAACAAATCCAATTTACTTAGACAAAGGAAGTTATGGCCTCATCCAGTAGACTTTCCCCATATGAATCCCATTTTTTGGATCATGGAAAGGAGGTGGCGTCATTGGGATTTTCTCTTGACCAAGCCCAAGCCAATCTTGAACATGTTAAGCTTGAGCAGAACCGACTACGGGAGAGGTGGAAGTTAATAGAGATTACCACCCGAGTGATGTTATCTGAGCCACCCCAAAAGTCTGTCACCATCACACACCTTACCCTTCTATCTTATGTGGGTTAGGTAACAATACCCCATCACTATGATAATGTACCTTATTTTTGTATAAATAATATGCATTCATTTTATTATTGTTACTTTGTAAATAGTTTTAAAAGCACAAATTGTATTTTTTGTTAATATTCAACTAAGAAATCAATTTTGACAAATTAATGGATTTTTGAATTAAATAATATTTTAATAAAATATTATTATTATTAAATTACTTTGTATTAATGATCATATAATTTTATTAATACAATTGTAATTTTTATTAGGGTTTGAAATATGTTTTTGTCAAAACCCATGAATTTTTGCTAAATATCAATTTTCATTTTAAAAGTAAAAATTCACATATTTATAAAATTATTTATATAAAAGTAATATTATTTTTGGAATCAGGATTTCAAAATTATCTAATGGTGAAATTTTCATAATTTTCTGAGACAGTCAAATTTTTGGGTAAAAATTAAATATCGTTTAAATATATAATGTGTTTTATGACATCATAATAACCCAATAGTGATGTAATAAAATACTATAAAAATTATTTTAAGACAATACATGTTTTACCATTAAAATAATGTGATTTTGGTTTTGTTTGATTTATTTTAAAAAGCTTTAGTGGACCCTTCAAGGCTTATAAAACATTTTGTCTTTTTAAATTGTTTTCCTTCAGGGTGTGACTCACCTCCACATAATAAACCCTATTATTTTAAGAATTTATGTCATTGGACTTATAAAATATTGTTTTACACTCCCCTTTGAAAAAAAACTATGGTGAAAAACCATGGTCTGTTTTGTGTTAGTGATTAGTTTAATGTGTGGTGACCCAAACCTACATAATAAATAATTCCCTCTCATATCCTATATAACCCCACCCAAGATCCCACTTCCTCTTCACTAAAAACCTTTGTATTTCATCCAACCTCTGCCTGACTCTATCTAGAATCCTCCCAAGGTTCCCTAAGCTCTCAATAATCCTCTCTCAAGCCTCCCCCAAGCATTTGGGATCACACTTCCAAGTAAGGGATCTCTTCCTTTGTCATTTTTGTCCAATTTCCTTTAAGCTGTTATGCCATTTTTTTTCTCAATTAAAAATATTGGGGTATGATTTATCACCTCCCCCATACTTCCCTCTTTATGTTTGAGTGATGAGAGACCCTTTTATCTCTCATTAAATGCCTCCCATGTACACCTGTTAACATACTGAAATTCGGTAAGGAATTTCTCTCTCCTCATTTACATTCAAGTAATTCTTGTGTATCATGAATATAAATTCCATTACAATTGTTGGTAAATGTATCTATATGACCCCCTTACTGTCCATTTGATGTAAATATTATGAGACACCCCTTTATCTCTCATCAACCATTTTTATGAATTCTTATGTCACGATGTTATGCTGCCAAAATTGTACCATGATTTTCCAAGCCAAAGTAATAGTTTAGTGAATACCATTCCCATTTATCTATCAAGAGTATTCACATTTAGGAACATTTACTTATTGTTGAAAGAGTTTCACATATGAATTCCACACTCCTTTAACGTGGAATAAATGATGATTTTTAATTAATCTTTGTTTTATGATCCATATAGCACACTTATGCATGAAATGAAATGATTAATAAGGGTGAGCCCTGATAGTGCTCAAATGCATTGGGTAAAGTATAGTATCATGATACATCATGTGAAATGGGTGTTGACTCATGCTAATTCAAGTTCAATGAGGGTTTACTCATGCTTCATGTGCAATGAGAGTTTACACATGCTCCATGTGCAATGAGCCTTGGCTCATTTTAATTCCATGTTAAGTGTTGTTGCCACATTTCCATGTTAAGATTATCATGATTTATCATGACTTTATGTTAATGTTTCTATTGTGTTATATTTATATGCCTATTTTCTAACATGTATGGTATTCCTCGTGTTATTCCATGTTTATTCCCTTACTGGGCTTTATAGCTCACCCTTTTCTTATGCATGTCCTCAGGTTATCCCCTGCAATGCTAAGTACAAGGGAATGTAGTGGTCATGTGAGGGAATATTTCAATATAGATGTTGTATTTCATGTTTTAAGTTGTTATGTAATGATCCTAAGCCCCAAAGACACTAGACCTCTCAATATTCTATGTTTTATCAAGTGAAGTTTATGTAATAAATTATGTTTAATTCTGTAATAAATGATCAGGGTTGTATAGTTGGTATCAGAGGATAGGTTTAGTTATTTTTGGGATTAGGATTAGAAAACCCGAGTACATCCTTAGAGAAAAGACTAAGTATAATAAAAACATCCCTAATTTTTTGTGAGTATTGAGTAAGTGGTTTATCAAGAAAATAAATCTCTGTCAGGATATGAGAAGGTAGAGGCGGATCTGGCATAGATGTATCCTAGGGGTAAAACCCAAAAACACCGCTTTGAGCTAGACTCGAACGAGAACTGGTGAACGGAAATGGGAATTGTTGAACTCTTGGTTACTACACTCCTGTGGGATATGCTTTGGTAAATTCACAAGCTTAGTATGAACCATTATTAAGGGACAAAAAATTCCCTAAGAATATATGTTAAAAAGTAGGTCATGGATAACATAGACTAAAGCCAATAGATTCATATATTAAGGAAATAAAACTTATTTATAAGTCATTAGTTTTTTCCTTAGATTACCCTTTATGTGTTATCCCTAACTTTCCTTTTATTCCATCCAATGGCCTGTAATAGGAGGACTCGGGCTAACAACTGATGTGAAGATCAATGTGATGATTGTACTAATGAGATTCCCAATCCAATGGGAGCGGGAATCACGAACTTTGTCACGCTTCTCTCTCATCTAAATCAAGCTTTGAATAGAAACATGGGTCAAGAGGAATGTTCAAACCCCCATAACAAAGAAAAAGTCACTATCGAGAGATTCATGAGACAAAGGCCTCATACTTTTAATGGATCATCTGATCCCTCAATCATTGAACAGTGGATCAACTCCATTGAAAATATCTTCTTCATCCTTAAGTGTTCTGAACAAGAGAAGGTTCTCCTGGATGCTTATCATATATAGGGTGAAGCTGATCAATGGTGGGTGTTGATCAAAAATACGAAGCCTGAGGAGGAGATCGAGGCATTGAAATGGAAGGATTTTCAGAATATGTTTTTTCGATAAATATTTTCCACGCACCCTCCGGATTAAGATGGAAGGGGGATTCTTTCCCTCGAGAAAAAAGACGAAGAATATATTAGAACGTATGAGACAAACATCACAAGTCTTGCACAATACGCTTCTGGATTTGTCGTTACCCCCGAATGCAAGGTTGACCGCTTCTTTGGTGGGCTGAAACCTAGCCTACAGAAATCACTAGTAATCCATGACTTTGACAGCTATGAGGACATTGTCTGATGTGCCCTCAAGGTCAAAATGGAGATTGTAGAATCTCAGGGGTATCATGGGGATAAGAAGCATAAGGTGGACTTAAATGCTGGTGGTCCGATGGATAAATCCAACGATGCTAAGAAGATCCAGCAACCCACTTGCCAAAGGCATGGAAAGAATCACCCCAGAATTGCCTAAAGGGGATGAGGAAATGCTTTAGGTGTGGAAGAGAAGGGCACCTAGCTATTAACTACCGACAAGAAAAACCCACGGCTGCAATAGAGGAGAAGAACGCCCCATTCAAACCTCAACGCATTGTTCATTGCTACAACTACAAAGAACTAGGGAATCTGGAAAATCTATGCCCTATGCTAAGGGTTTTCGGAGGCAACCAACAACCTCCAAAGTATAAAGGGAAAGATTTTTTCATCACTACTACCGAAGTGAACCCCTATAATGAAGTGGTGATAGTTACACTAGTTATTCATTCAATAATAGCGAATGTAATTTTTGATTCATGTTCTACACATTATTTTATATCTCAAAAGTTTAGTAGAACAATCCTAGCACTACCATAAATCATGGAAGTGAAGATGTTGGTGAGTATGGAAAATGGGGAAATCATTGTATCCCATTAATATAACTCCTCCCCTATCATAATCTGTGGATTAAACTTCCCAGTGAACCTTGTCATACTCCCTATGGTGGAATTTGATGCAATTCTTGTCATGTATTAGATTTCCTTATATAGAGCCAACATAAATTGTCGTGAGAGGGAAATCACTCTCTATATGGAGAATCGACCCCAGATTCTTTACAAGTGCATGGAGGAAGATGAATCTTATTTAGCTTCATCATCTCAAGTGTGGATATTACTACCCTATGAGCATTTGTGTCTGACTCAGATTATTTATTCTAAGGAGGCAACCATCCTAGAGGACATGCCTATTGTGAGGGAACTTGCTGAAGTGTTTCCTAAGAAATTACATGGTCTTCCTCATAGAAGAGATGTTGAATTCTCAATTGATATTATACCTAGGGCATTTCCAATATCGAAGAATCTGTATAGAATGTCTATTGTGCATCTTGAGGAGCTAAAGAAACAACTACAGGAGAATCTGGATAAAGGTTTTACACACCCAAGTTCTTTACCTTGGGGTGAAATAGTCCTCTTCCTCAAGAAGAAGGATGGGTCAATGTGCCTTTGCATTGATTATTATGAGCTTAACAAAATCACGATAAAGAACAAGTATCATGTCCCATGAATTGATGACTTCTTCAATCAGTTACATGGAGCTCAATACTTCTTCAAGGTTGATTTTCGGTTAGTATATTATCAAGTAAGGGTGAAGAAGGAAGATATCCCCAAGACTGCTTTTTGTACAAGGTATGAGCACTATGAATTCATAGTAATGCCTTTTGGACTCACTAATTCTTAGGAAATATTCATGGACTTGATTAATAGAGTATTTAGATATTTTCTTGACAAATTTGTAGTAGTCTTTATAGATGATATTCTAATATACTCCAAAACCAAGGAGGGTCATGAGAACTATCTAAGAACTATACTAGAGACCTTGTGAAAGGATAAGATCTATGAAAAGTATAGAAAGTGTGAGTTCTAGTTGAAGGAGGTCTCATTCTTGGGCCATATTATCACAAGCAATGAGATATCTGGTGATCCCTCCCAGACAGCTTCAATAGAGGGATGGTCGAGGCCAATATCAGTAATGAATATCCATATATTCTTGGGGTTAGCTGGATATTGTCGATGATTTTTTAGAAATGTTTCACGATTTTCCAACCCTCTAACCAAGATAACATGTAAGGGAGTAAAGTTTTCTTGGAGTGATGAATGCAAATAATGCTTCAAGGAGTTAAAAAGGAGGATTTTCACTGTGCCTATGCTTACTTTAACCACAAGTGGAGTACTTTTTATGGAATTCGGTGATGCTTCAAAGAAGGGCTTGGGTTGTGTGTTGATGCAAAATGAAAAAGTCAGTGCCTATGCTTCAAGGAAATTGAAATTTCATGAGAAGAATTATACAACACATGATTTGGAGTTGGCTACAGTGATATTCGATTTAAAATTTTGGTGGCATAATCTATTTGGGAGAAGTGTGAAATATATACGGACCACAAATGCCTCAATTATGTATTCACACAGAAATAGTTAAACATGCACCAATAAAGATGGTTAGAACTGATCAAATACTATAACCGCTTAATCCATTACCACCCTGGGAAAGAGAACAAGGTGGTAGATGCTATAAGTAAAAAGGTCCAATGATTCTATCATTGATGAGAATTGAAAAGGATCCAATCTTCTTAGACTTTATGAATATGGAGATGGGAATCATAAATAAGGGAACATCATCAATCCTTTCACAAATTATTGATCAACTATCTCTTTTGTAAAGGTTAAAGGATGCTCAAAAGGATGATGTGGGAATTCAGAAGAAAGTTGAAGCTATCAAAAAAGGTAAATCCTTGTATTTCAATGTTAATGAAGAAGGAATTGTGAGATTTGGGAAAATACTATGTGTTCTATCAAGTCTAGAGCTTAAGAATGAACTTTTTGATGATGCACGTAGTTCAAATTTCTCTATTCACCCAGGAAACAGAAAGATGTATCGAGATCTCTGAGAGTATTATTGGTGGGATAATATGAAGAAAGAGATCATTGAGTATACATCAACATGGATGGTGTGTTAGCAAGTGAATGAATAGAGGTAAAAGTCTAAGGGGATGATGCAACCACTGCCCATACCAGCATGGAAATGGGAGAACATCACCATGGACTTTGTCACCATACTTCTGAAGACATCCAAAGGCAACAATGAAATATGGGTTATTGTGGATCGTATTACAAAGTATATACACTTTATTAAAATTTGGGAGGATTTCTCATTGGATTAACTGGAACAGATATATATCAGGGAAGTGGTAAGGCTGTATGGAGTACCACTATCTATTGTATCTGATCGAGATCCAAGATTCACCTCTATGTTTTGGAAGAGTCTTCAACATGCTCTGGATACTGAACTGAAATTTATTACGGCATATCATCCTTAAACTGATGACCAATCTGAGCAAACTATTCAGACACTGTAGGATATGTTAAGATCATGTTCTATGAACTTTAAAGGAGGGTAGGACCAATATCTTCCACTGGTTAAATTCTTCTACAATAACAGTTTCCACTCGAGCATCTGAATTCCACCTTATGAAGCTTTATATGGAAAGAGGTGTAGAACCCTAACATGTTGGGATGAAATCGGTGAGCGTAAGCTTCTAGGACCAGAAATGGTTGAAGAAATGGTGAAGAAGGTGAAAACCATTCAGTAACATATCAAAGCATCCTAGAGTCAACAGAAAAGTTATGTAGACGACTGTCGACGAGACCTTGAGTTTAAAGTTGGAGATAAGTTATTTCTATGTATATCTCTATGGAAGAATGTCATGAGGTTTGGAAAGAAAGGGACGTTAAGTCCTAGGTACATTGTCCCCTTTGATATTTTTGATCATGTTGGGGCTATGGCCTAACAACTAGCACTTCCACCTACCATGGCCAAAGTACATGATGTCTTTCATGTATCCCTCTTAAGGAAGTACATACCAAACCCTTCACATGTACTCTCTTCATAGGTAGTACAGCTAGGGGATGATCTTTCTTACGAGGAAAAACCAGTGATGATCTTAGATCATAGAGAAAACGTTCTATGAAATAATATAATTCCTCTCATCAAAATGTTATGGAGAAACGAAAAGTTTGAAGAAGTGATATGAGAATCATAGGAAATGATGAAGAAAAGTTACCCACATTTTTTTTAGTGTGGGAAAAGGAAATTTCAAGGGAAAAATTTCTTAAGGGGGGAAGATTGTAACGACCCAAACATTTATTAATAGAAATTCCTCTTGATCTAATTAAATGTCTTATTATGGTTATATAAAATTTGAACTTCATTGGTTTTATGTTTTTGGATTTTAAAATATCATTATGAATTTTGATCATTTCTAATATAGTCGTCGAACAGTAATCAGAAGATTAGTATAAATATAGGGCTTTAACAAATACAATTTACTCAGAAAAAGGAAGTGATGACCTCATCCAATAGACTTTCTCCAAACGAAGCCCATTTGTCAGAGCTCAAAAATGAGTTGGGGTCATTGGGATTCTCTCTTGACCAAGACCAAGTCGAGCTTGAACATGTTTAATGAATCCATGTTTTATGATACATGTGGTACACTTATGCATGAAATGAAATGATTAATAAGGATGTTCCTTAATAGTGCTCCAATGCATTGGGTAAAGTATAGTATCATGATACGTCATGTGCAATGGGTGTTCACTCATGCTAATTTAAGTGCAATGAGGGTTTACTCGTGCTTCATGTTCAATGAGGTTTTACTCATTCTCCATGTGCAATGAGCCTTGGCTCATGATAATTCCTTGTGAAGTGTTGTTTCCACATTTCTATGTTAACATTATCCTGCTTTATTATGCCTTTATATTCATGTTTCTCTTGTTCTCCTTTTATATGCCGATTCTCTAACATGTATTGTATTCCTCATGTTATTCCATGTTTATTTCCTTACTAGGATTTATATCTCACCCTTTTCTTATGCATGTCCTCAGGTTATCCCATGCAATGCTAAGTATGAGGGAATGTAGTGCTCATGTAATGAAATTTTTCAATGAACATGTAGTATTTAATGTTTTCAGTTGTTATTAATAATCCCCAAATACACTATAAATCTCGATCTTCTATGTTGTATCAAGTGAAGTTTATGTAATAAATCCTATTTTAGTGTGTAATAAAGAGAAGGGTTGTCATAGAGTTAGAAGTAGTGATACATTACCTGGTTTGATAGAGGAATTATCTCATGGTTCAGAGGTTTTTGGTTTACACAGACTAAAAGAGGCTTATGTAAATATTTTCTCAGTAGTACCTGAACCTTCAGCATAAGAGGTGGGTCGAGTATCTATGGTCTTTCGACTTTGAGTTGGCTTATACATCACGAAATGGAAATGTCATTGTTGATGCATTGATCTGAAAGACACGGGAAGTGGCAGTAAAGGAGTCTTGAAATGAGCATAGAGTAATAGACCTCATTGAATACTTTCAGCAAGATATTCAGAAGTCTTAGGGTTGAGTGGCTCTAGCTTCAATATCTTTTATAGTCTTTAATTTGTACTGAAACAAGAGGGAACAATTATTTGATACATAGGGCCTAGTTATGAGAGATAGCTTATATAAAGGGGAAAATTCATCAATATGATCTCTTAGAAGTGGCAATTATATTATTTTTTATTGATGGGTATGGGTTCTTATCGGCTTGTGCAATGAGCTGATGAGGGAGTTTCATGCTTCTATATGGGTAGTAAATCCTGGTTTGAAAATATGTGTCATGATCTCTATAGAAAATATTGGTGGTTATGAAATAAGAAATAAGTAGTAGGATTTGTGGTGATAGTTTTCACTTGTCAGCAGGTGAAAGCTGAGCATCTAAGGCCATCTAATCTTTTGCAGCCTTTTCCCATTAATGAGTGGAAATTTTATGAAGTCACTATGGAGTTATTGACAGGAATACCTAGTAAAACCCATAAGAGTGATGTTTTATGGGTGATTTTGGATCGAATGAAGAAGGTATCCCATTTATTGCCTATCAGGGAGACCTTTAAATTTGATTATCTGAGTAGTCTCTACATGCTTGAGGTGGTTCGGTTGCATGGTATTTCAAGGAGTATCATTTTAGATAGCGATCCTTATTTCACATTTCCTTTCTGGAAGGGTCTTTATAAGCATATTGGATCATAGGTTCTTTTGAGTATTTCCTATCATTCTCAAACTCATGATCAATCTAAGAGTACTATTTAGGTTTTAGAGGATATGTTCTAAGCCTGTGTCTTGGATTTTGGTGGTTTGAGGGAGAAACATATGGAACTCATGGTGTTTTCATATAATAATAGCTTTCATGAATCTATCCAAATAGAACCTTTCAAGGATCTATATCGTAGTTCATACCATCCACCTCTTTGTAGGCTAGAGGCATGTGATTCGGTGCATGATGGGCCTAGTCTCATGTAGGATATACCTGAGAAGGTTCACCTAATTAGGAAGTGGTTTGTGACTATTTAGAGCATGAAGAAATCTTACATTGACCATCGAATATGACCTTTGGAATTCATGGTTGGTCATCATGTTTTCCTTCAGGTGTTAACAAGGTTGGGGAAACATCATATCAAGAAATAGGGAAATCTAGCATCCAGGTTTGTCATGCATTTTATATAGTGGATAGGGTTAGTCCAATGGAATATTTTTTATCCCTTCTATAGTGCTACAGCTCCATGAATGACATGTTTCGCATATCATGCTTCAAATATATTATTAATACCCTTATCATGTTACATAAATATCATATATTGATATTAGTGTTGAACCGTCCTTTTAAGAGCTTCTGATATGGATTGTGGACCATAGTGAGAAGTATCAATAAGGTAGGGAAATATTTTTGGTTCAATTGTAGTTACACCATGGTCGAGTTTAGGAGGAGACCTGGGAGAGGGAGTATGATATGCTATCATAGTGTCCAAACTTATTCATTGAGACCCCAAAGTGATTCTTGAAGCAATATAGGGATGAGTTGTTATATGGTGGAGAGGTTATAAGATCCTATTTTTTCTAGGTACATCCCTCATTGAGTTTTTCATTTGAGCCTTTATGATTGAGTCATGTTCAAAGATCGAGATCCTTTGTTAGGGAAAATGACCTATTGTTAAGGGATATATGTTTGTTCAAATTAATGGAGCCTGAGTAGAAATGGGTCAAGTATTACCATGGGTTCTTACTAAGTTGAGAATACTTAAAGGGGGTTCAGGTTTTTATAAGGTAACTGGGCTGAAATTTGTCTACAAAATAGTTACACATTGTGTAACTATAATACACGTCGTGTAATCGTTTCCAGAAACAAGTCATGAATAGTTGCAGGTTGGGAACTAGTTCACAATATGAAGATAGTACACATCATGTAATTATTTTACACATCATTTAATGTTCGATCAAAATAAATAAAAAAATATAAGGTGAGAGTTTTTTAGTAATATCCCACTAAAAATAATTTCACAATGTGTAACCATATTTCATGTTGTGTAAATCCACAAACTGTAATTTTTAATTGTTTCGTACAATTGATTTTAACTTCCAACTTGCATAAAGTTTATTTCTCTCAACTTAGGGTGTATGTCCAGTTGATTTTGGAAGCCTTCCCTCTCTTCCATATATCCAGTTTGTGCTATCATTCCCTGGGTAAGTGGTTCTTCATTTGTTATCTCTACTCTTCCATCATTCTCTGATTTGTGCGGTCTAATATATTGATTATATTTATTGTTAGTTCTAATATTGATCGATTATGATCTATTATCTTTCTTGTGATTATCTTCACCTTCTTCCTCATGGGAGTTTTTCATTGAAAGCATTGTTTGATCAGCAATTAAAGGTAGGGGTCTAAATCTTAACCCGATGGTTTGATGATTGTTAGGTATGTTCAATATTACAGTTTTTCAAATATATCATGTGCGAAATAAATTAAATGATGAATTGGAGTATTCCTTGGAGGCCCTTTGGATCTAAATGGTTATTGACCTCGATTGTGGTTCCTATTAGGGTCAGAGAATCCTTAATTATAAATGAATTGATTAAATCTCCCCGATCCCCATTCCATACACCAATGACCTGGCCCGATGACGGCACATGTGGCTCCCCCCCCCACCCGCACTCCGGAAGGGGGAAGATTTTCTTTCGTCTTCCTCTGAGGATCAGATGTGATCCTTCTCCCCTTTCTCAAATCCAGAATTTTTACCAGATTTTCCTTCCATCTCAATTTTCCCAAAGATCCAAGATCTCTTTAAGGGAGCGCCTCATATCTCTATTTCACCCTCAAAATTCAATGAGGCCTCTGGCCGTCTTAATATAATGCTAGTAGCTCATTTTGGGTCTCACTGGCCTGCAGTATTTTATTTATATAGGTTTGTGTTCGGATCCTGGGGTTTGCAGGATTGTGCAATTATCGACCTTATAGATACAAGATATATCGTGATCTATTTTGATTCAACAAAGGATTTAATTATTGCTTGGTCCAAAGCCCCACGGAGTTATAATGGAAATCCTTTTTATCTCTTTCGGTGGTCCTACAATTTTCATATGAAGAGAGACTCTCCTTCCATAGTCGTATGGGTATGTCTTCCCGAGTTACCACTGCCTTTCCCAAACCCTTCAATTATCTATTTCATAGGAAACCTGGTGTGTCGCTATCTATGTTCGGATTATAGAATGATCTTAGTATTCCACCTGATTTCTTCTCACATTTTCATTATGGTGGAAACCTCTAAGCCATCGGTGGAATGGATTTGGATCACATTTGGGTAGTAATTTCACTGTAAACAGGCCATTGTTTTTGAATCCTGGATAGATTTCTGTTTTTCATGCAAGCGCTTGGGTCACTGGTCTTCTTGTCATGAAGGGCATCATGTGAAGCATGGGGATCCTGATTTGAGGTCGAATGGAGATGTAGAGGCCACTAAGATCTTTGTGGACCATCATGATGGGTCTTTTCCTTCTCATTCGGAGGCGAGGCCCAGGAATTCTAATCTGAAAGTCTCAAATGTCTTCAATCACTTACGAAACAATTTGGCTATCCCCAATCCAGTTCATGAGGATATAGAGACAGATAAAGGTGAGAGAGTGGAATTAGAACCAAATCCTAGTCCCTATTCTGTGGATTATTTATCTTATGTTGGGGAAGTGCACTCTGGAAGTGTTCAAAACTCTAGAGGAGCGTGGCAGATGTCCAACAGGAAGGGCCCTACTGGCGGTGAGGTTAGGAAGAATCTATTCCAAGGATTAGAGGTTCAGGTGAAGGCTTTGAATGGGCCCAACCATGAAATAACGATGCATGAATTAAAGATTATCAACTGATTTGCATCATTAGGGTCTGAGGAGGTTCCTCTAGACTATTGTAATCACGATCGGGTTGAGGTTCAAAAGGAGGATGAGGTTTTTAGTCCAATTTCTGAATATAGTATGGAGGAAGATCATAGTAGAGAGGTTTTCATCCCCAAAAAAATAAGGGGAGGAAGATTTCACGTGACTTAGGAGGTTTCAGTCTAGTCAAGGAAGAGTCTTCCAAAGGGAGGAAGGACTACTCCCACCTTTCTAAACCCATGGATACCCGATTGACCTCGAATTTGAGAAGCAAGGCAATGATGGAAAACTATTATTGCACTAAGAAGAGTATAAAAGGTGATTTCTCGAAATAAATTGAGAAGAAATATGAAGTAAAGGAAACGGATGGTGTGTCTGCTGGAAATGAGCTCCTACATGATACCCCTGGAGTGGCAGATTCTGAGAATGGAGCGGCTAAGCCTATCAAGGTAGGCCCATAAAAGGGTGTTTTGACTGTCCAATAGAGGGAGAGAGGTGTGGAAGATGCGTCAAATGGGAATACTCTGGAGTTGCTTATGAATTCGGAGGAAGTAATGGTGGAAGAAATTCTCAACATCAATGCCACATGGGAGGTGGTGGACAGGGTGATGTAAAGGATGATTCGAATTATTACAAATGGTGAGAAGGGTGCCTGGATCTACAAACAAGGCCTTATACTAATAAGAGGTTTCAATGAAGGGAAGATTACCAAAGAGGAGTACATTCACACTTGGGAAAAATTGGAGAATCAATTTGAAGAGCTTATAAATGAAGACCCAGAAACTCATGTAACAACTCTCTCTTATAAATTATTTAGGGTTAATGTCGCGAATAGTCTTAAGTTGTTTTTCAATGAGTTTGTGATGTATTACAGTTCTTGCCATCCTGGATGAAATTTTTGGATTATCACTTTCTTCCTTAAAAGTGACTTGAAAATAAAAAAGATAATTTTGTGGTGGTAAATGAATTGATTAATGGCTTAAAGTGTGGTTAGCATGAAATTTACTGTGGGTGTTTTCTTGATATGTTTTCACCTTAGCTTAGATTTTTTATTAACATAACTGGAATGTTATTGGTAATGACCAATTGATATATGAAATACGTAAATTAAATTTAAATGGTAATTTGAATAATTAACCATTGATCTATATGATGTGACATTGGGATATCCTTATTTTTATGACTTGTGTAGTGATACATGCTGAAATGCATATATAGGGTGTTGTCCCAGTGATACATGATGAAATGATTATATAGGGCATTGGCCTAGTGACATAAGATGAAATGATTATATAGAAAGCTAGTCCTATTGACACATATAGAAATGATTATATATCTGGCTTGGCTAAGTGACAAATGCAAAAATGCTTATATTATGGGCATGACCATGTTTAAATACTGAAATTATTATATCGAAGGTTTCACCCGGTTTTGTTAGATTTATACCTTGGATATAAGGTTATGGTTATCATGGTTATGAGATATTCTCAGAGACATTCCAACATGTTGATGAGGCAGGTTATGTTTTACCATGGTTATATGGTTATTGTTGAAATGGTTTTTAGACATGCTCAAACACATTCTAGCATGGTGCTGAAGTAGGGTGATGTGCAATTGATTTATTTTTTTTAATTAATTAATACACTTGTTTATTATATTTTTGCATCTATGTATTATCGGACGGGTTATGATTATACACGGTGGTGTCGACCTACTTAGTTATACTCACACCCTATTCGGACCGTTGTATGGTACCCCGAGAGTATTATACGGATGCAGGTTTGGACAAGGGAAGGGGGCCTTGTTGTTGATTTCTTTCTTACTAGATGGGAAAGAGTTTGTAGATGGGACTGACATGGGTTTAGGGACTAGGACTTTTGAGTCTTTTGTGGAGTCCTCTAGTCTTTTATTTGTATTAATTCTATCATGACAGTTATCTACATTCCAACACGTCATTAAATTATTCTTTTATTATTTATTGGATTATTCGCTTTTCTTGATTGTTGGTATTCACAATATTATATTGTATCCATTTTTTACTCACCCTTATGTTCATTAATTATTATTTTTATTGGATTATTTCATTGTGTTGTAACTTTATAACTAGGGTTATTGTCTTCCCTCTATACATATCACACCACCGCTTCTATTAGGTAGTCTCTAGAATATGGGGAGGTACGTTTGAGGTCTTATAATCAACCCTTTTTTCATGTGATAGTGTGTTAGATCCGGGAATGTTATAATACCCCTAACATGCTACCTCGGGTTAGGCCCTCAAACCATCATTCCCCTACCTTGTGCTTAGTTCCATCATCATCATCGTCACAAGTCATACACCCACTAAGGGACAAACAACACATTATGGTCTACGCATGTCAAGTACTAATAATAACCTCCAAGGCATGGTAAAACATGTAACAAGGTAGAGAATATGAGGCAATCATAACATAACATCATGAGAAAATAGTAAAAATACCTAACAACATTTTACCACAATCAAACATGGCAACAAGGTACTCTAGGAATACTCGTGGAATAAAATATCACAATTGGGCTCATGGGCTACACACACACCTATATGCAATCGAAAACAAGAACAATTATTAGTTATGCCAACAAAAAAATTACAACATGGAAACATTTATAAAGGAGAGATCCAAAAAGGTAAGAAAATTCCTATGTCAAAGTCTCCAACAAAGACATCAAGGATAAGCCATACTATGTGGTTCAAAAGCTGGAGTAGAAACCTATATAGCCAAGAACACCTCCTTCTGGGCCTTATTAACATAGTTTTAAACACAAAAATACTCAAGGTTTTTCAAGGATCCCTAGAACCAAAACCAACTATTTAATTTATAAATGCAATAAAATACGACATTTGATAACTGATTCTCTCTACTAGATAATTTTTTAATCATCCAAAAAAAATTCTGACGCATGTGCTAGGAATTCCTCCCTTAATGAATAATAATAGAACCAAATGTTATAATACTCTATTTATTTAATATAATATGATTGTGATAACCCTTTTTATTATTTGTTTATATTCCAAGATGATAATACTTTTATGATATTAAATAAACTATGGTAAATATTATTTTTATCTTTCTTTGAATGGTTTTTAATTTATTCTCATCTTGGAATTATTTATCCTCAATTTTATTAATGTTTTGGGATAAATAAATTTACAAAATATCATAAAAAATAAATACCTATAAATTTCCTCCATTAACATGCAAAAAAATAGTGGAAGGGGGAGAGTAATTTCTAGGTATTCCTTTTTATGATCTTTTTCAAATTGAGTTCTCCGAAAGCCTTCTGGAAATTGGCGATAAATAATTCCTAGATGAAAATAAACTATAAATCATTCAAATAATGATAAAAGAATATTTGACCTCGTTTATTAAAGATAATAAAAGGATCATAATCTTGAAGTGTAGGGGAATAAAAATATAAGGATTATCATAGTCATATTATTCTAATGAAATATATTATTATTGAATGTAGTTTTATGATTATTTGTTAAAGGTGGAATTGATAGAATATGCATTGGAATGTTTTTTTTTTTGATAATGTAGAAATTATCTAGGAGAGAGAATTAGTTATCGCATGAGGTATTTTATTTCCTTTGGAAATAAAATAGTTGTTTATGGTTCTAGTGATTATTGATTAACATTGTAACATCCTAATATTTTAAAAGAAGAACATTGTTTTTTATAGTGTATGGGACACACAACACCGAGCTTAAACAACCCATGAAATATATTTCATTAAATTTAATCTCTTTAATAGCTTGCGAAACATGCAACCCCGGGTAGAAATGAACCATAATTTAGTATACTATTTAACTTAAATATTAAATTAGAAGGTATGAATAGTACTAACTAAATTATAAAAATTATGCTTATATATTTGTAATGAACTGACCTGAATACCCTCTAAAAATAGTACTCGATCAGATTTTCCACACACCTGAAGGGCGTTCCCAATCCCCACGGGTTGGTGACTAGCACCTGGGCATCAGCAATAACTAGAGGGAACAATTTATCCCTACCCAAATCAAAAAAAACATGGAATATATACACATAACAGAGAGAAATAGTGTAAGATATAGATATATACCATAATAGATAAAGAACAACAAAACCAATACAATTGAAAATGGTACCAAACAATCTCCAAGTGACAAGTCCAACTATAAAGGAATACAAAACCAAATAGCTACTCTAAAAACTCCATGGGATAATGTAGCCAACCTCCCACCATATCATCACCATTTAACCATAACCCAACTAATAGAAAACCTCATCGCATCACTGTTGTACATTCAATTTCTCTGTATCAAAATACATAACCAGGTCTATGAACCACTGAAGGGGGTATAGGGAGTGTGCTAACAGAATCATTGGGGTCTCACTCATGTTTTCCATATCAAGAATCTGAATGATAATCCAAACATGATCAAATTTAAACAAAACAAGTCATGATAATAGTTTTACAGTTTTTATATCAAATGCATGGAAAACATATTTAATTTCCCCATTTTCCATATTTCCTAATAAAATAGGTAAATTAGTTTGAAATCATTTCATATCCATATATCAAAAAAGATATATTAAATCAAATCAAATCATGTATCACATATCATATCAAATCATGGTAGTACAATAAAATAGTACAAGCTAAAAGCAGCCCAAATCAGCCAAAAAGCACAGGTAATGTCACACCAAGAATCACACTAGATCAGGATAGCTTGGACACTCATACATAACATAGAAAATCACATACACATCAAGATACTAGACATATTCATCGAGTATAGAGATCATATGAACACCCCAGTAATTGAACCCCCCAATAGGTCTAACAAGTCCCTAGAATAATGGGTCTATAGAGAAAAGGAAAGACTGATGAGAAACCCTACCAATAGTGGATGAAACCTATTACTATAACATCCACATAAATACCCAAGTATTCCCATGTGCTCAATTTTTTAAACCAGGTCATCAATCCATTTTAGCATTTCATTCTTTGAAAAGCATTTCACAATTCTTTAAAAAACCCTTTCATTTACCAAAACCAAGGGGAAACTATCTTCAATAAAAACCCATTTCCACACATATAAAAACCCAATCATATCATTCCATTTTATTTAATAAAAAATATCAAAAATTGGAGCAACATAGTTCACCAATACAGGATGGAGACAGAACCACCTTCCCCAAAAATCAGGGTCTCACACGCCCATAATGTAATCCACCGCACAAAAGAAACCAACAACAACAAAAGAGGCCCTAGAATCAATATACACATATTATAATTGATCCAATTCAATAAAGGTTTAGAAAATAATAGGAAACAACACATACCTCAAGAAATCACACCTGCCACACCACAACCAATAAGGAAACGACCATTGAAACAAGATCACACAACAGATCTAGAGAGAATCAAGAAGAAACATAACCATATGTCAACGAATCTGATAACGCAATGCAGCAATTTTACAATGATCAAAGAAATAAAAAAATAGAAAGGATTTCTCACCTAGAGATATGAAATCCAATCACAACGATGTTAAAATTCCAAAAGAATCAATCTAGATCAAATAGAGACTCTCAAAATCATTGGAGAAGGGATTTAGGTAAAGAGATAGGTGGAATGTGGAATGGATGAAATATCAATTAATGCAACACCCTAAAATCTAACCTCTTGATAGTTACATAATGTGTAACCCCTTTACATGTCATGTAATACATGGGGCTCAAGTACACCAAAAACCTCTTCATTTTTAATTAAAAATCGCTCTTTTAACATTACATGATGTAAACCATTACAAAATGTCTAATCCTTTCATGATATTTACATATTTTATGACTTGTGTCTGGTGACTAGTTACACATTGTGTAACCCCTTCACACATTGTGTAATCTCCCAACACATAGCAAAAAACTCCACATTCTTACACAGAGACCCCGAACTAACTCAGGCATTCTCCGAACTTGGGGAGAACCCCACAATTCAATTAAAACAATTATACCTGGACTCTGTTAATTCAAACAAACCTATATCCCTAAACATTAGGTAATTTTTCATAGAAAATTTTCTTCATCCTCAGAAATCCCAAGGCACATCCAATTAAAGAGTAAAACTAGTAAAGATAAGTGAAATACCTAAAAGAAGGTATTGAGATGTTACAAACTCCCACCATAAGAATTTCCATCCTCAGGAAGTAATGTAAAAGAATGAAGTCTGGTAAATAGGTGAGGCCACTGCTCCCTCATCAATGCCTCATGATCCCAAGTCTTATAAGAATCTATTTTTTTCTTACATAACACTCCAACAAATGGAATATACTTCCCATGAAATACTTTAACTTGAGGGTCAAGGATCTCAAATGGATTCTCAAGAATAGAAATATATGGCTCTAACTCAATCTATTACACCAACTCAGTACATGAGAGGGATCGAGATGGTTTTTCTTGACCTGATATATGTGTAAAACATCATGAATTCCTATCAACTAAGCCAACAATTACAATAAAAAAGCAACCTACCCAAGTCACTCAATGGCCTCAAACAGTCCAACATATCTCATATCAAACTTTATGTATTTTCTATGATGATGGTGACCAAACCTAGGAGAAACACTCAAGAAAACTTTGTCTCCTATGGAAAACTATAAAGGATGATGTCATTGATCTATATATAAATTATTCTAACTGTAAGATATAACCAAACAGTGGTGTATATCATGAATCCTCAAAGATGTCTCATGAACCAAACTCGGTCAAATAAAGAATCTTCATCCACCTCTACCCAACAAAGAAGACATCTGCATGGGTGATATAAAATTCCCTAAAAGTATCCATTATGATTGATGACAGATCACTATTGTTATAAGAAAACTCAACCAGTATCATATGGCTATCCCAAGATCCACCAAAATCTAAGACACATGAACATATTAGATCCTCCATAATTTGAATAACACGCTTCGTCTAACCGGTTATATGTGGATGATAAGTTGTTCTCAATAATACATGAGTCCCCATCACCTCATATATAATTATCTCGAACCTCTAAGTAAACCTTCAATCCCTATATGAAACAATTATATAATTAAATCCATGTGTCCTCACAATTTCATTCACATACAGCTTACCCAAATCCTCAACTTTATTAGTGTCTTAAATCATAATGAAATTAGATGAATTTTTCAACTGACCAATCACCATTCAGATAGAATTCATCCCTCGAGGAGTCTATAGTAATCTAAAAACATAGTCCATGGATACCTCATACCATTTTTAAACTAGCACTGGAATAGGTTGGAGAAAAATAGAAATATTCAAGTGCTCTTTCTTAATCTATTTTTAGGTGTAACAGTAGGATGCATAATCAGAAAATTCGTGCTTCATACCCGACCACCAGAATCACCATATCATGTCATAATGCATCCTCATGGTTCCTAGATGAATGAACCACGAAGAAATATTATAATAAAAAAATAAACTCCTCATATATGTTTGGACAACAAAATTATCCCCATAACTGATAATACTATCGGAAGAGAGAGACCACCCAGAAACAGCCTCCACAACATATAGGGTTTCTCAAATACCTATGAATTAAAAAATATGATACTGACTATATATAGTAGACTCAAGTATAGATGATGATAACTGAACACTATTCAAAATCATACATGAAACATACTCTTGAGAATCCAGATGCAACAGAGAAAAAAACCCATAAGGTTCCACTCTTCCTTCGATTTCAAGATATTTTTCCATGTCACCTTCCTTATAAGAACATATGAAAAGACATTCCCATTCCCTGGGGTATAGGAAATATTTAATTCAAGTGTCTGAAGGTATTAAACCCACCACATCTATCTAAGATTCAGGTCATTCAAATAAAAGATATAGATCAAACTGTTATGGTCAGAAAAGACTATGAACCTTTACCAAAAAGATAATACTGCCAACACTTAAGAGAAATCATAATCATGGAAAGCTATAAATCATGTGTGGGGTAATTTTTATCATATGGTCAATGATTAAGAGTCATCATATACCACACGAGAATCCTTCCTGAGAACACAACCCAAAACTGTGCTAGAAGCAGCACAGAAAACCACATACCCCTTATTAGAATCAGGTAAAATCAGAATAGAAGTTGATGTCATAAGTTAGAAGTATTTTTAGTTTGTCAAAATAATACTAACACACTACATCCCATGTGAATTTCCCTCATTTCCTAGTAATAGTAGTCAAAGGTGACACCAACATAGAGAGTCCTTGATGAACCGCTGATGGTATTCAACAAGACCAAATAAAATATGAATCTCAAAGACATTTTGTGGTTCTTACCATGAAAAAAAACCTTCACCTTCTCATGATCAACTGATAATCCATGCTCAAAAATCACATTACCTGATAATTTCACTTATTGAATATAGAAGTTTCATTTTGAAACAATTCCATAAAAATAGAGACTCCTCAAGATTTCCAAAAACAAACTCATATGGTGCTCATGCTTTTTCTCAGTTATCGAATAAAACCAAATATCATCTACAAACACTACCATAAATGCGTCAAGATATTGATGTAATATCCAATTAATTAAATCCATGAAAACAACAGTAGATTTTTTCAGACCAAATGGAATCAAAATATATTCATAATGGACAACCTTCTCTTGGATTGTATCTTTATTATATCACACTCTCAAACTCTAAGTTGGTGACAACCTGAAAAAATATCAATATTCCAAAACCACTTTTCCCCCTTTAACTAATCAAACAAATCATCCTCATGAGGAAAAGGATACTTGTTTTTAACTGTTACCTAGTTCAACTTTTGACAGTCTATGCACAATCAGACTGAAACATATTCCTTCTTGACAAATAGAATTGGGGTTTTCTTAAGTGAAACATTATGGCAAAAAAACCCTTCACTACCAGATATTCCAACAAATTTTTGATAATTTTCAGCTCTTCTGGTGCATTATGATAAGAATGTATTGATGTTTGTTGCATACTAAGAAACCATTCGATTATAAACTCTACTTGAATATCTAGAGGAATTCTAGATAAATATTCTGGGAAAACATCATGAAAATCATGAACAATAGAGAGAATATAATCAATAGAAGAAACATCATCGAGCACAACTACTTCAATGGAGAAAAAACTCTTGAGCTCAGGGTGGAATGGTCCTGCATGACTAGACCTCAGATCCCACTCTCCCATAAACACCAGTGAGATCCCATCATCCATAAGAAATGAGACATGACAATGATAAAACTAAACCTCAACATGATGAGAAACAATCCAATACATCCTGATGATGATGTCAAATACATCTAGATCAAGAACAAGAAAATCCTAGACAAACAATGCATCAGCTATCGATAGAGCACAAGAAGGAAACCAATCCTCATACTCTTTCTTCTTCCCAAGAGGTGTCCCTAAATCTATAAAAAAGGAAATAAGATCTATTGGAAGGTTAATAATATCATAAAAATGGATAGATATAAACAATTGTGAAGAAAAAATATCAAATAAATCAACTACTACTAAGGAAGAAACAAATATAGTACCTCTCACTATCACTGGAAATGCGTCTACCTCCACCAAAAAACTCATCTACTGTGTAAAGGTTCTTTACTTGTGAGTCTTGTGGATGGATACCTATAGTATTTGAAGAATATGGCTATCATGTAGTAGCCTTTGGAGCCGATGATCTCTGACTACATCAAGGTAAAGACATATCCTGATAGAAACACTATAGTTGGTCCAAATTTCCACAATTCTTACACATATCTAAAGGTGAAGGACAATAATTCCATCTGTGTTTAACCTTAACACGCTGATAGAAAGTAAAAGGCACAGTGCTAGCTACGACTGGAGGTGTATAAGAGGCATGCTGCTGAGAACCAGCTCCACTACTCCAGCAGTGATCTTGACACATTTTCATTTTTCTTGGGGTGCCACTAAACCTATCACTAGGTGTAAGAGAAGGGAAGAGATATCCAACATTTCCTACCATATTAATTTCTTCCATCATATCCCTATTTATTGTCTTTGCATAGTTCAAAAGGTTTATCATAAATACATATATTCTTATATCTAATCACAAACCCTGCAGGTACTTATGAGATTTCAGTTGGTCATTCTATACAACTTATGGTGAGAAAACCATCTTAATGAACTGGTTGGTGTATGCTGACACCAAAATCTATACCTACTATAAATAGAGGAACTCCATAGACTTCACCATCATCATCAACTTTGGGAAAAACTACTAGAATAAGAGAGTATTGAAACCCTTCGAGTCAAAGCCCACGTGCCTTTCCTTTTGTACCATGGAATCCCACCAACACTTATTGGGACCATCATATTTGAACATTGTAAAATTCACTTTGATACTCTCATGCATATCTATAAATTCAAATATCCGATTGATCTTTTTAATTCAATCCTTTGCCTCTTGAGGTTCATTCATACCTTTAAAGCATAGTGGATTCTCGTGCAAGAACTTTCATGATCAATATCTTTCTTCTACATATCCTAGTTGTACCTCAACAACTGCGTTATGAGATTACAGTACATTCTGATCCATGGAACTAACTTCCCACATGATAACCATAATAAATTTTGTATCCATCAGAGGATTCCCTAGTAGAGAATCTGTTTCACCCTCCTAAGAAACTTGTAGAACTCGTCTCAAAGACATACTGCTATACACCAAAACAAAATAAATAATCAAACTTAGAATAATCTCAGTTCAAACCTGAAAACCAATAAGTAAAATAGAAGACACATATCCTAATATCCCATGGTAACTTGAGTCTCATCATGGTATGAGATTTCCTGGAACTCACTATAATCTACCTCTTAATTCCTGACAATCCTATCTCCAATCTATCAAACATCCCAAGAAAAGACAAAACCTAAAAACCTATGCTCTGATACCAAACTATAATGAACCAACAAGAATACCCTCTCAAACTGGTACCCAACCTAATTCTCTGCATAATTGAAGGGCGTTCCCGATCCCCATGGGTTGGTGACTAGCATCTGGGCATCAACAACAACCAGAGAGAATGATTTCACCCAACCTAAAGCAATAAGAACATGGAATATATACCCATAATAGAGATAAACAACATAACATATATATATGTGCATGTGTGTGTGTGTGTGTCATAACAGATAAAGAACAATGGAAGTGATACAACTGAAAAAGGTAGTAAAAAATTTCCAAGTGACAAGCCTAACTAAAAAGGACTACAAAGCCAAATAACTACTCCAACAGCTCCATGTGATAACATGGCTAGTCTCCCACCATCTCACCATAAGCTACCCAAAACTCAAATGATTGAAAATCTCACCACCTCACTATAGAGCCTTTCCTTTCACTACATTAAGATACATAATCGGGTCTATGCACCGTTGAAGGGGTATGTAGGGTGTGACCTAATAGGCTCAGTATGGTCTCACCCATGTCTTCCATATCAAGTCTCTGAATATTAATCCAAGCATGCTCAACTTTAAATAAAACAATAAATTACATTAGTTCAACAATTTTAAATAAAAATCATGGAAAACCAAATTAATTTACCCTTTTTACACATTTCAAATTAAAATAAGTTAATCAATTTCAAATCATTTTATATACATATATTAAAAAATATATATCAAATCAAATCAAATCATGTTTCATATGTCATATCAAATAATGGAAGTACAACAAAATATTACAAGCCAAAAGTAGCCTAAATCAGCCAAGAAGCACAGGTAACATCATCTCATAGATCACACTAGGTTAGGATAGCTAGGAAAATCATGCCTAACATAGACAATTGTGTATTCATCAATTCACTAGAAATATACATTGATTTTAGAGAGTATAAGAACAACATAACAAGTGAACACCCCAATTGGTATAACAAGTCCCTAGAACAATTAGCCTAGGGAGTAGAAGGAATCCCCATGAGAAATCCCGTATACATAGGATGATACCTATTACTATACCTTCCACCTAAGTACTCAAGGATTACCATGTGCTCTATTTTCCAAACCAAATCACCAAACCATATCATCATTTCATGATTTGAAAAAAAATCACAAAACCATTTCACAATTCTTTGAAAACCCATTTTAATTTACGAAAACTAGGAAAAATAGTATTTTATAAAAAACATTTCCACATACATAAAAAAAATTAGTCGTATCATACTATTTCATTTAATAAAACAATTTATCAAAAATATGAGCAATGTAGAACACCAAAACTGGCTAGAGATGGAACCACCTACCTCAAAAATCGGGGTCAGACATTCCCATAAATGAATCAACCACATTGAAGAAAACAAAAATGAAAAAATAGTCCCTAGAATAAATCTAAACATCTTATAATTGGTCTAGTTCAACAAAGGGTCAGAGGAGAATAGGATAAAACACATACCTTAAGAACGCACACCCGTCGTACCACAACCAACAAGGAAACAGCCCCCGGAACAAAACCTCACAACGAATCAATATATAATCACGACGAAACATCATCATGTGTCAATGGATCTGATAATGCAATGAAATGGAGCTACAACAATCAAAGAAACAAAGAAGAATAAAGGATTACTCACTCTGAGAGTTAAAATCCAACCGCAATTGTGATCAAATGAAAAAAAATCTGGATCGAAAAAGGACTCCCAAAATTGTTGTATAAGGGATCTAGGTCAAGATCAATGATAGATTCATAAGAATGAATGAAAAATCAAATGATATAGGACCCTAAAATACAATTTCTTTATAGTTACATGATTTGAAACCCCTTTATATGTCATGTAATCCAAGTGGCCCAAGTATGCTAAAAGACCCATCAATTTTTAAATAAAAACTAATATTTTAATATTACACATCATGTAACCATTACACAACATGTAATCTTTTCCTATTGTGTACACAGTTCATGACTTGTGTCTGGAAACCAATTACATGTCGTGTAACCCCTTTACATGTAGTGTAATCTCACAACTCATAAAAAAACTCCAGATTTTTACACAGAAACACCAAACAAACTACGTTTCTCTCCAAACATAGGGAGAATCCCACAAATTCATTAATATAATTATATATACACTGTTAATTCAAACAAACGTACATCCCCAATGTTTAGGTCAGTTTTCTCAACAAATGTTCTCCATCCTCGAGAGTCCCAAGACGCACCCAATTAAAGAGTAAAACTAGAAAAAGAAAGGGAATTACCTAAAAGTGGGTAATAGGATGTTACAGTATTTATTATAAATAAAATAAGAATCATTTAAAATAAAAAGTAATGTTTTCTGAAAAAATGTATTTTTTCTAAAAGATGATTTAGGCGCATTTTACACACATAATTTAAAATTTATTTTTACCACATTTAGAGAATTAATTTGATAAAATTAAATTTATTTTTGAAATCAGTATAACAAAATTATATTAGGTTAAAGTTTTTACATTTTTCTTATAAGTTTCATTTTTTGATGAATAGTGAAAATTTCTGAATTTTAATTGAAAAATGTCTTTAATTTTAAATTATTAATAAAGTTAAATTATATTTTAAATAGGTTTTAAAATAAAAATAGTTAAATTATATATCAATTAAACCAATTTAGTACATTTTAATCATTTTCATATTTAATTTTTATATGAAAACGTTGTAAAATTTTCAACATTTTCTCTTTGAAACCCTGCTTTCTTGTCACATCTGTGGGATTAATTTTAAATTAAAATTTTCCATTTTTATGAATTTAATTTTTCAAAATGGATTCCATATTTTAAATTATAATAATTTATATTATCTAATAATTTCAACTTAATTTTTTACTAAAATTTATAGTGAAATAGTAAAAATTATTTACAACAGTTAAGTTAAAAATGGATTAACCATGGGTTAAACTAAAAGGATAAGGGTTAAAATAACCTAATTTTTTAAAAAATATATATTTTTTATAACCATATTATTATCCTATAATGTAAAATTATATATTTTCATCTATTTTGGACCATTTTGGTATGTGAAAAACTTGGGTACACATTTTTCATTTCAGAAACTAGAAGTGTCTCACTTGCCTCACTTATAAAAGTCTATCCCCTATTATATCTTATTCACACCTTAAAAACCTTTTGTCCCAGAAAATACCTAACCAAAATTAATACCAAAATTCACTCATTTCATCCTAAAATTCTTATTTTGGTCAAAAATCCATCCTTGGAAGGATTTCGGTGCAAACCAAAGGAGGTTACCCGAGGAAGAGGTAATGTTCTTCCTCAAGAATTTTTATTTTATTTATTCCTCCACATACTTTAATTATTATTAAACCATGATTATATAATATATTAATTATATTACTTATTTTTATATGTTGTTATATTAAGTTCATTTACTTATATCCATCCTCACTTCCATCAAATGGGTTATTAAATCATCATTCCTATATACGGCAGACTACCACCTCGTGAACTGATGTCGTTCATTTTTCCAATACCATATCTCTTTTTTAGGTATTATAATGGATATAAAGTATATATATGATAATTATAACATAATTATACCTATATAATAATTAAATCATATATAAATTTTTTACATT
Organism: Viscum album; assembly: GCA_963277665.1. Classification (NCBI taxonomy): domain Eukaryota; kingdom Viridiplantae; phylum Streptophyta; class Magnoliopsida; order Santalales; family Viscaceae; genus Viscum; species Viscum album. The sequence goes on from OY728159.1 coordinate 182,820,313, forward strand.
CTATTCTACAGTGGATATGATAATGTCGCTCATGTGTGTGATAGACTACCGCCTCGTGAAGCGATGTGATTCGTTTTTCAATAATGCTTTACACAGAAGGTAATAAGTATAGAGTTAATGAATATATATGATATAAATAAAATAATTATTATATTCATTACATATTAATCAGTCTGAAAAGATACTATATCATTTTATTTCTTTCAATGAAAAATGAAAACGTTGTTCATGTATGTGTGGACTACCACCTTCAATAAGCAATGTGACTCTATTTTAATCACCACACCACATGTATGATATATATAATAATATTTAAACAAATAATATTACTTACCTTATTTCTATAATGATCATTGAAAAATTGAAACGTTACTCATGCGTATGCACATCCTACCATCTCCATGATTGTAACATAGTTCATTTTTCATAACCATATTTCATGATTGGTTTTAAAAGTATAATTGATGTATAAATATAATAATTATATCATTATTATTATAGAAATGATTGAACTATAAAATATTCACAATAACTATATATTTCATGATAAAACATGCATGAGAAAAGAAGGCAATTAACACCCAAAATAATAAAAATAATGAAATATTACTAACAAATGGGTGAAAATATGTTATAAAAGGATCATATATGATATTATAAAGGTTAATATGGTTTAATTAAAAGTAATTAACATTTTTAAACCCAATTTATATGAGTTTAAATCTTGTAATATAAATAGTAAGTGTGTCGTAAGGGACTTCATCTCAATTTCCCATTATCAAGGCATATTGTAATTTTATACACCTAATTTGTAACGACCCAAAATTTCATTAATGGAAAATCCCTCTTGATCCAGTTAAATGTTTCTTTATGAAAAAAAAATGTTTTTATAAGATATCAACTTTTTTTAGTTTTACTTTAAGATTTGTGACCGTTACTTTTATAGCCGTTGAACAGTGATCATCTGGGTAGTTTAAATATAAGGCTTTAACGAACCAATTTTCTACTCAGACAAAGGAAGCGATGGCCTCATCCAGTAGAATTGCCCCTTACGAAGCCCATTTGTCGGAGCTCGGAAAAGAGGTGGCGTCTTTGGGCTTTTCCGTTGACCAAGCCCAAGATGAGCTTCATCAAGTCAAGCTCGAACGTGATCGTCTACGGGAAAAATGGAAGTTGATAGAGATTACCACTCGAGCGTTGTTATCCGAGCAACCCCAAGAGTCTGTCACCATCGCACACCTTACCCTTAGGTCTTATGCGGCTATTTTAAGGGGTTATGTAACAAATAAGTAGCACCATGTTCATGTACATTATTTTTGTATATAATAATGAATATAATTTCTAGTCATTTTTGATACATTGTAATTAGTTTTTAAAAGTACAAACGGTGTTTTTAGTTATTATTTAATTAAGAATTATATTTTATTAAATTAAAGGATTTTTGAATTAAATAATATTTTAATAAAATATTATTATTAATATTAAATTAATTTTTATTAAATATAAATGATCTTATAATTTTATGAATGCAATTAAAATTTTTATTAAGGTTTGAAAGCCATTTCTGTCAAAACCGGGAATTTTTTTATAAATGTCGGTTTTTATTTTAAAAGTTAAAATTCAAATATTTAGAAAATTATTTAGATAAAATAAATATTATTTTTGGAATCAGTACGTCGAAATTATCCAACGGTGAATTTTTCATAATTTTCTGAGACAGTCAAATTTTTGGGTAAAAATTAAATACCATTTAAATATATAATGTGTTTTATGACATCATAATGACCCAATGGTGATGTAATAAAATACCATAATCCTTATGTTCGGCCAATATGTGTTTTATCATTAAAATAATGAGATTTTGGGTTTGTTTGACTCACTTTTCAAAGCATTAATGGAGCCCTCAAGACTTATTCAACACTTTGCCTTTTTAAATTAATTTCCATGGGAGTGTGACTCACCTCCACATAAGCAACCCTAATTTTTTAATAAGTTCGGACCTTGGCCTTGTAAAATATTGTTTTCCTCTTTCCTTTTCCAGAAACCATGGGCAAATACCATGGGATGGTTTGTGGTTTGGATTATTTTAATATAAGGGGTCCCAAACCTAAATAATAAAGAATTCTCTCACCTTTCCTATATAAACCCACCCAAGCTCCCACTTCCTCCTCACCCAAAGCCCTTTAAGTTCGTCCAACCTCTGCCCTACTCTCTCTAGAATCCTCTCAAGGTTCCCCAAGCTCCCAAGAATCCTCTCACAAGCCTCTCTCTAGCCTTTGGAAGCACACTTCCAAGTAAGGGGCTTTCTTCCTTTCTCTTTTTTTGTCAATTTTCTTTAAGTTGTATTGCCCTTTTTATTTCGATTATGAATGTTGGGGTATGGTTTCTCACCTCCCCCATACTGCCCTCTTATTGTTTGAATGATGGGAGAACCCTTTCTCTCTCATTAAATGCCTCCCATGTACACCCGTTACTATGCCGAAATTCCGAAAGGAACTTCTCTCTCTTCTTTTATATTCAAGCAATACTTTTGTATCATGAATCTAAATTCCATTTATATTGTTGGGACATGTATATATATGATCTTCTTACTGTCCATTACTTGTAAATATGATGAGGAACCCCTTTCTCTCTCATCAACCTTTTTATGAATTCTTATGTCACGCCGTTACGCTGCCGAAATCGCACCGATTTTCTAAGCCAATGTCTTTGTGTAGTGAATACCATGCCCATTTCTCCATCAAGGGTATTCACCTTTATGAAAATTTACATATTGATTATAAAGTTTCATGTATGAATTCCACATTCCTTTATCGTGGAATAAATGATTATGTTTTATGAATCCATGTTTTATGATCCATGTGGCACACTTATGCATGAAATGAAATGTTTAAGAAGGGTGCGCCCTTTATAGCGCTCCAATGCATTGGGTAAAGTATAGTATCATGATACGTCATGTGCAATGAGTGTTTACTCATGCTAATTCAAGTGCAACGAGGGTTTACTCGTGCTTCAAGTGCAATGAGGGTTTACTCATGCTCCATGTGCAATGAGCCTTGGCTCATGCTAATTCAATGTTAAGTGTTGTTGCCACATTTCCATGTTATGATCATCATGCTTTATCATGCCTTTATGTTCATGTTTCTATTATTCTCTATTGATATGCCTATTGCCTAACATGTATTTCACTCCTCATGTTATTCATTGTTTACTCCCTTACTGGGCTTTATAGCTCACCCTTTTCTTATGCATGTCCTCAGGTTATCCCATGCAATGCTAAGTACGAAGGAATGTAGTGGTCATGTAAAGGAAGTTTTCAATAAGGATGTTGTATTTCAAGTTTAAAGTTTTTATGTAATGATCCTAAGCCCCAAAGACACTAAACCTCTCGATCTTGTTTGTTGTATCAAGTGAAGTTTTATGTAATAAAGCATGTTTAAGTTGTAATAAAAATAAGGGTTGTCATAGTTGGTATCAGAGGATAGGTTTAGTTATTTTTGGGATTAGGAACCCCTAGTAAAGCCTTAGATACAAGACTAATCATAATAAAAACATCCCTAAGTTTTGGTAAATACTAAGTAAGTGGTTTATAAAACAAATACATCCCTGTCTGGATACGAGCAGGTAGAGGCGGCTCTGGCACAGATGTATCCTAGGGGTAAAACCCGAAAACACCGCTTTGAGCTAGACTCGAACGGGAACTGGTGCACGACAACGGGCCTTGCTGCACTCTTGGTTACGACACTCTCGGGGGATATGTTTTGATAAATTCACAATCTTAGTATGAACCCTTATTAAGGGAAAATTCCCCTAAGGATATATGTTAGAAGGAAGATCATGAAAAGCCTGGATTGAATCCTATAGACTCATGAGTTAAAGAGATTAAAGTTTATTTATAAGTCATCAACTTTTGTCTTTGGATTAACTTTTATGTGTTACCCCTAACTTTCTTTTATTCCAGCCAATGGCCGGTAATAGGAGAACTCGGGTTAATTTCCATGGGAGTGTGACTCACCTCCACATAAGAAACCCTAATTTTTTAATAAGTTCGGACCTTGGCCTTGTAAAATATTGTTTTCCTCTTTCCTTTTCCAGAAACCATGGGCAAATACCATGGGATGGTTTGTGGTTTGGATTATTTTAATATAAGGGGTCCCAAACCTAAATAATAAAGAATTCTCTCACCTTTCCTATATAAACCCACCCAAGCTCCCACTTCCTCCTCACCCAAAGCCCTTTAAGTTCGTCCAACCTCTACCCTACTCTCTCTAGAATCCTCTCAAGGTTCCCCAAGCTCCCAAGAATCCTCTCACAAGCCTCTCTCTAGCCTTTGGAAGCACACTTCCAAGTAAGGGGTTTTCTTCCTTTCTCTTTTTTTGTCAATTTTCTTTAAGTTGTATTGCCCTTTTTATTTCGATTATGAATGTTGGGGTATGGTTTCGAACCTCCCCCATACTGCCCTCTTATTGTTTGAATGATGGGAGAACCCTTTCTCTCTCATTAAATGCCTCCCATGTACACCCGTTACTATGCCGAAATTCCGAAAGGAACTTCTCTCTCTTCTTTTATATTCAAGCAATACTTTTGTATCATGAATCTAAATTCCATTTATATTGTTGGGACATGTATATATATGATCTTCTTACTGTCCATTACTTATAAATATGATGAGGAACCCCTTTCTCTCTCATCAACCTTTTTATGAATTCTTATGTCACGCCGTTACGCTGCCGAAATCGCACCGATTTTCTAAGCCAATGTCTTTGTGTAGTGAATACCATGCCCATTTCTCCATCAAGGGTATTCACCTTTATGCACATTTACATATTGATTATAAAGTTTCATGTATGAATTCCACATTCCTTTATCGTGGAAGAAATGATTATGTTTTATGAATCCATGTTTTATGATCCATGTGGCACACTTATGCATGAAATGAAATGTTTAAGAAGGGTGCGCCCTTTATAGCACTCCAATGCATTGGGTAAAGTATAGTATCATGATACGTCATGTGCAATGAGTGTTTACTCATGATAATTCAAGTGCAACGAGGGTTTACTCGTGCTTCAAGTGCAATGAGGGTTTACTCATGCTCCATGTGCAATGAGCCTTGGCTCATGCTAATTCAATGTTAAGTGTTGTTGCCACATTTCCATGTTATGATCATCATGCTTTATCATGCCTTTATGTTCATGTTTCTATTATGCTCTATTGATATGCCTATTGCCTAACATGTATTTCACTCCTCATGTTATTCATTGTTTACTCCCTTACTGGGCTTTATAGCTCACCCTTTTCTTATGCATGTCCTCAGGTTATCCCATGCAATGCTAAGTACGAAGGAATGTAGTGGTCATGTAAAGGAAGTTTTCAATAAGGATGTTGTATTTCAAGTTTAAAGTTTTTATGTAATGATCCTAAGCCCCAAAGACACTAAACCTCTCGATCTTCTTTGTTGTATCAAGTGAAGTTTTATGTAATAAAGCATGTTTAAGTTGTAATAAAAAGAAGGGTTGTCATAGTTGGTATCAGAGGATAGGTTTAGTTATTTTTGGGATTAGGAACCCCTAGTAAAGACTTAGATACAAGACTAATCACAATAAAAACATCCCTAAGTTTTGGTAAATACTAAGTAAGTGGTTTATAAAACAAATACATCCCTGTCTGGATACGAGCAGGTAGAGGCGGCTCTGGCACAGATGTATCCTAGGGGTAAAACCCGAAAACACCGCTTTGAGCTAGACTCAAACGGGAACTGGTGCACGACAACGGGCCTTGCTGCACTCTTGGTTACGACACTCTCGGGGGATATGTTTTGATAAATTCACAATCTTAGTATGAACCCTTATTAAGGGAAAAATTCCCCTAAGGATATATGTTAGAAGAAAGATCATGAAAAGCCTAGATTGAATCCTATAGACTCATGAGTTAAAGAGATTAAAGTTTATTTATAAGTCATCAACTTTTGTCTTTGGATTAACTTTTATGTGTTACCCCTAACTTTCTTTTATTCCAGCCAATGGCTGGTAATAGGAGAACTCGGGCTAATAACCGTTGTGAAGATCAGTGTGATGATTGTACTTATGAGATTCCCAATCCAATGGGAGCGGGAATCGCAAACTTTTTCACACTTCTCTCTCAGCTAACTCAAGTTTTGAATAGAAACACCGGTCAAGAGGAACGTTCAACCCCCCCTAAGAAAGAACAAGTCGCTATTGAAAGCTTCATGAGACAAAGGCCTCCTACTTTTAGTGGATCATCCGATCCCACGATTGCTGAACAATGGATCAACTCCATTGAAAAGATATTCTCCATCCTCCAATGATCTGAAAAAGAGAAGGTTCTCCTGGAGGCTTATCGTATGGAGGGTGAAGCTGATCAATGGTGGACGTTGATCAAAAATATGAAGCCTGAGTAGGAGATCGAGGCTTTGGAATGGAAGGTATTCCGGAAGATGTTTTTCGATAAATATTTTCCACGCACCCTCTGTCTTAAGATGGAAAGGGACTTCCTTTCCCTCAAGCAGAAAGATGAGGAATCTGTGGGAGCGTACGAGGCAAACTTCACAAGGCTTGCACGATACGCTTCCGGCTTTGTCGTTACCCCCGAATGCAAGGTTTACCGCTTCTTTGGTGGGCTGAAGCCTAGCTTGCGGAAAGCATTAGCGATCCGTGACTTCGACAGCTATGAGGAAATTGTCCGATGTGCCCTCAAGGTTGAAATGGAGATCAGAGAATCACAGGGGTATCATGGGGACAAGAAGCGTAAGGTGGACTTCAATGCTGGTGGTCCGATGGATAAATCCAACGGTGCTAAGAAATTCCAGCACCCCACTTGCCAAAAGTGTGGAAAGAAGCACCCTGGAAATTGCCTTAGGGGGACAAGAAAATGCTTCAAGTGTGGAAGAGAAGGGCACCTAGCTGTTAACTGTCAGCAAGAAGGACCCGCGGCTGCGACGGAGGGGAGGAACGCTCCGTTCGAACCTCAACGCGTTGTTCAATGCTTCAAATGCAAAGAACCGGGTCATTTTGCGAATCAGTGCCCTAATCCAAGGGTTATCGGAGGCAATCAACAACCTCCAAGACAGCAAGGAAGAGCTTTTGCCATCACTTATGTCGAAGTGAACCCCGACAACGAAGTGATGACAGGTATGCTAGTTATTCATTTAAGAATAGCGAACGTACTTTTTGATTCAGGTTCTACGCATTCTTTTATATCTCAAAAGTTTAGTAGAACAATCCCTGCACCACCACAAATCATGGAAGTAAAGATGTCGGTGAGTACGGCAAATGGGGCAATCATTGCATCCCATGAGTATAAGTCCTCCCCTGTTATAATCTGTGGATTGAATTTCCCGGCGAACCTCGTCATACTCCCTTTGGTGTAATTTGATGCAATTCTTGGCATGGATTGGCTTTCCTTATATAGAGCCAACATAAATTGTCGGGAGAGGGAAATCACACTCCATATGGAGAATCGACCCCCAATTCATTACAAGTGTCAGGAGGAAGATGAATCTCCTTTAGCTCCATCATCTCAAGCATGGATATTACTGCCTTATGAGCACGCATATCTGGCTCAGATGATTGAGTCCAAGGAAGAAACCACCCTTGAAGAAATGCCTATTGTGAGGGAATTCGCTGAAGTATTTCTCGAGGAACTTCCTGGTCTTCCTCCAAGAAGAGATGTTGAGTTCTCAATTGAACTTATACCTGGGGCGCTACCAATATCCAAGACTCCATATAGAATGGCTGTGGTTGAGCTTGAAGAACTGAAGAAACAACTACAGGAGAATCTGGATAAAGGGTTTATACGCCCAAGTGCATCACCATGGGGTGCACCAGTCCTCTTCGTCAAGAAGAAGGATGGGTCAATGCGGTTTTGCATCGATTATCGTGAACTTAACAAAATCACGATAAAGAACAAGTATCCTCTCCCAAGAATCGATGACTTGTTTGATCAGCTGCGTGGAGCACAATACTTCTCCAAGGTCGACTTGCGGTCGGGATATTATCAAGTAAGGGTGAAGAAGGAAGATATCCCCAAGACTGCTTTTCGTACAAGGTACGGGCACTATGAATTCATAGTAATTCCTTTTGGACTCACCAATGCTCCAGCAATATTCATGGACTTGATGAATAGAGTCTTTGGAGATTACCTAGATAAATTTGTGGTAGTCTTTATAGATGATATTCTAATATACTCCAAAACCAAGGAGGACCATGAGGAGCATTTAAGAACTGTACTGGAGACTTTGCGTAAGGAGAAGCTCTATGCCAAGTACAACAAGTGTGAGTTCTGGTTGAAGGAGGTCTCATTCTTGGGCCATATCATCACAAGAAATGAGATATCTGTAGACCCCTCCAAAACAGATGCAATTGAGGGATGGCCTAGGCCAACATCGGTAACTGATATCCGTAGCTTCTTGGGGTTAGCTGGATATTATCGACGATTTGTGAGAAATTTCTCACGATTGTCCAACCCTCTTACCAAGCTAACTAGAAAGGGAGTAAAGTTTTCTTGGAGTGATGAATGCGAAGAAAGCTTCAAGGAGTTGAAAAGGAGGCTTATCACTGCACCCGTTCTCACTTTACCCACAAGTGGGGAGCTTTTTGTGGAATTCAGTGATGCTTAGAAGAAGGGCTTAGGATGTGTGCTGATGTAGAATGATAAAGTGATATCCTATGCCTCAAGGCAGTTGAAAATCCATGAGCGAAACTATCCAACGCATGATCTGGAGTTGGCGGCGGTGATCTTTGCCTTGAAAATCTGGCGGCATTATCTCTATGGAGAGAAATGTGAGATATATACTGACCACAAGAGTCTTAAATATATATTCACACAGAAAGAGCTTAATATGCACCAGAGGAGATGGATAGAGCTCATCAAGGATTATGACTGTTCAATACATTACCACCCTGGGAAGGCGAACAAGGTGGCGGATGCCCTAAGTAGAAAGGATCCAGCAATTCTATCAATGATGAGAATTGAGAAGGATCCAATCTTCTTAGACTTGATGAAGATGGACGTGGGAATCATAAAGAAGGGAACATCATCAATCCTTTCACAAATGATTGCTCAACCATCTCTTTTGGAAAGGTTAAAGGATGCTCAAAAGGATGATGCGAGAATCCAAGAAAAAGTGGAAGCTATCAAAAAGGGAAAATCCTCAGAGTTTAATGTTAATGAAGAAGGAATTGTGCGGTTTGGGAAAAGACTATGTGTCCCATCAAGTTCGGAGCTGAAGAAGGAACTTTTGGATGATGCACATAGTTCAAATTTCTCTATTCACCCAGGGAGCACAAAGATGTATCGAGATCTCCGAGAAAACTTTTGGTGGGATAATTTGAAGAAGGAGATCGCCGAATATACATCAAAGTGCCTGGTGTGTCAGCAAGTGAAGGCAGAGAGGCAGAAGTCTAAGGGGATGATGCAACCATTGCCCATACCAGAATGGAAATGGGAGAACATCACCATGGACTTCGTCACTGGACTTCCAAGGACATCCAAAAGCAACAATGCAATCTGGGTTATTGTGGATCGTCTTACAAAGACTGCACACTTCATTGCTATTCGAGAGGATTTCTCTTTGGATCAACTGGCACGGATATATATCAGGGAAGTGGTACGGTTGCATGGAGTACCACTATCTATTGTGTCTGACCAAGATCCAAGATTTACCTCTAAGTTTTGGAAGAGTCTTCAACATGCTCTGAATACTGAACTGAACTTCAGTACGGCCTATCATCCTCAAACTGATGGCCAATCCGAGCGGACTATCCAAACACTTGAGGATATGTTGAGAGCGTGCTCAATGGACTTTAAAGGAGGATGGGATCAACATCTTCCTCTAGTTGAGTTCTCTTATAATAATAGTTTCCACTCGAGCATCCAAATGGAACCATATGAAGCCCTGTATGGGAAAAGGTGTAGAACACCGGCATGTTGGGATGAGGTCGGTGAACGTAAGCTGCTTGGACCAGAAATGGTCGAAGAAATGGTGGAGAAGGTGAAAACCATTCAGCAGCATATCAAGGCAGCCCAAAGTCGACAGAAGAGTTATGCAGATAATCGTCGACGAGACCTTGAGTTTAAAGTCGGAGACATGGTTTTTTTACGCATATCTCCGTGGAAGAAGGTCATGAGGTTTGGAAATAAAGGGAAGTTAAGTCCAAGGTACATCGGCCCCTTCGAGATTCTTGATCGTGTTGGGGTTGTGGCCTATCGACTAGCACTTCCACCTACTATAGCCAAGGTGCATGATGTCTTCCATGTATCCCTCTTAAGGAAGTACATACCAGACCCTTCACATGTACTCTCTTCTGAGGTGGTACAATTAGAAGACGATATTTCTTATGAGGAGAAACCAGTGAAGATCTTGGATCGTAGAGAAAAAGTTCTACGAAATAAGACAATGCCACTCGTCAAGGTGTTGTGGAGAAACCACGAGTTTGAAGAAGCAACTTGGGAGTCGGAGGATATGATGAAGCTAAGTTACCCACATTTGTTTTAGTGTGGGAAAAGGAAAATTTCGAGGGCGAAATTTCTTAAGGGGGGAATGTTGTAACGACCCAAAATTTCATTAATGGAAAATCCCTCTTGATTCAGTTAAATGTTTCTTTATGAAAAAAAAATGTTTTTATAAGATATCAACTTTTTTTTAGTTTTACTTTAAGATTTGTGACCGTTACTTTTATAGTCATTGAACAGTGATCATCTGGGTAGTTTAAATATAAGGCTTTAACGAACCAATTTTCTACTCAGACAAAGGAAACGATGGCCTCATCCAGTAGAATTGCCCCTTACGAAGCCCATTTGTCGGAGCTCGGAAAAGAGGTGGCGTCTTTGGGCTTTGCCCTTGACCAAGCCCAATCTGAGCTTCATCAAGTCAAGCTCGAACGTGATCGTCTACGGAAAAAATGGAAGTTGATAGAGATTACCACTCGAGCGATGTTATCCGAGCAACCCCAAGAGTCTGTCACCATCGCACACCTTACCCTTAGGTCTTATGCGGCTATTTTAAGGGGTTATGTAACAAATAAGTAGCACCATGTTCATGTACATTATTTTTTTATATAATAATGAATATAATTTCTAGTCATTTTTGATACATTGTAATTAGTTTTTAAAAGTACAAACGGTGTTTTTAGTTATTATTTAATTAAGAATTATATTTTATTAAATTAAAGGATTTTTGAATTAAATAATATTTTAATAAAATATTATTATTAATATTAAATTAATTTTTATTAAATATAAATGATCTTATAATTTTATGAATGCAATTAAAATTTTTATTAAGGTTTGAAAGCCATTTCTGTCAAAACCGTGAATTTTTTTATAAATGTTGGTTTTTATTTTAAAAGTGAAAATTCAAATATTTAGAAATTTATTTAGATAAAATAAATATTATTTTTGGAATCAGGACGTTGAAATTATCCAACGGTGAATTTTTCATAATTTTCTGAGACAGTCAAATTTTTGGGTAAAAATTAAATACCATTTAAATATATAATGTGTTTTATGACATCATAATGACCCAATGGTGATGTAATAAAATACCATAATCCTTATGTTCGGCCAATATGTGTTTTATCATTAAAATAATGAGGTTTTGGGTTTGTTTGACTCACTTTTCAAAGCATTAATGGAGCCCTCAAGACTTATTCAACACTTTGCCTTTTTAAATTAATTTCCATGGGAGTGTGACTCACCTCCACATAAGCAACCCTAATTTTTTAATAAGTTCGGACCTTGGCCTTGTAAAATATTGTTTTTCTCTTTCCTTTTCCAGAAACCATGGGCAAATACCATGGGATGGTTTGTGGTTTGGATTATTTTAATATAAGGGGTCCCAAACCTAAATAATAAATAATTCTCTCACCTTTCCTATATAAACCCACCCAAGCTCCCACTTCCTCCTCACCCAAATCCCTTGAAGTTCGTACAACCTCTTCCCTACTCTCTCTAGAATCCTCTCAAGGTGCCCCAAGCTCCCAAGAAGCCTCTCACAAGCCTCTCTCTAGCCTTTGGAAGCACACTTCCAAGTAAGGGGTTTTCTTCCTTTCTCTTTTTTTGTCAATTTTCTTTAAGTTGTATTGCCCTTTTTATTTCGATTATGAATGTTGGGGTATGGTTTCACACCTCCCCCATACTGCCCTCTTATTGTTTGAATGATGGGAGAAGCCTTTCTGTCTCATTAAATGCCTCCCATGTACACCCGTTACTATGCCGAAATTCCGAAAGGAACTTCTCTCTCTTCTTTTATATTCAAGCAATACTTTTGTATCATGAATCTAAATTCCATTTCGATTGTTGGTAAATGTATATATATGATCTCCTTACTGTCCATTACTTGTAAATATGATGAGGAACCCCTTTCTCTCTCATCAACCTTTTTATGAATTCTTATGTCACGCCGTTACGCTGCCGAAATCGCACCGATTTTCTAAGCCAATGTCTTTGTGTAGTGAATACCATGCCCATTTCTCCATCAAGGGTATTCACCTTTATGCACATTTACATATTGATTATAAAGTTTCATGTATGAATTCCACATTCCTTTATCGTGGAAGAAATTATTATGTTTTATGAATCCAAGTTTTATGATCCATGTGGCACACTTATGCATGAAATGAAATGTTTAAGAAGGGTGCGCCCTTTATAGCGCTCCAATGCATTGGGTAAAGTATAGTATCATGATACGTCATAAGCAATGAGTGTTTACTCATGCTAATTCAAGTGAAACGAGGGTTTACTCGTGCTTCAAGTGCAATGAGGGTTTACTCATGCTCCATGTGCAATGAGCCTTGGCTCATGCTAATTCAATGTTTAGTGTTTTTGCCACATTTCCATGTTATGATCATCATGCTTTATCATGCCTTTATGTTCATGTTTCTATTATTCTCTATTGATATGCCTATTGCCTAACATGTATTTCACTCCTCATGTTATTCATTGTTTACTCCCTTACTGGGCTTTATAGCTCACCCTTTTCTTATACATGTCCTCAGGTTATCCCATGCAATGCTAAGTACGAAGGAATGTAGTGGTCATGTAAAGGAAGTTTTCAATAAGGATGTTGTATTTCAAGTTTAAAGTTTTTATGTAATGATCCTAAGCCCCAAAGACACTAAACCTCTCGATCTTCTTTGTTGTATCAAGTGAAGTTTTATGTAATAAAGCATGTTTAAGTTGTAATAAAAAGCAGGGTTGTCATATAATTTATTTTATAAGTGTATGTACATAATATTTTACATGTAATATCATGATTAATTAAAAATTCATGGTATTTTAAGTTTAAATTTTAATTATTTCATCAAATGTTATTTTAATTAAAAGTTACCAACTGGTAAGGGATTTAATAACTCAATTTGTTTTCATTGGGTTATATTACTTCTTCATTGTCTTCTATATTCAATGATTTTGTGTTTAATGAATTCTGATTATCTTAAGTTTTATTTACACATATTTTATTAGTATTTAAATTTGATGTTCATTATCATTTCATTTATTAATTATCACTTTAGCATTATTATATTTTCAAGGATTTATTTCACTATCCCATTTTAATTGGGATTTCTTATACTTAAATTTATATCGAAGGAAATTATTTGATAATTGTTTAATAAACCCTTTAGTTTTATTTTAATCTTTTTATTCATGAAGTTTTTCAAGTAATAATATCATTTTTTTCACTCTTTGTTACTTAAAATTATTGATAAAATGTTTTAATAAAATCTGATTGCATTTATCTCTTTGGTCAGAAATTATTTTTCTTCCAAAACCATGTTTTACAAAAATGTTTTCAAAAATGTTTTCAAACCTTTTAAAAATGATTTATGAAATACATTTTTACCTATTTTGACTTTTTACAAAACGTTTTGAAATGAATATTCATATTGTTTTCAAAACTAGGTCTGTTTGGATTTTACCAAAAGAGTGAATGGAATATTTGATTTAATATACCCGACATGTACAGAACTTTCTAGCATCATGACCACTAAATGTTTTAAAGATTATTTTATAATTTTCAAAGTTTATTTTCAAATAAAAATACTTTAAAATAGTTTTTGAACTTTTAGTTTAAAAAAAAATATTTTCAAAGTGAAAGGAATATTTTCCTTAAGAATGATTAAAAATGTCTTTTATGGTATTTCTATTCAACAATGACATCAACCATTTATTTTACTTATAATACACTGGGTATATGTGGTATTGATACCATACTTATTATTTTCATGGATATTTTTTTATAATTTTGAAGAAGAAAAGTATTGACATTCACTTTCTTGTTTTTTTATTCATTAACTTTCCCTTGAAATATTCACTTTCTTATGATCATTAGACATTAAATTTCCTCTAACTATCTATATTATTTCTCATGGATAAGTTTATTCCTTAAAACACATATCATTTCTATATACAATGTTCTATATTGAAATTTATTTGTTTTTCTGGGAAAATATTGATAAATATGTATTATTTACTTGATATGGATATTTCATGATAAGGCACATTATTTATGTGTTAAATATATTATTCAATATATGAGGAATTATTTGGTCATACAGTTATGGGTGGGGCCTGAAATTATATAGACCCTCAATGCATTGTTAGTCTCATGAGGTGAATCTGTAAGCTAGTATTAAATGGTTTTCTACCTATATTTTAAACCATCTTGTAAAAGGTATTGATAATAGAGGTATCATGATGTATGAGATCATGAAATCCAATAATTAAGAATTTCCTTCATTGATAATTCATTTATTATTATCCCTAATATTTTCACAATGATATTATCTCTATAGACATTTTATTCTCAGTTTATCTTTTTAATGGCATGTGTGTTTAGTTATTTACCTTTACATATTGATTATGCCTTATTTATTCATGATTTCTAAGTTATTTATTTAATAGAATGTGTGTTCAGTAGTTTGCCTTTCCATATTGATTAGTTTTTATTTATTCATGATATCTTCCATTACAATTAACCCTTAATGAGAATTTGAGTTTACCATTATTTTAATTCCTTTTCCTTCAATTTCATTAAGTGTACTATGATTGATGTGTAAGGATATACTAAGGTTAATAATGTTATTCTTGAAAAAAAATGTTGTGATTTCTATTTTCAAATTTAATACAAGTCTCAAGTATTTATCTAGTTTACCAAGACTACTAAACTATTTGATCCTCCAGGATGTGATTCCATGTATCTTATGTAATAAAGTAGACACTAGTTTTAGGCAACTGGGTTTAGTTTCACTACATTTGGTATCAAAGAAAGTTTATTAGAGACTTTGAGAACTAGATTTTGGAAAACATTGATTAGGGGTCATAACCCTATGATAGAATTTAAGGATAAGTATATAAGAAAATTCTAAAGTTTTGGTAAGGTAGATATTTTATGGTTTTTGTTAGGTCCACTAGGATAGATACCCTGAGAGGGGGGAGAATCAGGGTATGACAGATTAAAACAAATTCCCCTTTTGATCTTGTTTTTCTATTAGAAAAAATCCTCTTCTCTCACCTTCCCGTTGCAGAGTATGAATAAACCTTAAATAATGCACATGACACAGCAATTTATACTTGGTTCACCCTCACTAGGCTACGTCCAAGGAGGATACACTGGTGGTGTGTCGATGTATCAATTCCACTATAAGTGCACTGCTGATTACATGTTTGGAGTGGACTCATTGTCCCTCCTAGTTTATAATTACTCACAATTTGAGAACTCAATGCTCACTCAACTAAAGTGAGCTCACTGCTTCTTCAGAAGATCCACTCAGAGTTTATAGACCTGTAAGTCTTTTCATTATTTCTAATGAAATCTGCATCTTTAACTGTTAATATATGCTTTGTTAACGTCCAACTTTCACCCACAGATTAATCTCTCATTACACCAGGTGTACCAGAAAACCCCAATTTTTACGCACAGTCCTTACTGCACCTTGGGAATAATCCATTTTCCTTGCATGAAATACAATTTTCATGCAACAACTCTTTTATGCGTAGCTTCTTCTTTTTCACACAACCCCTTCTTTTATGTGCAACCTCATATTTTACGCACAACCTCTACACTTCCTTTCATGTAATTTTCATCTTTTGCGCACAATCCACTTTTTGTGAAATAGTCTTCTTTTCCGCTCAACCTCTGCTTTTCGCGCAACCTCTTATTTTTTCACAATAGTCTTTTATACACAAACTTATTTTTTTGAGAAACTTTCTTGAACACTCCAATTTCGCATGCTATATCTCAGATAGTCTCTAATTCTTGAGCTACTTCAAATGAGGGGGTCCCCTCATATTTATAGGCAAAATCGACACCTATGCAAATAAACCCTCCTTCTACGTGTAATCTACAATGAGTGCGAAAAACACATCTTCTGTGCAGCACTGTATTTCGCACCATGCTCCAATTTTTCACGCACCTCATGCCTTTGTCAACTTTCAAGCTTCTGATCTCAAAACACCTCTTGTGCGAAAAACAACAATCCTCTATTTTGCATACCACGCCAATTTTCAAGCACCACTTTATTTTTCGTACACCATGCCAATTTTTCGTGCACCACTATATTTTTTGTGCACCATGCTAATTTTCACGCACCAATTTATTTTTCACGCACCATGCCAATTTTTCGCACACCACTATATTTTTTATGCACCACACTAATTTTTTGTGCACCGCATTATTTTTCGTGCACAATGCCAATTTTTCAGACACCACTATATTTTTTTCGCACCACATTAATTTTTCATGCACCACATTTTTTTTTGCGCACCACTCTAATTTTGCACGTACCTCCTTTTTCCAAAAACAGATCTCTCCATTTTTCAATTTTTAGATTGCCCATTCCTTTTTCATGGTTCTTAAATCAAACATGGATATCCAACAACATCTCTTGAAACTAAAAAATCACCATTTAAACCCCCTTTTTCAACAAATTATGCATCGTGGTCTGCTTTGTGAACAAACACAACACAGAGGCCCAATTTTTCAACAAACACAATCACCTCAAAAATGATTCAATGATATATTGAGGGATTTTTTCCCAACATTTTTTCTATGAAATGAATCCCTATTTGGATACTAAAAGTGGATGTGGTTTTGACACAGATGTACCTACGAGTAATAAATCCAAAAAGTATGCATTGGGCTTGACCCAATCATCACCTGGTGCATGACAATGGGCCTTTATACTCACCTATTTTGAAACTCCTGGGGACATGCTTAAGATAATTCACATTTTCTTTAAAAATCATTATGAAGGATTTGAATAGAAGATAAAAATTAACAACCTGGGTTAAAACTAATGTGACTTATATTAAAAAAATCCATGATTTAAAAATCCTATAAATGATTATATTTTTTCCCACTAAGATTATTTTTTCTCACACTCTGATTTTTGATTTTAGTCAATGGATTAAATGAAAAAGAATCATGATAACATTGAACATGAAAGACAATGTGGTGACTATGGGAAACCAAATGGAGTGATGATAGGAGTAGATGATATCAAGATTAGAAATAATCAGTAATCATGAAATATTATTAAAAAATTATACATTAACCACCTCTCAAACTCACCAAGAAGAGAATGATGGAGTTCGATAAGAGCTCAAGTAGTGGAGACCATGGAGGAAAGAAGGCTCTATTTCCACCATGTGAGAAGTGTGGAAAGAGACACCTAAGAATGTGTCTCAATGGAATGAGAAAATTCTTTATGTGTAGAAAGGAAGGGTATAAGTCAAATAATTGCTGAGGAAAATGGAGAGTATGATGGAAGGAATAAATCTCAACCTAGGGATCCATTTATTGTTTGTTGTATTAAATGTGGGGAACCTAGGAATTATCTGAGTCAAGGAACTCTTATAAAAGTTAAACCCTATACTAAGTAAGGACCTATGTGGAAATAAAAATGAATGAATTATTTATGTGTTGGGATTAAATAATTTAATTTTATAAGTATTTTTACCAATGGTATTTTCATTATAGGAATCATGAAACATCTAAGGATTGTGAAAATTTTCAAAAAAAATCTATGTCTTAATTAAGTTAAGAGTTATGTATACCACTATGGGATTATGAGTTTAAGGTTGACCATGAGTTTAAAGTCTTAAACACTAATTTTTAGGTTTTATGTTCTAGGATTATACCAAGATTAAAGATATTTTGGGATAAATTTATAGAAATTATATGTTTTAATGGAAAATTTATTTGAGGAATAATGAATTTAAATTTTAGAGACATAAGTTTAAAGGAATTGAGAACCTTTAGGGCCAAAATGGGTCTCACAATGCAAGTGATTGGGATTGACTATGCTAGAATGCAGTGATTCTATAATGACGTTCACATATTGTAGTGCATGTTTGGATCACCGCTAGTGATATTTTGTACTTTGATCCTATAGTGAAATGATGGTATGATGAAATTGATTCAATTGAATCATTAATTAAAAAAGAATTAAAATTTTAGGTAATTCTAGATCATCTTAATAATTAATTATAAATTACATGTGATGAACGTACTCTTCTGGTTCTAGTGTTTAATTAAGTCAATTAATCTATAAATTCCATTGTTCATGATGTAATTTGTTATGTACAACTAATATTATTAGTAAATTAAGACTTAAAATCCACGTTTTTCATGCCATACTAGTGCTCCCACTAGGTATGGAACCTACAAACTTATCATTTTTATAGATTTTATTTTTTTAGAAGATAATATGTAAATGAATATTGGTGGACACATGGAGAAAGAGAGAACATAAACTACAATATTTGAGTTGGAGGGAGAATGAAAGGAAGAAATTGTTTCTTATGATGCATTACCGTAGCACAATGATCAAGTATTGGTTGATTTTGGAGCACAATAGCCAACTTGAGAGAAAAGAGCACAAATTTAGCACTTGGACTATGTTACTATGAGTAATATTGAATAATTCTTATTAATAGAGGATTGAGAGCCATATTCTTTTATGGAGGTTAATAAAAGTCTAGATGTATACTCATATATGATAGTAATGTAGGAAGAACTGAAATATCTAAATTACAACATGACTTCAGATCTTTATCATTTACCTTATAAAAGGATGGATATTAATAGATAATGGGTCTTTAAGACCAAGTGATATGGAAAAGACCGAGTGGAAATATATCATGTGAGACTCATGGTCAAAGTATGTTCTCAAAAGGAATGAATTGATTTAAATGAAATATTTTCTCATGTTGTTCAACTGAAAATTATTCATTTTTTTATGATGTGTGCAACATATGGTTTACATCTTGAGTAGCTATAGGTGAAGACAACTTTTTTCTATAGTCAACTTGATGAAGAGATCTATATTCTCTCTCTAGAAGTTTTTATAAAAGATGGAAAAGATAAATTTCTTTTCAGGTTGAACACATATCAGTACGATCTCAAGGGGGCTCCAAGGTGTCAGTTCAATAGAATTGATTCATATATCTTGATCCTTATATACAAAAAAAAACTTCATTCAGATCCTAGTATATATTTCAGGGGTTTGGTTGGTAATCATTTTATCATTATTTTGTTGTATGTGGATGAAATTATGGTTATAGGGCCCAAAATGATAAGATATCGGAGAAAAAAGAATAGATGTCTAGGGAGTTTGATATAAAGGAATTTAGAGTAGCAAAAAATATTCTTGGGATGCAGATTCATTAAGATATAAATAATGGTAATATTTTACTATCATTGAATAATTACTTGAGTAAAGTCTTGAAACTATTTTACATGAAAAAACATAAGATAATATTTTTCATACTTTAATTTTAAGTTATTATTTCAAGTCCTGACATTGAATCAGAGAGGATGAATATGTCTCGGGTACCGTATACATTAGTAGTGGGGAGTCTTATGTTCAATATTGTTTTTACTGGACCAAACATTACACATATAATGAGACTAATTAGTAGATACATGATTAATCCTAGATGAGAGAATTTGAACACAGTAAAGAGGATCATGAGATACATCATGGATATATTAGATGCTGCATTATGCTTTTGAGAACTAGATTTTACTTTTAGAGGTTATTTTTATTTAGATTTTGTTGAAGATTCTGACCAGTGTAAATCCACTATTGGTTAGTTTTTCACTCTTACAAGAAGAATTTTGAGTTGTATTTTAATGTTATAGTCAATTTTGAATATATATACAACCAAGGTGGAGACATTGTAGATATAATAGCTTGGAAAGATGAATTTTGGATGAGAAAGTTTTTGGAGGAGCTTGGGAACTGACAGAAGTGGATTAAATTGTTTTGTATTAGTCATATTGCCATTTACATTTTAATTAATCCATATTTCCATTCCATGAAAAATAACATTAGGGTACAGTGTCATTTTTTTAGATGCAGTGGAGGAAGGAAGTGTGTACATACATAAAATTAAACCTAAAGGAAATATTAAAGATATCCTGATGAAGCTGATTGACTTCGATAAGTTTAGATGGTTTTAATCTTTGTGAGACCTTGAAAATATGTGAGTTGAATATTTTTTAGATAGAAATTATGTGTGGGTATGTGATTTATTCTCAATAAAAACTCAAAGGAGAGGATATTTTGTTGATAACTATATTAATTGGCACCACCAACTTCTTTTTTCATATGGGTATTAACACTAAAAACTGCATCTAATAATGGACCAAATATCACAATCCAAGCTAGGTTGACCCTAAATAGATCACCTAATCCAACTCTCAGTAAGTCTCAAGAGGCGTTCTCGATCCTACCACACTGGAAACTAGTTCCTGACATCAATCATAACTCAATTGGGAATGATTTAGACCCTAAAAATAGATAAATAAATAAAGTAAAACAAATAAAATTTTAATTGGATGTGGAAAATAAATTAACTACATATACCTCCACGTGACCTCATAGGTCCCCATCAACCATAGGATGGTACTCAATCCAAGATTGAACCATATATGGATAGAACCTGAACTGAATGATGATAAATAATATAGGTGTGATCATTATAATTCCTAATATAAATTCCAAA
The DNA here is from genome assembly GCA_963277665.1 of Viscum album. NCBI lineage: Eukaryota > Viridiplantae > Streptophyta > Magnoliopsida > Santalales > Viscaceae > Viscum > Viscum album. Next base: position 182,841,340 of record OY728159.1, read on the forward strand.
AAAGAACAACACCTTATTCCATACCATTAAAAATAAAACCAATCATGCTAGTTAGAAAATAATACATATAAAAGTATAGTTTTCTACCCTTTAAGAAAAAAAGTAACAATCTTACATTTTTAAGAAAACTACATTTCATATAATTTTAAAAATAATTTTTCAATCCTGGAATACATTTCAAGAAAATTCTTTATTAAATATTATTAATGCTAGAACAGATGAAATAGTATGGAAACATAAAAAAAGTGCATTTTAAAACTAGTAATATGGAAAAAAAGAGTAAAATATAGTAATCACCATGGGGGAATACCTACGAAGCTAGTTTGTTAGGTACCTAGTATCCTTATACCTCGATGATCAATCCAAACAGAATTTTCTCATGCATGAGCCGCTAGAGAGGTCACAACCAGAGTTTTAGTGGTTCTCAATTCATCATAATTAATTTAGTCAGTGTTGTATAGAAAACTTTATAGAGATATTGTTTCATTTTTCAGCTAACCCTAATGGCATACTAGTCCATATAAACCAACCAAGATACCAAGGTTTCCCAAATTATCTTCTTCATTTCATCACCCAAACCAATGTAAATTTGGTATCAAGTCATTTTATAACTAGTCATACATACCATTTCAAATAATTTCAAAGAAAAGAATAAATAAATGATTTTAAAGCTTTGGACATATAGAAAAAACCTTAAGAACCACCTTTGGTATAAAAAATACAATTTAGGACAAATAATTTTGAATTATTTGTCAGGGTTTTTTTGAAACTAGACATTCATATAGTCCTTTAGTCAAAAACTTGGCAAAAGACTAAAATTCCTTTACCAATTCTAAATCAAATAGTATAAATCTTTTGGAAAACCATTTAAACATGTAAATAAGTTTACACTTTAAACTCACATGAAATCATATTTTAATAAATAAAAACCAAAGTGAATATATGAGGCAAGTGTATAAAACATGAAATAAACGTACTACTTTACCCACTTCACTATTCCTAAAATTAATTATAAAATAATATACTAAAAACATGAATTTAAAAAATCAACCAGTCATGGATTTCAATTTAACATCTTGGACATATGGAACCTACCTCAAAACATCTTTCCTCTGACGATGGTAACCCAAATCCACTACAGAGGGATCCATAGAAGAAAGAGACACCACAACGGTCTCTTTCAAATCAAAACCCTCCTTTAAACATGAATATAAATGCACTTATAGATATATATATATATATATATATATATACCCCTATCTACAATGTAGATACTTCCCTCACCATGAGGTAATATGTACAAAGAGGGTATACATATATGTCTTTCCCATGTTAATTTGTGCAAGCCTCCTTCATGAATGGAGGTTCAAAGCTACATAAGAAGGTCCTAAGTATACTATAAAAATACAGGGAACCCAAATATCAGAAAACCCCTAATTAAAAATTGACCAAAGATAAAGAATAGAGAAAATATTACCTAAAACGGATGGATAACTCATTTCCTTTAGTGTGTAAGGCCAAATATTCTCTTAACTAAGTATGAGGAACCCAAAAAGGGAGAATAAACCCTAGCGGAAAACAATTCCCCCAAAAATAAAACCATTAGAGCACCCTATGGTTTGACTAACCTTATTCCAAAAAATGGAAATTAAAAATGAGGAAGAAAAGGTGATAGAAGAGTAGGAAACATTACCTAAGGTAATCGTACCAAGAATCAAGATGTAAAACTATTTAGAGAGAAGGTCGTGAGAAGAGGTTTAGAGCATGAATGGGAGAGGGAGAGGGTCAGGTCACGTGACCAATAGAGGGTAAAGTGGGAGTAGAGACCCCTTTGGGTAAAATAATAATAAAAAACTAATAATAATAAAACCAATAATAATAATAATAATAATAATAATAATAATAAATTAAAGACCTAATAGGATGCATGGTCTTCCAGACCATGCGTCAACCATGTGGTCACCTTTGGCTAGGTCTATATAGCTCATGGGGAATGTTGTATGTCCATGTACCTAACAATGCAGTCGAGATAGAGCCACTTTCTGGTATAAATTTTTTTCCCTAGGTTGGCACATGGTTTCCACTAAGCGTACGCCACTAGTTCTCCTAGGAAGATAACTCGAAAAATTAAAATTTTAAATCTTGATTCAGCCCGAAACTAAAAATAAGGCTATATATAATTAAAAATTTAAATATAATTAATAAGACAAGGTTGGGTGTGAAATTTATCCCCACTATGACACTTTATTCACATAGAAAGTCCTAAAATATTTGGTTGATCAAGACATGATGCAAGGAAGAAATGATTCCGAAAATGAAACCTCTTCCTCCTGAAGATAGAAAATCAAAAAGTTGATTCATTCTCAAATCCCAAAACCTTAGTATCCTTAAATAATACAAAATTTAATCCTAAAAATGAACCAATGCCTAAGGAAACAACTTATGAGACCAAATGAAGTCAAACATCAAATAGAAGAATGATAGAGAAGGACTTTCATAACTCTAAACACAACCTCATAAAAGGAACACCCCAACCCCTAACATATAAATCACCAAAGAAAATTATCGGGGTTAAGTGATATGGTTATAAAGGGTTTTTCCTCTATCAATGAGGTTTGAGATCCCATCCACCATGACTCTCTTTTTATGGTGGTATCCTCACCATTTTTTGACTTCATTAAAACTTTGTTTCTCAATCCAAAACAACTCAAAAATACAAAAAACCCTCTAAAACTAGTGTGACCTCTTAAATTCTCAAATTACACCTTTCTAGTTTAAGTTCATACATCAATGAGACCCATAGTGGATCTCCTCTCCATTTAAAAACCAACTATAATGAATGAACCCCCAACATAAGGGGGACTTAATGAAAGAAACTAAAATGAAACACCAGACTGAAACAAGATTCATAATTTCCCTAATACACAAGTATCTCCAAATAGGGACTACTCAAATAATAAAACCATTCCAAAATAAATCCACCAAAACAACTAAAAAAATGGGTGGTTCCAATAAATGTAGACACATGAAGGGAAAACTCAAACATATTCTTCTCTAATGTAGAAGACAACAAGTTGGATCCACATCCCCCCCCCCCGCACCTGAAAGATCCTTCAATGAGTGAAAATACTCACTCCAATAACTATGGCTAGAGACATGATGTCTTGAATCATCTAATCCCCCATAGTCAAGAGATAAAAGCTTATGATTGAGGCTTCCTCTTCAGGAAACACAACCCATGAAACATTTTTTTGGAATCCCAAGTAGCCACACCGATGGCATGCCTTTGGAGGATTATGATAAATGGATTAGAGTTCCCAAACAACCACACTAGCAGCAAAATAATTAGTGTTCAGTCAAACATGAAGCAAGAAATGATGAATGAGACACTCTAAAAACATGTTCCTCTAGTTCACACTCCTCATAGGATGGGTAACCCTTCATGAGAACCTTGAGAAACTAGATTTCCACTGCCAAAAACATCCCTCTATAAAATAACTTAGCTAGGGACACCCCATCCACCAACTTCCTGAAATGAAAATGTATAGATAAGATAATTTGGTCCTTAATCACTTGACAGAGACCCCACATGAATAAATGAGCATTTAATTGATCGCTAGATGGTAATTTTAAGGAAAAGAAACTTTCCTATTAAAGATGGTCAACACAACCCTACAATGTTTGTTGACATAGTTAAATACCCATGATCTCTACTATCCTCCAACATTTAATGATTCTATAACACTATGAAAACTAGGAAACATATGAGAATAACTTAACTCCACCACTCTATAGGGATTCTAGACAAAACCAGATGGAAGAAGCTCTCTAAAATAACATTTGGTGCCTTTCTGAGTGGCATGCTCTTAATAGCATAAAAACACCAAAACAAATCAATATCAAACCAGTCTCAACCAAAACTCAATTGAGATAACATCTAAACCCCAAAACATCAATTTCAAGAACCAAGCACCACCCAATTGAACCAAAATCCACATTTTGAAACCACCAGTTTCACTCATATTTCAAAACCATTTTCCACCAAAAAATTATTTATACATCAAACCCAATTTCAAAATTCACTTTCTATTTTATATCCTCTCATAATAAAATCATTCCAAAAACATTTACAACACACAGAACTACAATCCCAAAAACAAAATATCCAAAAACATAAAGAATCATCACTCTACTCCTAATTTTTTTAAAACATTTAAATCCCCTTGTTTGAAAAAAAATTAGAAAACAAAACAATATTAAGAGGTTAAGTACCAACCATTGGTATTTCATTATTCCTTGTATATATACATCCCTTCACTATCTCCAAAACCCATCCACACAAACCTATAAATATCCACTTACAACATACACACATCCATATATGTGTGTGTGTGTGTGATCATTCTGAGGAATACCAAGGGTCAAATAAAATAAATAGGATAATCACTTTCCAAGCCACCCTTTAAGATACCACAAAAAATTTTGAAATCACCATTTATTTTTAAACAAAACTATTTTTAAATCTCCCAAATCACTTTGCATCTCAAGTTTCTCAATACATTTCAAAATCCCAGAATGGTTTCCAAATACCTTCCTAATTCACTTCGTATAAGTCCTTTCAAAAATTTCAAGACGGTCCCCAAAATATTTTCCATTTTTTAAATATCCCATTTCATCTCCAATGAATCCAAGGTTTTACATTTGGAAATCCAATTTCAATAAACCAAACACTATTATAAAATCCAATGGAAACACATCCAAAAACAACTCAAACTACTACCAAGAAAAAATAAAGGAAACCCAATCACTCAATAGTTCAAATCCCAAAAACATATAAAACATATGATACACACAACTTAGTCTCACAGTTTGGTGGACCATGTGCCAATCATATGAGTATAGTGGAGGTTAATAGAGGTAGTTTCATGGTCTGTGTATGGTTTTCTAGACTATGTACATTAACCATACACCATATAATTTCCTCCAGAAATCTACTCTAACATTTTTAGTTTCTCAAAAAAACACAATAAATCTCAAAAAAACCATAAAATATCAAACGAAAACTAAAAACCTTGAAAAAATCTAATATTTGAGCCCATATTTTGAAGAAAAACCATCTTAGACCACCCTAGAAATCCAAGAATGATTCCTAATATGTGGTGATCAAGAACCTACATGTGACTGAACACTTGAAATCTGAAAATACTAGTTGTAAACCACTGTAAAACCCCAAATAAAAAGGGTTAAGCTCTAATAGCATTTTTTCATGAACCAACCTAGGTCAACCCCAAACCGGTCACCCAAGACAGCCCAAAATAAAGGCCTGAGAGGTTTTTCTAATCCTCCTAGGATGGAAACTAGTGTTGTGAATCAAGAACAACTCAATTGGAAATGATTTATCTCATAAACAAAAATAAATAAATAAATCATAAAAAATAAAACTATAACTGGAAAAATAAAATAAATAAGCAAGACATACCTCTATGTAGCCTCATGGGTCACCATCAACCATAGGACAAAACTCACTCTATTTGTAAACCATAGCTAGGTTGAACCTGAATTTAAAGATGATAAAGAATATAGTCTTGAGAATTTAAATTCCCCATAGGAATTCCAAAAGAGAACAACACCCCATTCCTTACCTTTAAAAAGAAAACCAATTATTCTAGTTTGAAAATAAGACATATAAAAATAGGGTTTTCTACTCTTTAATAAAAAAAGTAAAAAGAGTTAATTTTTAAGAAAACAACTTTAATCATATTTTTAAAATATTTCTTCAATCCTTGAATAAATTTTAAGAAAATTATTTATTAAATATAATTAACGCTAAAATGGATTTCATGGTATGAAAACATAACAAAAAAGTGAATTTTAAAACCAGTACCATTATAAACAGAGTAAAAGATAACAAGCACCATGGTGGAATCCTTAAAAAGCTAGGTTGTTAGGAACCTAGTATCCTTGTACCTTGGTGATCAATCCATATAGAATGTTCTCACATATGAGCCACTAGAGAGGTCACTGCCAAAGTTCTAGAGGTTCCTAATTCATCATCATTCATTTATTTAGAGTTGTAGTATGAAATTTATGGATAGCATGAGTCATTTCTTATCCAACCCAAACGATGTACTATTCTATAGTAACCCACCTAGATACCCAAGGTTTCTAGGTGATCTATTTTTTTTCATCACCTAGACCAATCCACTTCTTGTCACAAATCATTTTATCACTATCCAGACATACCATTTCCATGTATTTCAAAGGAAAAAATAAATAAATCATTTTCAAGCTTGAAACATCACCCCCTTTTACGCATAATAAAATTTATGAAAAGTCATTTAGAATTATTTAAGAGGGTTTTTGGAAAATAAACATTCCCATTGGCCTTTAGTTGAAAATCCGGTGAAATACCAAAATGATTTTACAAATTACAAATCACATAGTATAAATCTTTTGGAAAACCAATTAAACACGTAAGGCAGTTTACGATTCAAACTCACTTGAAAACATACATTAATAAAGAAAAACCAAAGCGCGTATATAAGGCATGTGTATAAAACATGAAATAAACCAACTACTTTCACCACAACACTTTTCCAAAAATTAACTATTAAATAATATACTAAAACATTTATTTAAAAAACCAAGCAAGAAGGGATTTCAAATTAATGGATTATACATAGGGAATCTACCTCAAAACTTCTTGCCCCTAGAGATGGAAACATGAATCCGCTTTAAAGAGGTCCATGGAAGTAAGGAGACCATAAAAGAAAACTTGCAAAGAAAAACCCTCATTTACACTTTAACAAATACACCCTTATAAGTACATATATATACCCCTATCTATAATGATGATATTCTCATTTACATGAGGGTATATACATATATATATATGTTTGTGTGTGTCTTACCCATGATAATATGTTCAATAGGCCTTCACAAACGGTGGTCCAAATATACCCTTAGAAGGTCCTAATTATACTATAAATATTCAAGAAACCCAAATATCACAAAAAACCCTAATAAAATTTGAATAAAAATGAAGAATAGCTAAAAGCATACATGAAACCAATGCATAACTCACTACATTTGGTTTAAAATACCTAATATCATCTTAAAAAAATACAAGGAACCTGTAATATGAAAAGAGTCCCTATGCATAAAGAAAACCCAAAAAATCACACCATTATAGCACCCTCGGGTTTGGAAAACATTATGCCACAATAAGAAAAGAGAAACGAAGGGAGAAGAAGAATGTGACATAATTGGAGGAAACCTTTCCAAAGGTGATCACACTAAGAATTAGTAGGTGAAATGACATTGAGAGGAGGCCATGGGAAGAGGGGTGGTGCATGATGAAGTGAGGGTGGGGGTCGGGTCATGTGGCTAGGAGAGGGGAAACGGTGAGGGGAGACCACTTTGGGTGAAATAATATTATTATTATTTTTAAAAATAATAATAATAAAACCTAAAATATTATTATTATTATTAAAAAGAATTTTTTTAAAGACCTGGAATACTGCACGGTCTGCCAGACCATGCGCCAACCGTCCAGTCACATGTGGATGGGGTTTCATAGCTCTTGGGGAATGGTCCATGGCTATGAAACGGACTGTGTAGCCTAGAAGTAGCCAATTTCTAGGCTTCATGATTTTCCTTATGTTTAACCTTGGTTTTTTAAACCTTTCATGAAGCATGAACCTAGGTAAAAAACTCCAAAAATTAAAGTTTTAAAACAAAATCTAGCTTGGAACTCAAAAATGAGGTTAGACATATTTAAAAATTAAATATAATTAATATGGGACATTTTTTGACATAAAATGCTAAATTACTTGTTCTTGGACCAGAGATTGTTTTTCAGGCTTCGATTTGACATATCGTGGAGCCCAAATGGACACATAGATCAAAATATATGGTCATTCAAAGTTAAACTTATGAAAACATCAAGAAGAGGTGATTATAGAGAAAAGTATTGAATTATGCACAACTATAAAAAAGTTCACGAAACTCCTTCATGGTCATGAAATTTACTTTCACAAGAAAGGTGATGTCATACATTGAATCTCCATCCATATGTGAGCTGGTCTCTAAAAAAATAATTTTCATGCACCTCTATAAAGTTTTATAACATAGGATAAGTTTCACTGAAAAGAAAAATTACCTATAAATATTGAATTATCCACTCATTTTGGAGAGGACCTCTATGGTTTGATTTTTTGATCTCTTGCTCACATAACTTTGGGTTTCTTGCTTTGCACAACCCCAAAGTCTCTAACTTGAAAGAAATTACCTTGGAAAAGTCCCTCAATTCATGAGATTATGATTAGATGCTTTTGAGCAACTTTATCCACTGGGAACACAATTTCATGAAAATTCAAAATTGTTGAAAAAATATTTCGGCATAAAAATGAAAAGTTGTGTGACATTAATTTATCCCAAAATCATGATCATAGGCCATGCCTTGTGCAAACTCATTTTCTTGCAACACTAAAAGTTGCATGAAATAGTTCCCAATTGCACGACCCAACACATAGTTGTGTTTCCCAACATATAGTTATTCAAAATAGAGTTAAAACAAATTTATTCTGGTCTATACCATAGGTGATGCACCCTTAAACCCTCATTTAGGATCACTACCAGGCAATAGTCCCAAACCTCTAGCCCAATCCCATTGTTATCATCACTAACCCCATAAAAATTGAGAGTCACACAATGAGCCTTTCAGGTCAGGTCAATAAATTTTTTTTTCACCATATGTATCCCCAATATCCTCCCTAGAAAATACCATGAGTCTACATAATCTTCATGGATCCTAAAAATATATTGATTCAATATAATCCTCTTTATCCTATTCTCGTTCCTTGAGATATTATTTTATTCTTTGTTTCCAAGATACCTTAAGCCGAAATAATCCTCAAGAAACTCCAAAAGACCCATCACCAGACTCCTATTTCAAGTTGAACTAGAGGTGGCCACCATTGAATAATTCCCACACCAGCCATTTCTAGGCATCTTTCACCTAGTATTCCCCACTACATGAAATTAAACTGTAACATACCCTATGTGGAAAGCATAGGATTTCTTGTGTCAAAAGAAATAGATTCCTTACATATTCAGCATAATATGTGTCATGATAATATCATGAGAGAACTTACATAGTTCTCACTACATGACTTTAAACTGTAGTATGCCCTATATGGTGAAAATAGGATACCTCTTGTGAAACTCACAATATACCTTATGTGTTTAGCGTGATATGACTCATGTAATTATGATGGGATGAACACCAAACATCCACCACAGGCCTCCATCTTATGTGTAATCCCCAATCATATACCTCGATCCAACAACAGGAAGAGATTCCCTCATGGTCTAATGAAAGGAAGAAGAATGAAAATCCCTAATGCCTAATCCCCCAATATATCCTTAGGGGTTTAATCGTGTCCAATAAAGTCAATAAAATATACTACTTGATCTTGAACTCAATAAAAAATTCATATACTCAAGACTTAACATGACTTGATACGAGTTTGAATTTGAAAAATCGGGCATGACTCTCTTTGAAATGAGTACTCAAGTCTGGCACAATTAAGATCGACTATTGAAGTAGCTTGATTTTTACATGAAATAAAGCTCTATTGGTTCATAGCACAAGCGTAAACTTGAGATTGAATATTCAATATATAAATATAATTAAAATAAATATTTTTTAAAATATTAATAAACCTCATTTAAGGAGAATTAAAAATAAATTAAAAACATAAATAATAAGACAATTATTTTAAAAAAAACACCCAAAAATAAATATTTTTTTAATATTAATAAACCTAATTTAAGGACCATTAAAAATAAAAAAATAAGATAATTCTATTAAGCATAATTTAAAAAAAAACCGAGCATCCTTTATATTAATCAATTTACACAAAGATAATAACAAAACATCATCTCATCCATAATCAAACAAAATTAAAGAACCATAGCCAGTAAATTGTACATGGAAATAACATATTCAAAATCGGTATCACTCGCTTCACTCCCTTAAACATCTTCCACCAACATCTTTGCATTCCATAACCTTTTTAGTTGTAGTTTACAAATACAATAAAGCAACTAAAATAATAAATTAAAAAAATTAATTGTTAATGATATCATAAAAAAGGTGTTAAAGATAATTATCAAAAATGGCTCATTTCATGCTATTAAATAAAAATAGAGAAACAAAAAAAAATTAAGGAAAGTATAAGGTTTTTTAAAAAAATAATAATTCTTTATAATCAAAAATTTAAATAACCATGTGAGTGTGTAGATGTGTATATGGGTTTCCCTAAATATATATTTATCAAATATTCTTTTTTTGTAACTTTATTGAATTTGGTAGTACCACACTATCTTTCTTACAATAACAATAATCAATGAAATTCCTATCCTTGAACTGGTGTATCTCTAAATGACCAAGAACCCACACATACATTGAGATTATATAAATGACAATTTTTCTTTCCTTCATTCACAAATGAACAAAAAATATAATCATGTTACCTCATACTTTACTGGTTTTTTTTACCATGGATCCAGTTTCCATACTCCTCCAAGCATATCTTGAGTTTTAGAAACTATTATAAGCCACTCAAACATTATTTTCCCTAATAGTTTATGCCTTTATAAATTTTGAACAAGTCGTTCATTTTATTCTAGAACTAGAGGATCTACATCCTAAGGAAGGGTTTTCATTTGATCCAAAAATGAATCCATAACATTTCATAGACCCTAGGACCTTATCAAAACTAAGACATTTTAACAACACTAATCTTTGAAATTTTACAATGAATGTAATAAAAAGAAATAAAATATTTCACAAAATATAAAAAAATTAATTATAAACCTAATGAAATGTACATAACCCTAACCTTTGATTCCACCAAAAACTATTTTTTGGTTTATTGGAAAAAAATATCCAAAACCCTTAGGAATTATATGATGTTTTGGATAAATATTTATAAACTCATTAGATGTACTTTAAAAAAATTATATTGTTTAGTTTATGAAAAAAAACACTGAAAACTACTTGTAGTAGTTTGAAAAATTCATACTAATAGTATAGAACCATAAAATAAAAAAAATAAAATCACAAGTTTCATGCTCTATAGATTTCTTTTAAGTTGCATGGAAACTTAGAGAAATGATATTACCACACAATATAAAATTTGAAAGAGTCGGGAAAAATATTATGATGTATTGAAACTAGAATCTAGACTACCATAGAAAAAATATTGACCCAACATAATAAAAAATTGATAAATCTGTATATAAATTCACTAAACACCAATGGATATGACCAATTTTTGTCCTACACAACCCTATAATATAAGAAAAAAGTTAAATAAAATATTCATTAAAAAAATATGAAATAATAAACTATAAAATGATTTGAATAGAAAAAGAAATTAAAGATAAAAAATAAGCCATGATTGAGTCACATTTTTTTATGTGGTTTATTTTAATCTGTTTTATTGATATAATAAATACCACCAATATATCTACTTAAGAGTTTGAAACTTATATTTAAGTTGTCACTAAATATAATAATATAAATAGTTGTGAATTGATAAAAAACTAACAATGTGAAAAAATTGTGTTCGTCCAAAAAAAATAAATTCTAATAATGATGGTTATAATGTCATATTTTGTGACATCCAACAAGTTTAATGGAATATCAATTTTTTATTTATTTCTTCATATATTAATAAATTAAAATAAAAATGAAAAATATTGATGATTTCACAAAAATTAAATATCAATATAATAACAAAAAAATTAAATAAAGTAATTTTATCATGTTTTTCACACCATGAAGATTGAAACACCAATATCCTCCAAAGTTTTTATTATCAAATATAATGTAAACAAATAAAATTAAGTTCAAGAATATAATAAATCATTTGGAATACAAAAAAATAAATTGAAAACACTAAATTTCAATAGACCAACAAAAAATCATTTGAAGAAAAATAATCAATTTTTAAAAATAATAACATAGAATATAGAAAAAAAATCGATGTGAAATTTAGTGTTCTTAGATTCAGGATAATAAAACTAGAAAAAATATAGTGTTTTTTTACCCATCAAAACATATTTCATAAAAAAATTGATGCTACAATAATAAAAAAACATCTAAAAACCAAAGAGTAAATCGAACCAAAAAACTAGAAAAGACTAATTCAATGCTAAAGAACTGAAAAATGAATTCAAAATTCGGTATTTTAAACCAAATAAAAATTAAAAAATATATAATAAAAAATAAGGATTTATCATGAGTAAATAAGGTGATAAATGAATACGTACATATAAAAAAATCATCACTAAGATAATAATTCAGAGGGATGCAAGGCATCAAGATGCTTGGGAATAACCTAAGTAATTGAAATAGAGGGGGCGATGATCGATGATAGAAACATATAATATCTGGCATTGGTGTGGTGAGGGTATAAAAAATGTATCCTATGGTGCCAATGAGAGAGGTGATACTGGCTAGCATCTTCAAAGTGATGTGAGGTGGGTCAGGGGGTAAGGAGGTGGGCATGAGGGAGTGGTGGGCCAACTGAATAGAGGAGGTCGAGGGAGGGATGTTTTCATCGGCTGTTCAATGAGTCTATGGTAGTGGATGTGGAGAAATAGAGGGAGTGGAGCGGTGCTCTTTGAGTCAGGAAGGATAGTCGAGGATGAGTTACGAGCGGTGCTTGGGATGGAGGGATAGAGGGTCGAGTTAGAGGGAGTGGATTATGGTTAAGGTTAGGTTATTTTTTAAGTTATATATATGTGTGTTTGTGGGTGTTTTAAAATGATTACTAATTAATTTTAAATAAAAAATAAAATTTGATTATTAATTTAAATATTAATATTTTTACTGCTTGAATAAACTCTCAAGCTACTAGATTACATTATTTCAATACTCTAACTCGACTCGATCAGGTACTCAAGTATCTTGATCTCAAACTTGACTCAAACAATATCGAGTCAAATTCGATTATTTTTTTAGTCGAGATCGAGTATCTTGTGAGTACCACTATATTATTCACATCCCTATATATCCCCGCTACACCCAAGTAGCCCCATGGGCCTCCATATCACTTGTAATCCCCAGTAATATCACTCAACCCATTAGCAGGATGATATTTTCTTACGATCTAATGCGAGGAAGATGAATAGGCATCCCAAGCATGCAAGTCCCATATATATCCCTTCTATTACCAAACAGAAACCATGGGATTTCTACTCAATTTTAAGCCCCATTAATATTCCTCCAATCCATAAGTGGGTCGAGATTCCCTCATGACCCTACATTTTGAAGAAATAACAGACATATTAATGTGTAAGACCCAAATGAAATGTCCATACACATGACGTTAAACTATGGCCTTACCCTATGCAATGTATATGGGATTCCCTTTGTAATAATCACAAGATGTATCATGTGATGATCACGGGATGCCTAATGTGATATGCAAGAGATAATACCCCATCACCCAGGTATCTTCCATGCATAATCCTCAATCACACCGTTGCTAGTTTAAGTAGAAAACTAATAAGATCCCATGTGTAATCTCCATTCACATCATTGCTTCTCCATAGTGGAACTCAGGAATCTCCCACGTGTAATCCCCACTCATATAATCCCTAATCCAAGTATCACCTGGGAATATCCCATGCATAAGATCTATTCATACCATCACTGCTCCTAGTATCACCTAGGCAACTTTCATGTGTAAGCATCACACTATCCCTCATTGACACTCCTTTCGCGACATGAGCGTCCTTATCATATGTCATTAAACTGCATAGACTGGACCTGCCACATGACCTTTGATACATGGGTATTTTTTGTAGATCCCTGGTCAATATTTTATTTACATAAGCATACAATATAGTGCACACCCAGGGTTGGTCTTGAGGAGATAGCTCACACAACACTGGAATTCTATTGTCACTATTTAAATTCTAAACTATATAAAACTAAATAATATAAAGTGGTTGGTTTAAAATATGTATAAAATATTAATATATATATATATAATTAAATTTGAACAAAATGAAGTTATAAATAAATAAATAAGACATTTATTCTTAGGATATCATAATGATTTATATCTTCATTCATTAAAATATTCTTGATACTCAATTAAATGTAGTGATCAAGATCTGTCACACTACAACCTTTCATTTGAATTGTTATTATGACAATACGGAGATATATTCATGTACAGAAATAGTCTTCCTAAATTTATCCAGGATATCTCTTCACTGACCATCACTACCCAATCCATACTCCATCATAGGAATGACATAGATAGTGAAGGGAAGGATGAATGGTGAATGAGAAGAAGAACTCAACGGTAGAGAAAATAGAACAATCACACAACATAATAAATTTAACCAGGACTAAAATTATATGAATTAAATAAATATATTTAAATTGAATTGAAATGAAACTCAATTAAGAACTATTATCTCCCTTGAAAAAATGGTGAGGTTAGTTAACCATTCTCATAGAGTTAGAAGAGAACAAGGTGGGATAAACACATAAAAGTAAAAATGGAATAATAGAGATATGAAGAAGAGAGATAATATATTAAAATAAAACTAATATTATAGTAATTATAATACTAAAAAGATATTGATAATAAAAAAGACTTACCCCCAAGTTTCAAAACCCTTGAAATGAAGAAGAACCACATTTTTATAAGGAGTGGGAGTGAAAAAATCACTCTAAAAAGATCCTCTGAATTTTGATGCATGTTATCCCAATTAAATTATAGAATTTAAAAAACATTTTATTCTTTAAAATTTTTCCGCTAATTTATCCTTGTGAACCCAAAAATGTTCAACTTTATTGGACTCTGTATATAGGATTTAGGGTTATTGTACTCTAGAAATTTAATCTTGCTAGGTTACTATTTGTATTCCAATGGTCCCCTTCACTATGCATTAAAAACCTTCAATAAGGGACAAATAAGGTGGGTAAAAAGTTATGAAACTTGTTCCCTAGATCCTTCTATATATCGTTTTAAAATTTGAGCTTCATTTCACCATCCCACTTTGAGGTATAATCTCATATTTAGAAGTACTTGGATCTGTGCATAGTTTTATAGGCCCATCTTGTGAGCTTTTTTTGAGACTCCAAATGATGGATTTATCTCTTGGTTAGAAGAATGAAATGAATCAAAACATGAATTTAATCCAACAGAAAATGATTTTCATAATTTCAATTTTCATAGAAAAATTTATTTCCAAATTACATAATAAGAATAAAACTGTTAAAATCCAAAATTAGGCCATTTTATAATTAAGCTCAAAATGATACTAAAACCATAAAATGTGACAATTTCCCTAAAAATAACACATTGGTGGGATTAAAAAATCAAATTAAAATAAAAATTATTGAAAATATTTTCACTTTCAAATTATCCACAATTAATCATTATACTATTGAGCAATCATTTTATACCAAGATCTAAAAAAATTCCCAACGCGTAAATGACAACATAGCTCAGTTATCATATCAAATAAAATATCATGCCTCTTAAATGGATAAAAATTTCCTAAATCCTAAAAAATCATAAAAATTCATTCAATATCATGTTAATACTCACATTAATTTCATACCTACCTCCTTGAAAAAATATTTCCCTCTTCACTCAAGTATGTTTAATGTGGAGTTTTTCTCATTCTTAAGAACATGTGTGATTGACATATACTTGCTATTATCCTAGTATATCCACTTCACAGAGTAAACAAATGTGTCAATAATGAGGTTTTTTTTCATGTTTGGTTCTAAGGTTGAAGGTTGGTAGGGTTTAAATGTAATAACATCTCAGGCATAATGATGAGGGTTAATCTCAAAAGTGAAGTAAATGCAAGAAAACAATTTTACTCAAGAATGGTGGGCTCCTCAATCAGCTTGAAAATGAATCACCTCCAAACACCTATTAATCTCCATGAGTATTTCACACTTGAAATTGTTATCATCAATGATAAATTTTTTCCTCTTTCAACACATTTTTATCATTGTTTTAGCATGAATTTAGATCTGGATTTCTCTTCAGAATTATATTTTTTAGGAAAAGAGAGGTGGATTTTGATCTTCAAGTATTGGTGAACATCTAGCCCGTATCTATAATTAGATATGGTCCACCCATATATCTTTTCATCATGAAATTTATTCTACCATAGAATCAATATATATGACAACATGTTTTTCGTTTCATCTCAAAAAAATTATTCATAAAAGTAAAATACCTTAAATCATTTCCCTCCCCCACACTTAAGTTCAACAATAATCATGCATTTAACTTATATAATATGTTGTAAATGGATAAATTAATTTTAATTTGGATTCCTAAAAAGTAATTTTATGAATACTAGGATATTAATAAAGGTTAGATGAAAAGGTATACCAAAATTAGAGTTCAATGTAAAAAAGTGATTTCAAAGTGGTTCCCCAATCATAATTGAAACATTCCATGAACATTAACATCTTTGAAAAAGAGAAAAATATAATTTTATGGATCACACAACATTTCTTGAGACTCTTAATAAAAATATAAATATAAAGAATATGTTAAAAGCGTTTATAGACTTCTCGGGTTGGTAAGGATTTTTAATTTGGACAGTACTTGTGCACATGAGTTACGCAATAAATTAAACTTCATCAAATGAAAATATTGTAAATCAATAAACAAAATAGTTTCATCAATCATTTAAATCCTTAAAAATTAAAATCACTAAATTTTACAAAAATACTAAGATTGTTTTAATTTTCTAAAGTATTTGATTTAGCTAAAAAATCCTAAAAACACACAAAAAAATGAAAAGGGAAAACTTGAAAATTTTATAAAAACGCATGAAAAATGAAATTAAAGCATAAAAAATTCCTAAAAATGGATTGAAATATCTCCCCCACATTTATTACACTTACTAAAATCTTTTTTAGTTCAATTCAGATAATTATTTTCATGTATAATTTCAATTAGATATCAAACAAAATAAAGAAAAGGAAATACACAACTTGATTTATTTTTCAATGGAAGCCTTTTGTTAATCTCATCACCGCTGCGATTTTAAAACCACAAGAAAGAAAGAAACAAAAAATAAGTAAAATAAATAAAAATAAAAATAAAGGGGAAAGAAAATAGATAGTTCTTATTTTAGACCCCCATGAAATCTCTAGGTTTTTACTACCTCTAGTCAGATAGTTGAAGTGTATTATCCCCAATCATAAGGTGGGTATGGTTTCTTTGAGATGAACCACCACATGTGACTTTTCACAGTGTACATGAGTAAACACCGTGAATTGAGAAAAATAGATAAGAAAATTATTAAACTCAAAGAAAGGATAAATAAATAATTTGAGGTCCAGAGTTAGAGGTAAAATAAGATAGGGGTGCTCCCTGTTTAATTTTGTGGTGTCCTCCTCCATATGGTATGCAAGTTACTGTATAGGAGGTAGTCACACCACCATCATCTTCTCCCTCTGTTATTCTTCGATCACCACCAATTGGGTGGTCTCCTACTTAACATCCAAGTCCTTTTCCATTTTTGATGTATCATAAATGTTGGGAAAAAAAGAATTCTGAAAACAATTCAGCTTGAATAAGATTAAAACACGAAGAATAAATAAATAATTTTCCCTTTCAAGTAAGTCATCTTAGAAATTGATCTCTTATGGAAGGACCATTGGAAACTAAATCTCATCAGGTGCATATTCATCATCATATTCCAAAGAAATATTGAGATATAAAGGTGATGATTTTTCATTACCATGGATGGGAATATCAAGTTGCATGTTACCTTCAACAAAGTGAATCTAGGGTTCTTCTAAAAATGGTTTATCTTCCAAAAGTGAATCATCTTGCATGTGTTCTTCAGAGACTCCCTAAATCAATGGTTGAGTGTGGGTTAATTTTATTAATTCCCTTAGAATATTCTTATCAACTACCTCAGTTTCATTAACATAAAAAATGATTGGTGAAATCTCTTTCATCACTCATTTTGGTTCAGGTTCTGGCTCGGGTTTGGGTTACTCTTGACAATCATGTACATATTCAATTAAATATTCCATTTTTCTATAAAGGACTTTTATTTCTTATAAAATTCATTTCAACTGATCTTTTTTAATTTCTTATTATTGTTTAACATAATAGTTTTCAATCTAGGCATAATAATAATACGGTTAATACAACATAAACAAATATTTTTTTTTTGAAATTTATGATTTTTTGATTTTTATCAAAAATGTATGGGAATGTTTGGAGCCTCCCTAGAAATAGTTTCAGTATTTTATTTAAAAAATTAATAAATATAGTCTCCACCCAAGTTTGGCTTCAAGTAGGTAGATCACGCAACACTAAAATTCTATTATCACTATTTAAATTCTAACAAATATATAACTAAATAATATAAAGAGACCGATTTGAAATATGAATAAAATATTAATATATATATTTATATATAATGAAATGTTAAAAAATTAAGTTAGAAATAAATAAAAATACATTTTTTCTTAGGAGATCATAATGATTAATATCATTGTTCATTAAAATATTTTTCGATACTCGATTCAATGTAGTGATCTAGAGTTGTCACACTATACCCTCTCATTAGAATTGTTATTACCCCAACACTAATATTTTTGAATGTAATACAATATACTTCCAAAATTCATCTAGGATATATCTTTTCCAACCATATCTACCCAATACATAATTCAATGTATGTGTGACTTAGATAGTGAAGGGAATGATAAATGTTGAATGAGAAAAAGAACTCAATAGTAGAGAAAATGGAGAAATTTCACATCATAATCAATTTAACCACCAAAAAAGTCTCATAATTATATAGATATTTTTAAATTAATATGAAATAAAACTCAATCAACCACCATTATCTCCCTTGAACAAATTCCAAGGTTAGTTTCTCATTCTCATGGAGTTAAAAGAAAACATGGCTGGAGAAACACATAAAAGTAAAAATGAAAGAATATAAATATAAATAAGAGAGATGATATATTAAAATAAAACTAATATTACCATAATTAAAATACTAAAAAGATAATGGTAATGGACAACAAAGGTTACCCCTAAGTTTCCAACCTCTTAAAATTAAGAAGAAATACATTTTTATAGGGATAGGAAGTGAAATTTTTTTCCAAAAAGATATACCAAATGTTTTCACATGTTATCCCTATTAAATGGAATAATTGGAAGCAGTTATGTTATCAAATGTTTTTTCAATACTTTATCCTCATGTACCCTCCAAATTTCAACATTATTAAACATCGGATATTGGAGTTATGGCTATTATACTCCAAAAATTTAATCATCCAAGGATATTGTTTGTATTCTAGTGCTCGACTTTCCTATGCATTAATGGCCATGAAGAAGGAAAAATAAGGTGGGGCCAAAAATTTATCCCTTACTCCTTATCTATATTCTTTTCAAATTTTATATTATTTTGGTAGGATTGATTTGGGATATAAGATCATATTTAAAAGTATCTATATCTATGCACATTTTTTAGGCCCATCTTGTGAGCTAGTCTTGGGACTCAAAATAACGGATTGAGCTTTGGGTTTAAAAGAATGGAATGAAGTAAAACAAGTATGTAATCCAAAAAAATGAATTAAAAAATTTCAATAGTTGTATAAAATTTATTTCCTAAATATAGAATAAGAATAAAATAATTAGAATCCAAATTTATGCCATTTTTTCAATTAATCTCAAAATGCTACTAAGATAATAAAATGTGAAAATTTCCCTAAAACAACACATTTTTTGGATTAAAAACATTTAAATTATATGTGAAATTATTTAAAATATTTATTCTATCAACCATAAACTTGGGCATCGAAATATATGAGTTGTAATATATTTCTATTAAATAGGGTACGTATGATACCACCCTAAGGTTAAATCCTCACACCCTAACATCACCATCGAATACCTAAGTTTGATCATCTCCCCCCATGGGGGTACACTTTCTCTTATCAATATAAAACCCTAAATTGTGATCATCTTTCCCCCTAGGGACACACTTGACCAAACCCTCAAGTGTGATCATCTTCCCCATGGGGACACACTTGACCAAACCTTCAAGTGTGATCATCTTCCTCCCTAGGGACACACTTGACCAAACCACCAAGTGCAATCATCTTCCTACTTAGGTACAAACTTGACCAAACACTCAAGTTTGGTCATATTCCCCCTCGGGACACACTTGAACAAATCCCCAAGCTTCACCATCATCCCCCATGTAGGCACACTTTATCAAACCCTCAAGTGTGGTCATATTCCCCCTGTAGACACACTTTACCAAACCCTCATGTGTGATCATCTTCCCCCCTAGGGAAACAATTAACCACCCAATCATCCCCATAAGATGTTAAACTTGTGACCCACCTTTCTCTGTAATAAATTAAACTTGCGAGTCACCTATCCCCACAAGACGTTAAATTTTTGACTCACTTGTCCCCACAAGATGTTAAACTTGTGACCTACATGTCCCCACAAGATGTTAAACTTGTGACCCACTTATTCCCATAATACTTTAAACATGTGACACACATGTCCACATAAGACATTAAACATGTGACCCATATGTCCCCACAAGAAACTAAACCTATGAACATATGACCCATATGTCCCCACAAGACATTAAACATGTGACCTACTTATCATCACAATACATTAAATCTATGACCAATCTATCTACATTAGACATTAAACATGTAATATGGTCCATAATTTCTACCTCATACAACAAACATGGGATGCATAATTTAAAAATCCTAAAAATACTTATGCCCATGGCGTCAACTATCTTGTAGCTGACATGGGATGCCTTAGGTCTCATGCCTAAGATTCCTTGTATGGGATGCCTCTAACTTCAAAAGGAGAGGGATTTTCAGATGTCTAACTTTCCCAATTTTCAAAAATTACCAAACATGACCAACATTACTATCTAATTTGGCCAAAGTTTGCTTCCCTATTGAGATAGAATCAGTGTAATTAACCAAAATCCACCTCAATATGGTCCTGGGAATGCGTTTCAAAAACATGACTCAAATTTATAAGGGAGACTCAGTCTAGGAAATGAGCATCAAGAAGGAATACTTGGAAGCAGGAACCGATATCCCATAATCTCATTTCAATTAAGGATATGACACTTCCAATTAAATTAATAGAAGTCACATTCCTTTAGAAATTGGGAATGAGGGTAAATAGGTAGTACTTCACTACCATATAGAGAGACACCCACTAGTGTAGAAACAATTTTTCTTGTAGATTTTTTTTTAATTTTTCACGTCGGTTATTAGGCGATGTTATTCAAAGCGACATTGAAAATAATTTTTTAATTTCATCTAATTAAAATTGACATTGTAAATATATATATGTTTGGATTTTTCATATCTTTTATCCAATAACTGATGTGAAAAAATCAATATATATTGGTTTTTCGCATCGGTTATGGGATAACCCACATGAAAAAAAATATCTTGGGTTTTTCACGTCGTTTATTTGATAACCAACATGAAAAAACAATGATAATTTATTTTTCAGTAGTTTATCCAATAACCTTCATGAAAAATAATATTTTTAAAAATTTTATTTTGATTACTCATCCTTATAATAGATAATAGCAGAAAACCAACTGAAAGGGAAGTAGAAAAACTAGCAGAAAAAGACACTTACAATTTTAACTTTCAAAATTAAAATATATATCAAAAATAAAATAAAAATCAATCAAACCTGTAAAATTATTTTTCCATTATATTAGTATGTGTCTCTTGGTTTTGTATTTATAGATTCTAGAAGGTCACATTAAAGGGGGAGCTCTTTCACGACTAGGGCATGTAGTGATAACCTAATTCCGACGATGGAGGTCATGCCTCCACCTCCCTAATGGAGGGGGAGATCTTTCTCATTCATCATCTCGGATGCACCCTAATACCTTTATTCCGTTATATAATCTCGAGTTCCTTCCCTCATTCCCGTGTATCTTGATTTTCCCGAAAGTTCCAGATTTATACCATGGATCACCTCAACTCTCTTTAGAGCCTTCAGAATTCAACTCTTCTTCAGATCTGTTCAAGTTGGCTCTAGTGGCTCAGCTTTATCAACAGAATCCCTCAATTGATTCTTTTGATCGTTTTGTCTTTGAATCCTAGGATCTCCAAGATCAGGTGGTTATTGTTCTTATTTATCGAATGCATATCATGATCTGATTTGGTTCTATGGATGATCTCATCATTATGTAGTCTAAATCTTCTCAAAGATGTTGTGGTTCATCTTTCTATCCTATTTGGTAGAATTTTGATTTTCATATGCAGATAGATAATCCAAACATGGATATTTGGGTACGTTTCCCTGGCCTCCATCTCCCATTCTATAACTTTTTTATTTTACCTATTCTTGGAAACATGGTCGGTTGTTACCTGTGTTCCGATACCAAAACTGATGTTCCGTGTCATCCCATCTTCCCCCGCATCTGTGTGGAGATTGATGTCTCCAAGCCTCCGGTTTATTGGGTATGGATTACTGATGGGAAAGAATTCCGGTGGAGACAGGCTATTAAGTTCGAGTTGTGGACTGACTACTATAGTTCGGGCAATCGGTTGGGTCATGGTACTTCGGCTTGCCGAAACAGTTATTTGAATGGGAAGGTGTGTAGGTGGGAGAATGATGGTTTGGTTGCCCATGATGGTTCTATTGTGGAGATTTTGATGATGCAGGGTAATGATCAGTTAGGTGGTGGGCTGTATGAAGAGAAATCCACGATCCCTCGACATCAGGTGGCGGATGTAATGGACTTTGGTGGTACTGACAAGGGGGATAAGCTGAAACAATCAGGTGTGGTGCCTCCTAGACCGAAGTTCAAATATATCTTCACCAGGTTGAAGCGGGATTTGGGGAAGGCTAGGTCCATTAATAGTAGTGGTGAATCTATTTTTTATACTAATGCTTCATGGGGTATTTGCGAACCTTCAGTGCTTGAGAGCTTCTCTTTGATGGCAAGCCCCTGAAGGGAAGTAGGTAGTGTTGAGTTGGGAGATCGGTGTGACCAACTGTCCATGTCTATGGAGTCTGAAGATACCAGGATAGTGGAGATGGATGCTCCTTCAGAATCTATTTGTGATGTTGTGGAGAAGGTTGCAGACCCTGGTGGATAAGCTGGTTGTGCAACCTCCCTCTTCTAAGAACCTGTGGGTGAACCTACAGCAAAGGATGCAGTTCATGCTGGACAATCCAATAATGAAGGTCCTCTCAATCTAGTTCAAGAGGGTATCAATATCCCTCCTCATCACATGGATCATGGGTTTGTGAATCCAACAGGGAAATAGAAGGCCCTTGTGAAGCAAGTTACTGATGATAGTGGTGCGCGGATGAAGATTTCAGTTAGGATGCAGTCACTTTCTGGGAGGCAGGCGACCAGCATTGAGCTCAATAATCATTTTGTAGGACTAGTGAATGATTACTTGGCTTTGTATCATGAGAGGGTTGTGCCTTTGACTGAAAGGTATTATGAGGGTAAAAGTTCTGCATCTCTAGGTGCTGGTGTTGAACCAATGATAGTCTCTATTGGCAACTGTGAACAAGACTTGGAGAATGTAAAGGCCTCTAATGTTGAGGAGGGCTCTGCAATAAATGAGGATGGCAGTATATTGTTGGATACTATAGTTGTAGAATGTATTGTGAAGAAGGGTATGCATGGTGGCCATGAATTTTTGGATCATTCCCACTACCTTGCCATGTTTGATCCTAATAGTCAGGTGCACATTTCTGGTAAATGGGGGGATTGTTCTGATAGAGACAAAAAAAACTATGGGGGTATGGTCTGGCCTTCCTATAGTGATGTTGTTCAAGGTTGCAAAAAGAGAGTGCCATAGAATGAGGAAGTGAGGACTGACACAACAAGAAGAATCCTGAGGAAAGACTATTCTTACTTTCCAATGCCTATAGCTACCAGGTCTTCTATCGGGAAGGATGGATGGACTGCACAATCTTTTAAGGAGTTTCTTTCTTTGGAGAAGCTGAAACTTAGAAGGAAGTATGCCAATATTTTAAAACACTATGAAAGTTCAGAGTGGAAATCGACTACCATGGAGGAAGCAATCTATCATGTATGTGGTGCTGGGTCTGATTTTTATGATCTGTAATTGTCTTTCTCCCCTTTTTGTGCCTTCTTGATGTACTTTTATTTTTATTTCTAATAAATGGTCAGAGGATTTCCTCTGACTAAGCTTCTCTGGTAGTAAGTGTCTCAACTATTGTTCACTATATGGTCTTGGGCCATCAAAAATCTAAAAAAAATAAAAAAAATTATTTTATTTTTAATAAAAAAATAAATATTAAAGAAAACTTTATAAATAAATATAACCTTATGAAACATTATAACTATCCCAGTTGAAATTATTTCACGCATAACTACTAAAAAATAATATCCATATTCTCTTACACCTTCTTGTTGATGAAAATTTTGTTCCAAAAAAAATTAATTCAAAATAAAAATTTTAAGTAATATATCCAAAATTTAGTAATTTTAAATGAAAATTCAACTTAGTTTGTACATATTTGATATCGGCGCTCTTCTTTATTATCATATTTCTAATGAAATTCCATTCCATGTTTGAAAATAATTTGAATAAAATAAATTTTAGTCATTATAATATAAATAGTTTTTAAAATATTCAAACTGATGTGTTCAATACCTTCTTAACATTTTCTCTCACTTCGCCATGGATAGAGCATAACCAGTATAATGTATTCTCTCTTAGAAAAAAAATCCAACATCCAATGGCCACTAATATATAATAAAATTTAATGTGACTTATTATTATGTTAAGAGATATATAAAACTTCATGAGAAATATGTTTTGTACACTTGAATATATGGAAACATCCAACAATAAATAATTTCATTCTTCTAAAATATTTCACAAATATAAACTTTTCATTATACATCAGTCACTATCCTGACTATAGGTGAAATAAACTATGGGTCCCTTAATCAATATACATCTATCTTGGAATGATCTATAAAAATTATAAAAATATTCCTAATAAAAAAACATAATTATAAATTTTCAATAAATTAAATGAAAATAAAAAAAACTTAATCGGCTTAAATGGAAAAAAAATCATCATGTTGATGCCCAACTAATCTCCAGCTACAATCTGCATGATATCACTTTTCAAAATCCTCACAATCATTACACACCCACAAATAGAAACTTTAATTAGAATCTCATATACATCTAATAAAAAATTTGAACATGTTGCTAATATATCTAGACTAGTATAAATTGTATCTAAAGTCATAACACTTTGTATTTTTTGTTGTCTATATAGTAATTATTTACCTTTAAAGTATTCCAATAAAAAATTAGGTAAATTTATAAACATTAAAATTATAAAAATAATTAATATAAAAATTAAAAAAAAAGATAAAATATATACATACCTCTATGGTAATATGTCAAGCAAGTCTAGATGTCCAAAATAAAAAGTGGTTGATACTTTGTCTAACTATACTCACTCTATCTGTAAGACATGGTATTTTTTCTAATTTATCTATAATATCTGATAAAGTTTCCATATGATAATCTATATCTATCTGTTTATGATGAATGGTATCACAGATATAAAATATCATCCCATATAAAATAATATGATCGGTATCATCAACATATAATTCAAAATAACTAGGACGTTGTAGAGGAGTGGGTGTATTCTTTGGATATAAGGAGTGGGGTATATAGATAGATATGTATTATTTGGATAAGTAGGAGAAGTGGGATATACTGGCAGAGGTGGAGGAGTTATATCAATAGTCTGAATCTGTCTTTTCATGTATGGAAACATTTATTGTACCAAATCTATGATCTTTTCCTCCATCATTACATGAATATCCTAAACATCATCTTCCAAATATTTTATTTTTTATAAACATTCTCAATTTAAGAAGCTTCAAAGAATGGAAGTGATATTTTACTGATACACCTATCTGGTATCTTCATATACAACCCACATGTTTGGGATTTCCTAATGCTGTAGCTAAAATATCTTGTCTACACTCAGCTATAAATACCCCTTGTGTTCTCTTCTCCTCAAGAGAATACTGTATAGAATAATTGAAAAAATAGGTAATGAATCACAATATATAAAAAATTTATTTAACATAAATAAATAAATAATGTAAACATCTTTTAATTCTATTGGATACAATCTTCAACTCTCAAATAAGATATTTTCCTTTTTTTCTTATATATTCCCTCTTCCATTTTTCATGTCTAGAGGGGGGGGGAGGTGCAACCTCTATAAACCCTTGAGACTCATATCTCAAATTTTGAAGTTTTTTTCTATATTTTGTTCTTCCAATAACGTATACCCTCCCTAATATAACGTATGAGGGTATATATTTCTATATTGAATATCCTGATGAGATCTTCTTGATTTATGTAAATTAATAGTTAAGAATAAAGAAATCATTAATATGGTCATTAATATAACAAAAACTTATAAAAGGTAATATTGGACTTACCAAATATGCTTCTCATCATCCACTTTCATAAAATTTCTTCCACGTATCTATATATATAAATGGATATATATAACATGGATTATGATATTATATATCCCCAAAAATTAAATGTGATGTAATGGATTACTTAAAATCCCTCCATATCCTAGAAGCCAATGATAAACATTTCCTCTTGACTCCTCCAGTATTAGGTATGTCATATTTCATCTGATAATAAGGTTAAAACATATATTACTATAAAAATTTCAAGATAAGTCAAAGAATAATAAATGATCTTACCAAATGGTCTCTTGCTAGTGAGATATTGTCACTTTTTCAACATTTCATCAATCATCAAAAAAATTCTAACTTTTCTTTTATCTTGAACTACTACAAAAGTCTTGAATTTTTTTAGATTTGGTCCTCTTATAATATCATTATCATCAAAGTCTATCAGTATCCTCTGGTTCTAGCTATGGGCAACTGATACTTTTGGTAAACGTTTGGTGCTGTATTTACCAACCCTCAAACACTTTTTCCCCCATGCAAGTAGATGTATCAAGTAAAGAAGGATGAGGAGGCTCATCAAGTGGAGAAAGTGTATGTTCCTCCCTAAAGGTATTAGTATGATCATCTCTAGAAGTATGTGATGGATCAAATGATTGATCTTTCTTTATCATAAAAACAAATAAAAAAACAACTAGTACACAAATATAAAAATTCAACTATTATATAAAAATATAAATAAGAAATAAACAATTATCAAACAAAAAGTAAACTAAACTAAATGTAACACATTTTTCTTCATATTTTTTATATTTAACTAAAATTCTAACAATATTAATGAAAGATGAAATGACATGAATGAATAAATACAAATCCAAAAATGGTGTGTGAATAGTGAAAATTCTCCAACTTTATAAATCATTTTTGCACCAAAATGATTTTTTTAATATACTCTTATATGATTTTTTTTGTTTTTATTTAACATATTAAATTTAAAATAATTGGTTTTCAAAAAAACTATTAATATATATGTTACATAAGGGTAAATATGGTAAAATAAACAAAACTAAGCTAATATAAATAAAAAACTTATTACTTATATTACATGTTTTAATAAAGAAAATAAAATTAAAATATCTAACAATTTATGAAATTTATAAAACTATATCAGGAATAAACATATTTTACCTATAATATTATGGGTTTATTTAAGATTTTTTCCCCAAATTACTTCAATCGTGATAATTTTGTATAAAACAATCCATTTATATGATGTTCTTATCAATATTATTTGTTAATATTTCTATAGAGGTATGGATCTCACATAAATCAACATCTTTATCAAGTTTATCATCACCAATATATTTTTTTTCTTATAAAACAATAGACCACTGTATATCAGATTGATCAAGAACATAGAAATTTTTTTCATGTGTTTCTATGATAAAAGGATCAGCTATGAATTCCAATTTATTCACATTAACTTATGTCATTGAAAATTCATAGTGCCTAACATTATTTTTATCGATAAACCATTTGCTTCTAAACACTGGATCATGAAATTTAATATAATAAACCTCCCATATTTCTTCAATGACTTATTAATATGCATTTGATATGTATATTGGGTTTTTTCATGGGCACTTGAAAAATGGATTACTTTTGTGAACAACAATACACTACTATTTTGAACAACACTTCCACTGTCCTGATCTTTCATATGAAATGTATAGCCATTGATGTCATAATCGAACCATGATATCAAATTTAAATTTGTACCACCCATTAACCATCCTAATGTTTCCAACTCATCTGATCTACCAAGAATGGTCTCCTTAAACCATGGAAAAAAGTTTTTTTTTTCACATTCAAAATCCTCATATCTTTCTTCTTTGGATAACATTGTTTTGACACATTAATATGAAATGTTATATATGGTTAAGCATCTTATATGTTGTTCAAGATGTATAAATTCACCTTATTTATCTGTTCACCTATCAATAATTTTAATTTCATGTCATGGATCCCCTTTCCCCTATAATTAACTCGTTCATGGTGAGATTTAGTAAAATCTATGTGCTCCACTACAAAAAAATAGCTTGAACAAAAATCTGAAACCTTCTTAGAAATATACTTCTCAATAATGAAGGCTTAAAGTTGATATGAATTCTTAACATACCCCTTAAATATCTTCATATATATTTCGGAATGATACATCCAATATAGATATATAGGTCTTAAATGCTTTATTTATTGCACCAAGTGAACCATTCATTTCATCATGATATCAAAAAAAGATAGAGGAAAATATGTTTTCAATTGAAAAAGTATAGATTCTTCTTCATTCTCTAAAGTGTTAAAAACATTAGAATCAATCACCTTATCATAGATTGAATTTAAAAATAATAAACCTTCATAATATCCATTTTGATATGGATGGAAAATATTACATGCAATTCAACTGGTTGGAGTTATTGCATCATGATGTGATAATCATTAGATTTCATACCTATTAACTTCAAATACTTTAAAGACACAAAAAATTTACATTTTAAGAATAACCATGTAGCGCTATGATATCATGAATACATTGAAAAAAGTTAATTTTAATCCTCTTTTATAATGTATGAAAAGATGGGGTAGGAATGTTCACCTTCCATTAGGAATGGGAGTCAAATTCAAATGTATTCCCATTGAGAGTAAGTCCAATATTGCATTCAACCAATATTTAGTATTTTCATTAATATCTAACAAAGTTCCAATCAATATATAGTAACATATCCACATTCATGACATAAATTTTATGTTTGAACTCATGATATCTCCAATTTGGTGGCTCAAAAAATATCGACCATTTCTTCCAAATATTTCTATCATTACCAGATTTGTGTGTCATTCCGAATGTCACTTCAATATTTTAAACCCTCCCAAAATACCGATTAGGGGATAAAGGTTTTAGAGAAATATCAAATTAATGTGATCCATTTAATTCCTTTTTACATATTATTCAATTGTGATCCATAGACAAAAACTTTTGATGACCCATGTACACTGTTTTTCTCCCATGATGTAGTTGATAATATTAAGTATGTTGTTCACTGTATCCAGAAAAATGTCCATATATTTGGAAGTCATGTATAGTGAACATAATAATTTTATATAGTTGAAAATATTCCAATTTAGAAGAATCATACGCCCTTATACCTTCCTCTGATAATAGTTTCAAATCATCAAATAATGGTTATGAGAAAACATCAATTTTATTTTTGGATTGTTTTGGTCTATAAATCATTAAACTCAACATGACATATTTTAGATTAATACAAAATTCGGGATATGATTTATATATTACCAATTAAATAGTCCATGAACTATATGTTCTACTAAGGCTTCGATATGGATTCATCATATCCATCTTTAGTCCAAGTATGATATTTCAAACTTCATTTTAAAATGTAGAAAACTGGTGATCAATTTTCTTCCACTATAGAAAATTAGCTGGATTCCATAATTTTCCATCACATATCTACTCATATGTACGCCATATTAAACTTTTTTCATCATGTGAATTTGTAAGTAAACATTTCAATTGAGGAATTATAGGAAGATACAAAAATTCCTGGGTAGGGGTCTATGTAACTATGCAATCTGCATGTGATGTTTCTTTCAACTTATATCATGATGTCCCACATTTAGGACACCATGAAATAAATTTGTATTCCTTTATATATAGCACACATCCATTAAGTAATGCATGTAATTTTTTATACCCCAATCCCCTCAAGCATATTATTTTCTTTTATTTATAGTGTAAACCTATAAAATCATTGTATTTAGGAAGAATATCTTTCAACAATTATAGCAACACTATAAAATCTTGTCACTCCATTCATGCTTCAGCTTCAAGTTAATCAATATTAACACCATCGATAAAACTGTAACTTATGTAAAACCAAGATACAATGGTTTTTCAGATTCTCCATATAGATGATAAATTTTCAATTCTTTCTCAATATCTAATACTTAAATATCATGAATCATTTCTTTAATTTTATCAACCTTATTGTCTTTCAAAGAATCGTCATCAAGAGATCAAAAATTCTACCTAGTTTAACCATGCCAAATAAAAGGGCTATAACTCTAATTAAAACCATGAATAATTAAATGATCTTTGATCTCAAATCTTTTCAACTTTTTCATGTTTAAAAATTTCATGCATAGATAAAAAAACATGTTGTTTTTTGGAAAATTTATTTAAAAAAATTCAAAAAAAGTATCATCACCATCCTTATATTCATCAATTATTTGAAGTTCCATAATCCAACTTTGACTCATTATTATCTATAAAAAATATATATATATTCAAGATAAACCAATTTTAAATTTATATCAAAGATTCCATAATTTAAAAATAACTCAATTTTGAAATATAAAACAAATATATATGTATTTGAAAATTATATTTATAAATTCTGGAAAATAATGGAATATAATTTTTAATATAATTAGTAAATCATAAAAATAAATGCATAGAAGTAATTTAAAAAAGAAAATATAGTTAAAATAATCTTTCAATTTTTATTTTCTTCTGAATTAAATTAAATGAAACATGAAATTGAATATTATTGAATAGAATCCAAATCAAGTGTGGATTTTCTATTTTGATTAGTATCTTTAACATCAAATTTTCTAAAAAAATAATTTCATGAAAAATAAAAAAATTATTAGTTAAAACATTATTTCATACTATAATATAATTGTATATTAGATTTCAAACAACATAATAATGAATTTTTTATGTGGTACTCATAAATATACATGATTAATATAATATATTATTTATGTCTAATGTATTTTTAAAATTTTGCAATGCATATTATGTACTATGTATTCTATAAAAACATGTTTTATTTGAATGTAACACATTAATAACCCACATTTTAAATATTAAATTCTACTTCATTTGATATAATAAAAATAATAAATTATTTGGAGAAACATGCTTTCAGTTTGAATACCATGTGATGTATGTGTAACTCTATGAAAATATATCTATCATAATATAACAAAGATATGTAAAGAAACCTATTGATAGTTCCTATTTATTATTCACTAATAATGAAAATATTATATTGATAGTAACTCATAATATGAAAACTACATATTTAATATATGATTTTTTGAGTTAAGAATATGCTCTCATCAAAAGAAAAGTATTGATATACATAAACAATAGTTATATGATATTTTATATTGAAATGTATGAAAATTCAAATGTATGTATATATTACATTTTAAGATTACTAAGTCACTAATAAGTTCCTAACACTAATTGAAATTTTTTCATATATATGGAATTGTATGAAAACACAATGACTAATTTACAAACATCATCCAAATAAGCAACATTTTGCGATTCAGTGGAAAAATTTAAGATGGGATGCAGTATAAAAATCTATGAAAAAAATCAGTTCAAATTCCTTTTTATTTAATATAAACACCAAAACATTAAGATAGGATTCAATCCACACACTTTTCACTTAAATCAATGCATAACTAAGGTATTTGAATATGGTAATGAAAGATTTTAGATGAGAAGATCTATATTCCAAAGAAAAATAATGAGATTGATGAAATATGAGGGTTTAATAAGATTTTAATGTGATATTTTAGTACACAGAATAGAAAATAAAATAAAATTTAGGGCTTTGGCTCTATTGAATTATCAAAAGAGAGGATCGATGTGTTAGGATTACCTGAGGGTGGAGAAAATCAAATGTGCAATAATAAGGCCAACAAAACCTAATGATCTATGAAGATAGAAATCCAATATTTGTGTCCACTAGATCTATTAAATGAGGGTTAGGGCTTCCTCATGTGATAAATGAGTCGGATTTTGCAAGAGATAATAACACTGAAATGATTTATACTGACGATTCATAAAATTTTAAACAGTATATAATATCGGATATATTTTAACCGATGTTAAAAATCATATTTTTACGTCAGTTATCATATAACTGACATGAAAAAAAATGAAATTTTCTTTATCATGTCCATTAGATGATAACTAACGTGATAAAACTTATTCATCACATAATTTATTATGTAAACAACATCATAAAGAGGGTAACTTTATTTATCACATCAGTTATTATAAAACCAACATGATAAAGAAACAAACTTAGATTTTCACATTAGTTATTATTTTACTGAAGTTGAAAAGAATGTTAACTTCTTTATCACATTGGTTATTATATAACCAACATGAAAAAATAATGATAAATATATTTTTAATATTGGTAATAAATAACTGACATTAAAAAGATGATGTGATAAATAATGTTTATAATATTGGTTACACAACCCTGAATGATAAGGCTTCGTAAAAAGGATGGATTCATGGTTGATGTGGTCAGTGGATAACCCCTATTACTTGGACATAGTAAGACATGATCTAGTAATGGGTTAATTTCCTATAAAAAGGTTCCTTCCCTGATGGAGCAACATTAACAATCAACTCTCTCAATTTTGGGTGTTTTTTATTTTGTGAGGTGGTGTATTCACTTATTCAAGGGAGAGTTTTATGAGCGTATCATCCTTGTAATAGTGAGAGTTTTAGTAATTTCATTTATCATAGTTAGATCCTTCTATTTTTATATGGTTTGGATGCCTCATTATTAGGGGGTTTTTGGCATCACATATTTGGTCATCTTTCCCCCATTTGTTCACATTATTTTTATCTCAAATTTATCAATGCACTAGTGAGCCAATAATTTTTTATCCTAATAGAGGGATTGTTTTCTCTATTTAGTTTCACCATTCATTTTTCAGTCATCACCTTCTATCTCCACAAGTTGAACCATTACGTTTCCATGACTTGTTGTGTATGTGTCAGTGATTTTTGGTTCCCTTGGTTTTGAAGAATGTATCCACCCCTTAATTCTTCTTATGTTGGATATTATGAACAATTGTTACTTGGCCATGACAAACTTATTTTCAATTAACCACTCATGATTCCCCATCTTTTGACTCTCTCCCAAACATGGAGTTTTTTCATTTATGGTGACAGGTCTTCGGTTGGTGTGTGTGAAAACTCATTACAGGTGTAGTCATATTTCATCTGTTTTTCATTCTGGTTTGAGTGGTAGTGGTGGGGTGTACTCGTTTTTGAATCATATTTTACTTTTGGATCTTGGGATTTCACAGTGAGTGTGAGTTTCCAGTGACATGGTGATTCCAATGATGGAATACAAGAAAAACCTAGAGTGTTCGCCTATTAGGGATGAAATTTGTGGGTAAGGGAAAGATAGTGAGTCCACGGGTGGAAGGGATAGTAAAACTGTCACGACCCGTCCTCAGGGTCCATGTCGTGACTACCCCAAGCCCCCCTTCCATAGGCCAGGGGCTCGCGACTGGAACCAAAGGCGTAAATCCCGATAAAAGGGAAGGTATTGCCTTTATATAAGTAAACAAACATAACCAGAGTATAAGCAGAATCAAACACTAAGTAAGCAGTATAACAAGTGTGTTGAAAGTACAAAGGGGCCGGAATACAAGCCCAGCAGTAAAGTACAAGGAAAAGACAAAACAGTAGGAAGGTGTCGAGCTGCTCTTGGATCGTCCTCCATAGTTCCTACCTGAAGGGTAGGTACAGATGCCCACCTCAGCTCTCCACGTTCTTCTATCACCTTCGGGTACCGTCTCGTCGTGAAGTCCACCTCCGAGTACTGTCTCGTCGTGAAGTACACCTCCGGGTACCGTCCAGCTCTACAAGCCTCAACCACGATCAGTGATGTCCGTCGTCTGCATCCAACACAACGAGGTGCGGGCATAGCCCGTGCAGGGGTGAGTATAATGATACTCAGTAGGGACCCCGAGACCCCCGAAGGTCTCCTAGAATCCAAAAAGGATAAACCAAAAAGGAAATATATAATCATGAAGTATCAACCAACTCTACTTAGGTATATTCCCATACATATACCTAAGTTATCAATCTCACTTTGGCTCCAAATTTCGAGCCCAGGCACAATCCAATCCACACAGGAAAGAAGTCAATCATACCAATGATAATGATTGAAAGACAAGACTCAGCTCACACAGGTATACTACTAACGAAGTGGGGTGGAGACGATTAGATATAACCTCTCAATCATCTCCTCTACCGAACCCACGTAGAATCCAAGTACAGAAGTCGTTGCTGCCGAACCCACATAGGATCCAAGTACAGTAACCATCACTTCTGAACCCACGTAGGATCCAAGTACAGTGGTCATCACTGTCGAATCCACGGAGGATCCAAGTACAGTCGTCCTCACGGCCGAACCCACGTAGGATCCAATTACAGAAGTCGTCATTGCCGAACCCACATAGGATCCAAGTACAGTAACCATCGCCGCCAAACCCACGTAGGATCCAAGTACAGTCGGCATTTCTGCTGAACCCACATAGGATCCAAGTACATTCGGCATCACTATCGAACCCATGGAGAATCCAATTACAGTCGTCCTCACCGTCGAACCCACGTAGGATCCAAGTACAGTCGTCTTCGTCATCGAACCCACGGAGGATCCCAGCACGGTAGTCGTCACAATCGCAGCCAGCTCTAGGGTTCACGCACACAGCGTACTCGATTCTGGGAGGGTCCGCTCCTCAAGTAAAGGATTTGATACATCAACAGTCATGAATTCCATAGTTGATGTATCCCGAGGTTCTGTCTCGTCAAAAGAAACTCAACGTGACAGACAGCGCGTCAATCGGACCCCCGGTCTGAGAGATATTGGCTTTTCTGTTCTAGGGTCCCGGTTGGAAATATGCTCGTTCCAGACCCATCCATTTACCAAAGTTGTCCAAAACTTACTTATAGTTTTGCAAAATGACCGTCTCATCAAGAGGAATCCAACAAAGTCGACGGCACGTCAATCGGAAGTCCGAAGCTCAAGTTATAAGTGTTTCCGCTCCGAGGGCCCAGTTGGTTTCGGGTTCGAACCAACCCAGCCGTACCCATACTTCGCCTAAACCATGATTGTAATATACCTAAATGACTGTATCGATCCAAGTAATCCTACGCAACTAACGGTGCATAGATCAGAGGTACACAGCTCAACTTATAGGTGTTTAACTGAATTTGGTCTGAAAATAGGGGGTCTAGGCCCGGTCCGACCCAGCCAAACACCCCCTAGGTCGGCCCGAACCTGTTCGACCCGACCTGGTTCCGGGTTCGGTCTGGCCCTGCCAGCGCGGAGCGGTCCGGCCTGACCGGTGCGGCCCAGTCCGTATAGCCCGCCCCAGCCCGGTCGGGGGAGGCTGGCTCGGCCAGTCGGTCGAGCGTGTTGCGCCGAGCAGTGCCCCCCCCCCCCCCCCCCGTTGATTGATGCCGGTGGAACCCTCTAGCACCGCCCTGCCTCTCGGATCCTACATGGCCACGGGATCAGTTGCACCGCCACCGCGGCTGTTGTCGTGGCAGGTTTCCTCCTGCGGCACGCCGGCAACGGCTTCCACGGACCACCAGACGCGCTCAGGTGGTCCGATTCTCCCACCACTTGCACCTCTGGCTCTCTCGGGACCCGATCTTCATTGTGACGGCTTCCAAACGCTGTTTCAGTCCCATTCCATCGTCGCCCATCAATCCGCGCATAGACAAACAATCTACGGATCGTCGTCGGGCTGTGTTTGTTCGGCACGCTCCCTCCGCGTTAGTCGATAGAAATAGGTCGGACAAAAATGATGTTCAACGACATATGAGGAACAATTTTAATCAATTAAAATTGAACTTAATTTCCAACAATTCCCCCGCAAACAATTATTCCCTACCCGCAAATAGAATCATTCTCGGATCAACTTGACAATGAATTGATCCGCGTTCTTTGTTTTAGAAGGGAAGAATCATGGGAATATAAACATACTCAAATTAAACCCCTAACTCAACAATCGATGTCAAACATCAGTGTCGCGGAAGACGACGTCGCGAGGTGAGGATCTGTAGACGTCGTCGGAGTGTGCTGAGGAGGAAGCGGCGTCTCCTCTCTTGTTGCGGAGAAGAGAAAATAAGACGCGTTGTTGTTGACGAGTTCCCCACGTCGGTGTCTCCTCCCTTGTCGCGGAGGAAGAAGATAATGGGGAACCGTGGTCACCGAGTCATTCTACGTTGAAGGGAAGATGTTCTTTG
Organism: Viscum album; assembly: GCA_963277665.1. Taxonomy (NCBI): domain Eukaryota; kingdom Viridiplantae; phylum Streptophyta; class Magnoliopsida; order Santalales; family Viscaceae; genus Viscum; species Viscum album. The sequence goes on from OY728159.1 coordinate 182,878,085, forward strand.
TCGAAGAAGAACCGTTCTTCGTTGAGGATGAAGTTCTTCAAAGAAGGAGAACTTCCTTCTTCTTTCACACAAAAGCTCTCTCCAATATTTCCCACACAACAAGCCCATCAAAATTAAAATAAGACTACCATTATTTTAATTAAACTTGTCATGCCTTCAAAATTTAAAATCCATTTCACTTAATTAATTAAATCAAGAGTTTTTTAATTAATTAAGTGATAGGTTGGAAAGTTTTAATGAAGTGATAGAGAGAGAATAAGGGTCCTCATTAATTTAGGGTAGTTGTCAAGTTTGAAGGGGGATTTTATGAGAGTTAAAAGAGAGTTATGTGAATGTGAAAGGTTGGGGATCGTGTGGGCCCCACCTCACAAATATCCTTACATGGGTAGTTAGAAGCTTGTGGGTCCCATCCCAACTCCCCCATGTAGGATATAACCACTTTAGAAATAAAAATAAAATTGTCCCACAATTTTATTCACTTCTCATTTAATACACAAATTCTAACTTCTCCTCCTGTGAAAACGCAACCGCGATAAAGGTCCTCTTAAGAAATTATCGGCGTTTCAGGTGCATCAGTGCCCTCATATTTTAATTCCGAGCACCGGTTCAAAAGATAGAAAAACTCGCACGTACGTTCACTGAACGTACCCGAACAAAACTTCGGAAATTGATTCCGGGCACACCGGGCCTCAGAATCAAGTGTCGTTAGAAGCCACAAACTCATAAAATTCCAAAGTATTTATGAAAATAATTTCCTTGAAATTTATGGGTCTTTACATTACTCCCACCTCAGGGATTTATGTCCTTGTAAAGCTACATCATAAACTAGGGAAACAAATGAGGGTACTGTGCAAACATCTGAGCCTCCCACTCCCATGTGCTCTCTTGGAGGTTCTCGTGCTGTCAACGAATGTGCACAAGAGGAATCGACCATCCACATAGGACCCGCTCCTGTCGATCCTCGATCTCCACTGGGACCTCCATGAAGGTAGACCCGTCATCGATGTCCAGCTCCCCGTGATCAATAATGTGGGTCGATTCGTGCACGTATCTCCTCAGTTGAGATTTTTGGAAGACATCGTGCACCTAGTGAAACTGTGGTGGAAAGGTCAAGCAGTAAGCCACCTTGCCTACCCTGCTGAGGACCTAGAAGGGTTTGATGAACCTCGGAGATAACTTTCCGCTTCGGCCACATCTCCGTAGACCTCATCGAGGTGATACTCGTATAAAGACGTGGTTTCCACCCTCGAACTCTAGAGGCCTCTGTTCCCTATTTGGAACTGAAAACTCAAAACTTCTGCTTCCATGAGGGTATGGTTGGCCAACTCAAGAGTGAGTGGCTGCACCCTCTTATGCATGAGTTTATCCTATGCTTCATGGGTTTCCATTTTCGCTGACTAAGGTAAAACCTTATCCCAATATTGTATATAAACCACAACCTTTTTGCCTAATTCAGTCAATTTGCGTATGAACTATGGTTGCCCAATCCATACCCGAACTAATTTGGTAAGGCCTCAATGCTGCCACCAAGAGGTTCCAACCGAAACTCTCGCCTCAAGGGTCAAATCACACCATCGGCGTAAGCGTGATTATTGAGTCTCCTCCAAAAGTTATCTCCAGACATGAGAGTCAAGTCAATGGATTAACCGGAAACTCTAGGTCTGGGACAAGATTCGTGGAAGGAAGGGATGATTCGTATCAATGTCTGTTGTTACGGCAGCTAGTAGTAGACACAAACCGTAATTCGAATCATTTCTAGAGCCCTTGGGTCACACTCTTTGACTGCATGCAGCTACTCTCTGCCCCTGCCCTCCAGCTCCCTGAGCCTGGCGGGAACTACAAAGGAGGGTGGTTGTAACATGTCGAAATGCTCACCACCCCATGATGCTCTCTTAGCTCTGCTTCCACCTCTGTTGTCCGGTATATTCATCTATCCTTAACACTTCCTCCTCCAAAACATTCTACATACTCAAGTCTCTGAGACTGGCGCCAGTTTAATGCTTCTCACTGCTAACATTCACTGGCTATATTCGCTCATCCAAAGATCGTTCAACCACAAAGGTTCTCTCCATCCCCCTAGCATAAGTAGGAATGCTTTAGAGGAAAAATCGCGGCTTGTATTTCCTCAAACACACCTCGTTCAGAGGTCCAAGCTCTAAAGCACTGATCGCTTCGTATTCATCAAGTACCAGGAACGATCGGTACGCCTCGATGAATACTCAGCTACCAACATGTCGTCCTGTAGAAGCTGTATAAGCTCTAGAAAACTCTCAGACACCTCCTCAAGCCAGTCCTATGCCACCTATGAGTCGGGCTCTCCTCAGAACCTGAGGGGTATCTAATGCTGAAACATGTGTAAGGCACTAAACCTACATGTGTCATCTACCGGTACTTCCGGTTGTAACTGCTGACCATCAGGTAATGATATAGCTGGCACACTACCCGAAGGTACTATCTCGGGCAACGGTCCACATACCGTAGCCTTCTCACTAAGTGGACCTTCCTCATGGTCACTCGCTGAGAGAGACTAGTATCTAAGATCACTATCTACTCTACTAGTGTCTCAACTAGGTAGAAAACTCTTGCAATCGCCTCCATCTAGTCCTCTGCTATCCGGGAATTTGTCTCGCCTCATATCCTCAGAGGCCTCTGTTGCTGGAACTAGTGCAACGTGCTCTGTTAGCGTGCACCGTCCGCTAGTACGTCTGGTGGAATCTGTTTCCCAATGGTTAGTGGTGCTGCTAGTACACCACCCGAAGGTGCCAATATAGAAAGAGGGCCTTGCACTGGAGCCTCGTCGCTCGGTGGGCTGTCATCGGGTACTCTTTAGGAACTCCAAATGACTATCTGCATAGAGACATCCCGAACAGATGCGACATGGTCAAATGATTATACCTGGTGAGCTGACTTGGTTTGAGCTGACTTAAAGAAAAGTTTTGAAAACACACACGCAATCATTGTTTTCGTGCACTGAGTCGGAAATCAGAAGTCAGGGTCCTGGTGTATGGATACGTCGGTCGCCGCACCAACACTGGACTCCCTAGACTAAAAACCACACTCGGTACCCTTAACACTATTGCTTCATAGAAAGGGAATATCAAAGTTCTAAGTTCTGCGGTAGAACCGACTCCTCTGATACCAATTTGTCACGAACCGTCTTCAGGGCTCGTGTCGTGACTACCCCAAGCCCGCCTTCCGTAGGACAGGGGATGGCGACTAGCACCAAAGGCGTAAATCCTGATATAAGGGAAGGCATTGCCTTTATATAAGTAAACAAACATAACCAGAGTACAAGAGGAAGAAAACACTAATTAAGCAGTATAACAAGTGTGCTGAAAGTACAAAGGGTCTGGAATACAAGCCTGACAGTAAAGTACAAGGAAAAGACAAAACAACAGGAAGGTGTCGAGCTACTCCTGGATCGTCCTCCGGAGTTCCTACCTGAAGGGTAGGTACAAATGGCCACCTCATCTCTCCATGTCTTTCTATCACCTCCGGGTACCGTCTCATCATGAAGTCCACCTCCAGGTATCATCTCGTCCTGAAGTCCACCTCCATGCACCATCCAGCTCTACAAGCCTCAACCATGATTAGTGATGTCCGTCGTCTATATCCAACACAATGAGGTTCGGGCATAGCCCGTGAAGGGGTGAGTATAACGATACTCAGTAGGGACCTCGAGACCCCCGAAGGTCTCCCAGAATCCACGAAGGATAAACCAAAAAGGAAAGATACAAACACAAAGTATCAACCAACTCTAATTAGGTATATGCCCATACATATACCTAAGTTATCAATCTCACTTTGGCTCCAACTTTCGATCCCAGGCACAATCCAGTCCACACAGGAAATAAGTCAATCATACCAATGATAATGATTGATAGACAAGACTCTGCTCACATGGGTATACTACTCACGAAGTGGGACGGAGACGATTAGATATAGCCTCTGAATCATCTCCTATGCCGAACCCACGTAGGATCTAAGTACAAAAGTCATCGCTGCCAAACTCACGTCGGATCCAAGTACAGTAACCATCACTGCAGAACACACGTAGGATTCAAATATAGTCGTCATCGCTGCCGAACCCACGGAGGATCCAAGTACAGTCGTCCTCACTGCCGAACCCACATAGGATCCAAGTACGGAAGTCATCACTGCTGAACCCACGTAGGATCCAAGTACAGTAACCATCGCTGCCGAACCCACGTAGGATTGAAGTACAGTCGCCATCGCTGCCAAACCCACGTAGGATCCAAGTACAGTTGTCATCGTTGCCGAAACCATGGAGGATCCAAGTACATTCTTCCTCACTTCCAAACCCACGTAGGATCCAAGTACATTCGTCTACATTGTCGAACCCATAGAGGATCTCATCACGGTAGTCGTCACAGTCGCAGCCAGCTCTAGGGTTCCCGCACACAGCGTACTCGATTCCGGGAGGGTCCGCTCCTCGAGTAAAGGGTTCGATAAATCAACTGTCACGAAGTCCAGAGTTGATGTATCCCGAAGTTCTGTCTCATAAAAAGGAACTCAACGCGACAGACGGCGCGTCAATCAGACGCTCAGTCTGAGAGATATTGTTTTTTCCGTTCCAGGGGCCCGGTTGGAAATATCCTCGTTCCAGACCCATATATTTACAAAAGTTGTCTAAAACTCACTTATAGTATCGCAAAAGTACTGCCTCATCAAGTTGAATCCAACAAAGTCGACGGCATGTCAATCGGACGTTCGGAGCACAAGTTTTAAGCATTTCCGCTCCGAGGGCCTGGTTGGTTTCAGGTTCGAACCAACCAGGACATACCCATACTTCTCCGAAACCTTGATTTTAATATACTAAAACGACCGTCTCGATCCAAGGAATCTTACGCAACTTACGGTGCATTGATCAAAGGTCCACAACTCAAGTTATGGGCGTTTAACTGAAGATGGTCTAAAAATAAGGGGTCTGGGCCCGATCTGACCCGGCCCAACACCCCCTGGGTTGGCCCAAACCGGTTCGACCCGAACCAGGTCCGGGGCCGGCCCGGTTGGGAGTGGCCTGGTCTGCATAGCCCGGCCCGTCCCGGCTGGGGGAGGCTGGCTTGGCCAGTTGGCCGAGCGTGTTGCGCCGAGCCCCCCCCCCCCCCCCCCCCCCCCCCCGTTGATTGATGTCGGCGGCGACCGCTGGCACCACCCCGCTTCCCGGATCCCGCGTGGCTGCGGGATCTGTTGCACTTCCGCCGCGGATGTTACCATGGTGGGTTTCTTCCAACGGCGCACCGCTGCCGCCAGACGTCAGCACCACCGTGCCGGCGTGGCGCGTCGGCAGCGGCTTCCGCGGACCACTGGACGTGCTCTAGTGGCCCGATTCGCCCACCGCTTGTGCCTCTAGCTCTCCCAGGACCCGATCTTCACCGCGACAACTTCCAAATGCCGTTGTGGTCCCGTTTCATCATCGCCTGTCAATCCGCACATAGACAAACAATCTGCGGAGGGTCGTCAGTCCATGTTTGTTCAGCTCACACCCTCCGCGTTAGTCGATAGCAATAGGTCGGACAACAATGATGTTCAACGACATATGAGGCACAATTTTAATCAATTAAAATTGAACTTAATTTCCAATAATTCATCTGCAAACAATTATTCCCAACCCGCAAATAATGTCATTCGAGGATCAACTTGACAATGAATTGATCCGCGTTCTTTGTTTTAGAAGGGAAGAATAATGGGAATATAAACATACTCAAATTAAACCCCTACCTCAACAATCGATGTCGAACATCGGCATCGTGGAAGACGATGTCGCGAGGTGAGGATCCCTAGACGTCTTCGGAGTGCACCGAGGAGGAAGCAGCGTCTCCTCTATAGTCGTGGAGAAGAGAAAATAAGATGCGTCGTTGTTGGTGAGTTCCCCATGTCGGTGTCTCCTCCCTTGTCGCGGAGGAAGAAGATAATGGGGAAGCGTGGTCTCCGAGTCATTCTACGTTGAAGGGAAGATGTTCTTTGTCAAAGAAGAACCGTTCTTCGTTGAGGATGAAGTTCTTCAAATAAGGATATCTTCCTTCTTCTTTCACACAAAATCTCGCTCCAATATTTACCACACAACAAGCTCGTCAAAATTAAAATAAGACTACCCTTATTTTAATTAAACTTGTCATGCCTTCAAAAAATAAAATCCATTTCACTTAATTAATTAAATCAAGAGTTGTTTAATTAATAAAGTGATAGGTTGGCAAGTTTTAATGAAGTGAGAGAGAGAGATAGGAAGGGTCCTCATTAATTTAGGGGATTTGTCAAGTTTAAAGGGGGATTTTATGAGAGTTAAAAGAGAGTTATGGGAATGTGAAAGGTTGGGAATCATGTGGGCCTCACCTCACAAATATCCTAACATGGGTAGTTAGAAGCTTCTGGGTCCCATCCCAACTCCCCCATGTAGGATATAACCACTTTATAAATAAAAATAAAATTGTACCACAATTTTATTCACTTATCATTTAATCCACAAATTGTAACTTCTCCTCTCGTGCAAACGCAGTCGCGGTAAAGGTCCTCTTAAGAAATTACCAGCGTTGCGAGTTCATCGGTGCCCTCAGATTTCAATTCTGAGCACCAGTTCAACAGATAGAAAAACTTGCACGTACGTTCACTGAAGGTACCCCAAAAAAAATTCGTAAATTGATTCCGGGCACACTAGGCCTCGGAATCAAGTGTCGTCAGAAGCCACAGACTCATAAAATTCCAATGTATTTAAGAAAAAAAATTCTTTGAAATTTCCAGGTTTTACATAAAATTAGGGTGAATGTGATTGAGAAACCATAGTAGTAGTGTAGGGCTCTAGGGACCCTATAATTGGGGTGGTCAATGAAACAGTGGAAGGAAGTGGTGGTGGAATCATGGGTGGTGGCGCTGGTGGCGGTGAACTAGACCGGGAGGAGATGGGGAGGACCTTAGTGTGGTTAAAGGGTAGCTTTAATGAAATGTAGAAGACTATGATACACCTGATTGGGGTGCTGTCTTGTTGTGATGATGTATAAAATTCATCGTCAGAGGTGATACTGCAAAAAATAGAGAGGCTGGAAATAGAGGTGAAGTAGAAGAGGAAGAGGAGTTGTGAGTTGGAGATGGAGATGGAGATCTTGAAGGTGAATATTGGGGAGGCCAATGCGGAAAGTGAAATTTGTAGGGGGGGTTATGGGAAATTTTTATGGGATTTTATAGTGAATGTTTTCAAAATTTTAATTGTTTATTATTATATTTATAATCTTAACCTAATGGGATTTTTTGTTAGAAACTCCAATATAAATTTTCTATACATATTTTGAAATTTAATTAAAACTGGTAATTTACCCTACTTATATCCACTGCAAATTCCCAAAAGGAATTCCAAGATTCCATTTATACTCTAAATTTTCACTGTGAATTCATAGTTGTAATTATGAGTTGAAAATTTTAATTATTTTAGAATAAGTGGTTTATAGTTTCAAATTGATTTAAAGTAGAGATTTCTTCTGGTATATCACTATTGAAATATAAAATAGAATCAAATTGAAAATTTTCACCTGGAATTTTAATTGGAAGTTTCCACTAGAAATTACCAATGTTAATTCCGAATGAGAACTCCCATGCAGTGGAAATTTCTAATTGATTCCAAGAAGGACCTAAAGAAATTTTCAATGGTAATTTCAATTGTAAATTCCACTTTTAATTTTCACATGGAATTCCCAGATGAAATCTATACTGGATATTCACACTATGAATTTGCATTTGTAATTACCATTTAATATTTTCAAAAGATTTAGAAGAACTGATTTTTGATTTATAATTGATTTAAAGTGGAAATTCCATCTTTTATTTTGATATCAGGATTTAAAATTAAATGGAATTAGAAATTTACGATTGGAGTTTCCACTGAAACTTTCCAAAATTTTCCAATGGGAATTTACAATTGATTAAAAATAAATCACCCCATCAAATACCATTTATAAACAAAGGTGATCTGATAATTTTTTAACATAAATTTAATAGCTCATAATGAGCGTGATCAAGATAAATCTAGACAATGTACATGATCCGGAACATATAAAATCGATAGATTCGAATACTATGCAGAATTCATCTGACTATTACATGAGGAATCATAACAAAGATAACATTACAAACTCAAATTTCAATGTAAAAATTTTCATCGATATAGATGATGTTCCAAATTTAGGAAAAAAACACCCCATCTAATACTATTTATAAACAGAGTGATGTCTCTCTACTACAGAATATTATCAATTATCATATCATGTTTATGTTTCTTTAAATTTTTTATATTATTTCAGCTGAAAACTTCTTCCAAATATTATTTCTATATACAAAATCAATGAGCAGTACATATTTCAATGTATTGAATTTTTTTTGTACAATGTATAGAATTTTACCACCCGACTACATATTTAATAAACTGGTCACCAACTCTTGTTCCTCAGATAGGTTTCATGGAGATATAATTTTTAAAAACCATATTTTAATATCCATGACTAACAATTTCCAATGGATATTATATAAGTTTACTAGAAAGAACAAAAACATTGAGCTCCGCGTACTAGCATCTGCTACCCGATTCAAAAATCTTTACTTTAATTTCTCATTTCTTAAGTAATGAAATCCCTAAAAGCCGATGAAAAAAAATAAAACCCAATAATATAATAATTGTTAACTTTAAAAATGAAGTTAAATAATGTGAAAAATGGAAAATGTGATCATTCATTATGTCAAAAATGAACTACAGTCTTACTGTAAAGGTGCTCAGCAATAAGGAAAAACTTTCCAATTTGGCATAGCTAGCCATACTAAGTAGCCAACATCTTTGTTAAACTATCACCATGTCTGAATATATGACCTATTTACAAAAATATAACTTAATAAAAGATAACAAACAAGTTTTTTAAAATAAACTCATATAACACACACCATACTAGGTGTACATCTCCTATTTAACAAATCAATAATGTTTTTCATATTGATCTGATATGATTTGTCTGTAGATTCCCATAATTCACTACTATTATCATGTAAGGTCATTTTTTTTATTATAGAGTAAAATATATTAAAATATACTATAACTACAAAAATTTAGTAATATTACCTCTCCCCATCAGCATCATGCGTCATTTTCATCAGTTTTGTATCACGTTTCTTCACTATAGTTCTCTACTTCATCCACCTAGGAATTAATTGTGATAGATTTTGTTGAATTATAGGCCTATTATTTATAGTCACCTCCAAATATATATATATATATAAGGATATTGATATTTGGTTTCCCCACCAGACTCTTCACACCACTAATCAATAATTTCGGTATCTCTAAGCCAGAAGCGGAGGCACTGGACTGCTCATCACATTTTAGTTTTTCCTTATTCAATTATTCATTGAAATATTCCACCTCCTCATTTACCACAATATTAATTTTTTCCCTCACTTCATATATATTAATAAATGTGTGTACTACCATTGATAGCAGCCTAAATGGCCTGGAGGCCATCATTTTTATTGATTTTTTGATAACCCCCCTTTCAAGGGATGATGGGGAACCCTTACAAGTCCTATAGGTTTAGTGATTATGTGGACCATAGGATTAAGAGACATTACATGAATCAAAGGTCTTGTGGAATTCAACCATACTATAACTACAAGTAACTGACCCTCTCAAGCATTTTCATCGTGGTGGTAGCTCTCCACCTTCACATGGTCATCTGGATAGGCTTCTCGTGCAAGCACAGGCTGGTCCCAATGGCATAGCCATATCCTCTCATTCATCCAAATCCATTGGTTCTACTCTGGTGAGTGCACCTACTCTGAATCCTCCTCTAGGGATACTCTATTTTTGTAGAGTCTGTCTAGGGAAACTGTATGTGGCTCGAAGGCCTTGAGGTGGCCCGAAGGCGTTAAAGGTGGCCCAAAGTCCCTACTGACCCAAAGGCATGGGTGGCCCGAATGCCTTAAGAACTCTAAGCCCAAACTGGGGGCCCAAGGTTAATAGTTCTTGATGCTATAGTACTAAATAGTCCCAGCTACAGTACTGCTATAATACTACTATAGTAACTTGGAAATATGCCTCTTCCTGGTTTCGAAACTGGGTCTCGTGGATGCACTTAAGGATACCTTACCAACTGGGCTGAGGCTCATGTGAACTTCCCTTGATAGCAAGAGATGAAGTTTTATTCTTTTCAATTTTAATTTATCCAATCCTAATATCCTATAAAACACTACATTTCTCTTCACTAGAAACTACTTTCATCTCTTATTTCTCCTTGATCTTCATCCTTTATGTCAAAATCATACTTTTTCTATTCATAAATTTTAATTCGGTCTCTAGTCTATTGAACTTATTATTAAGTTTGACATTTTCCATGTATCATCACACAATCTCTTCATTTTAAATAACTATCTCTTGTTCTTTCATACTAAATAGAGGTTTTTCTCATCAGCAGCCTACTGAACGGGTTGTTTAGCCTCAGAAGGCCTTGATTACAGAATGTAGCTCTATCTTGGGGTGGTTGGAGCCTACATGGAATAGAGTTAATATAATTTTATATGTTATAAATTAATTTGAAAATAAAGGACTATTTGAAAACGTGTTCTTGTAACAGTACCTTGGTAGTTTCTTATAAAGCAACATCAACATCTTGCAAAATCCACCAAAAAATAGTGGTGCACCCTCTGTTTTTGGTTTCACATTCCAAAACTTGTCACCATACCAATACTATAATAGTTAATATTGTTAGATATTGCTCATATAACTTAGAAAAACAATCCGTTAAATAAATTTTATAACCTGACCAATAAACTGAACATAGAACCTAAAACCTTTAAAGGTGTGGTTTAATTTTTTTAACTGATGTAATTGGCCAGTCATGAATCCCAATAACCCAAGAATAACTCTTCACTTTGGTAGATATATTAAAAATATGTGATGAAATTCCAACCCACATAGGAACTGAATATGGGAAAAAATAATGCCGCGTATGTAAAAAGGAAAAGAAAATGTGCCACATTAGAGAAATCTTGCTCTTTACTAGCTTCAACAATTTCACTAATTCATCTTCATAACATTCCCTATATAATAGCTGACCAACATGAGAAAAGTTCTGCCTCAAAAGTATTGAACTATTTGGAAGTAATGTATTGGTTGGTGAAAAAGGTAAGTCACCATCCTCAATGCCAAATATATTACAGATGTTAATAATTATTGACTCCATCATCCTAGCATCTATGTCAAACATTTTCAAATTGATGTTGTACCTTTTTAGTAAAAAAAATGGAGCCATTGGTTTTTTTACAATCATTCAATGGAATAGTGTTATCAATAAAAACATTAAATAACTTCCAAAATAGAATACTTTGAAGAAATTTGATCTTATTCTTAGTAATATTAGGCCTAATGTCATTAAATATTTTCCAAAACCCAGTTATCGAAGACCTTTAGTGGTGATAGTTGATGTAGATGATTCTTCTATCATAAAAATATTATCAATAAAAAATCATCAAATTTTATTTGAATGTTAACATAAGGAAAATAATTTAAAATATGAAACTCTCAATGAAAATTACAACTAGAAAAATACCACAAGTCTTTGAATCAGTACTTTTAAATCAATAGACCAGTCAAAATTTACTCTGGAAATCCTACTAGAAATTCCTAGGGGAAAATTCCTAAAAAAATCATACTACAATTTCCCAATTTAAATTTTAAATTGGTTCAAAAAATATTTATGTAGTTGGAAATTATAATTCATATGAAAATTATAGTGAAAAGTCCAAGTGAAAATCCTAGCAGAAATTCCTATTAGAAATTCTAGGTGTAAATTTTCAATTGGTTCAAAAAAGTTGTTATGTAGTTGGAAATTTAAACTAAGAATGTGTGTTAGAAATTACCAGTTGAAATCCTACTAGAAATTCCAAATGTAATTTCACCATGTAAATTTTCAATTGGCTCAAAAAAATTATTATGTAGTTGTATATTCTAATTGAATTCCAGTGGGAATTTCCAATGGAATTTTCGGTGATAATTTCTATTGGGAATTTCTAATGAGAATTTTCAAAGGGAAATACTAGGGGAATTATACTTGGAATTTCCAAAGGTATTTCTAGTAGTAATTTCTAGTGGAATTATCAATGTAAATTCCCATTGGAAATTTATAGTCTAAATTTCCAGTGGGAATTATTAGTATGCATTTTCAACTGATTTAATAAATTGTTCTATAGTTGGAAATTATAATTAAATTCCAAATAGAATTTACACTGGCATTTATAATTTACACTATGAATTTCCACTCGTTATTTCCAATGGGAATTTACAATGGGGTTTCTAATGGGAATTTCCACTAGGAATTTTAAATGGAATTTCCATATAGAATTTTCACTAGGATTTGTCACTAGAAAATTACAACCCATTCAATTATAAACTATTCAGTATTTGGAAATTGTAATCGATCAGTGGGAATTTTCACTTGGGATTACACTTAGTTATTACCTTTGTAATTTACATTAGAAATATCCACTGTGAATTTTTAGTGGAAATTACAACTGAGAATTTACAGTGGGGATTATCAGAGGAAATTTTCAATTGATTCAAAATAAATATTTACTAGTTGGAATATATAATGGAATTTAACTATTAAATTCCACTAGAAATTTCCCCTAGGACTTTCCACTTGAATTTTAACTAGGAATAGACACTATGGAATTTCCATTGGGTCTTTCCACTCTAGAATTTTTAGTAATGATTAACAATGTATATTTCAACTAGGAAATCTTCTTTGAAATTTTTCAGTATAGAAATTTTTGGTAATAGTGAATTTAAAAATTCAACTAGAAATTGATGGATGATAACCAATCAAGTAGATATTACAAATATTTTTTTTAAATCATTTGAAACTCATTAATTGAGATTTCTAGTTGTAATTAATGTGAAATTCCAGTGGTAATTCCCAGTGGGAAAATAAAATGGAAATAACTAGTGCATAAAATTCTGAGTAGGAATGTCTAGTTGGAATTTCCACTAGGACTGACCAGTGGGAAATTCCAATTGGAAATACTTATCCATAATTCCCACTGCCAATTACCATCACAAATTATCATTGGATAGAAATTCCTAGTAGGAATACCTATATGAAATTTCCATTTTCAATTAACAATAGAAACTATGAGATAAAATTTGAAATTTTATTCAACTACTAATTGGAAATAAAAATTTCTAGATGATATTTACACTCTTAATGAATTAGTAATTATAAATATATATATTTTTGGTATGAAATCCAAATTTCCAAAGTAAATTTTCAACGTAAATTTGTAGTGCCAATACCAACTGGAAATTCACTATGAAAATTCTCAATGGAAATTCTAGGTAGAAACTCCAAATAGATAATAAGAAATATACCCACTATAAAACAAATGACTCCCAAAATTCCCATTAAAAAATTTCCCTATAAATGTCAACCAAACATTTCTACTTTTTATAATACCTGAAAAGGATAGAAGTCCCTTAAAAATTTATCAATTCCAACCAATTTAAAGTCTAAATAAAAACTTGTAGTTATTTAAATCAATTGGAAAAAAGTATTGTTAAATAATAATGGAAAATTGCCACTATAAATGGAAATTTTCTTTCATAATTGACACTAAAAAATGTAAGGGTAAATTCAGACTACAAATCAATTTGATGAAAGTAAAAATTCCCATTCAAAATTCATGGAGAAAACCAATTATAATTTCTAGTTTAATTTACCATTCTTTAAATTATTTGAAAAAAGGAAACTTTAACTGAGAATTGGTAGTTGAACATCTCATAAGAATGAAACCAAATCATTATTTAAAAGTGTTCCAATAACCCACAAAAACATATAAAAATTGAGATGATATTAATCTCTATATTTCTCTATCTCTAAAATTTCTATAAAAAATAAACAAATATGATTGTATACCAGTCACTCTGATAAATAATAAAGAGACCAAAAAAACAAAAATTACATACATTGACTATCATCTTCCATCGTTGTTAGTAGTAAACTAAGAATGGTTCGCCAAAGGGTTTTCCCAGAACTTCAAGAGGGGGATCACCAAAAGGTTGGTTGAGGGATTCTCTAAGGTGTTCACTGATATGTTGGCCAACAAATTCATCGAGGGGTTCAATGAGAGATTTTTCAAGGGGTTTTCTAATGAATTTGACACTGTATTGGAATAGTTCATTGAAGAATTTGTTGATTATAATTCCCTAATCCCACTCTTCTGAACTTGGTGCTTAAAAATGTTGTGTAAATTTTTTTATAAAAGTGAATAAAAATTTACCCAACACATTACACAAAATAGGACCTTTTACCAGTCTAGGTTCTGAAAAAATTTGAAAAAACCTTACATTTATCAAAGTTGAAATAAAAATAAAACAACTGTTCACTACACTCCCATGAGTTAACCCCCAAAGCGATTACATCTACGATAATCTCCTAACATAACTATGAAAAATAATTTTAAAATAAAAGGGTGAGCATTTAATTTCCTAGTAAGAAGTTTTGAAAACATTTTATAAATCCAAAAAATATATTTTTGATAAAAAATTCTGAAAAAATAAATTATAAATACATTTGTGAAACAACATTTACAAAATAATATAATGCTTTGGAAAATAATTATACTTCGAAAAAACCTTTAAACTAATTTATTGATTTGGCTGAAAATATTAAGAAAGATTTTAGTAAACAAAAAAATTAAGGCCACTTGAAACTTTGATGGCTATCTTGGGCCTACCCACTTGAGGTATGAATTCACTATCCAATTACCTATCATATTTACAAAGATTGAGTACTTGTTTTTATAAAACATTTTTTCTTAGCTTTCCTTATATATATATATACATATATATATTTCACTCGTGTTTTAGTTTTGAAAATATATTTATAGTCATGTTTGGAATAAATAAATACTAATTTTAACTGAAAATTATATATTCGACTTTGTATGATTAAATATCATGATATATTACTTTGTATAATCACATGGAAGTTAAATCAACATTCACACACTTGAAATTTCAAAGACATGTTTATTAAATTTATTTTATGCATGAAGGTATAAACTAATAACAATAGAGAACATATAATTCTATCTTCTTAAAATTAATCAATAACAATAGATAATTAGGTATCGCACAAAATAATCCTCAAAGGAGAATTTCTTAACTAAATACAATCATCCTTTTATATGCACTTAAGTTTTAAAGTACATTAATTTAAGTACATATATATATATATTAATGTATAAATGTCATGATAAAAAAATCATTGATGTATGGTTATAATCTTGACTTTTATATGTCATGAAAATGATAAAATTACGACATTATTAATTTATAAATTCATATGTGAATTGATACATGATTAATAATTTATTTAAAACAATTATATACTTGAACATCATGTAAGTATATATATATATAACATTATATTTCCCTAATAAATTCAAATATAAAAACATTGTGATTTTGAATTAAACTAATAGGTAATTTTATTACTTATTCAAATTTCTTAAGAACATAAACTCAATTAGAAAAAAAATTAAAGACCCAACCTTTTGATATATTTGAATAATACATAACAATATATATATATATATAACATAGTAATAATATTTGAAGATATGAATTACCCATGAAAATGAAATTGAAAATGATAAATTTAAAAATAAAATAAATGTATGTCTTTATTTTTAAAGAAGGTGTAGATTTAATGAATCAAATAATTATAATTATCATTCCCTTACTAGAACCCATTCAGAGAATAATAATTAAATTTTGAAAAGATATCACTATTAAATCTATATAGTTTATATTTAATTAGAAATTAAAATGAGTTTTCCTTACAAAAAACTAAATAGATTCAAAAGAACAAAAACACCATCAAAATAAAATTTGAACAAATATTCATTCATAAAAATAAATATTTGAAAACAAAATATTTTCCCTTACCAAATATAAATTTGTGAACATAAGGTAGAATAATTTTTAAACAAAATTTTAATATAATTTTTCAAATTAGAATTATAATAAATATAATTTTTTTTATAAAATCCCTTTCACAGACATAAATCAAAAAAAATGAAAATGATTAAAATTGATATAATATCCCTTATGAAAATATAAATGGAAATTGCACAAAATGTATTTGAAAAATAATAAACCCTTACCTTATGGACATTTAATTACTTGTAGTAGATTCTAAAGTTACATGCTAGAGTTTTAGAAAATCAGATCTCTCATATTCACTTCCTCTCAAAAGATAAAAACATAAAATAGAGGCTTTTACCCTCTACCTCAGAGACTCTATTGATTCAAAAAAAATTGAAACCTCCTTATATATACCCATAAAAGATGGTGGAGGTAGTTTCAAGACCAGCTTCTAGATAAATGAGTGGGGGTCATTCAACCAATGAAGAACATTTTCAAAGATTGAATCTATAATACATCAAAGAAAATAAAAACAGTTCGGTGTCAATCCACATCCAAAATGGGGGAAATCATATATTATATATAACTAATCAAGAGAAGTTTGATTATCTTATTCTTGTAGTGTATGCGTTGATGAGTTGGGAAAACTTTTTAGAAATTATTGACAAAAAATCATTGAAAGAAGTGATATCGATTTGAGAATATATATATATATATATATATATAACCAGGACAAATTCTTATATGAACAGTAATCATCGAGTGAGAAAAAAAGAACAAAACATGATTCTATTAAGATAATTCTAGAAGATTCAGATAACGAGAAAACAATTAAATAACACCTAATTACAAGATATTAGAAATCTGTAATAGGAGGATGTTGACATCGGATAATAAAACTCAGATGAAAGGGATAACATACATCAACTTAAAGAAGAAAATGAAGAAATCAGCAAAAGTGAAATATATTACAATGGATTTGGTCATTAAACACATACGTACTCGTCGATCTAGACAAAATAATACAAAATAAACCAACCTCATGAAGATCAAAACCCTAATCAAGATATGGATCTGGATCTAGATTTATTGCTCTTCTTTGAACTCACATCCGAAGATGAAGATGAACCCTAACCGATAATCTCGATCTCCTTTGGCTTCGACTTCTCATTCGAATATGGACCAGAGCTCAACACTCCTCTCTTGTAACCAATATCAGACTTCTATCGGTCCTGATTCCCAATCGGGCTTTCCTCCCAACAGTGTGTCTCATATGAACTTCAACTTCGCCCATCGATTCGAACTGGTCCATCCGAAGCGGAGCCCTTCTCTTTACAAACCCTCAATCCCGATTCCAGGTTTGCATTTACATTTTTTTTAATTAGATTTATCGTCACTTTTTTAAATCATTTATATATTTTATAATTCATTAAATATTACAAATATTTTTTTATATAACATTAATAATTATTAAGTCAAAAAAATAATACTTATATTTTATATTTACTTTAGTATTCATAAAAATAATTAAAATAGATATAGTAAACATAATAATTATTTTCTAAAAAACTCTTTATTAAATATTATTAGAAATAAAATAAAACTAATTTTATAAAATCATCCTTAATTTATTATTAATTTTTGTTATCATTAATTCAATATCATTTTAATGTCAATATATATAAAGCGTTTAAAAATAATTTCATAAACAATTTTATAAAAACATATTTATTATTATTATTATTATTTACTTTTTTATTTATTTATTATAACATGTATTTATATGAATTTCTTATATTTTAAAAATAATACAATATTTAGAAAAGTAGTATTTAATCAAAACATGATTACGAAATAATTTAATATTTAAAAAAATAATCAGTTATTATTAAAAATAATGCTCCTATACATATATCCTTTCAAATCAATTTATATGAGTTCTAAATTGTATAAATATATTAAAATTTTATTTTATTAAAATATAAAAAATATATAAACTAATAAGTTATACTTTGATTGAAAATATATTTTTTAAAAATATTTATAAAAACTTTTTAGGAAATAATTCCTTAGTTAGTTTTAATTATAAAAAAATTATTAAATAATAAATTACTATTTAAGTTTTCTCAGGGTGTTACATCCCCCCCCCCCCCCCCCCCCCCGCCGCCTTAAATGAATTGAGCCCTCGCAATTCTTTCATCGGACTTAAGAAAATTCTGAATTTTCATCTTCAGAATTAATGAATTTTTAAGGGGACTTAACTGTTTAATGAAAACTCTATGGAATATATTTTATTTTCCTCAAAAGATAACATCTAATCTCCAAATTTGTCTTCATAGTTCCTCTAATACCAATTATAATGCCCCGAGCCCGCTCTTCCAGACTTGGTGCTTAAAAATGTTGTGTAAATTTTTTTATAAAGAATCAAGGAGTTTTAAACAAGATGAGAGTTGAAAGGGATCTTATGTTCATGGATCTAGTAAATATGGATATGGGAATAATCATGTAAGGTGAAACATCAATACTTTTTCAAATGGTAGCTAAACTATCTTTACTAGAAAGGATAAAAAGTTCTCAGACTGATGAGGAGGAGTTTCAAAAGAAAATTAAAACTGTGAACGATGGGATATTGATCGACTTCATATATGAAGATGGGATTTTGAAATTTTGGAAGATACTTTGTGTTCTAGACATACCTGATCTAAAAAGGGAATTTTTGTATGATTCTCATAGCTCCAATTTCTCTATACACCCTGGTAGCGCTAAGATGTATAGAGATTTGAAGGAATGTTTTTCGTGGGACAACATGAAGAGAGAGATTGTTGATTATGTGTCAAGATGTATGGTTTGTCAACTAGTGAAAGCTGGAAGAAAACATCCTAGAGGAGTCATGAAACCTCTTCCCATACCTAAGTGGAAATGGGATGATATTATAAGGACTTTTTCATGGGGCTACCAAAGACTCCTAGAACAAATGATACAATATGGGTCAGCACATTTTCTTGATATAAGAGAAGATTTACTACTTGAATGTTTAGAAAGACTATATATTAATGAAGTTTTAAGACTTTATGGAGTACACCTATCGATTGTTTCTGATTGTGATCCCCATTTTACATTAAGATTCTAAAAAATTATTTAGAAGGCTTGGATACTAAACTTCATTTGAGCACTTCCTACCACCCACAAACTGATGGATAATTATAACAGACTATTCAAACCTTAGAAGACATGTTGATATCTTTCTCACTTGACTTTCAAGGTATGTGGGACCAGTATTTACCTCTCGTAGAGTTTTCTTATAACAATTGATTCCATTCAAGTATTCAAATGTCACCATATGAAGTTTTATATGGAAAGAGATGTCACACACCAACTTGTTGGGATGATGTTGGTGAAAGAAAACTCATAGGCCCATAACTTGTTGATGAAACAATGGAAAACGTGGAGGTTATCCAAACCCACATCAATGCAGCTCAAAGTAGGCAAAAGATATATGTCGATAACCGAAGGAAAGATTTGGAATTTCAAGTAGAGGAACATGTTCTATTGAAGTTATATCCATTGAAGGGTGTTATATGTTTCAGTAAGAAGGGTAAATTAAGTCCCAGGTACATCAGACCTTTCAAAATTATAGAAGGAATTGGGGTTGTAGCCTACCATTTGGTAATGCCGCCAAGTCTCTCCAAAGTTCATGATGTGTTCCACGTATCATTGTTGATAAAATACATGTCTGACCCAATGTATGTACTCACCTATGAGGAAATTGAACTAGAACCTGATTTGTCTTATTGAGAATAGAGTGTCAAGGTTCTTGATACAAGAAAACAATTGTTGAGAAACCGGACGACTCGGGTAAAAGTTCTATCGAAAAATCATAAGATGGAAGAGGCAACGTGGGAACCCGATTAACTTATGATGAAGAAGCACCCAAATATTTTTATGCATTAATATTCAAGAAATATCGAGGACTAAATTATTTGAAGGAGAATAGAATGTAACACCCCAAGCTTCCATGGTACATTTCCCTTTGATTAATGCAATTTCTTGTGTTATACCCAACTTAGAGTTTTAACACACCATGACCAATCCAACTAGCCGTTATGAATAGTAATACCCCCTTTTTGAAATTTTATAATAAAAAATTCAAAATGGACTTCATTTTGGGATTCGGAATATCAAAATTATCTTAGGGTGAATTATTGGTATTTTTCTGAAAACTTTCAATTTTAGATGAATAGTGAAAAACACTGCGTTATTGTTTAAAACCGACTTTTTATTTAAATAATTTCTTATTTTATTTAAATTTATATTCGGTAAAAATAGAAACATAATACATATATATTTTCAATGTAATTCATTGGAGTAATTTTATAATAATATTAGAAATATAAAATTTTATTAAACTTTTTACCGTCTTTTACCCACCTTCTAGGAGCATTTGAAAATTTGCATAAAACGTAATTTTACCGCTTCTATGAGTTGAATTTCAAAAATTCAAGAGACACGGTTGACATCAATAAGTAAAATTTGGTTCAATAAGATGAAAATATTTTTTGGTGAACAATAACTTTTGACTTTTATTTACCACAGTTAAAAGTAAATAGGGTAATTAAAAGTAAAAATGATATTATAATTTCCCTAACACATGTCTTAATTCTATTGGATAAGTTTATTTTGACCAAAATAAACATTAGGAATAAAATATGATCCTTTTGTTCCACTTGGATTAGATTAGGACATTAATTATTATTTTATTTAAAGAAGAGTTAAAAGTGTTAAATTCAATGCTTAATAACTAAACCATTTTTAATATAGGGTTATACATTAGATAAATTAAACTATAAATATTAATTAGAAATATAAAAATATTTCCTACATAATGGTATTTTATTTATAATTTTTAGACATTAAATAATTAAATTAATTTATGACACAATGATGATGCAATAATTACCTTATTAATGAAAGATTAAAATAATTGATATTATAAATATCAAAATAAATGTAAATTGATACTTTTGATGCATTCCACAAATTTTCTATATTAATATGACATGTTAGGGTTTATTTAGTCAATTTTTTTAAGTAATAATGCTTTTATGACTTTCAAAAAAATACCAAATAGTGTCAAAATTGACATAAATGAGTTTTTAAAACAAATACTATATTATTAATTTATATAATATTCCTAAAAATCTAAGGTTCAGAAAAAGGACTTAGATAAGGTTATATATATTAATAATTAACCACTTGGGGTTCTCTTGTCTTTTTATAGTAATTTTATTAACCATTTATTATAATAATAAAAGAATACATGTTAAAAGTTAAACTATTTAACTAAGAGTTAAATCTAAAAGATAAGGTTAATACGGTGACCTAAACCTATCTAAAACCTATTTTTTGAGTGTTTTTAGACCCATACACACCTTATCCTAGAAATAAATAATTTTTGAGACATTATAAATCAAATATGATTGTATAATAAAATAATATTTCAATCTTTACCTAAAGTGACCTTCTCCTCTCTTATAAAAGGGTACTTCCTCTTCTCTAAAAAACACACCTCCAAAGCCATTTGGCTCAGCCAAACCCTGCCCAAATATCCTCCCAAATACCCTCACTTCTATCTTGAGGACTTATTTTTATCATAAATCAAACCTAATAAGCCCTTTTGATCAACTCAAAAGGAAACACCCGAAGAAGAGGTAATAATTTCGCCACCCTTTTTCAAAGTTCTTTTCTTCTTCCACTTCCTCTTTCTTTGTTGTTTCCATAAAAAAATAGTAACACCAGTACCTTATACATATTGTGATGTTATTATAAATATAGTACAAGCATATTCATTATTCTATCCATCCTATGAATGAAAAGTCACTACACGTGTGTACGTACGGCTTACTGTCTCCATGTCGTGGTGTAGTTTCTTATTCAAACACTTCATGATTTGGATGGGTATAATAATGAGTATAACTGATGTAAATAATAAATATAACATGTTAAGTATTCTGTATATATGATATAACATCTAATTACATGCTATTTCACCATCAATAGAATGATATTGTCGCTCGTACGTACGTACGGATTGCCATCTCCATGAACGCGATGAAATTCATTCCTCGTCGTAACCATTCAAGAATAATTTTCATTTTATGATTAACAATAATGTTTAAGAGATTAATATCATTCTAGATATGAATAAAATATATCCTATCTATATCAAACATGACTTACGTAATAAATCCTATAAAGGAATACGAATCAGTTAACACCCGAAACAATGATACTACTAAAATATTATTAACAAAGAAATATTAGAAGATCATATATGATATCATATTTATGTATGTGGTTATTGTATAATTTAACAAAAATTATTTAACTATTATACATTAGGTTAACATACCCTTGACCAAGGAAAAGTACAAGGTAAGGGTTAATTCTACAATCTCTTCATTATCTGAGGTTGTTTATACGTGAGTATCTACTGGGAACTCTTTATCATCCACATCCATGTTTCTTAAAAATGTATTTCAAAATATTTTTACTATTTCATAGACTATGGGTTCAAGTTATTTATACCCTTGTTTTAATTTTTATAAGATTTTTATAAAGGAATCTTTCCGTTGTTTTCCAAATAAGGTCCTTTATGACCTTTTCAACAAAATTAAGGAAATAATGTTTTTTTAACTTATACAGTGGGTGCGGCTATTTTCCGCCATTATAACACATTCAAAGAATACCTTACAATCTTATAAGAATATTTTCAAAATAAATGTTTTCTTTTATAATTATTTGACTTTTAAATGATTTCAAAATATAAAGAGGTATTTCTTTCAAATAGTTTTCATTTCATCGATGTCAACATCCTTTGATGGATTTTAAACTTTTTTGAAGTTGATTTATTATGATACAAATATTCTATATTGTATTAAAGGTTTTGTGATATGTTTGATTGTGGATGTGTTATTTTTATACCATTCATGGTTTATGGATGAAGTATTGGCATTTCATATGCTATTTTTAATACAAATGTTTGTGTTATGTTTAAACCTTTTTATATGAGGAATACATTGGACTTAGTAAGTGACGGATGGAGCCTACTATAGCTCCTCAATGCATCGGTTAGTCTCATGAGACAAACTAGTTTCTTGAAAAATGTCCTTGACAAAATATTATTTGTAGTCTTGGTACGAGGCCTTAACAATGTGGTTATTAAGTCTGGCATTATGCATTCCATCATTGCGAAATTGGATATTTGATATTACATGTGATTATTCGACTAGTAGAATATCCATGTGAATAACTAAATGGAATTATTTGATTTATATTTTCCATGTTATTCTGAAGTTTAAGTTTAAAAGGCTTGTGTTTTAGTCTTATACATTGCCTTAAATGTTTATGATTATTTCAGAAAGTTTCTGCTATATTGTTATCCTTACTGAGCATCTGAGCTCACCCCTTTCTAAGTTTTATTTTTCCTAGGATGTGAAGAATTATTTTATGGTTTACCTGTAGGGATAGTATAAGGAATATGTGTGTGTTCATAGGGGACAAAATTTTGTTATTGTTTTTATTGCATGATGTAACGTAAAACTTATGTATATATCTAGTACTTCCAAGACTACTAAACTGATCGGTATTTCAGGACATGATTCATTGTATCATGCCTATGTTATGTAATAATGCACTGAATCTAGGTAACTAGGGTTAGGGTGTTATATTGATGGATTCGATGAGGGATTCACCCAGGTGTTCACCGACAGATTCATCGAAGAGCCAAAGGGTTCACGAAGGGATTCATCGAGGGTTTCTCTAAAGTATTACCTGAGGGATTCGACCACCAATAATTTTTGACTGAATGCTTGATTTAATTTTCAAACCCCATCACTAATTGAAGGGATAGAAAATTAATTATACACATGGAAATTATCCAATGGCCAACTCATAAGTTAGGATGAGAGTCAAACATGAGACGATAATTTAAGATTTATGGATTCTTTAAAAGAGTTATAAATGTGATACAATTTTATAAATATCACACACTTTATCAATGTTAAAAAAATATTGATAAAATTTTAATTTTATTAATGTGACGTTAATTCTAATAAAGATCATTCTTTATCAATGATATTTTAACACTCATAAAAAATTATCACCACTAATAAAGGGTTAAAAATATTTTAAAATTATTTCTAGATAAAAAAAAGAAATTTTAATATTGAAGATTTAGTTTTTATTAGCAAAGAATTTGGCTTTATCGGTGCAAAATAATTTTTGATGTTGTCAGCAATCATAAAATTATGGAGCTTTTATTAGTGCTAAAAAATATAGATAAAAGTTACCTTATTAACACTAATATTAGCATTGGTAAAATTCTAACCTACAATAGTGTGCAGTCATGCTACACGCATTATAAACAATAAAAATACTATATGTTGATAAAAATCAACTCAAAAATTAAATTCCATGCATTACAATTACATTGATATGTATAATTTATTACAAAAATTTACAATTTCCAACCAACTCAAAAAAATCAACTTGTAATTGACTAGGTGTTCATGTATTCCACTACCCTTATGACCCAATCTCACTACCAGATGTTGAACACACCACCCCCAGCTCGAAGACAATAATCATTCACTTATAACAAAAAATAATGCTCATTTTAGTAATACTATAAAGAAAAAAACATAAATATGATAAAAATAAATACAAAATAAATAAAATAGACACAAAAATGATAAAACATAAAATATAAATAAAAATAACAACAAAATACATAAATAAAACATATTATAAAGTAATATGATACTCCCAGTGGGTTTCTTTTTATAGAGTATGTGAAACACTTTCAGCCATGCCAGTCACAATGCATGTTGAATTGACATGAGGTTAATTACCATATGTAAAAAATGAAAATTGATCATTTTCCTAAATTATCATGATAAAATGAATATGTTTTCACTTTCTCGACTGTATGAATCTTGTTTTGAAATAAAACTTTAGGTTTAAATTGAAAACAAACACCTTCGGTTACACTAGTCACACCACAAGTCAGATTAACATGCAAATAATATATAAATATCAAAATTGAATAACTAATCATTCTCTTAAATAATTACAATAATTAGAGCATGTTTTATCAGTTGTGAGTATATTATGTTCATTTTGAACTAAATTGTAGCTTTTAAATGAAAACATGTACTTTCATCCATATGAGTCTCACCATGTGTTTTATTTATGTGTGGTTAATTCCTACATGTCACAAATGAATCAAAAATAATTTTCTTAAAGTATTAAGAAAATATGAGAGAATTTTCTTGATTTTGATTATATGATGGATGGTATAAATTAAAATGATACTTTTAAACAAAAAAATGTACACTTTGAGTGATAATAATAACAATGTGTGTCATATTGACATGAAATTAATTCATACATGTCATAATTGAATTATCAGTCTTTGTCTTAATGTATCAAGAAAATCTAAGGGTTTTTACTTATTTTTTGAATATGTGACGTGTGTTTTGAAATAAAATTTCCTTTGGATTCAAAATCCTCTCTCCATTACTATAACATAAAATGATTATAAAATTAAGTAAATAGATCATAGATAACTTAGATTGAAACTTATAAATTCATAGGTTTATGAAAATATGTCATTTATTAGTTATCCCTTTAATGCCCAAGTTTCCCATTTATGTGTGTAATAGTTTAAAACACTCATCCTAATTTTCCCCTTTCTATAGTAAAATGGATGGAAATAGGAGAAACCGATTCAAAAACCAATGTGATGAGTAGTATAATGGTTACCCAAATGAGATTCACAACTAGATGGGAGTAGGATTCGAGAACCTCATGGAAATAATTTCTCAATTGACTCAAGTTTTGAAACAAAAATTGAATCAAGATGAACACATGAATCCCTCAATGAAATAATATGTTGCAATCGAGACCATTATATGAAAAAGGCCTCAAAATTTCAATAGATCTTCTAATCTCTTAATCACATAGAAATGGATCAAATCCATTAAAAATATATTCTCTATCCTTTACAAATCTGAGCAAGAGAAGTTCGTGATGGTTGTTAATCATATAGAGGGAGAATCTGATCAATGGTGGACATTAGTAAAAATTAAGAAGCCCAAGGAGGATATTGAACTGATGGAGTATAAGGTATTCTGAAAAATGTTTCTCAATAAATATTTCTCTCACACTATCTGACTTAAAAAGGAGTGGTATTTCCTTTGTGTTAAGAAAAAATGATAAGTAACCCATCGAGGCATATGAGGAAAAAATCACTAGACTTGAACAATATTCCTCCAGATTTTTCATTTCCCCTGAAAGTAATGTTGACCACTTCTTTAGAGGGATAAATCCAAATATAAAAAAATCTTTATCCATTCAGTACTTTCATAGATATGAGAAAATTTTCTGATGTGACCTCAAATTCAAAATGGTGATCAATGAATCCTAAGGGTCCCATGATTTCAAAGATTAGAAGCATAGAATGGATTTTAATTTTGTAGTTGTGATGGAAAAAACTCATGGGGGTAAGAAATTACATCATCACACTTTCCAAAATTTTGGGAATAAACATCCTTAAAATTGTCTAAAGAGGACAAGTAAATGCTTTGGGTGCAGGAAAGAAGGCCCTAGTAAGCGATTTTCGATGAGAGAAAATCACCAATGTGATAGAAAAAGGGAATGATCCAGTCAACCTTCATCATATTATCAAATGTTTCAACTTTAACGAACAAGGACTCTATGCAAATCAATTCACTAAGACAATGGTTGTTGATGATAACTGGCGACAACCTCTAAGGCCTAGAGAGTAAGGGTATGTGTATTTCATCACAAATTCTGATCTAGATCTTGATAATGAAGTGGGGATAGGTATACTAGTTATTTATTCAAGGATTGAAAACATACTATTTGATTATGGTTTGATTCATTCTTTCATATCACACAAATTTAGTATAATTATTCAATCACCACAAGAAAACATAGAAATATAGTTATCATTAAATATGGAAAATAGGTCAATTGTTGCATCCCAAGAATATAATTGATCCCCACTACAAATTTGGGGTGTGAATTTACCAAAAAATATTATCATACTCTATTTAGTATAATTTGATTCATTTTTAGTAATATATTAGAATTCCTTATATAGAGCCAACATAAATTTCCTAGAGAATGAAATCACCCTCAGTATCATGAATCGACCTCTTGTTCTATACAATTACAAGGAGGGGGAGAATCTTCTTTGGTGAAAATATCTCAAGAATAGATATTATTGTCTTTTAATAAATCTTATGTCGAAAAAATTATTAAGACTAAAGAAAATATCATCCTTGATGACTTATCCATTGTTAGGGAATTCACTAATGTGTTTCCTCAATAATTTCATGGTCTTTCTCTTAACCATGATATTGAGTTCTCAATTGATCCCATACTCCGAGCTTTTCCAATATCCAAGACACCATAAATAATGGAAATATTTGAACTTGAGGAGCTGAACAAACAATTAGAGGAGAATCTAGATAATGGATTTATGCATCCAAGTGCTTCACCATGGAATACACTAGTCCTCTTCATCAAGAAGAAGGATGGATCAATGCGCCTTTGCATTGGTTATCATGAGCTCAACAAGAACGCAATAAAGAAAATGTATCATATTCCATGGATTGATGATCTATTAGATCAACTATGTGGAGCCCAGTATTTTTCTAAGGTGGATCTTCATTCAGGATGTTATCAAGTAAATTAGAAGAAGGAGGATATCACTAAAACTGATTTTCATACAAGATACAGGAAATGTAAGTTCATAGTGTTGCTACTTGGACTCACTAATGCTCCAAAAATACTCATAGACATAATGAATAGAATATTTAGGGATTAAATCAAAAAATGTGGAAATATGTATAAATGATATTCTTATCTACTCTAAAATCAAGGAGTAACATCAAGATAATTTTAATTATATACTGAAGACTTTTTGAAATGAAATTTTATTTAAGAAGTATAGAAAATGCAAGTTTTGGTTAGATAAAGAAACTTTATTGGGACATGTTATCACCGGTAAAGGGATGTCTATGGATCCTTCAAAAACTGATGAAATTGAAGGATGGTCCATGACAACATTTGTTATAAAAATATGAAGATTTTTTGTATTAGTAGGTTAAAATTTCTAATTTGTGAGAAACTAATCAAGATTATTAAACCTAAAAACTAAGATTACTCAAAATGAAGTCATGTTTTTCTAAACTAATAAATTTGAAGAAATTTTTAAATAGATAAAAAATGCTAATCAAGGAACCTATTCTCACATTACCCACTAATGGAAAAATATTTTTTATCTACAGTGATGCATAAAAAAGGGGTTTGGGTTGTGTACTTGTGAAAGGTGAAAAATTGATAGCATATTCCTCCCACAAATTAAAATATTGATGAAAAGAAATACCCAATCCATGATCTGAAATTAGAAGAAATGATCTTCGCATTGAATATTTGGAAAACATTATATCTATAGGAAGAAGTTTGATATATATAAAGATCATAAAAACCTCAAGTATATATTCACACAAAAGGATATTAATATGTTACAAAAAAGGTAGATAGATATGATTAATGATTATGATTGTTCAATCCATTACCATACTAGGAAAGAAAAAAAGTGGTAAATTCTCTGATTTGAAAGGATCTGGCAACCCTATCCATAATGAGAATCACAAGGGATCCAATCTTAATGGACTTGAAAAGGATATAAGTGGGAATAATAAAAGTATCTTCATCTTACCTTGCTCAAATAACTATTAAACCATCAATTATTGAGAGGATTAAGGAGGCTTAAAAAGAATAAGAGTTACTATAAAAGAAGGTTGAAAATATTCTAGAGATCAACATTGATAAAGATGGTGTTATAAGGTTTGTAACCAGGATATGGGTCTCATAAAAACTATAACCAAATAGGGAACTTATGGATTTTTTACATAGATCAACCTTCTCTATTTATCCAAAAATCACTAAGATGTATAGAGATTTGAAACAAAAATTATGGTGGGATAATATGAAGAGAGAGATTATAGAGTTTATATCTTGATGGATGGTATACCAATAAGTCAAAACATAATTCCATAATTCTAAGGGTATTATGAAACCATTGCTCATACCAATATGTAAATGGGAAAAAGAACCATGGATTTCATCATAAGACTCTATTATAACCAAAAGGGGCCTAGATACCCTGAGAGTGTGGGTGAATCAGGGTATGGATATTCTTTCCCTAAGTAATTCCTTCCCCACTGGATCTTGACCTCTTTATTATAAGGTTCACTTTGTTTTCACTTATGTGTTAATGTTGATCTTATTATTCCATTATTTATCCAATGATAATGCTTTGAATGTAGTGTAGGAAATCAAGCAAACTAACACATAAATGTTTACTTGGTTCACCCTCACTGGGATTTGTCTAAGGAGCATACATCGGCGATGTGACAATGTACCAAATACACTAAAGATCACTTCCAAATTACAATGTTTAGGATAGATCACTTCTATACCTAGACTTACTGCTTTTAAAATGTTTAGTGTATTCTCACTACATTCCCAAGTGTCACTCCCTAAGTCTCTTCTTCTGTCTCACTGCTTGTGGGAAGGATCGTTGTATTCCTCTTCATTCGCTCACTACTCTTCGAAGGGATACACTCATAGTTAGTGGACTTATAGGTCATTTAATTATCTCTAATGAATGTATCATGTACTATACATAGATTCTCTCTTGAATTCCAATTTTCATCCACTGATGAATACCCCTTTTCCAATGACCACTGGGAAATAACCTTTGAAAATACTTTTGAAAATCTCACTAGCGAATATCCTTATTTCGAAAAGCACAAACAAACATTTGAAAGTTCCTTCCTCTTCACAAAGAACACTACTTCATAGAGCTCACTGCTTCGCAAAGATCAAGTACCGTTGCAAACCACACTTCTTTCACGGAGCTCTATTATCAGTTGTGAAGCTTCTTCCTTTCACATAGCTCAACTAGCCTCTACAGATCCTATATCCATCACAAAGAACATTGTCTTCACGGAATACCTTACTTCATGAATCTCACTAAACCAATGCGGAACACCCCTTATTCGTGAAGTTCTTAATAATTATAGGCATTGACTTTGTACGAGACTAGGATAGCCTTTTCACAAATCTCAATCATTTCTTTGAAACCTTTCTTCGCAGAACACCCCTTACTTCACGAAATCAAAAAGACTCTAGATTTTCTCTCTTCATATCATGAAGAATAAAGAGGGGTGGCCTTTTATTTATAGGCATGGTCGAATGTGGATCTA
This sequence comes from Viscum album, assembly GCA_963277665.1. Lineage (NCBI taxonomy): Eukaryota > Viridiplantae > Streptophyta > Magnoliopsida > Santalales > Viscaceae > Viscum > Viscum album. The sequence continues at coordinate 182,908,421 of OY728159.1, forward strand.
TTATTCTTCCAGAACGATTTTCAGATTGGTTAAAATCATATTTTCAGTGCATCTTCCCTTCGCAAATCACCACTGGAATTTGCCGTTGCCGCAATAATCTCCATCAAATGCTTCACACCACCACCATAATGCTCCATCACAATTTTCTTCACCTCTTTCATTCATGAATCTATTCATAATCCTTGAGGTCACCTTAAACATTATTCATTACTTTGAGAAATACAATTCATGAAGTCCATCTTCTCAAAACTCATTCCTTTTTATATTTTTATGAGATCTTCAAGAAAATCCAATTTTCGTGGTGCTCACCAAATCCCAAATTTTGGACCCCAAAAATTTGGAAAACACTAGAAAACAGTTCCACCTTGTATTTATTTTTTGTACTACATCTAGATCTTTCATTAATTATTCATGGTTCTTGGTCAACATGGATTTTCAACATCTCTGGAACTCGAAAATTCACCATGAAAACCCGCTTTGTCAAAAAATACAACCAACCCAAAAATGATGCAATATTAACTTGAGGGATTTTTTCCCATCAATATCCCCCTTTGGTTTTGTTGACAACTCTTCTCATAATTATTCTCTACACTTTGATACCTCATTTAATCTATTACCATCATCAACTATCATTCTCCTATTGTGATTCAGATAGCGGCCAAAGATTTACTCACCATATACTCTAATCCCACATGAGCAATGCTCAGTGTGAGAAGCAAGAGTAGTGTGAAAATTTAAACAATGATTCACTTCATTTATGGAAAAAATCGTTAATACCATACTGATAACAATAAACTAATTTCATCACAAACCTTAGTTGTTGTGATATATCTTCTTTGATCGATCACTTCTAGCATCGTCAGATTTTACACTCTCCCCCTATCTCATTACTCCACCTGTTAGCTTCTCCCCATGTCTTGAATTAAGAAATTTTCTCCCATAAAATATACATGATCTCCCCCTTGAATAGTCACATTTTATCCCCCTTTTTCAACGAACCCAAAGGCCACTCCTTTTCAATATACATCATTGGAAAGAATGCAGATTAGCATAGTAGGGAAAGAACACACCATACCTTAGAGAGAGGGGGTCCCACATCCACACTTTTTCAAGTACGGGGAGTCAACTAAACTTCCAGATCTAGTTGATGCCTCTTAAAAGCTTCCTTGGGTGAGGCCTTTCTGTTAGAATGTCTGCAACCTATAGTTTTATAGGCACAAACTCCTACTTAACATGGCCTTTCTCCACCTTCTCCTTGATAAAATGATATTTGATCTCAATGTGCTTTTTCCTTAGGCAATGGACTGGATTTTTTCTAAGATTGATAGAACTTGAATTATCACATTGGATTTTAATCAAATTCTTCACTTCAACACCCATATTATCAAGTTGTTGCTTTATCCACAATAATTGTGTGCATGCTTGAATGGAGGTAATATACTCAGCTTATGCGGTGCTCAATGAAATGAAATATTACTTATTGATTAACCAAGAAATACACAAACCACCAAGATATAAAGAACCTTCTGATGTTGATTTTCTGTCATCTGCTGAACCGGCTCAATCTACATATGTATATTGCAACAGCTCTGGATGATATTTTTCATTATACATCAAACTGAAATCCACAGTTCCTTTGATATACCAAAGTATTATTTTCACTGCAATCATGTAGATTTCCTTGGGATTTCTTTGATATCATGCTTCTTAGCATGTATAAAAAATAGTATCAGGTCTTGTCATTGTTAGGTAAAGTAAGCTCCCAATAATCTGCCTGTATTCTTTGATATTAACAACCATTACATCATCATTATCTTCTTCTGAATCAGAATCTACCACATTTAATCACCTTGAGTTTCTCACCTTCTCATTCCTTCCATAAGGAAACTGTTTGTTATTCTATTAAAGATTATTTTCATTCTATATTACAGTGATATCATTTCTTTCAACTACTTTTGTAGCCTCATGTTAAAACATTGTTTCCATTCTCTCGAAGCAACTTAGTATCCTAAAAAAAGTTAATGATACCATATTTTTATAGAAAAATATTTAATCATGAAGAATTTTTCTGCTACTCCCCCAATTAGGCTTCATGATGTTAGATAGAATAAACTTTAATCATTTATATCCCATTGATATCGTTCATCTGATTAGAAGATAGATACCTCCACATTTATTGTGCAACTCTTCCTATTGTTGGGACCATTGTTTTTACCCATAATCATTCTCTTTATCCTACATCATTTATTCTCATGCAGTACTTTTCAATGAGTCACCAACAAAAACTCTAATACTACTGATTCAAACATAGTGTAGGAAACAAGAGATAAAGTTGATAGCACAATTAATGTCTATTGTGATCAATTACTTCCACCTGTCTCATACAGCCGTATAACATCAACTCCTTTCATGGAATTATTCCATATTCCTTCATTATCTCTAGTAACTAATTTGAATCATTTGACATTCTGGATCACATCACATCACTACATTTCATCTTTTCATTCCCCTTCCCCTTAGATTGTATCTCCCCTTGAACCTAAAACAAATAAACATCAGTTAATAGGATTTATACACATAGGGAGATGGGATTATCTGGAATCCTAAAGAAGAGGACTGTGGTTGACCATTATTGGTCAACCCTATGATTCTTTCTTGAAAATAATTGTACTATTTCTGTGCTTGTTCTAGCTACCTTATCAACTTCAACTATTCTGGTCATATGACTAATAATTCTTTACCCACATGCAAATTCTTCCTTTGATATATAGGTTCTTCAGGGTTGAACTTCTTCACAATTTTGGGTTTAAACCCACTCGTACACATTTTCTTCATTGATTCTCCACTGATATTCAATTTATCATGACTCTTTCTATAAGCAGGAATCTCTCTATAGATAATCTGCTCTTTTTTCTTCCTCCATTGATGAGCTCTTTCTATTTCCTTAACTTTTCGTTGTGTGGCATTACATGTGAATTTTTCATGAGATTCTTTATTCATTTTTCTTTTTTAAATTGTTTGAGTCATGCCACCCTTTATTGTTGGGTTTTAATATTCCACTTATTTCACATTATTCTTACTCACAACTAGATTTGATCTTCCCTTGTTCTTCCAGGTTTGTTCACATTCTCTCCAGGAGAGCTATTGTGACTATAATAGAGGAGGTGATTGAAAAACCTTTCATTGATCTCTTTTTTATTTTCCTGAGACTATAAACCTATTTTTTAGATTACTATGGTGTCTTCCAATATAGAAATTTTCATTATACACAACATGTGCTGGGGATCTCCTTCTGGGTTCCTTTTTCTTCCCCTCTTTCTTCTTCCTGCATTACTTGGCCAAATGACCATGATTAGAACATATAAAACATCTTGTATTGAAGTCATACCTCATTTAATTATTTCTCAGTTGAGAGCTTCCTGACACATACTCATGGTGTGTCTCATTCTACCACAATAGAAACACTTCGTGGATACTTTCTTCTTAGGGACTCTTCTTTCATAATTCTCAAGGTGCTTCTTCTTATTCTCAGATTTAGAAATGTTTCTATCTTCACAGCATGAAATATATTCAAAATCCTCTGAATAAAATCTTGATGTGAAGTCATGAATCCCATATAAATATTGTATATTTTTAGTACTTCTTGTAACTATCCTCTTAGGTATGTCTCCAGTACCTGCAGGATTTTCTCCATTCCTATTAATGTTCACAGATCTTTTTTTTATCATGCATGGGAGGGGATCCAACAAATCCAATACTAGTTTTTTCCAGACTGTATGGCCTTTTAGATGAGAAAATATGTTCTTGTTTCTATTCATAAATAGTATATTTTCTTTTAATTTCATCATCAGCAGTCGAAGGATAATCAAATAGTAAGTTCAATGCATCCTTTAACTTGGGATTTCCTTTGGCACTATATTTATCCACTTATTTATTTTCTAATTAAAGTTCTTATACCATTTATGGAATATTCATATCCATTGATTCAATTTGAGCATTGAGTTCTTTATTGAGATTCTTCCCCTATATATCTCATCATCCAATTCATGTGTGATCTTATCCACCATGTCACATTTCTCATTTACTTTCAATTTTTCTTGTGCAATAGAATCAGAATAGCATGCCTTCCCTTTTTGTAAACTTTGATTCTTCAAAACTAGTTCAGATAGCTAGGTAGCAAGATTATCATTTCTGGATTTCAGATTCTGAATTTCATTTGAGTTTGGATTCTTTCCCTTGACATCAGATTTGATCTTGTCTCTCTTTATAGACAACTTTTGCAGTTCTTCATGTTTTGAATCATTCTTTTTTATTAGATTAGTAGCCACATCAATAAGCCTTTGATTTAATACTATTATCTTATTGACCTTAATTTCTAATACCTCAGTCCAGATATCTTTACATTTAATTTCTTCATCCAATTTCTGATCTGCTTTCTTTGTCTCATGGACGACTTACAATTTTCAACTTCTTAAAGTTTCTCTATCATTAGTAGTTCAAACATCACTTGGAATACCAGGTTCTTCACTCATTTCTTCAGCATCATTGAATGAGTAAGTATTTTCATTGTATGATTTATACAAATCATTATTTTGTTCACTACATGGTTCCATTAACTAAATCACACTCTTTATATTGACACTTCCACACTGGGGAATTTCACAAGACTTCTTCTTCTTCTTTGAAGTTCTTCCCTTTTCCATGGAACAGAATGATAAGAGAAAACTGGATCTTTCACATGAGCAATTGATTGAACCAAGTCAGAGAAAACAAATTTGATAGAAGAAACCTTCCCTCTAATACCAATTATTAAGACCAAAAGGGGATTAGATACTCTAAGAGGTGGGAGTGAATCGGGGTATGGATATTATTTTCCCTAAATAATTTCCACCCCACTGGATCTTGACCTCTTTATTAGAAGGGTCGCATTATTTGCCCTTATGTTTTAATGTTAATCATATTCTTACCTTCTTTATCTGATGATGATTCTTTGAATGCAGTGTAAGAAAATAAGAAAACTGACACACATATTATTACTTGGTTCACCCTCATTGTCCTACGTCCAAGGAGCATACATCGGCGATGTGTCGATGTACCAAATCCACTAAAGCTCACTATCAAATTAAAATGTTTGGGCTATATCACTTCTATACCCACAATTACTGCCTTTACAATGTTTAGGATCTTCTCACTGTATTCCCAAGGGTCACTCCCTAAGTCTCTTCCTCTGGATCACTGCATGTGGTAAGGATAGATGTCTTCCTCGTACTTCACTCACTACTCTTGGAAGGAATCCACTTATAGTTAAAGGACTTATAGGTCAGTTCATTATCTTTAATGAATTCATCCTCCACTATGAATTGATGATCTCTTGAATTCCAATTTTCATCCACTGATGAATACCCCTTTTCAACTGACCACTAGGAAATAACCATTGAAAATAATTCTGAAAAGATCACTACTTTATGAAGATCCTTACTCTGTAAAGCTCTAACAAGCCTTCACATAGTCCTTAACTCTTCACAAAGCACACTAATTCACAGAGCTCACTGATTCAAAAAGCTCAAGTGCCTATTATAACCACACTTCTTTCATAGAGCTTGATTAACCACCACAAATCTCCTTCCTTTCGCAGAGCTCAACTAGCCTCTGTGGATCCTACTTCCATCACAAATCACACTACCTTCATGGAATACCGTACTTCACGAAGCTCACTGAGCTGATGCGGAACACCCCTTCTTTGTGAAGATATCAATACTTATAGGAATTTACTTTGTTAGAGACTAGGATATCCTTTTTTCAAAGATCAAGCTGTTATTTGAAACCTTGCTTCGCGGATCACCCATTACTTCTTGAAATCAAAACAACTCTAGATTTTCTCTCTTCAGCTCATGTAGAATGAAGAGGGGTGGACTCTAATTTATAGGTGTGGTTGAACGCAGAGCTCCACTTCTTCTGCCATGATTTCCAGATTGGTAAAAATAATTTCTACAACGCATCTTCCATTCATAAAGCACCATTGGAATTTTTCGTTGTTGCAATTCCCTTCGTTAAACGCATCACGCCGCCCCCACAATTCTCCCTCGCAACGCTCTTCACCTTTTCCATCCGTGAAGCTCATTGTAATCATAAATCTCGCCATCAATATTCTTCATGTATTTGAGAAATATAATTCATGAATCCCATCTTCGAGAAACTCGTGTCTTTTCTATATTTTGATGATATCTTCAAGAAAATCCACTTTTTTCAATGCTCACCAAATCCCAAATTTTAAACCCCAAAAATTTGGCAGTCACTAGAAAACGACACCACCTGGTATCTATTCTTTTGTAACACCTTTAGATCTTTCATTCCTTTATCATGGTTATTTGTCAACATGGATTATCAACAACATCTCTATAACTTGAAAATTCACCATAAAAACTTTATTTTTTAAGAAACATAACCAACCAAAAAATGATGTGATATTACCTTGATGGATTTTTTACCAACAGAATCTATAGGAAACCTAAAGAAAATAATGACATTCGATTAGTCATCTACTACCTTATAAAGTCATAATATTTTATTTTTTCCAATTAATATTTCTCTTTTCACCAACTCACAAATATATAAATAAGGTAAGTGGTAAGATTTCATAGAGTTCCACTCTCTATTGTATCTAATCAATATCTGAGGTTTTCCTTGAGGTTTTGAAGAATCCTTCAACAATAATTGGGTACAAAACTGAGTTTTAGCACTACTTATAACCCTTATATGGATTTTTAGTCTTAAAAGACCATTTAAACACAATAGTATATTCTAATATCATGTTTAATGGATTTCCAATGATTTTGGGACCAGCACCTTCCCCAAGTGGAGTTTGCATATAAAAAAGGATTCCATTCAAGAATTAAAATTTCACCTAATGAGGATCCGTATTTGAAGGGGAGTCAGACTCTAACATAATAGAATGAATTTATAGAGAGAAATATTATGGGACCTAAACCTAACCCAAATATTAATGAGAAGGTTCAAACCATGTAGCATCATATGAAATTTTCACAAAGTCAACTGAAAATCTATGCAGTCAAAAATTGATGAAACATGGTTTTTAAGGTTATAGGAAAAGTTTTCATTCATATATAACTATGTAATAAATTCATGATATTTGATAATAATAGAAAACTTATCCCTTGATACATCACCCCTTTGAGATCCTTGATTTCATTGGAGAGGTGGCCCGTCGATTAGCACTCCTGCCTAACCTATCTCAAGTACGTGATGTGTTCCATGTATCCCTCTTAAGGAATTACATACCATACCCATAACATATACTGAATCCAATGTTGGTTTCATTTGAGAATAATATTTCATACAAGGAGTGGTCAGTGAAGATCCTAGATTGTAGAGACAAAGTTATATGAAACAAGACAACTCACCAAATAAAAGTATTGTGTTGGAACCACAAGTTTAAGGAAGTGACATGGGGAACAGAAAAGGATATAAAACAGAAGTACCCTCATTTTTTTAGTGTATAAAATGAAAATTTATAGGGTGAAATTTCTTAAGGGTGGAATAATTTAATGGCCCAAACTTTAATAAATAAAATTCCCTCTTTTTGAATAAATAAATGCATTATTAAGTAATAAAATTTTAGAAAATGCATGCACTACTTTGGTTATTTTTGAACATTATATCATGTAAGATTTAAAATAACATTAATCATAATAATTTTTGATAATATATCAATTTAATTGTGATTATATGACTAGTTTATATAATGGGCTATGATAAAATCCAATTGACATAGATGGAGGAATAAATTCCCTCAAATAGTTGGATCAAACCGTATGATACCCATTTGTGGGAGCTTCTGAGGGAGATAGAATAACTGGGATTTGTCCTTAACCAAGCCAAGCCAATATTCAACAAATAAAGCATGAGTGAAACCCTTCATGAGAGAAGTTAAAACTCATCAAGATCACAACCCAAACCATTTTCCCCAAACCACCCCAAGATAATTTCATCATCACACACCATACCCTTTGGTCATTTACTGGTGTGATAAATGGTTATGTATCTAGACCCTAATGGTATGAATTTTTAAACTTTTCTTGAATAAAATAATGATTATATTTATCCAGTTATTTTTCAATCCAAACATTTCTGTTGTGAATACCCATCTCCATTTTCACTCAATGATATTCACCTATTTGTACTTATCCTTCATTGATTAGGGATTTATATTCATTTAACCGGAAATCCTTAATCATGGGGTTAAAATTGATAAAATGAATCCTTATGTTGTATTATTTATGTGGCACACTTTTTCATGTACATGATATGAAAGTGATAAGTGGGATTGGAATTATATAGCCCTATAATTAATCGGGTAATATTTCAATCTCATAAGACGACTTGTATAGTGCACGCAAGGTTACCCTAATCACACTATGTTATATTGTCTTGGAAGTTATCCTTGACTTATGTTTATGATGTCGTGTTTTAAGTTCTTTCCACATTCCTTTTTTTACTTTATGTTATCATATTATATCATGCCTCATTATTCAATATTATTATTCTCATCCTTCTTATGTTACCATGATATTCCTCTTGGATCACATATACTGTTTAAACTTATGTTAGGCTATGTTTATTCCCTTAATAGTCATTATAGCTCACCCCTTTCTTATGTACATCCCTGGGTTATCCCATGCAATTTTAAAAGAATGATGTAATTTTAAGAGCATGTTAAAGAAGTTTTAAGTAATGTTATTATATTTCTATTGTAAGTTTTTATCCTATTTACCCAATTTCCCAAATTTGTTAGGCTTAATGGTTTCTTTGGATTATATTAAGTGTAGATTTATGTAATAAATCATGAAATAAAGTGTATTAAAATATGATTTTTCATAGTATACATCTTTCTAAGAACATGTTCCCTCGAGCACAATAAGAAAGAGAGATAATGATAAAGGTATCATATGCTTATGAGACCGAATCTATCATGTATTCCATGTTATATACAAGTATTTATGTCACCTATTCTTTGATCATGGTAGGTAGATATCAATATAATCTTGGTGAATAACATTGCGCTGCTATTAATGTTATCCATAAGTATTCTAAGGTGAACTAAGGATGTGTTCTTAATATATAAAGGATGTGAAGATCTAGTAATCATGAGTTATATATATTCTAGCTTTTAGATAGATAATAATGATCTAAACTCATATCCAAGATATGTATTCAATATCAATAGAGGTGTTGTGAGCTGGAAGAGTTCAAAATAGCCAAATTTTTTCAATTGTATAGTGGAGTCCAAGTATATTTCAGCTTCTAATGAAACCAAGGAAATAGTTTGGATTCATAACTTTATCCTAAATCATGATTTGGTTCCTATCAATCAATACAAAATCAAATTTAATTGTGATAACACTATAGAAGTTCCTCTTTCCAAAGAGGCAAGTTCATATCAAATGACAAAGCATATACTTTGGAATTTTTATCTCTTACGGTATTTTTCTCAATGAGTTGAAGTTGACGTAAGTCGAGTATCCATAGAGGAAAATGTGGAATAACCCTTTATTGAGTCTTTATCTCATTATAGGAATCTATATCATTTAAGGGCTAGAAGACTAAAGGTTATTAATAGTTGAATCTTATGCAAGTGGGATTTTATTGAAGTTTTTGCTTGAGAACCAAATTCTATGTACTTGATGATTACATTTATTCACTTTCTTTAATGTTAATAAAGTTTCTTATCATATCATAATTATTCATATATATGACATAATATTTGATAATGTCCTAAGAATATATGTCACATTAAAAGTTTATAGAAATGCCCCACTATGATGAGAACTTGGAGGTGTCGTGATAGTATTCTTGAGTAAATATTCTATTGCTAGATGATATTGTCTAATGGACATAGATAATATAAAATATTAGGGGTAAGAGTATCATAAGATATTGATACACCTTTTTATGGTGTTCTCCCTTGTAATCACCAATAATTGAGGTTATCATAATAGACCCACCAGTAGGAAATACATATTTTATGTGTCATTGGTTGTTTCTATTTATAAAGGTGTGTATTGATCATTAAACTTTAATATTATCATTAACGAATACTATAAGTCGAGTACTTTGATGTATTGATGAAAACCCATAAGACATGTGATCATGGAAAATTATGATATGTTGGTTGAGTCAAGAGTGTCATTGCATTAATAGAAAATGAAAGAAACGATTTATCCCTAATATTTATTAATTAATGTTGATATCTCATCCACTTTTATTGGAATGAGACTACCTGGATAAATCCAAGACCATGGTGTTTTGTGGGAAAGTTCATTTAAAAAAATTCAAACAAAGTGACATAAATCACATAAGTTGATGACACCAGTATGCAACATACTTGATTATAGACATCATGGTAAAGAAATTATATTACATATTGAGTGTTCGTAGTAGGTAGTATGTCATTAAGACATTAATTAATTTCTCTATTTGTTCCTTGGAATGTCAAAAGATTATAACCTTAGACTTTAGAAATATATGCCTATTTCCAACGATAAATAATCATAGTGGTTCACAAAAATGAATTAGGCTTATCATACATAAATATTATATATTTTTAGATGAATATTCAATACATTATAAAAATTAATGTTTGGGGACTGTATAGGTTTAGTGTCTTTGGATACTAGATACACTGTCTTCTTATTTCATAAAAGATATTAAATATCACCCACAAAAATCTTCCCATTAAGTAATCTTCATAGATAAACCCTATGTAAAACCATTCTTAATAACCTGGGGAAAGGAAACATAAGAAATGGGGTGCTCAGATACACATTAAGGGTAAACATGGGAGATAATATTCTATGATCATATAAAAGTATAAGATGTTCATAAGGGTATATGAAGATGATAATAACATTTGAAAACCATACCATGTATACCATAGATCATAAACATGATTCATCACATAAATATTAGTTTTTCATAATACATGAAACATAATGGAATCAATATACATAAGCCATGAGAGAATAACATTGGAATAATACGTAGATTTGTGACATACACATAAGCATAGAAAATACTATATCAAGGATATTAACTAAGACATTTATAACATGTAAGGAATGGGATAACCACCCATTTACCAACTTCAATCTTGTGATAACCTCTCATGTATCCTCTTTTGCGATTGAGATAACTTCCCTTGTACTCACTTTCAGGATTCGTATAACCTCCAATGCACTCTTTGAGATCTTATAACATTAATCATCACTCAATGAATTGGAGGGAGATATAGGTCCCACCAATCACATAATCTATACATTCATGTTCCATAGGATCATAAAACATTAATAATATTAGAACCCATTAAAATATATGGGTATCATAAACATTTCATCATAGCATAACACATGATAAATAAATAGGTTTCATAAACATTTTTCCTTAATAAACATAAACAATACATAAAATTACTAATAATTGTATCATTGGATCACATCCATAGTAAAGAAAAATTAACATCAAAATATGTCATCTTAGATTGAAAATTACTTTAAAAATACACTTGGAACATTTCTTTATGAAAATAACCATTCTTTAATAATAACTTTTTAAAACATAAATCATTTTCTAAATCCTTTTCATTGAAAATAACATTGAAAATTTATGAAGGAATCTTTAAAGATCATTTAAAATGTTTCTTGATGAAAATATCATTTCCTATTTGAATAACACTTTTTAAAACATAAAAATTTCAAAATATTTTTCTTTAAAAATAACCATTGAAACTTATAGAGGAATCTTTAAAAATAATTCAAAAAATTTCTTGAGGAAAATATAATTTCAAATTTGAAAAACACTTTTTAAAAAAAACATTTTTCAAATTCCTTTTCTTTAAAAATAACCTTGGAAACTTATAAAGGTTTCTTTGAAGATCATTTAAAACATTTATTAAGGAAGATAAATTATCTTTGAGAATCAAATTTTTAAAATTATAAATTCATAAAATATTTTTGGAAATTCATCTAATTAAAAATAACATTGAAAATTTATAAATTATTCTTTAAATAAGATAATGTTCATGAATATAGGAAAAAAAATTTCTTTTTGTATATGTTAAAACAGAGATTCCTTTAACATTTTTGCTAAAATCCAAATAGGGATAGTTTGGAAAATAACATGAAGATTTTTTTAAAAAACATTTTAAAATTTAAAACATGGGTATAAATGTATTTAATAAATCCTTTAGATAATTTTAAATCCTTCTTGAAATTTTTTTTTATAAATCATAGATATAGAAGAAATAAGGGCTTTTGATTGAAGAGAGAAAAAAGTTGGTTTTCTTTAAAAAAATATTCATGAGTACATAAAGAGAGGAAAATGAAGAGAAACAATTTATTCTCAAGAAGTAACTAGTGTATAATATAATTCATGTAGTTCTTTACAAATATATCATAATATTTCATCATTGAAAACATAATGATAAACAACTCGGATAAACAATGAGATTGTAACATCAAACCATTACCACTTTGGTAAATTTTGAATCGTAAGAGCCATTAATGAATAACATTAAATAAAAATTCAAATATCATTAATAGAAGGTTATTCATTATATAAAATTTAAAATAAGTGGTATATATACCTCATAAAATAATATAAGTGTATAACATAACTTATGTCTCAAAAAAGGGAAATTTAGACAAAAATATCTTACCGCTTTGGTAACTTTTGAATAAAAAACCCCATGAAATAGAGATCATAAAATAGATATTTAAATATGAATAATTTTAATTGGAAACATCATAAAATTTAATCATGGGTATCATATACACCACATAATAGAAGCACATGGTGAATATGTCATGTGTCTTATAGAAAATAAAAGTGAGATAGAAATCTATTACCTTAAGTATCAATTTATTTTATACACATTCAAACATCCTATATAATAAATATATGTTTATTATAAAAATATTAAATAAAAATATTTATATATATCATACCATATATTATTTACTTATGACCTTTTTTACCCCTTTATTGATAATTCCTTGTTAAAATCTTATTTCAAGTAATAACTGCTTTGTTTTTCATGTATGTTTTGTTTTGGTGATTTTGGTACTATTACATTGATCATGGTTACATAATCTCAATAATATTAAACATGATATAAATATAATATATAATAAGTATATATTTATTTATATTAATCCATTAAAGTTATATATAGGAAATGAAATGCAACGTTCATGGAGATGGTAGGTCGTACGTATATATGGACATTATTTCCATTTTCTCGAAAGATGAAATGAAAGAAAGGTAAATAATATATTAAATTTCTATAATTATTTATATGTCATATATATCATTTATAATAATCAAATCTATCCTTATTATCATCCATTTAAAATAAAATGAAAAGCATTTTGCACCGCAACATGGAGGATGTAGTCCACACGTATGCACGAGCAACGTCATTATTTTCCAAAGGATTTTAAGGTATGAATCCTGGTGTGATATTATTTTTATATAATTATTTTTATGTAATAATTATCAAATATATTCATTAAATTTATCATTAATAACTTCCATGTAAAGCGTAAGTATAAAACAAATCACATCGCTTAGCGAGATGGTAGTCCGCCAAACACACTAGTGATGTTATCATACCCCCCCCCCCCCCCACCTCATAATTGAATGTAAGAAGGGGAATATAATATCATAATTCAAAAAGTATAAATTTTTTACAAATATAATATATATTTATTTAATCAATTTTTATTACCATCCAAGTAAAACATATATGAAAAACATGACACATTGGTTTTCAAGGCGGTAGTCCATCGTACACATGAGTGACGTTATTGTTTTCCAATGGGTTTGGAGGTAAGAAGGATGATGTAGTATTATAATTACATAGTTATCATAATATAATAAATATAATATCTGAAAATTAAATACAACATTATATCCATACATTATGGGTGGTTATAGAAAACTAATAACATCGTTCTGCAATGCGGCAGTCCTCCATACACACAATTGACGCTTCAGTTTCCCATTTGATGAAAGAGGATATTGATATAAGTTATGAAATTAAAATAATAAAATATTATTATATCAGAGATACCAGTTTTATTAAATCATCATAATTGAATAATATCTTAAGGAGTTATAAGAATATGTAACACAAAAACGAATAGTTTAAAACTTTACCTCTTCTTCAGAAAACCTTTTTAGATTTAACCTAAAGCCTTGTAGATTGGATTTTTGATCTCAAAAATGACTATAGGATATAGGGAGGTATTTAAATAAGATATTTGAGTAGGTATTGGACAAACCAAATGGTTTTGGAAGTGTGAAGAGGAGAAAATATGGGGTGGCATTTTATAAGTAGGGGAGGGGACACGCATGGAATTTTTTAAAAGAATAAAGTTTACCCATGTTTTTACAAACCAAAAGGATCCAAAATGAGCTATTATAAAATATAATATGTTATAGGTTATAAATATTCCTATTAAATGGGTCTTGGACAATTTTATAGGTTATTTTATAACTTATCTTTTTAGTTTAACCCCCAGTAAACCCTTTTTAACCTTAACTGTGGAATTTAGTTTTTACTATTTTTACTATTAATTCGGGTAAAAAATTGTGTTTTTTGGGTCAGACATGAATATTAAGAATATACAATATGGGGGTGAATTTTAATCCTTTAAAAACTTTTATGAATTCAAAGCAACCCTCTTGACATATATCAATTCTTTCTTTTTCTCTCTAAAAGTAGAGTAAGCAGCGGAAATAAATAAAGACAATACTACATAAATGTATAGTGGTTCAGGGCACAAAGATCTCTTATTCCACTCCATAAACACTCTATCAATGAGTTTGGAAATTTCACTAGTAAGTCATTTTACTGATGAATTCTACAACTGAGTACAAATAGTTGATGACTTTATAATAAGTCTTTTACAAGGCCTTATGGTTCTTTTATAGGGAACTATAAATCCATAGCTTAGTCAGAGAAGTTTATACTTCATCATCATCATAACTGAGTTCAAGAATCTGATACTCCAATAAATAAATAGAGATTTATTTTTTGATAAAAACAGGTTTTTCTCATATTTACATCAGTTATTGAAAAATGTGCTTGATCTTCAATAACGGACATCAGTAGAAAAATAATCTTCAATGTCGAATAAGATTTTCTAAAACAACAACCAAGAAAACACCAGGAATATGATTAAACATGTATATCTCCAAATTTTATCTCTAGAAAACACGTTTTCAAACTTTCATAATAATATTTCACAACAAGGAATAACACCAATGATAACAATAATAGTGACTGGGACAAAACATGTATGCCTCCAAAGTTTATCAATAGTAGTAGAAATAACACATTTTTCACTTTTGTGTATACATAAATATTTTTCTCTATATCTACCGATGATGATCATCTTCATATTTAAAAATGATGAATATCCTAGTGTTTATCACAATGATCAAACTTTTCTCTAAGTCAAATCATTTCCATAAATACTACATAATAAATCGTAAATATTGGAATTAAAATCATTAAAAGAGAGTCATAAATTCCCTTATAAATAGGAACAATTTAATCCTTTGAGTATAGTCCATTGATTGGGTCACAAAATAGATTTAAATTGATATTTACATCCCTCGAGATCGTTGTAAAAAATGTAGATAATATATTTGATTTAAAACAATATTGTTGACCAATCAAACATATGTTTCCTTCATGTAGCGACAAAATCCAAACTTAGGGATCAAAAAATATGGTTGATTATAAAATTTGGTTTGATAAACCATTTTTTTCATAAACCTAGGGTTCCTTACAAACATAGGGTTGTTGATCCGTACTTTTCTGACAGCGTAGGGTATCTGATCTATATGTTCTCTTTGAACCATAGGGTTTCAAAACCATATGTTACACTTAAAAACATAAGGTATGAAAACTCTTTCCAAAATACTTTCAAACGCACCCATAACACTCATAAAAATATTATCCCACGGATTAATGACTTGTGTACACTTCCAGAATAAAAAACTCTAATGAATATCATTTTCTGGAAATTCAATTAAAATAAATTTTATCAGTAACATAAATGTGGGTATTTATGAGCATGAAATTAAAAAATAAATTAATCATATTATAGAATCAACACATGCTCAAAAATCTACCCTTCTTTATGATTACAAAAACTATAAAAAAACATAAAATAAATATTAAAATTATAATAATTTTTCAAAGAAGAAATTTAAAAAAATATAAATAAATAAATTATAACACATTTCTCCCCCTCTCTCTATTTATCCCATATAAATATAAAAATTCTTATATATAAATGTTTATATAAAAAGTATATCAATTAAATTTCCCCCTTATAAATTTTTCCCCCTTTTAAGACATCAAATGATAAGTTTTTTGGAAAATATATTCTGATTATATGTAGCAATAAAGAAATCCCCCTACATTCATTATTCCTTTAAAAAAGATAAAAAGATATAATCAAGGATATATGAAAATATATAAGTTACTAATAAATGAATAATAATAATTTTGTAATGAAAATATTAAATAAATTAATTCATTCCATGCAAATAAAATAACTCCTCATAAGATAGAGCATATTTGGAAAAGATATCCAAGGATTTAAAATATAATCAAGGAATAAGATATTTTCAACTAATTTTTTCACATGTAATAACTAAATAAAACATATAATTATTTATTACTCATAGTAATATAATAATTTACCAATTGTAATTAAATAATCAATCATTAAGTACATGCTTACGTAAGACAATCATTTACATAAAATCTTAAGTGTATAAAACTTAAAAAGAAATTAAAAAAAATGTATAATTTTTTTTTACAAACCATGATATCTAAAAAAATGATATATAAGATATTGAATAAACTATAAATAAAAAATAAGGTGTTAGGAAGGATGCGGTAGGTCATCCAAACATTCCAAACTTTGAAATTTTTCACTTAAATCTACTAGAAATTTTGAAATGTGTTCTATTCTGGAATAAACATCTATAGATCTTTGATACAATAAAGAATAAGAAAACTATTTAACTAAAAACTCCTTTAGATCATAAAGATCATGCTTAGTAATAGATTCCTTTCTGAGTAACTCCATATATATTAACATTTATACATTAAACACTTCAAAATATTCTTTTGAAATTAAACTTTCATTCACATTTTGATACTCCCCTTATAGTGTATTGAAAACCATTTTTAACACTGCAACTTTTTGTAATTCTTCATACGAATTTATAGATGTATCCAGAATAGCATGTTTCTTTACTTTTTCTTAATTAAAATTAACAACCTTAAACAGAACCTATTCATAAGACATTTTTACATAAGAAAGATTTTATGATTGAAAATGTTATGTAAAAAAATAATATTTCTAAGAATAAAAAACATAAAAAAATAGGTTAAAATGATTAAATAAGGAATATTTTTTTTCATAAATATTTTCATAATTAAACAATTACTATATTATCTAAATATTGTTTTCATTATTTAAAAAAATATTAACAATAAATTTTATAAACTAAGTTTTAATAGCTTGATTCATATTATTCATAAATATTTATCAATTAAAACATAAAATATATATCTCCCCTGTATAAAACAATTAATTCAGTAAAAAATATTTGAAAATATTTTTGAAACACTTCCAAGACTATGGATTCTAGTTCTATGGATTTTTTATAATGAACTATATCAGAGTTGATCACTCCTTTGGTAGAGGTTTCCATATATCACTCAGGCAAACACTTTAATAATTTTAATGATGTTTTTTACTAGTTTATTCCTTCAAAAAAATTAAATACAAGTTCCTTTTAGAACACCTATTCTTTTGGGTCTGGGGGTGTTAGAAATTAAATTTTTAGATAACCAAACTTGTTTATTTTGAGTAGATATTCTACTATTAAAGTTAGATAAATATTTTGAATAATAAACATTTTTTATACGAAAAAATTGAGGTTTTCTAACATAACAGTCATTTTTATAAGGTCTATTAATACCAAAAAAACATTTAATAGTAGAAATTATTTTTTTATTTGATATAATAACATTATAATTCTTGTATAATTTTGGTTTTTCACCACTAATACTAATTCCAATTTTTCCTTTAAGAATTTTATTTTTACCAAGAATTTGATTTAAATAATTGTATCCTTTAATAAGAATAATATAGGCTTGTTTTAAAGTGTATACATTATTTAACAATTATTTAATTTTAACTTCATACAAATCACAAGAAACTTTGGAAGCATTAGATCTTAAATTCTAAAGTTTCTTTGATAAATTATCTTTATCTAAAAAAAATTAATTATAATATTTTATAAGATTTTTTTGATATGATTTTAATGATTCATAAGTATTATGAATCATGAAACAATATCTATTAAGTTCATTGTCAAAAACTTTTTCTATATTAGATTTTTTTTTTGAGAAAGAATATTGTACCTTATCAGTATGATTTATAAGACGTAGATTCACCATTTGGTTTTTATGTTTAACCTTTAAGTCCATATTTGATTCATCATTTGAGCCTGAAGTAGCACTCCGTATTATCTTTATAACTTTCTTTACTTTAATTTCATAATTAGCTCTCCTTTGAGATTTGATCATGGGACATTTAGAATTTGTGTTTCCTTTTTCCATACATTCATAGAATATATCTTTTTTATCCATTTTCTTCCTCATATTAAATAATTTTTCGAATATTTTAGATAGATATAGTAAATCATTGTTTGAGTATATATAACTTGAATAAAATGATTCATCTATAGTAGTTCTAAGAGAATCTTTATCATTTTTTACAGAAATGTGATTTTAAGCTTCATCCTGCATCTCGGCTTCATATATCTTCAATGTACCAATCAGTTCCTCCACCTTAAATTAGTTAACTAGTGTGGATTTTCATATTGTATCAGATATATAATTCCATTTAGTAGGTAAAAATATAAGTACTTCTATTTCTTGATCTAATTATGAAATTGGTTCTCCCAAGGCAGAAATGTTATTGGCAATTTCAGTCAACATTCTATTCAAAGCATCCCACTTGACATCCAGTGATTCTTTAATTTTCTCTCTAAAATTTGAGTAAGAAGAAGAAATAAATAAAGATAAGAATACCATAATTTATAGTGTTTCATGGAACCAAGATCCCTTAGTCCACTCCACCAACACTCTCCCAATGAGTTTGATGATTTTACTAGTAAATAATTTTACTGAGGATCTCTAGAACTGTGTGCAGACAATTGATACCATTATAATAATAATTTTACAAGGCCTTCTAGTTCTTTTATAGGGAACAATAAATCCACAACTTGGTCTAATAAGATGATACTCCTTCACCACCATAACTGGGTCCAAACATCCTATACATGAATAAATCAATAAATATTGATTTGATTGAGAAAATAAAGTTTTTCTCACAATTTTGGAAACAATTGAAAAATTTATTTGATCTTAAATAACATACAATAGCAATAAAATAATATTCAATGTCGAGCAGACTTTCCTTAAATAACAACAGAGAAAACAGCAGACAGATTTTTAAACACGTATGTCTCGAAAGTGTATCTCTAAAAAATGCTTTGTCGAACTTTTATAATAATATTTAACAATAACGTAAATAAGTAGTGAAAACAATAGTAGCAACTAAATCAAAAAATGTATGTCTCCAAATTTTAGCACTAGCAGCAACAATAGTATATTTTTCACTTTTTTGTATACATATATATTTTTCTATATATCTTTTGATGATGAGAATCTGAATATTTATAGACGATAAATATCCTAGTATTTATCACAATGATCAAACTTTTCTCCTGGTCAAAACATCTCTAGAAAAACTTCATAATAAATCACAAATATTTTAATTCAAATCATTTAAATAGAGTTGTAACTTTAATTAGAAATAGGAATGATTTAATTCATTGAGTACGAGACATTGAATCGATCAAAAAACAGCTTTAAATTTATATTTACTTCCATAAATACCATTATAGAAAATGCATATAATATCTTTAATTTAAATATCTTCCATTAACAAATCAATTGTAGGGTTCCTTTATGTAGATACAAACTCCAAATGTATGGTTGAAAATGTATGGTTGATTATAAAACTAGGGTTGATAAACCATACATTTGATCCTCAAATGTAGGGTTCCTTCCAAATATAGGGTGGTTGATCTATGATTTACTAATAGTATTGGGTATCTTATCCATATGTTTTCTTCAAAATTTTTGGGTTGCCAAACCATATGTTATGCTTATAAATATAGGGTATGAACAGTGATTCTAGAATGCTTTCAAAGACGTCCAGAACACTTAGAAAAATATTCTCCCATGGATCAATGACATGTGTATACTTCCAAAATAAAAATAAATACACTAACAAATATATTTTCCTAAAATTTACTAAAAATAAATTTTACCAGTAACATAAATATGGGTGTTTGTAAGCATTAAAATCAAAAATAAATTAATTAAATTATTAAAGTCACACATGATCAAAAACTTTTACCTTATTAGATAATATTAATTAATCTAATTCAAAATATGGAATCCATTTTTTAAAATTCCATTCACGTGGGTGAAAATTTTAATTATAAAATTTATCCCACAAACATGATGAAAAAGTGAATTTCAAAAGAGAAATATTTCAAAAGTTTAAAAACTTTTTATATAAAAAATCAATATAAATTGATTCCAATTAACTTAATTGTATTAATATATATAATTGAACTAATTTTACATTTCAAATTGTATTAAAATAAAATTTAACATGTAAATTATTTGATTGAAAAAGATAGTTTGTTAATAAAAACGAGTATTTTTCACTGTTCACTGAAAAAATATTTTTAGAAAATTATCAAAAAACCACTATAATATAATTTTAACATTATGATATAAAAAATTAATTTCATTTATTCAAATAAATTTTCTAAAACAAAAAAAATAAAAATAAGTGCCCAAAATGTGATAAAACTGCCTTTTTAGATAAATACATTTTTTAAAAATAAAATTGGATTTCTTCTCTCATGACTAGAAAACATATAAGATGAATGATAAAAATTTTATTGGATATATAATGTATAAATTTTATTAAAATCATTCACCAAAATTTATTTATTTAATTTATTGAGATAAAATATTTTTGTGCGTATAAAAATATTTTTTCAAAAAAATATTTTCTTTATCATCAGATGGTTTTTTATTTACATTTTTAATTAAATTTTAAGTGAAGAATTAATTTTATATGCATGTGAAAACCATATATTTTCATAATTTAGTTAATTATATTCATACCTACCATTCCAATTACTAGGTGATAACTATTCAATAATAATATTTTAGTAGTGTGTTCCATTTTATTAAAACTCGGTGTTGCGTGTAACACAAGCTATGGAATAAATTAAATTTATTCAAAAAATATATTTAAAAAAATATCAGGGTGTTATATTATATCACCTTAAATAAATTTCATCCTCATAATTTGAACTTGTGTTTGGTAATCAAGGGTTTAACATTTGGAATTCTATTTATTGGAAACCCACATCTTAGAATGGGTTAATAAAAATTCCTCTTGAAAAGAGAGAAAGAGACATGAAAAGGTCATCCAGAATAACTCATAACTAGGTTTCCATGTTGGATAAAATTGGTGTTATTTGAAAACATTGTCCTAGAAGAGAAATTTAACACCCAAAAACTAATAGATAGTGTAAATGAACATGGTTAGGAGAAAGTTAACAATTATAAAGACATAAATATGTCATACGTGAATATACTATTAATTAATCATAACTGAAGGTAAATGTATAAGATTATATTTTAAGTTCCTTTTATTAAATTTGAGTAATTTTCACGTGAAGATATACTTACTTGATTTCATTACATTTCTTAAGAACGATATTATCCATGTGTTGTTCTTTGATCAATTTTTACATCATCTCTTAATCTAAAAGATGAATTTGTCATGCCTGAAACACTAATATATAATAAGATCAATAAAAAATGATAATCCCTTCATTATATCTCTAGTTATTTTCAAAAGAAAAATTTTCTTCATAGTTTATCTAATATTCATAAATCTTTATATGGTGAAATAATACATTAATCTCAAAAACATTATCCAAAGTTCAATTTAAACCATTCCATAAATAGTTAACCTTATGAACCTTCCAAAATTAAAAATTTATAAAGTAGGACACTAAATTTCCAAAAAGCAACTTAACATTAATCACCAAAATATCATAAAGTAACTCTAAATTTTCATTTACCAAATACTTGAATACCATGGTCATATATGGTAATAACCAGAATTACCATTAAACATTAATTAAAAAAATCATGCTTCCTCATTCCATAAATAAGACCACAAATTATTGAATGTATTCCATAAATCCAAATACATTATAAATTCCATCAATGATAACATAAACCAATTTTTTAAGAAATAATTATTTGGTTCTGAGGTTATCAATATTATCCAATTTAATTTATCCATATCAATAATCTCATTATCCAAACTAAACACCAATTTTCCAACATCAGGAAAATATTAAGGGTTATCTTCCCTTAATCATGTAAAATATCAAATTTCTATCAAATTAATTTTCTAATTCATTATTACCATTCAACATATTCCTAAAACCCTTCAATTAAAAACTTCTATAGAACAATACTTATATATATTTCATGATTCTATAATATAATTCTTAAATTAAAATATATAATCACTTCAATCATTCTACTTCATTCTTAAAATATTTACTAGGATTCATCATCTTATTACTTAATACATATTTCCAACAATATGAAATATGAATATCTTTTTAAGATTCATCAACATAAACTTAGTCATTATTCTTACATTTAACATAAAAAAACTATTAGAATACCCCCACACCTTTGATATGTTATTAATAGTCTCTTCATCATCAATAGTATAACCATTACTCATACAACCTTTTTTATTATCTTTATTAGTTTTCCCCATAGTACATCAATTTGTATAATTCCCATTCTTTCCACATTTAAAACATTAAACCATAAATGATACCTTAGGGATACCATTATTCTCATCCATTTTATTAACTAAACTTTTCATTTTTACTCAATAATTAATCACTCTATATCCTTCCTTTTCACAATAAAAACAATGTATCCTTCCTATAAGAAATTCACTTGGGTGATTCTTCCCACATTATCAATATATGGGAAACTGGACCCTCTTTTATCCATGGTCTCTACCACCTAAGCTCTCATCAAACTCTATCCTTGTATTCTTTGGTGATTCCAATAGTTGGATAAGGTGGAGGTTGTTAATAATATTTGGTGATGAATAATTATGCATAATCACAATATACTTCACTCTACTCATCATCCAATTTTGCTTCTCCTCAATAAATTGTTCATAACATTCAATGTTAACCCAGTTCCTTCCAATTCCAACCATTGACTAAAACCAAAAATCATAGTGTGAGTAATACTAATCATAGTGATAAATCATGAAAAATAATTTATAGGATGTTTAAATCATGACATCAAATTTTCAATCTATAACACCTTAGGTTTAACCTCGGTTATACATGGTTATCATCCATTCAAATCCTTTATAATGGTTTATAAAGAAAGTGTGGATTAGTCAAATCAAATCACATTGGAGTGTCAAACCATGTGTACAGCAAGGCCCATGTTCATGCACCAATTAACAATTGGGTCCAGCCTAATGGGTCCTTTTTGGAGTTATTGCCTCTCAGAATAACTCTTTCAGAGTTACATCAACTTATAGTATCCATATAAGGATGTATTCTAAGTAGAATCACATAATCTCTTCCATTACAGAACTTTAGGATGTTATCCTATAATTAGACATATCCCCAAGGTTTTCACTAAAGGTTTAAAATCATAATCTTTAAAGGTTGTCTAAACCCTTCCTCTAAAACCAGAATGGATGACCCGGGCTTATGATACATAAATATTGTATCTTTTTAGAAGAATATTCATTACATTTCAAAAATTAATGCTTGGGGACTGTATAGGTTTAGTGTATTTGGAGACTATATACACTATCTTACTATTTAATGAAATGGCTTCTATGTGTCCCCAAAATATATTCTTATTAAGTACTCTTCATATACATACCCTACTAAAACCTTTATTTATAACCTTGGGAAAGGAAACATAGTAAAGGGTGAACTTAGATTCTCAGTAAGGGTGAATATGTGATATATCATTATATGATAATATGAAATAATAATATAACCATAAAGATATTAGAAAATGATAATAACATTTTAAAACCATACCCTACATACCATAGATCATAAAAATGAGTAATTATGTAAATATTGGTCATTCATAAGACATGAATCATAAATGAATCAAAGTATATAATCCATGAGAGAAGAACATTGTCATAAAACATGGATTTATGGCATACACAAAATCATAAAAAATATTATGTCAAGGCTATACACTATGAAATTTATAACATTTTAGTATTGGGATAATCACCAAAGTACCTATCTTTAATCTTGGGATAACCTCTCATATACCCTCTTTCAGACTTCAGATAACCTCCCATGTACCCTATTTTGGGCTTGGGATAACGTTCTATGTACCCTTTGAAATCTTATAACATTAATCATTACACAATGCATTAGAGGGAGATTTAAGTCTCATCCATAATATTATCCTTACATTTTTGTGTAATAGGATCATAAAGCATTCATCATAACATAATCTATTAAAAGAATTAGGTTTCATAAATATTTCATCGTAGCATAACCCATGGTAATGAAACGGGTTTCATAAAAAACATTTCATCATAAACATAAACCATCAATAGAATGAATAAGAATGGTATCATTGGATCATATCCATATTAAAGAATAATTAGCATAAAATTATTTCATCTTAGATATAAAATTATTTTCATAAGACATTTGGAACATTTATTAAGGAAAATAACTTTTCTTTGAAAATTTATTTTTAAAACATAAAATCAAAATGGGAAGAAGGATGAGCCTGTAAGGGGAACCGTCTCCTTAGGTTTTTCCCCTGTCGACGCCTCTCCTCCTTTCCTCAAATCATATTTTGATCTCTCTTCGGTGCTCTTCTCGGTGTTTTCGTGGCGGTGGTTCCTCTCACAGGGGAGGCATTGAGGAATCTGCATTGGTGCGGCCGTCTGGGCCTCCCCCACTATTTGCTGGCATGTCTCATTTGGCATCACGATGTTGATAGAGGTCGTTGTTCCATATCCTCCTGGCCAAGGGCTGACGCTTCATCTGTGTCCGCTGGGGGTGCGTGTGGTAGTTTGATGAGGACTCCGAGTGAGATTGCAAAGGTGGCGATGGGATCTGTTCAAATTTGCGAAAACGCATTGCGACCGTCATCGTGGATTTTTTTTTCTCTTAATGTTTCTTTGCCCTTTTTTATTTGTCTAGTGTATGGTTGAATCCTGCTTTGGAGTACGGTGATTTTGGTTGGGATTTGTGGTTCTATCTGCTATAGTGTTGTTATGGTGACGGCGTGGACACAACGTCTCTGGGTGGTGGTGCCTCCCCCGAAATGATGGTTTGTTTCAGATTTACTGCTGGTTTCTTTGGGTTGTTCTGGTTCTTGGTGATTATTTGAGCTGGTGATTCGATACAAGTTTGGTGTTTGTCAATGCTGATGTTGGTGCTCTCTGAAGATATGATGGTCTCTGATGGCTTCCTCACCGGCGAACAGGTATGGCGATGGGTCTGTTTTGTGTCAGGGTTCTCGTCATGAAGCAGGACATGGCCCGAGGTATGATGATGGTGTGGTTTGAATTTTAAATTTTGAATGTTTAAGGTTGGATTTTGAATTAGGTTTTGGGGTGTATGTGTGGTGGGGAAAGGTGTTGTAAGGTTCCAACTTTTCAAGAAAGTGGTTTCTCAAAATAATAAAAAAATGCAATTATGGCCTAAAACATAAAACATTTTCAAAATCCTTTTCATTAAAAACAACATTGGAAACTTATAAAATAATATTTAAATATTTTATAAAACTTTTCTTCAGGAAAATATCATTTCCACTTTTAAGAGAACATTTTAAAACATAAAATATTTTAAAAATATTTTTCTTTGAAAATAACCTTTAAAACTTACAGAGGAATCTTTAAAAATCATTTAAAACATTTATTGAGGAAAATATATTTTCTAATTTGAAAAACACTTTTTAATACATAAAATATTTTCAAAATTTTTTTCTTTGAAAATATCCTTAAAAACTTATAAAGTAATATTTTAAGATCATTTAAAATATTTCTTGAGGAAAATACCCATTATTTAAAAATCACCTTTTTAAAATTAGAAATTCATAAAATATTTTGAAAATAATTTTCTTTGAAAATAAATTTTAAATTCTATAAAGGATTATTTAAAGAAAATAATGTTCATGATAGTGGTAAATTCTATTCATGTCATACATGTTAAAATAAAGATTCATTTCACATTTTCATCAAAAGACAAACGAGGATTGTTTATAAAATGACATGAAAATTCCTTTTTTAAAAAAATTAAAAGTAAAACATGGTTAAAAATGTCTTTAATAAATCATTTTTATAATAGTGAAACATTTTTAAATTATTTTTAGAAAACATGAATATGGAATAAAAATGGTTTTTGACCGCCTAGAGAAATAAAGTCAATTTTGTTTAAAAACAATTTTTTTGAAATATTTAGTACATAAAGAGAGTAAAATAAAGGGAAAACATGTATTAATAAGAATTAAACATAGTATAATAAAATTAATTTATTTATTTATAAATATATAATAAGTTTTCATCATCGAAAACATATTCATAAATAATCTCGATAAATAATAAGATTATAACATCAAACCCTTATAACTTTGGTAACATTTGAATCATTAGCCCCAATAAAGAATAAGATTAAATGAATCTTCAAATATCATGAATAGAAGTTGATTCAAGATATAACATTTCAAAGTTACATTATATACATCTCATAAAATAAGATAGTTACGTAACATAACATATGTCTCAAAGAAGGAAAATTGAGACAAAAAATAGTTACCACTTTGGTAACTTTTGAACTGTAAACCCCATGAAAGATATATCCTTAAATGTATATGTAAATCCCCATAATTTTCAGTGGAATCATTATAAAGTTCATTCGTGTTTAGTATATACACCTTATAAAAGAAACACGTGGTGAATATGGCATGTGTCTCACAGAAAATAAGTGAGTTGTAAATCCCTTACCTTAAGTCAAGAGTTTTTTGTACATGTTAGAACCTACTATATAATAAATATAGTTTTATTAAAAAACAATTATATAAGAATATGTATATATATCATACTATATATTATTTACTTGCCTTTTATTACTCTTTTATTAACAATCCCTTATTAAAATCACTTTTCGGGTAATAACTGCTCTGTTTTTCATGTATATTTTGATTTTTTATTTTCAATCCTATTACTTTGACCATAGTTCAATAATCTACAGAATTTTAATCATGATATATATGTCATATATAATCATTATGTTATTCCCTGACTTCTGAATCCTAGATCGAGTGCCTTACTGTATTACATTGGCATGATTACACTGAATCAAATCCTAATGAACCGATTAGTTTAGAAGTTTTGGAAAGCCAGATTACATACATGATAACCATAACACATTGGGAAACATAAAATAAAAACATGATACGTAATAACATAAAATAAATATAATTCTTTAATCTAATTAAAAGGATTCCTCTTCATAACCTGGGGAAAGGAAGTAAAATAAGGGTGAGCTCAAATTCTCAATAAGGGCAAGTAAACTAGAATAAATAATGAATTAATGAGATTAAATCATCATGAAAAGGTAAATAAATGATAACACATTCTATTAAAATAAACTAGATAAGGCATAATCAATATGGAAAGGTGAGAAACTAAAACACATTCCTTTTAATCAATAAACAGAGTATAAAATACATCTATAGATATATTGATGCAATAATATCTTGGATAATAATAATAAATGAATTATCAATAAAGGTAATGCTTAATTATTGGATGTTATGTTTCCCAAGAACATGATATCTTTATAATAAAGTGACAGTTTAAACTATTCTCATTTGGTCAACTGATTCATCTCATGATACTATCGATGCATCAAGGGGATTTAATTAATCGGTCCCCAACCCATAGGTATTTCATTAAATAATCCCCAAACTATTTCTTTCATGTCCAAATAATTCCTCATATATCAAATAATCAATTTAATAATTGAAAAACATTCCTTATCAAATATCTATATGTGATAGAATACATAGATTTATCAATAATTCCACAGTAAATAAAATAACTATCAAAGTGAACACCGTATGTAAAATGGTATATAGTTTAGGAAATAATAATATTCATTGCATGAGAATATGGATATATAATACAACTTTAATTTACTATAAAAATTATCATAATAAATTTATTGTTTCAAGATAAAGTTAACAATCATAAAAGAACATGATACTGCAATGGTAATCATTAAACACATTCTTGAGGAAAATAATCTTTAAATATTCCAAAGTGTCTCATACCACATTAAAACTTTTAAATCACAATTCCCATGAAGTAATAACATTAAATGAAATTTTTTAATTCCATTAAGATAAAATTATTCATTATTTAATGTATCAAAATGGTTATTAGATACACCATGGAAAAGAAGTAAGTGGTGTAAATGGAATTTTTTTAACGAAAATAAAAATGAGAAAAGAATCTCTTACCTTGAGTTTGACTTTTCATGTGTGTATTTATATTATTGAATGATAAACTTTTGTAAATTATTTAATTTCTTTATAATAATTTTCAAGTTTATTTTTACTTTTACTTCACTTTTTACAATATTTTATACAACTACTTAAACAATTAAGTTTACATCGGTTGTTTTGACCATATTCAGTTTATGTGTCAAAAATGACTTTGGTAGGTAAACTATAGTTAAAGGGGCCATTATATAAACATATAAATAATAATAATCATGAAATAATTATAATATTTATACATAAATTATATTTTTAAAACCAATAATCAAATATGGTTATGAAAAATGAACCAATGTTACTATCATAGAGATGGTAGGTCGTACGTACGCATGAGTGAAGTTCCTATTTTTTAATGATCATTATGGAAAAAAGTTAAGTAAAGTTATCTATTCAAAAAATTATAATTATATCATAAATACTATTTTATTTAATCATATATACTTATATATATAATTCTTGTGATGTAAAAGGAATCACATCGTGTCGAGGAGGTGGTATTCTACACATCCATGACCGACGTTTTTACTTTTTAGTGTGTGAAATTGGAAATAAATAATATGATGTATTATATTTATATAAATTTAATAATGTCATTAATATCATATATATTTAATTTATTTAATATATTTTAAATTAAAACCATCCTTTATACAATCCATTTATATTTTGAACGAATCGCATCGCTTTGAGGAGGTGATAGTCCACACTTCCACAAATGATGTTATTGTATTTACAAAAAATGGAAAGTATAAAGGTATGAGTTATATAATAATTACATAAGAATAAATTAATTATAAATATAATATATAAACAACATTTTCATCATAATTCCCAATCATTAATGGTGGTAAAGGAAAAAAATGAACAACATCGTTTTGTGAGGTGGTAGTTTGTTGTACACAAGAATGGAAAGTTTGTTTACCATTAAATGGAAGTATGTGTAAGTGTATGTAGAAATATTATCATAAAAAACTATAGTATATTTAGGATAATTATTTTATTATATAGTAATGATATAAGAATAATTTAAAGAGTGGAGAAGGAAAATAAAATAAAAGATCTTGAGGAAGGATGTTACCTATTCTTTGTTTAACTCATTTTGGTTTTCAACAAATGGCTTCCTTGGATGGATTTATCCCCAAAAGGAGTGGTAGAGGTGAGTACCTTTTTATAATGGGGGCGGAGTGGCACACTTGTAAATTTTTGGAAAGAGAATTCCACCCACGTTTTTATCATGGAAAGTATCTCCAATAAAAGTAAAAAATATATAAAAGGTAGTATAGGGTATAAATATGACCATAAAATGTATTTTTTAAAAGTTTCTAGGTCATTTTATTCCTTAATTTTAAGGTTTGGTCCTTTGTTAAGCTAATTTTACTCTTAATTGTAGTAATTAATTTTAATTACTTTCACTGATATTTTTGGTAAAAAAACTAAGTTGATTGTATTATAAATTAATATTTATTCCAATTATAAATATGGAATATATTTTTCTAAATTCCAAACATATAATTCAAAGAAATTAATTTAAATTTAATACTGCAGTCGGGACAACAATGCGGGTTTTTAATGTAAAAAATGTTCAAAAGTTTACTATGTTTTCTATATCCAATTTCAAAGTGAAATTTATTCCAATGAAATAAATTGAATTAATTTATTTATAATTAATATAATTTTACTTTAAAACAAATTAAAAATATAATTTAACATAATAAATAAATTATACGAAAAAACAGTTTTGAATTAAAATTCAGTATTTTTTACTATTCATCAAAAAATGAAAATTCTCAGAAAAATACAAAAAAAATCATCCTAACCAAATTCTTATGTTTATTTTTAAAATATAAAGTTTATATTTACATATATAATCTATCAAAGTTCCAAAAATGGTATTTAAAATGGGTTCTCCATTAAAAGGCTGTAAAACTACCTTTATAAAAATATATATTTTTATGCATAAAATTTGTTTTGTTATTATATAAATTCTATAAAATGTATTGTATGAATATCAAAAATATTTTATTGAATATAATATATATATATATATATTATTATTAATATCTCTCACTATTTGTAATTAATTTAATCCATTAGGATAAAACAGCATGTCATACATGCTATCGAATACAATGTTTTACTTTAGAATTTCTGGGAATTACATGTATATATATATATTAATATTAATACAAAAAAGTTAGATATTGGAAATGAAATACACCATTTTTGAAGATGTTTGGTCGTATATAAATATAAATTTTGTTTCTATTTTCTCAATAGATTAAACAAGAACATTATATATCTTGGAAGATATTAGAGATGGCGAGGGTGAAAGAACTTTCCTTTCATACAACCAATGGAATATTTTCTTGATACTAGATTTTTATTTGATTATCATCCTTTATTTTTTCAACACTGATTGGGAGTTTTCTTTCAAGGATGATTGCCTCTCAACTCAGGGTATTGACTCTTCATCAGATCTCACATATTCTTCTTCGTTGAGAAAGAAATGTGTTTCTTTTGCTGAAGCTCTTACTAGTTCTTCTAATATGAGAAAAAGAGGTACGTCTCGATCCTATAACATTATAATACTTGAAAATTGAGTTTTTTCTATAGTCACAGATTTGGAGACTTTTCAATAATGTATTGATCTTTGTAAGTTTTCAATTCTTGGTCACGTTATTTATTCCAAGGGTGATAAACCCTGGTCTTACCTTAATCTTAAAAATAGAATATCTCACTGATGGGGTTTTAGTAACTATAAATTAATGCCTATTCGGAGGGATTTCATTCATTTCATACTTTAATCATGGGATGATTTTAATAGAGCTTGGGATCTTGGCAAGTTACATCTCAAACATGGAGCTTTGAGATTATCTGAATCGGATGTTAATTTCAATCCCTTTAATCTTAAGCCAAACAATGCCCAGATTTGGATCAAACTTCATGGGTTGAATTGGATGTATTGGCATCCTAAGATCCTTAATGAACTTTCTTCATTCATTTTCACTCTTATTAGAATGAATTAGAAAACTTTGGAGGGGGATATTGGATATTTTTCTAGAATTACGGTTGATGTTAATTTGGAAACCAAAAGACCGGATAGTGTTACTTAGATTGTTAATAGTAATAATATTGATGTTAAGTGTAATATGAATTTTTTCCTCATTTTTGTGATTTTTTAATGATTTTTTGCCACTTTTTGGTGAATTTTTTGATGCTTCAAAAGAAAGTCAATGAGGTTCCCAATGAGAATGATTGGAAGGAGGTTAACCAGATTAAGAAAATAAGAAGGTATTTGTGGAAAAGAAGGGCCCCTCAAAGTATATACCTGGTCCTTCCAAAGTTACATTTACTTATATAAAATCCTAGGTAGATATCTATGAAGATGTTGAACAAGGTAGGATTCCTGATCTGCCTAGTCCCCTTGCTAGGATTGGTCAGAAAATGGGTAAATATGGTTGATACAAGTGCATGGAGATCAAATTTTGGAACAGAATATCTCCTCAGAGATTTATAATCTCGTTTTTTTTTTGGGAAAAGGATATGGATGATAGTTTATTGAGGCATGATTTGGAGGAAAATATTTATGATCTTATGGTCTCATTACAGGATAGTGAGAAACATCTCTTAGCTGGAATTTCCAAGGTTTTTACTGATTATGTTGGGTCCTTTAGTGTACCTGTCACTTACCCAGTTCAGGTGGCTGGAGTTTCTTCCAGGAATAATATTGTTGTATTGGATAGCTTGATTGGGGATAATACTCTATCCAATGCAGATTATGTTGTAAAGGGAGTGGTAATTATGGTTATTGGTCCATCAAAGGCAGGTTCTGCTACACAAGAAGGGGTGCTTAGGGCTCCTATTTCAACTGGTTGTATTGCTGAACATGTGGATGAGACTGTATCTCCTATTTCATCTAGTGGTAATGTTACATTGAAGGATATGGGGATTCCTGATTTATCCATAAGTCTAGTTGACACTCTCATTGTTGGTGTAAAAAATAGAAAAGGAAACACCATTAGTTTGGATATAAGTGACCTCCTACAAGGGGCCTCCAGTCCTAACTGAAAGGCTAGAAGCCCTCCTAAATCAGGAAAGAAGATAACTACAGGGGTCAAAATGGGGGGAAATTGTCCCAATATTAGATTTAAATGAAGTTTCTATTCTAAAATTTCTACGGACTGTCCAATAATGATACCATGAGGTCCCTTAGGCTCTTCATTCAAAATCATTGCCCCCTTCTCATTTGTTTGTCCAAACCCAAAATAGTTTTTCTCCCAGTATTTCCAATTTTGAAAATTTGGGATTTCACTTTGTGGAATCCAACAGATTTTCATTAGATGTAAAAATATTGTGGGTTTTGGATCATTGTTCCTTAACTAATATTTCCCTAATTTCTAATAGTGATCAGCATGTCACATTCTCCTTCAATTTTCTTGGGATTCAACATTTCTGCTCTTTTAATGCCCATAACTATTATCCGAACCATAGGAATTTATGGATGGATATTAGATCTCTAAACTCTTCCATATCCATTACGTGGTCCATCTTTGGTCATTTTAATGCCATCATGAATTCGAATGAGCAGATTGGAGCCATGGCTAACTTCATATATTCAAGATATTTCAAATCCTTCATTGATGATAATGGTTTGATTGAAGTTAGCCTTTTTGGGGTGAATTACGCTTGGTATAGTAAATTTCTGGATATATTTTTTGCAAGAAAAATCTACAGGGATTTTTTAAATGAAGCTTGTCTTGATTTCTGAGGATCTATTTATTGTATGACTCTTTCTAGAATTAATTTTGATCATCACCACATTTTGGTCAACCTTGTGAGTAAGGGTCCCAAACATCCTTTTCCTTTTAGATTTAATAAATCTTGGGTCTGTCATCTTGAGTGTAGAAAAATTTTCGAATAGACATGGAGTTCTTGGAATGGTAGGGATAATGATTTTTCTTATGCCATCAAGCTCAAACTTATTAAAAGAGATTTTAAATTTTGGAGTAAATTTCATTTCATCTCCCTTGACTCTGAAATTTTCTCTCTTAAGGAATCTCTTTAACACATGTAGGAGAAGAATTCTTCAAATGACTTCTCTAATGATGTTCTGGGTGAGACTCAGCTTGTTTACAAGCTTAGTAATTTTTTGAATCTCAAAGATTATTTGTAAAGAGACAATATTAAGGCTAATTGGTTGGGATATGGTGATGAAAACTCTAAATTTTTTAAAACATTATAGCGAATTAGGAAGGTTTAGAGGCCACTTTATTTGGTCAGAAATGGGAAAATGTCTTTGACAATAGGAAGGATCTCTCTAAGCATGTTGTTACTTATTTTAAGGATCTCTTCAATGGACATGTCCCTCTTGTGGATCCAGTTGAGAGTATTATTCTGATCATTATCAATCAAGAGGATAATTCCACCCTTATCCCTATCCTTTTGGACATTGAAATCATGTAAGCGGCCTTTAGTCTAAATCCTGACAGCTCCCCTATTCCAGATGGTTTTGGGAATTTTTTCTTTCAAACATATTGGGATGTCATTAATGTTGATGTTTTCAGTTTGATTACTCATTTTTTAAAAGGTGGCTCTCTTACTCAGGGTCTGAATGCTCAGTTCCATGCTCTCATTCCAAAGATAGAGAATTCCATTGAGATTCATTTTTTCAGGAAAGTTTCCATAGTCACCACAATTTTTAAAATTGTTTTCAAAATCAAGGACATGAGGTTTTCCTCTATTTCTAGTAAGATTGTTTCCCCAAATCAGTTTGGCTTTATTAAGGGTAGGTCTATTCAATATTTCCTCATTACTGTCTCAGAATTTGTTGACCTTCTTCATAAATCCACAATGGGTGGTAATATTGCTCTCAAGTTGGATTTCAAGAAATCATTTGATACTATAAAGTGGCAATTCATTTATATGGTTCTTCATTATTTTAGTTTTAACAATCTTTTCATTAATTGGGTTAAAATAATTTTTGAGTCATCTCATATCTATATACTTGTTAATGGATCCCCTAAAGGATATTTTGCTTGTTATAGATGTTTCAGGCAAGGTGACCCTCTCTCAGCCATCATTTTTTCCATTTTATAGGATTATCATAGTATATTACTTTCTATTATGTCTGGAAATTGGAAAATGAATTCTATTAGTACTGGTAAAAGAATTGTTGCTCCCACTCATTTTTTGTATGCTGATGATATCATTCTATTCACTAAAGGGGATAAGAGAAATATTAAAAATATTAAGTGGGCCCTTTTGCATTATGAAAAAGTTTTAGGTTAGGAGATTAGTTGGAATGAGTCCTTCGTCTACTTTGGTAAGAATTTTCCTATTTCCAGGAAGACTGGCATTGTCAGGGAATTGGTTATTCATGAGGGATTTATTCACTTTACATATTTGGGTGTTCTAATGTTTTAGGGGAGGCCTAAAGCATGTTACTTTTATGATATTCTTAGTAAAATTAAAAAGGCATCTTACTACTTGGAAGGTCAAGTCTATCTCCTTGGCGGGTCGTGTATGTTTGGTCAAGGCTATGATTATTTCTATGTTTTTTTATTCTTTCATGGTATATAAGTGATTTGTCTCTATCATCAAGAGAATTAATGTTTCTATTTAAAATTTCATTTGGATTTGTAACATTCTAGAGAGGAAATTAGCCACGGTCTCATGGAATAATTGTTGTAAACCATATGATATAGGGGGTCTTTGTATTAAAAATGTTGATCTGTTTAATGATTCTCTACAGGATTTGTTCATATGGAGGCTTTTCAATAATAATTCTAAGTCTCTTGACTTTCTCTGAAATAAATTCATGGATAGGCTCAGGAATGGGTTTTTTAATCATCTAGATTCATCTATTTGGCCTGATTTTAAATCCATTTTTTATTCTATTAACTCTATTTCCAGATGGATTGTTTCAAGGAATTCATCTTTATCCTTTTGGATGGCCAACTGGACTGGATCCCCATATTGATGCTTTGGTGAATAATTACTTCAATGCTGATCTGGATTCCACAATTAAAGACCATCTTGATAATATGGGGGGTCTCCCAAATCATATTGTCAATATTATCAATAGCTACTGTTTCTCTAACGGAGAGGATTTTTTGGTATGGGAACCTTATGTCAATAGATTTATATCCTCTAAAAAATTTATAGACATTATTTATCTTTCAATATAGGTTATAAGTAGATAGGGTATTTAAATATGAACTTTTTTAGGCCTTCTCTGATATCATTTCCCTGGAGACTGGCTCATGGGAATCTTCCTACTGATTGTTTCCTTCAAAAATGTGGTATTTCACTCTATTCTTCTTATGTGTTTTTTCAGAAACATTGGAAATAAATTGATCATTTGTTTCTTATTTTTGTTACTACCTCATCCATGTGGGATTATTTTTATGATATATTTGAAATACCTATTCCTGGTGGGTCTTCTATCCAAGAATTACTCCAAGGCTGGCATTCAACTGTTCTTTCTCCACAATTTCTTGATCTTTTTTGGGTCACGGATAATGAACTTATTCATTTTATTTGTTTTTTTTTCGGAATAAGGTGATTCATGGAATCTTTTCCTTCTCAGTTAGTGGGGGTTTATCATCTATTCTTACTGTTGTGTGTAATGAAAAAATACCAAGGAAGAATTTTTGCTTTAATTTAGTTTATGAATTGTCTGTACTGAACTGAATAGATGTCAAGGGAAACTTAAGGCCTCCATATGGAAGATTTGAAGTTTTATGGAAGGAACCTTTTTTTGGATGGTTAAAAGTTAATTCCGATGAAGCTTATAGAGGTAATATGGGGATCTCTAACTATGGTGTTGTCTTCAGAAATCATAAAGGGGATGTTCTTGGATGTTTTCATGGTTCTTGTGGCCTTGATTCTTTACTTGAGGCTGAAATTCTTGGAATTATAGTTGTGGTGTAACAAGTCGTGAATCATGGATGGGATAATTTATGGATCGAGAGAGATTCTACTGTTGTCGTCTCTTTAATCGGGATAGGTCCTTCTCACTTGTCTTAGAAGCTAACTAATCATTTTATTAAATGATTGGATACTCTCTTTTCCTTGAATCATATTATTACTCACATTTATAGGGAATCCAATTTGGTTTCTGATGGTCTTACAAATAAAGGTGTAAATGGAGTTGATTGTTCTTTATACGATCATGTTCCTGATGATCTTCTTACTTTTCTTAAAAGGAATTGTAATAAGTCTCCCATTTTTAGACTTGTGTAAACTCTCACTTATTTTTCATACTAATTTGGTT
This sequence comes from Viscum album, assembly GCA_963277665.1. Lineage (NCBI taxonomy): Eukaryota > Viridiplantae > Streptophyta > Magnoliopsida > Santalales > Viscaceae > Viscum > Viscum album. Next base: position 182,945,587 of record OY728159.1, read on the forward strand.
TTAAAATGTTATTTATGGTGTTATAATTCCAATTTATTGATTCTTATTATTTCTATAAATCTCTAATTGATGATGATATGTAAGGTTTTTTACATTTCGGAGTTTTGAAATAACTCCTCCAGGCCTATTTGGTTAGCTTTTCATTTTTCAGCTTTTATGGAGTGGTTTGTTTCTATGCTATTTCCACAGGAATGAAGTGGCATGTTTTCTGATCCTCATTGACAATTTCTATTCTATATTTCAAGGAGTATCTACTACGATGTTGCATCTAGAATACATGCATCGGTTTGAGTCTTGGAAGGGACCTCTTATGGTTAAAACATCATATTGGTTGTCCAAGAACAAGAATTATAGGCTTCCATAAAGATGGAGAATTTCCATTGGGCTGCAATAATTTGTGACAACAGCTTCTTCTCCTAGAGCACTGCTTCTTTGATGCACATAGAGTGTTCTGCTTCATTTCTTATAATGGAATGACATGAGTGTGTATGGATTGCATGGAGCATCTTGATGATTGATTCTTATGAAAAGCATGGTCCTATGGGATAATCTATTTATTCCCAGTCCTTTCAGATGTGTAATATTAGAGGTTGATCATTGTCTGGATGGTTGTGCAACAGGTGTCTGGAAGCATCATTACAGGCTTCTCCAGGAGGCAGTGCTTGGACGGACCATCAGATTGGGTGTTGTTGTATGGTATTGATAACACTTAGAGCGTTGTTAGTTCATGATTATGAATCAGGTTCTTATATTAATATTTCTACAAGTGTTTATGGTAGATCTTCTCAGATTATGACATGTAATGGGATTGATTTAGATGGGTCTTAGTGTTTTTCAGCCTATGGGATTATTTTGTGTGTATTTTTTTCATTGGTCCTTAGAGCCATTTGACCTTCTAACAGATGAAACAAAAGAAAGCTAAATAATATATTAAATTTTCATAATTATTTTTATTTCATATATATCATTTATATTAATCAAATCTATCATTATTACCATCCATGTAAAAATAAATTGAAAAACATTCCACATCACTACATGGAGGTGGTAGTCCACACATACGCATGAGTGAAATTATTGTTGTCCAATAGATTAAAAGGTAAGAAGTTAGATGTGATATTATATTTCTCTAATAATTTTTAGGTCATAAGTTTCATATATATTCATTAACATTATCTTTAATACCTTCCATGTAAAGCGTGAGTGAAAAACGAATTACATCGCTTCGCGTGGCAGTAGTATGTCGTACACACAAGTTATGTTATCATATCCCATAATAAATAGAAAGTAAGAATGTATATGTAATATCATTATTCTATAAGTATAATTATGTTACAAATATATTATATATTCATTTAATATATCCTTATTAAAATCTAAGTAAAAAATGGAAAACACAAAACATTGGTTCGTGTGGCGGTAGTCTGCCATACACACGAGTGGCGTTATTCTTTTCCAATGATTTGGGGGTAATAATTAATAAGTGGTATTATAATTTAATAGGTAAAATAATATCATAAATATAACATATAAATAATAAATTCATAATTATATCTAGTCATGATATGTGGTGATAGAAAAAAATAACATCAGTTCACGAGGCGGAAGTCCGTTGTACACACGATTGACTGTTTCATTTCCAATTTGATGAAAGAGGAGATGGATATAAGTTATGGAATTGACATAACAAATTATTATTATTTTGGGTATAATATTGTTATTTTATTAGTATAATTTAATAAAATTTTAATTAGTTAGAACAATAAGTTACATAAAAAAACATAGTTTAAAACTTTACCTATTCTTCGGATAACCTCTTTAGGTTTAACCTAAAGCCTTCCTAGAATGGATTTTTTATGTCCCCAAGGACTATATAATGTATTGAGTTATTTGAAGAAGATATTTGGGTAGTCATTGGGCAAACGAAATGGTTTTGTAATTGTTAATAGGATAAAAGAGGGGTGGATTTTTATAAGTGGGGGAGAGGACATACATATATTTTTTGAAAAGAATAAAGTGTAAACACATTTTTCACATGCCATAAAGATAAAAAATGAGTGATTATCAATATTAATATTTTTTCAGTTCTAAATATTGTCATCCAATGTGTTTCGAGAAATTTTCTAGTTCATTTTACACCTTACCGTTTTTGTTTAACCTCTCGGTAAACCTGTTTTAACCTTAATCGTGGTAATTAATTTTTACTATTTTTACTATTCATTATGGTCAAAATTTAAGTTGAACTTATTATGTAATATTAAATATTCTAATTAAAAATATGTAATCCATTTCTTTAATTCCATTCATAGAGGTGGAAAGTTTTAAATTAGAATTAATCCCACAGATGCAACAAAAAAGCGGTTTCCAAAGAGATAATTTTCAAAGTTTTAAAATGTTTTTTATAAAAATTCAATATGAAATTGATTCCAATGAATTAAATTATATTAATAGGTATATAGTTGAAGTAATATTAATTTTTTAACCATATTAAAATAAAATTTATCTTGTAAATGATTTGAATGAAAAGACAGTTTTTTAATAAAACTATGTATTTTTCACGATTTATTGAAAAAATTAACTTTTCCAAAAATTATCAAAAATTAACTATAATATAATTTTTAAATTATGATTTTAAAAAATAATTTAATTTTTTCAAATTAATTTTCTAAAAGTGAAAAAAAAAATTAAAAATAATTTCGCAAAATGTGACAACACTGTCTTTTTAGAAAAATACTATTTTTAAGTATAAAAATGGATTAATTCATATCTCATGTCTAGAAAAAAAATAAGATGAATTTTAAAAAAAATATTGAATATATAATGTATAAATTTTATTAAAATAATTTTTTAAACGGTATTTATTTAATTTATTGAGATAAAACATGTTTGTTCACATAAAAATAGTTTTTCAAAAAAAGTTTTCATTTATCTTCAAATGGTTTTTAATTTCAATTTTTATTTAATTGGGAACCAAATAATTCATTTTATATTAATTTTAAAACCATATATTATCATAATTTAATTAATCCAATTCATATAAATCATTCCAAAAACCGGGTGATAACTATTAAATAATACTATTTTAGTAGTATGTCGTGTTTCGATAAAACTTGGGGTTGTGTGTAGTGCAAGCTATTGAATAAATTAAATTTATTCAAAAAATATATTTCATAAAATATTAGGGTTTTACATTCACACACTATGTGTATCTGGAATCTTTGTTAAAATTAAATATTGAATTTAATAAGTAAGAGTATATATTATTCAGGCTTTGTAGTTTAAAACTATTCGGCTTTCGTTGATCACTAAGATTTAATCACAAGTTATTTGAATGAATAAGTGAATTAATTAATAATAATAATAAATATTTATTTGAAAAGATTTTTGAATATGATATTTATTATATTTATCTATTAATAATGCAATGATATTTATTTTTTAAATAAATATACATTATTTAAGGTTTGGTAAATGTTGAGGAGGGTAATCATACCAAGCTTAATGTTTGGTTGGATTGATGTAAATGATATTTATTTATATATTCTAAAGTGTTTCACATGTCAACTAAATAATAATAATATTATTATTATTATTAATATACATGAGGTCATCTAGGAATTATATAATTGTTAAGGGTCCTATATGAAAATTGTTAACCCTAAACATGTCATGATAAATATCTAATTATAACACTTTCTATAGACACACTTGTTGTGCACAACGGATAGAGTGGAGATATCTCAAGACCTATAGAGATTTATATAGATCTAGAGTGTGGTCTCTCATCCTCCCATGTCAAGCCATTGAGAGAACATCTAGAATTATTTATCCTCAAGGAGAATTTTGTTGCGATCAACCACGAATGACACAAGAAATCAGGATAGACCGTGTTAGCACCCATTGAATATAAAATTATGTTCATAGATTTTGGTTCATGTATGGATCACCTCTAGAGGGATTATGCACTTGTATCCTACAATGAAATGATTTTACGGCAATATTGAGTCAATTAGATCATCAATGAATAATGAATTACAAGTTAAGGTAATTCTAGATCTGCTTATAAATTAATTATAAATTACTTGTGATGATCCACCTTTTTTAGTGTCATTTAATCAAGTCAATTAATATATAAATTATGTTGGTGATGTATTCATTCATTATTTACAACACATATTATTCATAAATTTATACTAAAAAGTCAAGTTGGTCATGACATACAGGTGCTTTTGATATGCCTAAAACCAACAAACTTATCATCAGTAGAGATGTAATTTTTATAGAAGACAAGGTTAAAATTAATATTGATAGAGGACTGGATAAACATATCACATAAACTATAATAGTTTAGTTGGAGGATGAATCAAAGAAAAAAATGTTTCCTATGAGGTATTACCAGAGCATAATGATCAAGTATCAGTTGAGTCTAGACTATGAGGTCAACTTGATAGAAAAGAGCACCAATATAGCACTTAGACTATTTCACTAAGATAAATATTATGTACTAATTATTAATGGAGGATATATATCCATATTTTTCTATATAGGAGAACCAAAGTCTAGATGTATCCTCATGGATGACAATGACGTGGGATGAACTTGAATCCCTACATGAGAACAAGACTTAGGATCTTGTTCCATTACTTCATGAAAAGAAGGTTATCAGAAATAAATGGGTCTTTAATATCAAGAGGTATGGAAAAGACTATGTGGAAATATATAATATGAGACTAGTGGTCAAACGATATGCTCAAAAGGAAGGTATTTATTTTAATGAAATGTTTTCTCTTGTTGTTAGACTAACGACTATTCCAATAGCTCAGATGATGCGTGTTATATACAGTTTACATACAGAGTATCGAGATGTGAAGTTATATTTTCACTATATTCATGTTGATAAATACATATATATTCTCCAATTGAAAGGTTTTGAAAAATAAGACAAATATAAATTGTTTTTCATGTTTAAAAAATCTTTTTATGATCTCAAGAAAGCGCCAAGGTGTTGGTAAAAAAGATTTGATTTCTATATCATGATCCTTGGATACAAAAGACTTTATTCAAATCATAATGTATATTTTAGGGGTTTGGATGGTAATTATTTTATCATTACTATATTTTATATGGATGAAATGTTGGTTAAAACCACAAAAAAGAATCAGATCTATGAGACAAAGGTGCAGTTGGATAGGGAGTTTGATATGAAGGACGTGATACCAAAAAAAAATTTGGGTTGCATATTTACCAAGACATAAATAATGGGAATATTTTACTATCATAGAGTAATTAATAGAGTAAATTTTTTAAACACTTTACCATGCAATACTATATGCCAATATTTATCTCTCTTCCAATTAATTTTTAGTTATCCTCTTTGATGAGTCATAGCATTGAAGTAGAGTGGATGAAGATGTCTTGAGTACCATATGAATCAATAGTGGGGAGTCATATGTTTGTTATGGATTACACTAAACAAGATAGTTCATGTGCAATGAGAGTGGTTATTCAGTACATGATGAATCTATGATGGGATCATTTAAACCTAGTAAAGAGGTTCCTAAGAAACATCATGGAGACCTCTTATAATGCATTATGCTATTGGGGGTAATATTTTACTATTATAAGTTATTTTTATATAAACCTAACATTAACATACAAGGATATTACATCATTTTAGATGAATATTCTGCACATTACAAAAATACATGCCCAAGGACCATGACAGTTTAGTGTATTTGGAAACTTGGAACACAATATTCTAACTTGGTGAAAGATCTTCAACATCTACCATAAATAACTTAAACTATAGTAATCCTACTTAAAAACTTTCTTCATATCCTAGGGGAAAGAAAACCTAAGAAAGTGTGATCTTATATGCTTAGTAAGGGTAAAAATAAAGAATATACATAAACATAACATGTACATAAGGGTATAATAACATGATCATTTCATTTAAGGATCATACCCTGCATTTCAAATATCATAATCTTAATTCCTGACATAAGGGTTGGACATTCATAATACATGAATCATAAATAAATCAAAGAGCATAATCCATGAGAGCATAACATAGGCATAATACATAGAATTTTGGAATACACATAATAATATAACATTATGAACATGTGTAAATAGAAATAGGTTCACTAATTATGTTAAGGACATTAAATCAGGCCCCAACATAAACTTATGGACATGTAACCAGGTCCACACATAACATTTTGAACACATAATAAGGTTCGCTCATAAAATTTTGAACATGTAATTAGGTCTATGTATAAATATATGGACATGTAACCAGGTCCATGAATAAAATTATGAACATTTAATCAAGTTCAATCATAACATTTTGAATATGTAATAAGGTTCACTCATAACATTGTGAACATATAATTAGGTTCATATATAGGAAGTTATACCTCCTAACCATGACACACCACCAACCCCAGTAAAATCCATTTCATTATAGTGGATTAGTTTTCACCTTCTTACCATAGTGTATCAATGCCATCCACTTGTTACCATAATTATCTCATGATATGTAAATATTTACCCAATTAATTGGAGAGCTATCTAGGGAACCCCATCGTATAATTTGTAACACGCTTTCTCATTCCTATCTAGGTCACCCCATCATATAAGCTATAATGGGATTACTCGGCGTTCTATGGGACACCCCATCGTATAAGATGTCCAAGGACCACAACATGAACAAAACTCAAAGAAACAGCCATTATTCCTTTTACAACATGATTAACCCATGAAAATGAAATTGGTACCATGTCAATCACTTTGAAAGACGATTAACCCTTGGAAATGAAATGGGTTCTGTCAAAATCTCTTCAAATCATGGTTACTCATGGAAAATAAATGGGTTCTATAAAAATATCTTTGAAACATGCTTAAACCATGTGAAATAAATGAGTTCCATAACAATCTATTTTAAAAAATATTAACCTATATAAAAGAAATGAGTTCTATAACAATATCTTTAAAACATGGTTACTCATAGAAAAGAAATGGGTTCTATAACATCTCTTTAAAACAAAAATAATCCATACAAAAATTAAATGATAATGGTATGAATAAAAAATCTCCCCATTAGAGGATAAGTAAAAACAATGGTTTTTTTTATGAATGAAAATGACCAAAAAAATCATTAAAAATTTATTGAGGAAAATAATCTTTAAACATTCCAAAGTGTCCCATACCACTTTGAAACATTTGAATTATAAGAACCATGTAGTAATAACATTAAATGAAACATATAATTTCAAGAGTATAATTATATTAATCATATAACATATTAATTGATCAGTATATATACACCTCGTAAAATAATTTAGGTGCATAACATAGCCTGTGTCTCAAAGAAGAAAAATTGAGACAAAATTACCTTACCGGTTTGGTAACTTTTGATCCATGAACCCCATGAAAGAGATATCATAAAATAGTGATGTAAATACCCAATAATATAAGTATAATAACTATATAATAAATTATTGTGAATTATATACACCACACAAAATAAATGAGTGGTGAATATGTCATAAGTCTCACAGAAATAAAAGTGAAACTAGAAATCCACTTACTACTTGAGTGACTTTTGAATCATGAGACCTATGAAATAATAACATAAATTGAAACTTTTATATCATGAAATAAAATAAATTCATGATATAAAATGTATTATGGAAGTATATACACCATACAACAATAATAAGTGGTGAATATAGCATATATCTCATAGAAATAAAAGTGAGATGAGAAAACCCTTAACTTAAGTCTTGAATTTCCTCATAAACATTCAAAAATCATGTATAATAAATATAATTTTATTATAAATATAAAATATAAAAATATTATTATATATAATACCATATATTATTTTATTATTCCTTTATATTACCCTTTTATTAATAATTTCATGTTAAAGTTACATTTTGGGTAATAACTGCTTTGTTTTCGTATATGTTTCAACTTTTTATTATTGATATTATTACTTATATCCTGATTTAATTATTTAAAAAATGTAAAAATGATATAAATATAATATATATTTATTATAAATTTATTTATAATAATCTATAAAATATATAAATATTCAATGAAATACATCATTCATGTAGATGGTAGAATATACGTACGCATGAACATTGTTTTTGTTTTCTTATCATATTTTTAAGGAATTAAAATTAAATTATATAAATATATATTATCATTAAAGTATAATTATTATTTAATATGTATCACATATTTTTATTAAACCCAACCTTAATACATTCTATGTAAATCATGAATGAATCACATTGTCTTGACGAGGCGGTAGTCCACACGTCCACAAACGAAGTTATTGTATTATCGCAAAATGTAAATCATAAATATATGTGTTATATAATAAGTAAATAAGAATAAAAATTCATAAATATCATATAAAAATATTAATTCCATCATTATTCCAAACCATTAGAGGTGGTAATGGAATGATGAACGACATCGGTTCGTTAGGTGGCAGTCTGTCGTACACACAAACGATGACTACGTATCTCATTTGATTTAAGTGTGTGTGACTGTAGGTATTACCCTTAAAATAAAAAAATCTTCATATATTTAAGATACTATGATTATTCTATAACCATTGAATAAGAATAATTTAATGGGTGAATAAATAAGTAAAACAAAAATGCTCATTGAATAATGTTACCTCTTCTTTTGATAACTCCTTTTGGTTTTTACCAAAGGACTTCCTTGGTTAGATTTAAGCCCAAATGGAGTTTTATAAGATTAAGTGAGGGATTTTTTGAGTATATTTTTATAGGTTTTGTATTAGATAAATGTCTTTAGAGGTTTTAATATAGGGGGATAGTGAATTCCCTTTTATAAGTGGGGAAGAGGACACATTTGGTATTCTTGAAAATAATTGTTTTCTCCCCATGTTTTACTGGGGTACCAAGGGTCCAAAGTAAACTATTATAGAAATTTAGATGTTTAATAGTATAAATATTTCCATTAAATATTTTTTATAAAATCTTATGGTTGTTCTTACACCATATTTTTTAAGTTTAACCGGTAAGTAAACTCGTTTTTACATTAATCATTGTAATTAATTTTTATTATTTTCACTAATATTTTTGGTCAAAAGTTAATTTCAGATTATTAGAAATTAGAAATTATAATTATTAAAAATATTTAATCCATTTTTCCAAATTTTAAATGTATAATAAATAGAAATTAATTTAAAATTAATCTCGTAGACGTGTCACAAAAGCGGGCTTTAAAAGTAAAAATTTTAAATGTTTGAAATGATTTTATTTCCAATTTCAATGTGAAATTGATTACATTTACCTATATTGGATTAATTTATGTAAAATTTATCTAAATATACTTTAAAACCAATTTAAAATATAATTTAACTATATAAATAAATTAGATGAAAATGCAGTTTTCAATTAAAATTTAGTGTTTTTCACTATTTTTCAAAAAAAGAAACTTCCTAGAAAAATACCAAAATTCACCCTAAGTGAATTTTGATTTTAATATTTTGAAAATTAAGTTCATTTTTTCAAATAAAAAATATTAAATTTTCAAAAATTATATTTAAAATAGGTTCCCCATTAAAAGGCGGTAAAATTGCCTTTTAGAAAAATACATTTTTTTATTATTATAATTGGATATATTCTCATATTGTGCCTATAAAATATATTTTATGAGTGTAAAAAAATATAATTGAATATATAATATATTAATTTTATTAAAAATATCATTAAAATATTTTTGTTTAATTTATTGAGATAAAATGTGTTTCTTCATAGAAAAATAGTTTTCTTAGAAAAATAATTTGTTTATTTTCAAATAGTTCTTACTTTCATTTCTAACTAATTTATAACCAAATGATTAATTTTATATAATTTTTTAAACTATATTTTCACAATTTCGTTAATATTATTCATAACTTCCATTCCAATGGATAGGTGATAACTATAATAATAATTTAATAATAACAATAATATTATATTGTGGTTATGTAAAACTTGGTCTTGTGTGTAACACAAGCTATCAAAGGAACTTGGAATTGTGTGTAACACAACCCAAACATATTTTTGTGAATACCACTAGATAATCTAAGTGTTATCTGTAGTACAAGCTTAACTTATGTTTTCATGCAATGCAAGCCAAACTTAGTGCTTTCATATAAGATAAGCTATATTCAGTGTTGCTTGAAATGCCAAATATTGAAAAGATTAAATTAATTCAAAAATATATATTTCAAAAAATATCAGGGTGTTATATTTTAACCCCCTTAAAATGAATTTCTCCCTCTAAATTCATCAGTTTAATCAAATTTTTAATACTTGAAATATCCTATCATAGAAACCCAAATCGTAAAAATGAATACTAAAAATTCCTTTAAAAAGTGAAAGTAAGAAACATAATGGTTACCCAAAGTATCTCATAACTAGGTTTATACATTGGAGAACATAGGTAGAAATTGAAAACATGGACATGGAAGAGAAATAAAACTATCAAGTCCTGATAGAGAGGAATATAGGACATGTTCATAAGAAAGTTAACAATCACAAATCCATTAACCAAAGAGGCTTGAAAAAGTTCATTGATATCATCAAAAATAATGATAATGGGACAACATTTTATTTCATGAACCTTTTCTAAAAGTTATATAATTTTAACAATAAGATATAATTACTTTATTCTATTTCATTTCATATGAACCATTTTACCCATTGGTTGTGTCTTGACCAATTTACACTTCATCTCCTACTCCAAAAAAGAAGGTGAATTTTTCATTCCTAAAGCACTAATATAATGATAGGTCATTCCATCTATCTTTAGTTTACATCATAGAAAAATGGTTATCACTAGTTATTCAATATTCATAAATCCTCATATGATGATATAATACTTTAATCTATAAAACCTCATCTAAATTTTAACTTTAAATCTTTTCATAAATGGTTGAACTTACAACCCTTCGGAAAGCTGAAAAATCTAGAACATTAGAAATATAGCCAATAAATTTTTCAAAATAAACATAACATTGGTCACCCATATATCATAAAGTTTCTCTTGGTTGTCACATACCAAACATGTGAATAACTTCATCATGTATTCCCTTGAAACATGGTAATAACCCGATTTACCATAAATCCTTATTGAAAGAATACATGCTTCTTCATTCCTTACATAGAACATAAATTATTAGATATATTACTAAAATCCAAAAAACACTGTAAAATTCATTAATTATAACATAAAAGACTTTTTTCAAAAAAAAACTACTTTATCAGTTCTGAGGACATCAATACTATGCAATTTACTTTATCCATGTCAATCATCTATTTATCCAAGTTAAAAACAATTTTCTCAACATCAGGAACACATTAAGGGTTTTCTTCTCTTGATCAAAGTATCTCCTTTTAATTAAATCACTTTTCTAGGTCATCAGCATCATTTAATATATATTTTCAAATACTTAATGAAAACATATACTTTATGATTCATATAACATAATTATTTAATTCCAATACATGTTTACTTTAATCATCCCACTTCTTTCTCAAACCATTAGCTAGGCTTTATCATATTATTCCATAATAAACTTTTCTTAGAGTATGAAACACAAATCATGTCGTAATATTCATCCAAAAAAATTTAATCAAGCTTATAAACAATACTATTAGAACAGAACATACCTTTTATGTGTCGTTTGTGGTCTCTTCATCATCATCATCAAAACTGTTACCCTTGCAGCCTTGCTACTTTCATTCAAGATATTTTCCCCTAAGACATTTATTTTCTAAATTATTATACTTTTCTCAATTAAAGAATTAATTTATTGATAATACCTCTGGGATACCATTATTATCATCCATTTTCTTAACTAAAATCTTCATTATTCCTTAATAATTACTTACTTTATGTCCTTATTCCTCACACATAACACATATTCTCATTCCTTTGAAACATTTACCTGAGTGCTTCTTCCCACATTTTTTAAAACAAAGGAAACTAAATCTTTTTTCCTCTTTGGTCTCTATTACTTGAATTCTCGGTGAACTTTTACATTCAATTATTTGATGAGTTTGAGAGTTAGTTAAGGTACACATTGTTAATCATGTTCTGTGAAAATTAATTGTGCCTAATCACAACATCCTTTAATTTGGTCGTCATCCCCTTTGGTTTCTTATCATAAAATTGTCTGTCACATTCCACATTAACCAAATTCCTTCTGGTTCCTACCATTGAATAAAACTATAAATCATAGTGTGAAAAAACACTTATCATAGAATAAAACCTCAAAATCAGGAAAAATATCTTATAAGATGTCTAAATCATGAAACATGATTCTTTAATCTATGACACATTAGGTTTATCCTAGGTTATTCATATTTTTATTTTATTTAAATCCTTTAAGATGGTTCATAAAGTTTTTGTAAATTCCAAAATCATATCTCTCAGGGAGTTTCAAACTAGGTGTGTAATAAGACACGTTGTTGTGCACCAGTTCCCAACCAAGTATAGCTCAATACGGTGTTTTTGGAGTTGTTACCCCTATGTACATATGTTTCAGATCCACATCCACTTGTAGTATCCAGATAGGGATGTATTTCTATTAAACCACTCTCTTAATCCTTTACCAAAATTCTAATACATTTTCTTATACTATAAGACTTATCATTAGACTTATCCTTAGATATATACCTATACATATCCTTAAAAATATCCATAGGTACCTTAATAAATTTTCTAATCATAGTTTCCAAAGGGTGACTAAACCTTTCTATTGATACCAAATATAGAGACCCAAACATAACATACATGGATATTATATTTTTTTAGATGATAGCACATTACAAAAGTGCATGACCAATGACCATAATAGTTTAGTGTCTTTGGAAACCTGGAACACAATATTCTAATATGGTTAAATATCTTCAAAATCTATTGTAAAGAACTTACACTATAGTACTCCAACTTAAAACCTTTCTTCATAACCTGACGGTAAGAAAACATAAGAAATTGTGATCTTAGATGCTTAGTAAGGGTAAAAATAAAGGAGATTTGTAATCATAACATGGACATAAGAGTATTAAAACATGAGCATAACATTTGAAGATCATATCCGGAATTTCAAATATCATAATCTTAATTCGTTATATAAGGATTGGAAGTTCATAAGATAAGAATCATAAAGAAATCAAAGATCATAATTCATGAGATCATAACATATTCATAAGACATATACTTGCGGAATACACATCATGTTATAACATTATGAACATGTGTAAATAGAAATAGGTTCACTCGTTAAGGTAAAGACATGAAATCAGGCCCTTGAACAAACTTATTAATAACTTCCATTCTAAAGAATATGTGATAAATATAATAATATTTTAATAATAACATTAATATTAAATTTTATTTCTGTAATACTCGGTCTTTCATGTAATGCAAGTATTCAAAGGAACTCGACATTGATTATAACACAAGACAAACATAGTGTCACCTATACCGCAAGTTAATCTAAATGTTTTGTGTAGTGAAATCTTAACTTGGTGTTTCATGAAAAAAAATTCACTTAGTGCTTTCATATAACACAATATATATTTAGTGTTTTATGATATGAAAAATATTGAAAAGATTAAATTAATTTAGAAAAAAATATTTCACAAAATCATATGGTGTTACAATTTTGATTCAGATTTTACAAGAGATTCTGATCAGTGGAAATAAAATATTTGTTAAGTGTTTACTATAACAAGAAAATTTTTGGGTTTTATTTCAAATTTATAGTCATTTTTGTCGTTATACATTACAGTTACATAGGCTTGCAAAGATGTAGTTTGGATGATAAGGTTGGAGGAGGAGTTCAGGTGCAGACAGAATTAGATTCCATTGTTTTGTGATAGTCAAAGCATATTTAACCTTGTAAGGAATCAATTTTTTAAATTAAATAAAAAATAAATTTTGATAAAATATAATTTTTTTCATGATATGGTGGAGGAATGAAGTGTGGGAAAGAAAAAAATACATATTAAAGAAAATATAGCAGATTTCCTAGTGAAGGTGGTTAACTTTGATAAGTTTAGATAGTGTGGATCTTTGAGATAACTTTTGGATATGTGAGGGACATGTTTTTTAGATATAAATAATGTGTGTATATGTGATTTTTTTAAATTAAATCACTAAATGATAGATATGTCGGTGGAAGTTATTTTGGACGGAATTTTCCCCTTCTTTCATTAAGGACAGCAGGCATAATTAATGAGTTGGGTGGCCAACCCCACTTGCTTAGACACAACATAAAATTAAGTAGACTAGGTTAATTGCTTATGAAAATGTTTTTTCCCTGATGGAGTAGCTTCAACAATCATTTCTCTCATTTTTGAGTGTGTGGTATTTTGTGAGGTGGTTTCTCTGCTTATTAAAGAGAGAGTTTTATAAGGGTATTATTCTTGTAATATTGAGTGTGAATACCTTACTTTTATAATAGTTAGATTTTTCTATTTTTTCATGTTTTTTTACTCTTATTTATTTTGGGTTTTCCCATATTACATGTAACACCCATAAATTCTAAAGTGGAACTTTGTATTCAATAGCATGTATGAAACGCAACACCAAACACGTAAGGGAATATAATATCCCAAGAATCTACTATATATTTAATATTTTAAATAAATTATACACATGATATTGTTTGTAATGTACACAACACCGATTTATCTTTCATTACACATAAGAGCGGCCTTCCTCGATAGCTTTCGTTACACGCAAGACCGAGTTTCACCAAATAACAATGTATTACTAAAATATTATTATTTAATATAAATTGATATAAACTAACCATTAAATTAGTTTTTATGAATATTAATAACTATATTATAAATATTATAGTTTACACAATTCTAAAATTAATTCATTGTTTAACAATTAATAAGAAATTAAAATAAGAACTAATTGGATATAAAAAACGAAATATTTTTATATTTATGCTTCCAAACGAGTTTTTTAAACACAACTAATTACAATTGGTGATTGGTTTTAATGAAAAATATATTTTGTAAATTCAATAAAATATTTTTTGATATTTATACATTAGTTTTGATATGAATAAGATAAGAACAAACTCTATTTCACACATAAAAACCTATATTTTTATAAAGGAAATTTTATCACCTTTTAATAGAGAACCTATTTTAAATATTAATATTCACACTATTATAAATTTAATTTGATAAAATAAACTTAATTATTTAATTCATAATGTAAAAATTATCCTAGGGTGAATTTTTTGTATTTTTATGATAAACTTCGTTTTTTGATGAATAGTAAAAAATACTACATTTTAGTTAAAAACTACCTTTTCATTTAAATGATTATTAATGTTAAATTATATTTTATATTTTTTATAAAAAAAATTATATCAATAATACATATATTAATACAATTTATTTTACTATAATCCATTTCACATTGAAATTGAATATAAAAACTCAACAATATTTTGAACATTTTTCTATTAAAACTAGTTAAACTGTCTATCAGCAAGATTAACATTAATCTTAATTTTTCTACTTTTAGGATTTTAATTTCTAAAAATATATATAAAACATTATAATCAAGATTTTATTTTGAGTCTAATAATATTAACTTAGTTTTTTACCAAAATGATTAGTGAAAGTGATTAAAATTAATTACAATGATTATGGTGTAATTAGGCTTAAAAATTAAATAAACCTTATATTTAAGGGACCAAATGAACTAGAAACTTTTCCAACAAAAAATTAATGTCCATAATTAGGGCATTAACTTTCCATTATTTAGTTTGGTTGGTTTTGTATGACCTTATTTAAGTAATAACATATGTACACCTAACTTGTTTCCAAAACTTCCAAGTAAGTATTTTTCCTTCCCTATAAAATACCACCACCTCTACCCCTTAATTACAACACATACCCTTATACTTTCCACCTCAAAACAATGTGATTCATTCACACGATCCATGGAATGTATAAAAGATGATTATAATTTAAAATATGAGACATAAACAATATATATATGATATTTATGACATAATTAAATTTATAGTAATATATATACATATATATCATTTTCTTTAGTATCCTTTCACACACTAAAAAGTGATAATGTTGGTCGTGGACATGTGGACCACCGCCTCCTCGACACAATGTGATTCCTTTTACATCATGATAATTTTATATATAAATATATATGACTAAATAGTATAGTATTAATTATATTATTATCATTCTAGAAAGATACAACTCTACTTACCTTCTTTCCATAACGATCATTGATGAATGAGAATGTTACTCATGCATATGTATGACTTACCGTCTCCATAATTGCAACATTGGTTCATTTTTAATAATTGTATTTAATGATTGATTTTAAAATTATAATTGATGTATAAATATGATAATTATGTTATGATTATTATTCTTTAGATTTTATATATTGACCCCTTTGACCATATTTGACCTACCGAAGTTGTTTTTGACACATAAACCGAATTTGGTCAAAAACATCTAATGTAAACATAATTGTTTAAATAGTTGTATAAAACATGGTAATAAGTGAAATAAAATTAATGAAAAACATTAAAATGTCTCTCAATAAAGTTTAAAATTAAAATAAGTTTATTATATTGGAAGTTAAATGATGTTCACCCAAAAGGAAACACAATTTTCTTTTTGTAAGACATACACTATATACATCACACGCTTATTTTGTATAGTGTATATACTGCCCATTTTTATATATTATATCATGAATTATATTATCTTTAGGGTATTTATTAATTTTATTTAATATTATTTCTTCATGATTTTTATAATTTAAAATGTTTCAAAGTGGTATGTGACACTTTGGAATATTTAATGATTATTTTCCTCAACAACAACTTTAATAGTCTTTCAATGTTATTTCCATTCAAGGAAATTATATTTCCATTGTTCAAAAAACCCTTTAATTTTTCCTATACTATAGTAATTCATGACCTTTTCAAGTATTTTTACCATTTTCCACTCTTTGGTACTCAAATTGTTTTAAAAATGTTTTTAGGAAAACCCGACTTCATTTCCCTCTTTAGTCGGAGAACCTGTTTTCTTCTAAAAATCATATTTTATTAAAATGTCTCAAAAAAATAATTTAAAATGTTTTGGTAAAGAAATTTTTACCCCTTTTTTCTTTTTTTAATGTTTTCAATGTAATATTCTTGTCACTTTTTGAACAAGTCATTTTTTACCTTTTTACTGTGCAAAAGGAATGTTCTTTTTACCTTGTACGACATGTATGGATTTACTTGTTGTCATTCCATCAAAACATCCTTTGAATTTTTGAAAGGTTAATTTTTAAATAAAATGTTTTCAAAATTGATTTTAAAATAAAAGTTTTTTCAAAAAAAATTCAAAAAAAATCATATTTTCCTTAAGAATGTTTTTAAAATATATTTTTAGGATATTTACATTAATCAACAACAAAAACCCTTTATTTTACTTCACTTGGGGTATGTTGTATAAATACCATACTTAATCATCATAAGGATGGTTTATGATTTATTTGTACAAGGATAGTATTCACATCCACTTCCTTGATTTCTTTTTTCCCTTAAAATACTCAATCTCTTATGATCATTGAACATTGAATTTACCCCTAATTATCCATTTCATTTATCATGGATATTACTATTGCCTAAACCGCATACTATTGGCATTGCATATATTATTACCTAAAAAAATTATTGTTGTTGTACTACAATTCTACACATTTTTCAAACACCTATGTGAGAAATCTCTACATCTATTTCACCTTGAAAACCTCTAGGAGAGGTTTGTATTGACCCTTTGTGCAATGGAGATGATCTTTCCTCCATCGTTTTTTTACTGTAATGATGCATTTAACTTTGCATTTGGTTGAGGAAGCTAAATTAGGAGGCCCCATTCATTATCAATGGATGTATCCAATTTATAGGTACTTTATTTATATGTTTTTCAGTTAAGTAAACAATTTTTGGAACTTAATTAAATTCATAATTATGTTTATTTTATTTCAAAGATATCTTGGGCATTTGAAATCATACGTGAGAAATAAAGCTCAACCAGAAGGCTCTATTGCTGAAGGCTATTTGGCTGAGTAGTGTCTACCTTTTTTCTAGATACTTGGATGATATTGAGATAATATTTAATCAAGATGGACGTGTTGACAACACATCGACTCAATCTCAAATACATCAGAAATCAAAAATATTTCCTGCTATTGGCCGATTATTTGGGAGGACCTCAAATGTGACACTGACATAATTGGAATTATTACAGGAACATAGATATGTGTTGTTGAATAGTGAAATTTCAGATCCATTTATTGAAGAGTTTAGGATACAAACAAAGAGACAAATGAGAGGCCGAACACAAAATGAGAAAGATATAATGAAAGCTATTAATAAAGAGCTTGTACAATGGTTTGCACGACGTGTAAGTTCATAAATATTGCAATAAATAAGAATATTAGTTTGAAACATATATTTGTTATATCTAATAAAGTATATTTCTTTTTTTATATCATGAATACTGATACTCGAGCATAGGTGTTAGAAGATTTGAAGTTTCTTGCTCGAGGTCCTCTAAAACAAGTTAGAAAGTTCGATGCTTACTATGTGAATGGATTTAGATTTCGTATAGTTGATTGAGAAGAGGGTTTGAAAACATATAATAGTGGTATATTTACATTTATTCAAGTGGAATACTATGTAAAGATAACTGATATTATTTAATTAAACTAACATGGTCATTTTTCAGTTGTTTTATTCAAATGCAATTGGGTCGATATTATCAGAGGTGTTAAAAGAGATTCCTTGCAATTTACTTCTGTGAACTTCTCTTGCTTGATGGATGTTGGTGATCGTGAACTGCATGATCCATATATCTTATCATTGCAAGTAAATATGGTATATTATTTGAATTATGTTGTGGATGAAGGGTGGAGTGTAGTTTCTCATGTAATACAAAGATATTTGTATGATATGGGTGATGAAGTGGAATATTTCACCTCTAAAATTGAATCTCATCAACAAAAAGAAGCAGGATTATTTGTCCATCATG
Source organism: Viscum album (assembly GCA_963277665.1). Lineage (NCBI taxonomy): Eukaryota > Viridiplantae > Streptophyta > Magnoliopsida > Santalales > Viscaceae > Viscum > Viscum album. Next base: position 182,964,726 of record OY728159.1, read on the forward strand.
ATATTGAAAATATTATTCTAGAAAAGATGAATTAATTAGATGAAGTAATTTATTTAGAAATAGACATTATTGGAGGGGAAAATGATTGTATGTATAGTTATTTATTCATTCTGCAACCACTTATTTCATTTGTTCAGGCATTCATTATCATTTTTATATATATTTTGTTTGTTAGTATTGAGCATCTATTATCATTTTTAAATTTTTTTTCTGCATAATTGTTTTTGAAATATATGTCCTGAACTTAATTTTATTTTATTAAATGACAAGAATTCCAAGGAGGAAGCGATACACTATTTCATCCACTACTATGATAGATGATGATCCATCTGTCTCCCTCCCTACGGCATCTGAGCCACCAGTTTCCTGCCCCCCTACACCATCACCCCCTGCACCATCTCTCACACCCTCTATAAGTGTTCCTGTAGAATATGAGTCGTCGATTCCCACTTCAGTAGCCTCATCAGTCGGGTGGCGGCGCGCCACTTCTAGTTCATCACGGACATACTGGAGGTTCACTATTATAAGTACAAATTTTAATATAAATAAATTTATTGCACTTTTTTTATACTAACTGTTTATTCATTAAAGATGAAAAAAATTCAACTTTGGAGAAAAATATAAAAAGTTCAGATGTGTGGAATATGAATGGAGAGAATATATTTGTCTCATTTGATTCATATGGGGTCCCTACGGATGACGCTGCGGGATTACATGGAAAAATTCTAGGCCAGCTCACAACGGATCCCATTTCCCTTTCTATTTATTATGATGATTGGAGACATATGCCTCCAAGTTGGAAAAATAAAGTTTTTTATTCCCAAATAAAGGTAATTTTAATAAATTATGGTTTAATTGAATGTCATGTTATTAATATGTTCAAAATGATTTTCTGTAAACAGATGTTTTTCCACTTTACAGATGTTGATGTGATAGCACGAAAGTGGACGTTGAAAAATCATGGTAAGAAATGTAAAGACTCCAAATGGAGATTGTGGGGCGATGTCAACGATACTTTTTTGAACATCCAACAAATGTATGTGAAGCTACCCAATGGGGTACCCAAATAATAGTGGAAAGTTTTTGTTGACAGGCATCGTGATGAGAAGCCAATGGTATTTAAATATATATTCTTATATTAACCTCATTTTACATTTATAAATGTATATGAAGAGGAGATGACATTTAATACATTACTATTAAATTTTATTTTATTTATTTTAGGATCTCTCAAGAAAGAATGCATCAAGTCGGTCTAAGCAAGTCATCCCTCACACTACGGGGTCAAAAAGCTTTTCTAGAAGCTGATCGACTTTGGTAATATTTTATTTAGTTTAAATTTTTATAAGACAATATTATCTGTTTAATATATTAAATTGTTGATTTATCTTTATTTAATGCAGTCACAGAGTTTAGGGCATGAAGCATCCCAAATAGAAGTGTGGTTAGATGTTTACAAAAAAAATTGATAGAAGTTTTGTTAATGAGCCTGCCAAAGAAGTTGGGGTATGAAATCATTTTCTCATTATAATAACTTATTACCAGTTTTTACTATGTTAATATATATTGATATTTGATTTATAGGTAAAAATTAAAGAACTATGGGATGCCAATCCTGGGCAGTCCTACTCAGTCTCCCAGGATGACCCGGTTGCGAAAGTCCTTGGGAAGGAGCATCCTGGTAGAGTGTGCGGGATGGGTTTGGGACCCGTACTATATGAGGTTTTTGGCAGACCACCAGGGATTCTAGTTGTATCTACTTCTGGTTGTATTCATTCCATACCTGGAGATGCTCATAGAGATATTGTTTCTCTACGAAACACAGTTCACGAGTAGGGGGTTCAGATATCCGCTTTTCATAAAGCATTGACTGATATACGTCAGCAGATGAGAAGATATTCCCCCGGTGGTACTGTATCGACTAGTGGTGAGTAGGTAAATCAAAAAAATTCAAAATCATTTAGTTTTAAAGATTTTATTGGTTTTAAGTTTAAATATAAATATGAAACACTATTTAATTTTCAATATAATATTCTTACAGGTGGTAGCAGGAAGTGGAGATGGAGGTGGAGAGGGTGATGATATGTGTTCATCATCATACAGTGATTAGTTTTATTGTTGATATATTGGAGGTGGAGAGGGTGACGATAGGTGTTCATCATCGGTTTGTATATGTATCATGTGTGGCACATAGTTGCCACCAAACATTTTCATGACCTAACATTTTCTTGATTTGTCATGTTTCCTTTTATGTATTTTATTGATTTCTGATGTTTCTTTTTATGTCTTGATTTATTGAGTGTGGTATGAACCATATATGTTGATTATTTATTGTGATGATTCATTTTTTATGATTCACTTTTCCTAAATTTATTAGGTTTGTCGGCCCTGGGTGAACATCTCACTTCAAAGCATTATAGACAGGTTATGGGGATGTCGGTCCTATAATGTGGATATATAAAAGGAATTTCATAGATTCTAGAAATATTAGTAAAAAATTTAGATATAATGAGATGCATTGTAACCAACCTCACATACCAAAACTCTCTGAATACTCAATGAAGGGAATTGAAGGTGAATTTATTGTGCGAGTAATCATGAAGCCCATTTCATATTTAGGACACAACAACCTACATCATTATCCTACCAAAGCATTAACAGAACCAACCATTCTATTTCCAACAACTTTACCATAGTGAAGAATGGAGAAAAAATTGGGATATGGGAAGAGGGAAACTCACCTAAAATTGTTAAGGGTTGGTTTTCCAATATCGAGGTTAAAATCTAATGAAAAGCGTCCAGAATTCCTCTTAGGGATATACTTGGGTCATCTAAGAACTGATAGAAAAGATCGAAGAATGTGGGGTATTAAGGGTATTTTAGAATATATAGGTGGTCTAGAAAATAGAAGACCTTGGTGCAGCCCCATACACAATTCAAGAGAATTACTAAAAAGGGAGGGGTCTATGGAATAATGGGAAAGACCTTTCCGTAATGAGGTTGTTCAAGTCATCCTATGAGAATTGCACTTATATCTGTGATGAATATCTTATAAAATAATATAAGGGGCCATGATATATTCTAGAGATCTATTTCGAAGATCACAACTAGGAAGGGGGTCTTATTACACAATCCAAATACATGATTCCACTACCCCAAATTTGATAAAACCCCCAACCTCACCCTACCCCCCCCCCCAAAAAAAACTCAACCTCAAACACCATAACACAACCAAGGTGACAATTCCTAATCCATGACCAAAATGAAAGAATAACCCAAACTCTCCCATGAGCCCTAATTTCGTAGCCTACCAATCCACACCATAGAACTCTAAGGCCCATTTTGTGACCCTTCTCTGAAATGTAGCCATGAAAAAAATGGATGTATCACCAAAATCCTCTCTACACAACCCCCCCCCCCCCCACCCCCCCACCCCCCCCCCCCCCACACACACACCACAACCAACCTATCCACACCTTAGTGGAACTATTTATGGTGAAAATGATATCCTCTGCAGTTCAATCCCTAGAAAAACATAGTGATTGCCTTAAAATTTCCCTGAACCTGAAGTAACAACTCTCAAACAATAAAAAAATATAAAAACAGTAACTAGGATGTTACAATTCTCCTCACTATAGGACTTTTTTATCTCTGTGAAGTCATGTGGGAGAAAGATGCTCTAGAATCGTCATCTTGTACATCCAGATGAAATTGAGTGAATAGTCCCATCAGGTTCCACTATTCCATAGATTCTAAAATTTCATGTGGTGGAACATTCCTAATAAGTGCATTACTTGTGTAAATCCTCTCTTCCCTAGGGTGTAATAAATTTCAAAATTGAATGTCTGAAGGTAATCTACCCACCACCTCTATCTAAGATTCATGTACTTCTAAGAAAATATATTGCTCATACTATTATGATAAAAAATGATCCTAAAATCTCTCCAAAAGATTGTGTCTCCAATACTTAAGCACATGCATATATGAAAAAATGATCAAACTCATTATAGAGGTAATTTTTATCTTGTGGATAATGTTGAAGAGATTAATAGGCCACAAAAGAAGTTTAAAATTTTATAATGAGATATTTCTCACACCACTTGTCATGTTTTTATTAAACATGAATCAAAATTCCCTTGGTTGTGCTTAGTTAAGCATCTCTTTTCATATTGACTGTAGTATGTATTCTGTTGGTATTTTGGTATTCTTGGAATGGTTTTTTTTTTCAGGGCACTGGTACAGAAGCTGTAGAAACTACTATTTGTTTTGTAAATCTGTTTTTAGCGGCGGTTTTAGCCACTGCTAACCATAATAGGAATAATTAAAGGCGGTTAAAATCGCTGCTAAATGTCGGTATGTTTCTATTAGCGGAGGTTTTACCCACCGCTAAATGTAACTGGAATACTTAGCGGTGGTTTTAACCATCGCTAAATTTCAGAATGTTTCTATTAGTGGTGGTTATAACCACTGGTATGGAATTAAATTTAGCGGTGGTTTTAACTGCCGCTACAAATGCCCATCTTTTGCACGTAGTTCACGGTGGTTATGATGTTTTTAGCGTCATTTTTACTGGCCAACGGCTGAATTTTTTTAACGGTGGTTTTAACCACCGCTAAAAAAAGTGATCCCCCACCACGAAAAAACTCCCGCTAAAAAAAATCATAACTTCCACGAACTACGCAAACTACGACGGTTCCTATAAACCACTGTTAAACGGCTTTAACCGCCGACAATAGTGTCCCAACACCCAATGTAGCGGTGGTTTTCGGAAACCACCGTAGAAGCATATAGCAGAGGTTTAAACCATCGCCATACCCAAAAATAATCGTCGTGAACAATCAATTTTCCTATAGTTATGGAACAAGAAAATGCATTATATATGGAAAATAATAACATAAATCAATGGATTTCTGAAGAAAAATTAAGAGTACAATAGAATGAAATGAAGCTCATCCTATGAAATCCTTTATAGTTTATTATTATAAGTATGGGGAACCTTGACATTTCCCAAATAAATCCTCTTCTAGAGGATAAACTCTAGAACAAGGAAGGATCTATGTGAAAATACGTGGATAAAGTACTTATGTATTGAGGATGAATTGAAAACATTAGTTAAGAGTCTATTTAATGATTAGATTTCAAGGATTTCTATCATATTTATTTTGGAAATTATATTAATTTGGTTTTATAAAATGATAAACTATATATTAGGTGACAACCAATCAAATCTAGCAAGGTCGCAGTTCTTGAACCCATGACCGATGGACGATATGAGTTTCATGCCAACCACTGACCTACACAATGTCCTAGTAAAATTTTCATTGTTTTTAGTTAAACAATCTAATGAAAAAATATTAATGATGAACTGATAGTATCACTTTTGAGGATTATATATTAAACTATTTACTTTATTTATTTTGGAAGATAGTTAAAGAAAAATATTTAGACTTTTAACTCTTTTATAGGCCTTACAATCCTTTAAAAGTTTCTTTTAGTGCTCCAAACATAAAAAATTCATTATTGCTAATTAATTTCTAAGAGTATAAGAATGAATTAGAATTTGATTGAATCACAACCAAAATTTAAGATTGTTCATATGAAATTTAAACCTATCATGCAAAATATTTCCTTATATTATTGGTTAGTAAAAGGATTACCGAACATTGGGAAGATGAATTTGAAATAAAATGTTATCCTAATACCTTGATTTTTGTTGAACTGATAAACTCTTAAAACATCAAATATTTATGGATTTGAGGCCCTAAACATTCTATTGATAATTAAATTGTTTTTGATTGGTAACCGTATTTACTCCCTATAAATATTTATGATTTTACTCCAAGTCTGTATCTTTACTTGCTACTAATGATCTTATACATAGAAACCTGGATACATAGTAGTCTATGTGACCCTTGTACTTACCATTCTCTCTTTTCTTGAGGATGTATTATGAACCCTTATCATGATGTGGGATTTCAATGTAAGAAATATCAAAAAATGTATTACCAAGATTGATTTTAAATTGTGAGGATGCAATTTAATTATGGTGGGGGGAATGTAACTCCCCGAAATTCTAAAGTACAACTTTGTATTCAATAGCATGTATTACATGCAACACCAAACACGTATGGGAATATAATATTCCAAGACTCTACTATATTGTTAATATTTTAAATAAATTAAATGGTTGATATTATTTATAATTCATGTAACACTGATTCGGCTTGCGTTACATGCAGTAGCGACCTTCCTAGATATCTTGTGTTACATGCAAGATCGAGTTTCACAAAATAACAATGTATTATTAAAATATTATTATTTAATATAATATGATATAAACTATCCATTAAATTAGTTATTATTAATATTAATAACTAACTTATAAAAATTATGGTTTCCACCAATATAAAATAAATTCAGTAGTTAACAATTAATGAGAAAGAAAAATAAGAACCAATTGGATATAAAAAAGAAATATTTTTATTTTTATACTTCAAAAAGAGTTTTTTAAACATAACTAATTAAAATTAGTGAATAATTTTAATGAAAAATATATGTAGTATATTCAATTAAATATTTTTGATATTTATCTATTAGGTTTGATATTTATAAGATAAGAACAAACCCTATTTCACAAATAAAGCCCTATATTTTTATGAAGGCAATTTTACCGCCTTTTAATGGAGAACCTATTTTAAAAATTAATTTTTAAACTCTTATAAATTTAATTTGATGTAATAAACTTTATTATTGAATTTATAATTTCAAAATTATCCTAGGGTTAATTTTTTATATTTTTATGAGAAACTTCATTTTTTGATGAATAGTGAAAAATACTGCATTTTAGTTAAAAAATGCATTTTCGTTTAAATAATTATTAATGTTAAATAATATTTTAAATTTTTTATAAAGTCATATTATATCAATAATACATATATTGATAAAATTTGGTTTACTATAATCAATATCACATTGAAATTGAATATAAAAAATCAAAATCTTTTGAACATTATTCTACTAAAACTAGTTAAACCGTCTGTCTGCAAGATTTTCATTAATCTTAATTTTTCCTCTTGGGATTTAAATTTAAAAAAACGGACATAAAAAATTTTAATCATGATTAAATTTTTTATTCTAATAATATCAACTTAATTTTTGACCAAAATTAACAGTGAAAGTGATTAAAATTAATTACAGTGATTAACGTGTAATTAGGATTAAAATGGACTAAACCTTATATTTAAGGGCCCAAATTACCTAGAAACATTTCCAATATCCATTTTATGTCCATAATTAGTTCATTAATCTTAAATTATTGATTTGGGTTGGTTTGTTATGACTTTTTTTAGGTAATAACCTGTGTACACCTAACTTGTTTCCAAAAATTCCAAGTGATTCTTTTTCCTTCCCTATAAAAGGCCACCACCTCTCCCCCTTCCTCACACCGTTTAAGACACATTGGATCATCCAAAATCTTACCAAGTAGTCTTCCAAAATCCCCCTCATACTTCTAGAAGCCTCTCCTTGTTAATAAATCAATCCGAGGAAGCTTTTGGTTCAAACCAAAAGAAGTTACCTGGTTAAGAGGTAACGTCTTCTCTCAAGATTTTAAGTTTCATTTCCATTATTAAACACCTATAGTATTATTATTTTATGATTACATAACAAAACCAGTATTATAAATATACTATTATATTTTTATGTTAATATTTCTACCTAAACTTACACACACCTCCATCTAATGGGTAAAGAACATATGGTTTCTGTGTATGGCGAACTATTGCCTCACAAAATGATGATTGTTCATTTTTTCATTTCAAACTTTCATGGTTAGAAATTATGATGGACACACAGTTTATATATATTATATATGATATTTATTATGTATTTAATCTTATTTAATTATTTTACAACACATACACTTATACTTTCCATTTTGTGTTAATACGATAACATCATTTGAGGAAGTGTGAACTATCGCCCCGTCGAAGTGATGTGATTCCTTCACACGGTCCATGGAATGTATAAAGGATGATTATAATTAAACATATGGGACATACAAAACATCTATATTATATTCATAACATAATTAACTCTCTGGGAATATATATATATTTATTTATATTTATTTATTTATTTATTTATTTATTTATTTATTTATTATCCTTTTACACACTAAAAAGTGATAATATCGGCCGTGGGCATGAGGACTACTGCCACCTAAACATGATGTGATTAATTTTACATCATGAGAATTTTATATATAAGTATATATGACTAAATAATATGTTATTAATTATATTATTATCATTTTTTAAAGATATAAGTCTACTTACCTTCTTTCCATAACGATCATTTAAAAATGAGAACGTTGCTCATGCATATGTACGATCTACCATCTCCATGATTGTAACGTTGGTTCATTTTTCATAAATATATTCAATGAATGATTTTAAAAGTATAATTTTTGTATAAATATGATAATTATTTCATGATTAATATTCTTTATATGTTATTTATTGACCCATTTGACTATAGTTGACCTACTAAAGTTTTTTTTGACACATAAACTGAATTTGGTCAAAACACCCAATGTAAACATAACTCTTTAAGTAATTGTATACAACATGGTAATAACTGAAATAAAAGTAATGATAAACATTAAAATAGTTTTCAATAAAGTATAAAATTAGCATAAGTTTATTATATATGAAGTTAAGGGACGTTCACCCAAAAGGAAACACAAGGTAAGGGAATCTTGTATTACTTTTCTTTTCGTAAGGCATACACCATGTACACCACACACTTATTTTTTATAATATATCTACTACCCATTATTATATATTATATCATGAATTATATTATCTTCATGGTATTTATGAATTTAATTTAATATTATTCCTTCATGAGGTTTATAATTTAAAATGTTTCCAAGTGGTATTGGATACTTTGGAATGTTTAATGATTATTTTCCTCAATAATAACATTAATGGTATTTCAATGGTATTTTAATTTGAGGAAATTATATTAAAATTTTTTTTAATAAACCCTTTAATTTTCCTCTACACTAGTAATTCGTGACCTTTTTCAAGTATTAGTACCATTTTTTCACTCTTTGGTACTCAAAGTGTTTTAAAAATGTTTTTAGGAAAACCTGACTTCGTTTCTATCTTTAGTCGGATAACCTGTTTTCTTCTAAAACCCATGTTTTATTAAAAAAATCAAAAATGTTTTAAAATGATTTGTTAAAGAAATTTTTACTCCTTTTTTCTTTTACCAATGTTTTCAAAGGAATCTTATTGTTGCTTTCTAGACAATGAATTTTTATTACTTTTTTACCGTGCAAAAGGAATGTTCTTTTTACTTTGTACGGCATGTACAGATTTACCCACCATCATTCCATCAAAGATTACTTTTCATTTTTGAAAAGTTAATTTTTAAAGAAAGTTTTTTAAAATTTTATTTTCAATGAAAAATATTTTCAAAAGGTTTTTCAAAACAAAATGATATTTTTCTCAAGAATGTTTTTAAAATATCTTTTTATAATATTTCCGTTAATCAACAAAAACCCTTTATTTTACTCCACTTTGGGTTTGTTGTATTAATACCATCCTAAATCATCCTAAGGATCGTTTATTACTGGTTTTACCAAGGATATTATTCACATTAACTTCTTTGATTTCTTTTTCCCCTTTAAATATTTAATCTCCTATAATAATTGAACATTGAATTTCCCCCTAATTATCCATTTCATTTATCATGGATATTACTATTTCCTAAACAGTATACCATTTTACATACAGTGTATAATATGAAAATTATTTGATTATTTGGGTAAATATTGATAAATCTGTATCTCTTACTCCATACAGATATTTGATAAGGCACATTATTAAATTGATTATTCAATATCTGAGGAATTTTTTGGACTGGTATGATATGGGTGGGGCTGGTTATAGATAGCCCCTCAATGTATCGATAGTATCATGGGATGAGTCATTTGGCTAGCCACCTTATATGGGTTTTACCCATCATTTTGTAAACCGTCTTGTGAAATTTCTTATCAGTAAAGGTATTACGTACCTGGGAAATATGGCATCCAAAAATAAAGTATTTCCCTCCTTTATATTCATTTATTATTCTTATATGATATTTTTCATCGGCATATCTATTAATACATTTCATTTTCAGTTATTTAGATGGAATGTCTTTTAGTTTCTTACCTTTATTTGTTTATTTGGACTTATCTAGTTATTTGAATGGCATGTGTTTCTATTTATTATCTTACCATATTGTATATGCACTTACATTCAGTTTATTGATTATATTTCATGTGTGTTCAATTATTTACCTTTATATTTTGAAAATTCTCATTAATTCATTATTTCTTATGCTTTACTTACCCTTACTTAGAATTTTAGCTCTCCCTTATTATGATTCTTTCCCCAGTTATCCAAGAAGCGTACTTTGAAAGATATGGATTTACTAAATGGATTAGAGTTTCCCTCAAATTTATTTATTTGGATTTTAAAAAGAATAAAAAAATATGTTGTAATTAGTGTAGTTATTTGGAATAAAATACTCGTTTATATATTTGGTTTACCAAGACTACTAAATTGATCGGTCCTTTGGGGCTTGATTCATTGAAATATTTCCAATGTAATTGATAAAAAACACCAGCTTCAGGCTTCTAGGTTAGGTCACTACATTATAACTGGTGTTCATTTTTTCCACATTTTTTCAAATTATTTTTTTCTCATATTTATCACCACTCCAGTGAGAGTAATTTTTTATCCTAATAGGGGATTGTTTTTTCTATGCTGTTATGACATTAATTTATTGGTCATCGCCTGCTATCTTTTTAAGCTGACCGATTGCATTTCCACGACCTATTGAATGTGCGCCAATGCTTACTGATTCCCTTGGTCTTGGATAAGTGTTTCACCCCCAATGCTCCCTATGTGGGTGATTATCCACTAAATGATGATAATATTCATTTTTACTATATATAATATTCATGTGATTTATTATCTATAAACACCATTTTTAATACATTTTACACTTTGAACATCATTTCACATTATGATTGTAATTCCGTCTTAAAATTCACTATTATGTGGTACATTTTTTAACATCATTTAAAGTACCCAATGATCTTTATTTTATTTTTATATTTAATTTTCAGATTTATAATTATATTGGGAACAATTCATACTTGTGGAGTGTTGGAAGATTCACATTGGAAGACCATCAAAATGGGATTTCATGCAAACAATTCTGGAGAAGGCAGATTGGACACCAGCCCACTGATGAGAATTTCAGTCCCAAAATACAGGCCCAATGATTACCATATTTAGTTTTATGCTAGAGGACATATACATGAACAAATAATTATGTAGGATACAGTGCTAATTCGGCCTCCATTGTGGTTATTCGGGCATCCCAAGTTGAAGATAAAATTCTGGTCCAGATTCTGAGGCCGAGAAAAACATCCCACCATTGTACACATATCTCATTAAACATGAACTATTTTGGGCTGAAACTTTACATAATGTTAGGATAAATCAGTAAATTCATTTTTGTCTTTTATGGCCCACTTCAATTCGGTCATATAGAAGGCCTTCCAGGCGCATCTGTTCAGTGGAAGCAAGATGGATGTCACCTCAGGTCAAGGGTTGAAAAGTCTCCTCTCCCTCAACTTTACACCCACCTATGGCCTACCAAAATTAATTTAGGAGACTTGTAATATTGGAGGCTCCACCCAAGGATTCAAAAATGCCTATTTAAGGTAGTGGTGGTGGAGGAGTTTATCATATTTGAGCTTTGTTTTCATCTTAATGTTATGCTGCCAATTTGATGTTGTAATCGCATTCCCTGAATTGTATGTTCCTTGAATTACCTTAGATTCATTATAAAATTTCTTCATCTTCTCTTTTTCTATTATTCTTATTATAACTTTGATACCATTTCCACAAGGTGTGAATTTATTCACACTAAACCTTGTGAAATTATCACACAATGGTGGAGTGATCGTTATTTCATTGTTTTTTTTACTTCTCCATTTCCTCCCGCATGAGTCTACTTTCTACTTCCATTGAAACCATAGAATAAATGGAGGGCTAACCCACTTATGGGTTGATACAATGGAGTATCGAGTTCTGGTTTTGATGTTATTTCTCACTCCATTAATTTCTAATCACTTCTTTTAATTGAGAATTTTGTTTGAAGATCTTTAAACTTTTTTATCCTTGTTGAATTTAAGGTCACACACTTCAAGTGCTAATATGAACCTTTACCTTGAAGTGATAAAAACTTTGATCCTTAAAGTTTATAGGTGATTAGTATTAAAGGGTGTAGGTATTAAACTAGTAAGTGATGATGTTGTTGTATCTTCTTAAATAAACCCATCTCAAATATAAGAAATTGAACTCATTAAAAAAGGAATTCATCCAATCCACCCCAAGCGATAACCTAGGATAAACTCATTATCTTAATTTGAATTAACTTAAATTAGTTATTTATACCTTAAAACCATCTAAAATCAACCCAAGTTGGCCGATTCATATCTAAAAACAATCCATATAATGTACGTGTCTATAGGTTACTTCTTAGGTCTCTGAGGATTCGATAACCCAAGCTAAACTACAAGGACCGTTCTACCTTCATATCTTGGGTAAATTTGAGCATGAATAAAATTTTGGTGCCATTTCCATGGACCCAAGTAAGTCATCTCAACACCCATTCTATTCTCCCCCATTTCTTCTATTCTCATCCAAATTCTCTTATCTTTTCCCTTTCTCGTTTTTTTTCTTTTGGCGCATGTCCACCTACACTCATGATCAATCAAATCGTCTAGTTATGGTGGATAGTCCTAGGGTTGGGGAGTCAAGTACACTAAGGGGACTCTTTACATTAGATCATAATATTCATAATACTCTAGAGTCAAAAATTTAGCCTATTTCAATGTAAGGTCTTTAATGAAACCAACTCATAAACCCATGTGGGAACCAAAATGGAAACCCAAATGAGGCAGCCCCAAACTTGGGGAATGCAATAGATAAAACCGCGAATGACTACCTCACACCTACCTGGACCAATGCCCCCTCATGCATTATACACAACTACCTAGAATATTCAAACTACATCTTTAAACCCCATGTCCTAAACCACCTTCCCACATTTCATGGAATGGATTCTGAGATTCCATACCTTCACGTTAAGGAGTTCAATGACATTTTAGAAACCATGTGTCCCCCACATCAACTAGAATAAGCTAAGATGAGGATATTTCCTTTTTCTTTAAATGATCGAGCAAAAAATTGGATAAACAATTTGATACCATCATCCATCAACTCTTGGGACCAAGTATAAAGATAATTATACAAAAAATACTTTCCCCACCACAAAACAATTGCACTTAAAAATAGTATACAAAACTTTTTTGAAAAAGAGTGAGAGTCATTATATGAAACATGGGAGAGGTTCAAGGACACTCTAAAAATGGTTCCACACCATGTTTTTTCTATTCCTAAACAAGTGATAATTTTTTATGAAGGTTTGGGTCTAGGGAACAAACAATTCATTGACATGATGTGTAATGGAACCTTTAAAAACAAAGCCCCAAATGATGTTTACGAGTATCTAGAAAGCCTTACTAAAAAAATCAAACATGGAGAACTTCACCTTATTCTGAAAATCCACAAAGAAATACTGGAATTTATACACTTAGAGAAGAGTAAATCCTTAGGGCTAAACTCGCAGCACTCTCTAGGAAGGTTAAAGAGATAGACCTTAGGAAAGTCCATAAAATCCAAATTGTAGACCCCGTTTTCACAATTTGTGAAAAACATGACCATAAGACAGACAACTGCCCAACCATTCCATCCATCAAGTATGTTCTTTTTGGAGGACCCCCAGTGGAAGTAAATGCCTTGAACTTTCAAAATCCTCAATACCAAAACAACTTCAACCCAAGGTATAATGACCACCCAGGATTCCACTGGAAAGATAACCAACAACCTAGCCAACCACAGGGACAAGATCCTTACCCCCATCAGAACTACCAAACCCATAACCAGTTCCAAACCCAACCTATCCAATACCAATATCCACCGGTCCATTTTCAACAAACCATCCCACCTCCAAAATATCCCCCTGGGATAAACCAATCTTCTCAAGCACCAACCCAAACTATTCCACAAATCCTACTAGAACAATTATGCAAACAAATGGAAAGGATGAACTCAGAATTCTCTTCCCTAAAATAATAATTTCAAACCATAAAAATTGGAAAGGAATCCATGCCTACTCAGGCAGTACCATCCTCAACTTAAAGGAGAGAGTCAAGTTGTACTCAAACAACTCATAAAAAACTAAAGGCTGTGACTATTTTAAGAAGTGGAAAATCAATTGAGAAACCTGAACAACTAATTCAGAACTCATATAAAGATTCAGAATTGGATGAAAATTCAAATAAACCAAATGATAAAACTGAAAAACACGATAACATTGTCAAAGAAACAACTCTTCAATAAACAACCCCACAACCTACACCATTTCCTCAATGCATGAGGGGGAAAACCAAGCCTGAATTCAGTGAAACATTGAGAGAAATATTCTCACAAGTCAACTTGAACATTCCCCTTCTCGATGCAATCCAAACCATACCTTCCTACTCAAAGTACTTTAAGGACCTATGCACTTTTAAAAGAAAATTTTCACATAAAAACCAAGTCCTTTTGGCTGATAATGTGAGTACCAACATTCAAGGGACCATCCCTCCTAAGTTGAAAGACCCGGGTTGCCCTTACATCAATGTTGAACTAGGAGAGAGAAAAGTTGAAAAGTCCTTGTGTGGACTAGGTTCTAGTGTAGATCTCATCCCCTATGTTGTGTACTGCCAGTTAGGCTTAGAAGAGATCCAACCCACATCTGTCACACTTAAACTTGTTGATCATAGCATTAGGGTTCCAAAGTGGATTTTAAAGGATGTTATGGTAAAGGTTGAAAATTTCATCTACCCTTTTGACTTCATTGTCCTTGACAACCATCCAAACTTAGGAAATAAGGAACAAACCACAATCATCCTTATTCGTCTTTTCCTTGCAACAATCAACTTTGTTATCCGAGTCTGAAATGGGAACATGACCATCACCTTTGGAAACATGAGTCTAGACTTGAACATCTATAATGCAAGCTCACAAATAGGGGATGATGAGGACATTCGTGAAGTAAACATGATTGGAAGCATTGATAATGAATCCATAGAACATCAAGGAATATTTTATGGATGTTTAAGTCAGGATGAGATTGATTTCCTTTGTTCACATGAATGAAGTTTATCTCCTTGAATTGAATTATTTTCAAATTACTCTTATAATGAAGTCTTAGGTCCAACAATCAATGAAACCTTTCAGGAAACCACATTCATGGATACCAATCAAACTTCCTTCCCTAAATCTGATCAAACCAATATTGTAGCTGAAACTTCTATATGTGGGGAATCAATACTATCTGAAACTCTAAAAATAAAAATTGATATTGATCCAATGTCCCAATATTCTGATGAAATTCTGAACCAACCTGATCTTGAATTGAAGGAACTTCCTGTTGCACTCAAGTATGCATTCCTAGGGGACAATCAAACACATCCTATTGTCATTTCCTCTTCTCTTGAAGCCAATCATTAGAGGATGCTTCTAGATGTCCTTAGAAAACATAAGAAAGCCATTGGTTATACCTTGTATGATATTCCTGGGATTATCCCACTTATCGGGACTCATAGAATTGTTCTGGAATCTGATTCAAAGTCATGTCGTCAACCTCAACATCGACTCAATCCTAATATCATGTAGGTAGTAAGGAAGGAACTTCTGAAATTTTTAAAAGTTGGTATCATATATCCCATAGCTGAGAGTGAGTGGGTCAGCCCAATCCAAGTGGTTCCCAAGAAGGCAGTAATCACAGTGATAACCAATAAAGATGGAGAGATTCTTCCAACTAGGGTGAGTAGTGGATGGAGGGTCTTCATTGATTATAAGAAGCTAAACTCATTCACCAAGAAGAACCATTTCCCCTTACCATTCATTGACCATGTCCTTGAGAGAGTGGTAGGTCATGCCTTCTACTGTTTCTTAGATGGGTACTCAAGGTACAATCAGATTGAGGTATCCCTAGAGGATCAAGGGAAGAATACATTCACCTGTCCATTTGGAACCTTTTCCTTCAAACACATGCCCTTCAGGTTATGCAATTACCCTGGAACCTTTCAGCAGTGCATGATGGGAATTTTCTCAGACATGGTAGGGGATTTTTTTGAGGTCTGCATGGATGACTTCTCTGTGTTTGGGGATACATTTGAGGGATGTCTAAGGAATGTGGAGAGAGTCTTGTCAAGATGTAAAGAAAATAATCGGGTCCTAAACTATTAAAAATTCCATTTCATGGTTAAAGAGGGACTAGTTCTAGTCCATCTGGTCTCAGGTAGGGGGATTGAATTTGATAAAGACAAGGTTGATATCATTCGTCACCTTCCATCACCCAAAAATTGTCAAGGAAGTGAGGTCTTTCTTAGAGGGACTAGTTCTAGGCCATCTGGTCTCAGGTGGGGGGATTGAAGTTGATAAAGCCAAGTTTGACATCATTTGTCACCTTCCATCACCCAAAAATGTCAAGGAAGTGAGGTCTTTCTTAGGACATGCTGGTTTCTATAGAAGATTCATTAAGGAATTTAGTTCAATCTCTTGTCCCCTTTGTTCTCTCCTAGTAAAGGATGCTCTATTTGTTTGGACATAAAGCTATGAAGGTTCATTATAAACCCTCAAATCCTCTCTCACCTATCCTCCCATTATGAAATCTCCAAATTGGAACCTTCCTTAAGAACTTATGTGTGATTCCAGTGACTTTTTTGTAGGAGCTGTGTTAGGAAAACATTGTGATAAAACTCCTTATGTCATTACTTAAGCAAGAAAATCCTTAAATGATGCCCAAATCAACTACACCACCACTGAAAAGGAGTTACTTTCTATTGTGTTTTTCTTAGAGAAGTTTAGGTACTACCTCTTAGGATCCCCAATCACTGTGTTCACTGAACATTCTACACTAAAATACCTCTTCCAAAAAAAATATTCTAAGGCTAGAATAATTAGGTGGGTCCTTATATTACAAGAATTTTAGCTCACAATCAAGGATAAAAAGGGTGTTGAAAATGTTGTAGTTGGTCATCTCTCTAGGATGGAATTCAAAGACAACTCAAATCACCTTTTTGTGTCTGATTTATTTCCTGATGAACACCTATACTCTGTGAGAGAATACCCTTGGTATGTCGACATATCCAATTTCTTAGTTACAAGAGTCATTCCAAAATTCTTAGGGACTCAAGCTCGAAGGAAATTCCTTTTTGATGTTAGGAATTATGTGTTTGATGATCCATACCTCTATATGTTTTTCCCTCACAAAGTCATTAGGAGGTGTGTCCCAGAATATGAACAAGAGTCCATCCTTAAATTCTATCACAGTGAGGCATGTGGAGGTCACTTTTCCTCTAAGAAAACATCTTTTAAGATTCTTCAGTGTGGTCTCTTCTAGACCACTCTATCAAGGGACTCCTACACATTTTTTCAAAATTGTCCTAAGTGTCAACAAGTAGGGTCAATCAAAAAAAGGAATCAAATGTCACTCACTCCCATCTTAGTGATTGAAATATTTGACTACTGGGTAATCGATTTCATGGGTACCTTACCAAACTCTAGGGGATACCACTACATCCTCTTAGCTGTTGATTATGCCTCAAAATGGGTTAAAGCCATTCCCACCAAGTCTAATGACCATTATGTTGTGATCTGATTTCTGAAAGAGCACATATTTTATCGATTTAGAATTTCTAGGGCTATAATCAGTGACCGAGGAACCCATTTTTGCAATCGTCCATTCTCTTCACTCATGTCTAAGTATGGGATTTCTCATAAGGTTTCCACTGCATACCATCCTCAAACCAATGGTCAAACTGTGTTAGAAAATAGGGAGATTAAGAATATTCTTGAAAAAATTATCAATCCTTCTAGGAAAGATTGGTCCGAGAAACTCTTGGATGCTCTTTGGGCATATCGTACAGTATAAAAAACCATCCTAGTAATGTCACCATATAGGTTGGTTTATGGAAAAGCATGTCATTTACCTGTTGAAATTGATCATAAGGCTTTTTGGGCAATTAAGAAAATAAATTATGACCTCTCATTGGCCAAAACAAAAAGGAAATTAGATCTTAATGAACTTGAGGAACTAAGGATGGAGGCTTATAAAAATTAAAGGATCAATAAAGCTAGAGTTCAAGCCTACCAATCTTAGAATATCCAAGTCAAACATTTTGAACTGGGAAAATTTGTGCTCTTTTATAGTTTAAAACTTCATTTACACCTAGAAAAATTAAGGTATATATGGTCAAGTCCTTTCATAGTGCATCATGTGTACCCCCATGTGGCAGTAGAGATTCAATATCCCACTAGTGGTCACATTTTCAAGGCCAATAGTCAAAGGTTAAAACCATTCATTGAATCATTCAATAAACAAAAAAATAGAGGTTGAGTTAACTGATCCAACCTATGAACCAGGAAAAAATTGATAGATTTAGGATCCATGTCGTGCTAACGATGTTAAACAAAGCGTTGCACGGGAGGCAACCCGTGGTTTTCATGTTTCCAATCTTTTTGGAATCATCTTTATTTTTTCAAATATGATTAATTAATCATTTTGATATTTAAAAAAAATAGATTGTTGACATATTCTTCTATTATGAGTATGGATGCATATGAAAGGGGAGTACCATATTCATCTGTGTTACGTGGTGTGATCCTCGAGTAATACCTTACCCAGAAATTTAAAAAGAAGACAATGTATCATTAGTTCGTTTTATTTTTATGTGTTTGTAGGTTAAAATAAAAATACAAAAAAAATATATTAATAAAAAAATGGACATGTCATAGGTCATGGGTCAAACCCCGTCACAACCGGAGAAACCACGGGGAATCAAACCTGGGACCAAAGGGAGACAGGGGCGCGCGCTTACCACTGACCTACGGATTTTTGTGCTTCCTTATTCTATAATTTTTATATATATACTTATATTTTACTTTCTTTATTATATAAATATATATATATATATAGTTTTTTACAAGGGAATTCTCAGAGTGACATCGAGATCAAGGGACTAAAAGGGAGCAACAAGAATTTTAACTTCAACCATGAGGTGACTTCATTCCATGATCCTCGTTTTCAATTTCCTTTTTAAACTCTCATTCCCTGCCTCTACCCCCTTCTAAATTTTCTTTTCTTTAAACACTTGGGACAGTGTTATTTTAAGTTGGGGGGAGATAAAATAAAAAATGCTTTTGTGTCAAAAAAATGATTGATTTGAAAAAAAAAAGTCTGTAAATGGAAGGAAAAACTCCTTTAACTTTGAACATGGTAATACACATTGCACACTTTGAAACTGAATATCAAATAATTTAGCATGCCCCGATTCTGATTTTAATCCTTTTATAATTTCATGAGCATAGATTTTGGAAAGTGTGGCTGTCCGATGTGATATTTCATCGTTTATATTTTCATCCAAATAAAAAAAAGATCGCAATGCATGTCCTTTGAATAGTGGGGTATTAGTTTGAGTTCATGGGGTCCCATAAATAAATAGCATAGGTTTGGTGATCATTTTAGTTTTAATATGAGTATTCAGTAAAAAAAATTAAAAAAACAATAAATTTGTGTGTAGAGCAATGAAATGACCTAATGCGTGGCTTTTGGCACTTGGGGATTGTGACTCCATAGTTGTCTGGCCCAGAGTTAGTAATTTTATCTCTATTTTTGGTAATTTGAATTTGTTTTTGACTGATTTAACTTGAGATGATGCCCGAGTATGTAGGCTTCACTTGATTCCCTAAGGTCTTTGGTCCTGGGAGTCATCGGCAAAGTCTCGCTATAGGGGTTGACTCTTTTGAGTGCAATTTCAATTACCATGGAAAAATTGAAAAAACCAAAAAAAACAAAAAAAAATAATACAATAAAAAAAATTGAATACTCATCTTAATATTGAAATATCATTCCACCTATCGCTATCATCATTCCCCTCTTGAATAAAGATTAACCCCCCATGTCTATTGTGATACACAACACATCCTCATACTTAATTGATATTGGATGAAATATGACAATGAATTTGAACAAAGTAATGGGCTTGGGATTGGGATCTGCTTATGAAACTATCTTTTATTAAAATATTTTTATATTTTTCATGATTTTTTGGTATAAGGGTTTTTGGTGATCATTTTTTATTAAAATGTTTTTGGAAAAGAGAATTAGAATTTCATATTGTTGAGGTATATTTTTCTCAGGACTAGCAAAACTCAAGTTGGGGGGTGTGATTAGCAACTAAATGATTATAATATTAATTTTTAATATATATAATATTCATGTGCTTTATTATTCATAAACACAATTTTTTATTGCATTTTACACTTTGAACATCATTTCACATTATGATTGTAATTCCTTCTTAAAATGCACTATTATGTGGTACATTTTTTAACATCATTTAAAGTACCCAATAATCCTGATTTTATTTTAAAATTTAATTTTCAGGTTTATAATTATATTGGGAACAATTCATACTTGTGGATTGTTGTAAGATTCACATTGGAATACCATCAAAATGGGATTTCATGCAAACAATTTTGGAGAAGGCAGATTGGACACCATCCCATTGATGAGAATGTGGGGCCCAACATACAGGCCCAATGAAGCCCAACTTTTGTGGTATTCTAGAGGACATATATAATAACAAATAAATAGTCATGATCTAGGGATAATTCAGTCTCCATTGTTGTTATTCAGGTGGCCAAATTTGAAGATAAAGTTCTGGTCCAGATTCTATGGCCCAGAAAAACATCCCACCATTTTACACATATCTCGTTAACCATAAACTATTTTGGGATGAAACTTTACATACGGTTAGGGGACATCCGGAGATTAATTTTTGTTTTCTATGTCTCACTCCCATTCTGCAATATAGAAGGTATTATAGGCGCATCTATTTGGTAAAAGCAAGATGGCTGTCACCACGGGTCAAGGGTGGAAAAGTCTCTTCTCCCTCAACTTTCCACCCACATATGGCCTACCACAATTAATTGAGGAGACTTGGAATATTGGATTCTCAACCTAAGGCTTCAAAAATAACTATTTAAGGTAGTGGTGGTGGAGGATTTGGTCATCTTTGAGCTTTGTTTTCATCTTAATGTTATGCTTCCAATTTGATGTTGTAATCGCATTCCCTCAATTGCAAGTTCCTTAAATTACCTTAGCCTATTTATAAAAGTTCTTTATCTTTTCTTTTTCTATTATTCCTCTTATAAATTTGATACTGTTTCCACAAAGTGTGAATTTATTCACACCAAACCTTGTGAAATTATCACACAATAGTGGAGTGATCATTATTTCATTGTTTTTTTACTTCTCTATTTCCTCCCTCATGAGTCTACTTTCCGCTTCCATTGAAACCATAGAATAAATGGAGGGTTAACCAACTTATGGGTTGATACAAGGGAGTAGAAAGGGGATTTTTTGGATGTTATTTCTCACTCCATTAATTTCTATTCACTTCTTTTAATTGAGAATTTTTTTGAAGATCTTTAAACCCCTTCATCCTTGTTGAATTTAAGGCCACACACTTCAAGTGCTAATATGGAGCTTTACCTTGAAGTGCTCAAAACTTTGATCCTTAAAGTGTATAGGTGATTAGTATTAAACCATTAAGTGATGATGTTGTTTGATCTTCTTAAATTAACCCATCTCAAATATAAAAAATTGAACTCATTAAAAAAGGAATTTATCCAATCCACCCCAAGCGATAACCTAGGATCAACTCATTATCTTAATTTGAATTAACTTAAATCTTTTAGTGATACCTTAAACCCATCTAAAATCAACCCAAGTTGGCCACTTTATATCCAAAAACAATCCATAGAATGTATGTATCTTTAGGTTACTTCTTAGGTCTCTGAGGATTCGATAACCCAAGCTAAACTACAAGGACCGTTCTACCTTCATCTCTTGGGTAAATTTGAGAGTAAATCAGTGGGATATTATTCAAAATTGTTACTTGGTCTCAACTAACTTGTTTACAAGTACCCCACTAATTCTCCCACTTTCTTTTGATTCTTCTCCAAACATATAGTTTTTTCATTTATGGTGATAGGTATTTTATTGTTCTGTGATAAAGCTCTCTACAAGGGTAGTTTCATGTCACTAGTTTTTTCGATTGAGTGTGGTGGTGGAGGGGCATACTCCATTTTTGAATTGAATTTTTCTTTTTGGATTTTGGTATTCTGTGGTGAGCGTGAGTTTATTTGCATCATACTAAGTTTTCAACACACTTAAGTGGTTTTATTAAAAATAAAATGAAAAGGTTTTAAGGATAACCCATGGGGATAAAAAATTAATTTGATATCAATTAAAGAGATACCAGTTAATTTTGTTGATGTATATATAGCCCTAATATTTGGTTGTTTTTGAAAACTATCTACCACATCATCTCTTTGCTTTCTGTAACCTTTTCAACTTACCTACCCAACCTAACATACAACCCCTTAATTGTATCATCCCTCATAACATAACATTATAAGACTTGAACTTCCTTTGTAGACACTTATCTCAAGAAAATCCTCCAAACCCACTCCAATAGTGGATCAAGATTTCAACAAGATCCAGTTCCCGCTGGACCCTAACTGCTGCCAGATTATGGGGAAGATTGGCAGTAACGATGGAACCAACATCTCCATGACCCTATACCCCCACCCCCACCCACTATTCCTTGGTTTTCTAGGTAATTTACCTCCTCAAAAATCCCAACCTCCTCTATGCCCACTGCTCCTTCACCCTCGGTCTCCGCCTCTGGTTTGCCATGCCTTTCATGTATGTTGGATCTCTTGACTCCATCCTCTGCTCTACCTTCCTAGATGGCCTCCCCAAACCCCACATCATCATCACCCCCTGGGAGACCCTCCACACTCTAGCCTACCTCCATAACCAGTCCCACCTCCACCATGACATCAAGCCCGATAACATCCTAGTGAACTTCGACGACTCCATCAAGCTCGCTTACTATGGAGCCACCTCAACACTCACTGATCCCTTCTTCACCCCTTAATATATGGAACCAAAGGTGATACATTCCTTTATTGGTTACACCATCGAGACAGACATATGTTCCTGTGGAATCACAGCACAGGATTTGGCCCACGACCGTCCACCACTGTCGCGAATCCGGCCCTCCAAATCACTCATCAAGAACATGAAGATGCTAATCAATTTCTTAGACTAAAATAGGAAGGAGAAGATTAAAACTGTGATAATAAAATTTATAAGACCTTCAAGGATATTTTGGCCTTCTACCTCAGTGTGAAACCCGAAAATAATCCCTCTGTGTGAATCTCCTGAAACATTAATTCTTCAAGAACTGCAACAATAGCACAAATTTCTTGGCGAGGAACATACTATAGGTACTACCTAGCAAGGAGTAAAGGTTAAAAGAGAGCATGTTTAGGAAGTTTATTTCCATGAATTTAATAATGGATTTTGTTCTTTTCTAGCTTCCTTGGAAGGTGGTTGGTTCACTAACCCCACCAGCCCCTTGGCTACTTCAATATTGGTTGTTACACATGTTGAATGTGTAGGATGCCATGGTTGAAGGTAGGTGTGTTTTGGTTGGAAATTGTTGGTAGAGTTCTGTAAACCTTAACACCTCCCACCATAGCTATATAAAGAGTCCTTGGGGAGCTTTCTTTATTCATTTATCATCCGAGCTAGAGATCTCCATTGTATTTGAGAGCTGGGAGAGCTCCATTTAAGAGAGAGAGAGAGAGGTGTAGAGAAGAAGTTTTTTGTAACATTTATTCAAGTTGAAATAAATCCCATTTTTATACCACCATTCATCTCTATTTGTGATTAGAAAATCACAACAAGTGGTATCATATCCATTTTTTGAGAAAAAGCGGTGAGCAGTGGAGTTTTTTTGATGAATGGAAAATTCAAGTTTCCAAGAATCATATTTTGAAGGAATATTTTGAAATCTTGTCTTGAGTCAATTCCAACATCACAAATGACATGAAAATGGATCCAAAATAATCTTCCTAGGCTCGGTCAAAGTTTGTTCAAACATCAGGTGCTACAATACCCATTACCATAGAAAAATGTATTGTTTTAATGTGAGTGACATTTATGGTGAGATTATGGTAACTAATCTGGAATGCCATATCAAATCCACATCATTGTCACCTCATTAGTTTATCTTATCCATTAACACTGGTTTAGTCTTGTCTTGATCAATCAGTGTCTGATTTTTATGATCCAAGAGTCGATTCCATTATTTTTTACCCCTTTAGACACGATGTTGAACTCCATTTTTTCCAATTCTACACCAATTTTTATAGAATTAAAATTCAATAGAGGGACCATCCATGGGAGGGATGATCATGGTGACCTATTCTAACTACTCCATTTGGAAGTCTCTAATGGAAGGTATCCTTAATAAAAAGATATTTTTTACCCCATTTAGAACAAGGGAGTCAAACTTGATTCCAACAAGGAAGTGGAATAGAAGAAGATGAAAAAAAACAATACGTTAAATCTACCAGTGGATTGATCAAAGTGAATACCATCATTTTCTTAATAGATTGTCATATAAAAACATTGAATGAAGTTAGAAAATATGTACTAGTGAAAAAACACTCAAAATAAGATACACATGTTATCATGGTTGATGAATCTTCAACAATAGAGTGGAAGATCTATAGTTAAACACATCAGTGAGTTTCAAAGACTGGTGAACCAATTACTGGCTGTAGGTAAGACTTTGAATGATGAAGATCAGGTGAACCACCTACTCTGTGCACTTTCTAACATTTTTTATCTGCTTTTCATCTCACTCAACAACTTGGTACCCAGAGGGAAATTCACTATGTTAATGGTAAAGGATGCTCTGTTTAATGAGGAGGCCCGAAGGAAGGATGAAAGTTATAACCAAACATAAGCTCTCATTATGGAGAAGAAAGGGTGACAATAAAGGGGAGTTTGAGGGGAAGGAACTAGAGGACAAAGAAAGAATAGAGGTCCACAGATGGCCGGAGGCCAAAATATAAATTCCACCATTGTGGCATGGAGGGACACATGAAGAAGAACTGTTGAAAGTTTCTACATGAAAAGGGACAAAGTAGCAACCAGCAAAGAAGAATTGGAGACACTCATGTGAGCGTCACCGAAGAAGTTGTTCCTTGCTCCAAATAAAAAGAAGATATATTCTTTCATACATCATTCTAAGAAACAGAATGGTTGGTTGATACTACATCATCATACCACATCACTCCACATCATGAGTATTTATTGACTTATCAAGTTGGTGACTTTGGTGCAGTCAATATGGGAAATACCATATCAGTATAGATTTTTTCATGTTTGATATCCAAGTCAAAATGAAAAATGGATACACAATCACCCTGAAGGATGTTCGACATGTTCCAAGCCTTCTAATAAACCTTTTATCAGGTATAGCCTTTGATCCACAAGGCTATGAAAACATCTTCAGTAATGAAGCATGGAAGCTGATGAAAGGATCCATCCTTGTCGCCCAAGGAAACATATTTGATATGTTGTAAAAAAATCATTTGATGATATGTGAAGACAGCCTCAACATGGTGGAAAGAGAGAATTCATCCTATATGTGGCATTAGAGACATAGTCACATGAGTGAAATAGGGTTATGTACCCTGAAGAATAAGAAGTAAATCAGTATTTAAAAGTATGTATCACTTTATCCTTATAAATACTACTTATATGGGAAGTATCATAGATTATCATTCAATACTTCTCATCAAGGAGATCATAGTTACTAGATCTGGTGCACTCTGATGTATGTGGACCTATGGAGGTGAATTCACTGAGAGGTAACAAATATTTTTTATCCTTTATCGATGATGCATCTCGAAGTGTGTAGGTATTATTCTTATAGATGAAGGACCAAGTATTGGAATACATAAAGATGTTCCATGCCATGGTGGAGCATGAAACTGGAAGGAAGCTAAAGTTTCTTCATTCATACAATGGAGGAGAGTGCACATCCAGGGAATTTGATTCCTATTATAGGAGTCAGGGCCATCTGACATGAGTGGACAGTCCCACTAACCCCACAACACAATGGAGTTGTAGAAAGGACAAACAGAACCATCCTGGAGAAGGTAAGAAGCATGATGAGTTTGGTTAAGCTTCCTAATCCATTCTAGGGAGAATCTATTCAAGTTACATACTACCTCATCAACATATCACCATTGGTTCCATAGAATTTTGAGATTCCACAAAATAGATGGTCTTGTAAACATACATCTTACTCTCATTTATGAGTATTTGGATGTTTTAATTTGAATGTGTATGCAAGGAGCTCAGGTAGAAGCTATAAGGGATATATACTCTATATATATTCATCAGTTATGTAGATGAGGATTTTGGATACAATATTTGGGGCCTAAAGGAGAAAAAGGTTATTAGAATAAGATATGTCGTATTTCATGAGAACTAGATGATCGAGGACATTTAAAATACTAGAATGTCTTTAAGGGAAAGTGTGGATTAATTAATTCATGATCCAACACCTATACCAACACCACCTATCAATGAAGAGGAGAAGGTACAAGAAGACTCATTTTAAGTGGTATAAGAGGCAGTGGAGGAGGATATTGAGTAGGGGGGGACTTAATCCTCTCTATGAGAAGTTTAAAAACTCTCACATGAGATGGGTGATGTTGTGCCTCCTAGACCCAACATTTCATATTTCGAATATCTTCATGAGGAAGGATTCCATCAATAAAATATTTAGAGTCAGAGTACCTATTCTTAATTGGTGAGGGGGGTCTAGAAGTATATCCAAAAGAATATCAACATTATCTATTATTGGATACATGAATTGATGGATTGGTAGATACTAAGACTTGTGAAGATCCACACAAAGGATAACCTGATGGATATTTTAACAATGGTGGTTACTCAGGAGAAGCTGGACCATTACAGATGTTCCAATGGATTGTAGTTGAAGTGGGTGAATTGGTGGATTTTTTTTTCCAGCTACCTTGGTAGGTGGCTAGTACACCAACCCCTTGAATACTTCAATGTAGATTGTTTCATGTATTGAATGTGTAGTCTGCCATAGTTGAAGGTAAGTGTGGTTTGGTGGGTAATTGGTGGGAGAGTTATGTCAAACTTTAAATCTCTCACAATGTCTATATAAAGAGGCATTGGGGAGATTCCTTCATTCATTCATCATATGTGCCAGAGATCTCCATTGTATTTGATATCCAGGAGAGCTCCATGTGAGAGAGATGGTGTGTAGAGAAGAAGTTTTTTTGTAACCTTTATTCAAGTTGAAATAAATCCCATTTTTCTTCCTCCTTTCTTATCTCTTTTTGATAATTTAATTGAAATATTTAATTGACCTGAACAATATCCACAATAAGGAAGAGAAATAAATGAACATCATGTTGTGGAATATCAGCAACTTGAGTTTCAATAGGTAGAATCTTGTCCCCGATAGGGTATTCTCATGGCTCTCTTCCAGGGGGACCAAGACAGATTAGGTGGGGAAATCTGGAAACATGGTGATTACAAAGATAGAATACAAGAAAACCCTATAGTTTTCACCTCCTATGGATAAACATTCTAGGTATGGGAAATATAGTGATTCCAGGGGTAGAGGGGATAGGAAAATCTAGGGTGAAGGTGATCGTGAAACCATTCTATTAGTGGCAGGCTCTAGGGACACCAGAACAGGGGTTGTAAATGAAACATCAGAAGGCAATGATAGTGGAATCATGGGTGGTGCTAGTGGTGACCTGGACCTAGATGAAATAGGGAGGACCTTGGCTTTCTTACTAGGGAGCTTTAAAGAAATGAATTGGACTACGAGATGACTGATTGGGGTTCTCTCTGGTGGAGAAGACATAGATCAGTCATTAGAGGAGGTGATTATGCAAATAGTAGAGAGGATGTAAATGGATCTAGAGTAGAATAGGAGGAGTAAATATGAGTTAAAGACAAAGGTGGATATCTTGAAGGTGTAGATTGGGGAGGCCAGTATAGTGGGTAAAGGTAGAGGTTTGTAAATCGGAGAGATTATTCCATAGAGACGTTTCAAAATAGTTTTAGTTCTTCCTATGTATCTCCAAACTACTTTAGAGGCCTGGATAATTGGGTATGTTTTTTTCATGCAAATTTGTATGAGTTTTTTTATCAAACCATAAGGATCATTATATATATATACATTATTTTTCTGAATTCACCCTAAAATTTTCTCCCTTTGATGCAATATATGGCCTCGAGGATACTGGAGGTGTCATGAGTTTTATCATCATTAAAAATGGTATCTATGGAGGATTATTATCATATCATATTTTTATATCAATATGAACCTTAGGTTGGTCATTTGATGACTGCCACATAAAGTCATTATATACTGATCATTAAAACATTAATGAACAAAAATTAATATTGCCATAAAAAATAAAAAAAGGTAGGATAAGCTTATTTACTCCAAACAAATGCGGAAATGTTTCTCTGTTGAGGATGAGGGAAGCAATATTAGTGCAGTGAGGTTCACGATTCTTGGAGAACCTAAAACTAGAATTGGCCTATTTGTTTGGTTCATAATATTTCCCAGTGGTTGTAGCCTCATGGGGCGCAGTTTGGTGGTTACACCTCTGGTGTACCTGTAGAGGTGAGTTGAGAAGGTTGTGGTTTTGAACATCAATATCTATATATTTCTTTCCTTTTTACCCCCACCCCTAGACCAACCAATTAATATTTACCTATTGGTGGGCATTTGTGGGGGAGTTTATGGGGGGAGTTTTCAGGGGAGTTTGTAGGGCCATTTGTAGGGGATTTTGTAGGGGCATTTGTAGGGGAGTTTGAAGGTGTGTTTGTAGGGGTTGTTTGTAGGGATAATTATAGTTAAATTTTTCCATGTGGGTGGAAATTTGTAGGGTCGTTTTCAAGGAAATTTTTAGGGGCGTTTGTAGGGGAATTTGTAGGGGTGTTTTCAGGGGTGTTTTCAGGGGTGTTTTCTATTAAATATTTTAAAATTTAAATCATTTATGATTAAATTTATAATCTTAACCAAAAGTGAATTTCTATTAGAAACTATATTGTAAATTTATACTATGAATTTCAATAGATAATTACAACTATTAATTTCCCATACTTAATTCCACTAAGAATTCCCAAAAGGAATTCCAAGATGTCATTTATATGTTAATTCACACTGTGAATTAATTATTAGAATTATGAGTTAAAATTTATAATTATTTCAGAAGAAGTGGTATGTGGTTTAAAATTGATTTAAAATGTAAATTTATTCTAGTATATATCTTTTAAAATATAAAACATAATCAAATTGAAAATTTTCACTTATACTTTTAATTAGAAGTTTCCAATAGAAATTCCCAATATCAATTCTCAATGAGAATTTCCATCCAATGGACATTTCAAATTGATTCCAAGGACCTATAGAAATTTTCACTTGTAATTTCAACTGAAACTTCCAATAAAAATTTCTGAAAGTAATTCCCAGATGTCATCTCTACTAGATATTCACACTATGAATTCATAGTTTGGATTCTCAATTAATATTTTCAAAATATTTAAAAGAATTGATTTGTGATTTTTAATTGATTTAAAGTGAAAATTTCATCTTGCATTTTGATGTCAAAATTTAAAATTGAATGGATTAGGGAATTTACACTTAGATTTTCCATTATGAATTTCCATTGGAAATTTCCAATGGGAATTTACCATTGATTCAAAATAACTGACCCCATCAAACACAATTTATAAAAAAATGTGATCTGAAAATTTGTGCACATAAATTGTATAGATCAGAATGAGTGTGATTGAGCTAAATCTGGATGTTGTACATGATGTAGAACACATAAATTCAATAGATTTGAATACTGTGTAGAATTCATCTGACTATTGCATGAGGTAGAATAATAGTAGTGACATTACAAACACAAATTTTAATGTAGAAATTTTCATTAATGGAGATAAATTTCCAAATTCAGAAGAAATCACCCCATCTAATAGTATTTATAAATAAATTGGAATATTTCTACTATGGAATATTCTCAATTGGAATATCCCATTTACTTTTCTTCACATTTACTATGTGATTACATCTGAACACTTCTTCCAAATATGATTTTTGTACAAAAAATCAATGAGAAGTCCATATTTTAATGTATTGAAAAAAAAATGCACAATGTATATCATATTACCAAACTAACTGAATCTTTAATAAACAATTCTCTAGGTTTTGTTCCTCAAATAGGTTGCATGGAGTTATAATATCTAAACACACTTTTTTCATATCTAAGACTAATAATGTCTAATGTATATTATCAAAGTTTACTGGATAGTATAAAAATGTGGAGCTCCTCATAATGGCATCTACTGTCTGGTTCAAAAATTTGTCCTTTAATTTCTTATTTACTGAATAAAAAACTCCCTAGAATCCAATAAAAAAATAAAATATAATAATTTTTTCATAATTGAAATTAAACATGTAGTTAATTAATAGAAAAATATTGGAAAATATGATCATTCATTATGTCAAAAATTAACTACAGTCTTACTATAAAGGTTCTTGGCTGGAAGGAAGAACTTTCCAATTTGGCAGTGTTATCCATACTGCATAGACAACATCTTTATTAAATTATCATTATGTATGAATCTATGTTTTGTTTCCAAAAATAGAATTTAATAAAATTTAAAACAATAGTGTTGGTTAACTAATATAGCACATACCATACTGGGTGTGTAGCACCTGTTTAATAAATCAATAATGTTTTTCATATTGATCTGATATGATTTGTTAGTAGATTCGTAGACTACACAGTTTTTTTCATGGAATGTCATTTTTATTTTTAGTATAGATTAAAATATATTAAAATATATTATAACTAAATTAATTCAATAATTTTACCTCTCCCCATTAGCATCAAGAATCATTTTCATCAGTTTTGTATCATGTTTTTTCATAATAGTTTTTTGCTTCACCCAGCTAGGAATTAACTGGGACATATTTTGCGGCATTGCTGGACTATTATTCATAGTCATCTCCAAATATATATAAGGAGATTGATTATTTGTTTTAATTTCCCTAATTTTCACACCTATAATCAATAACTTGTGTATCTTTGAGGTATAAGCGGCGACACTAGACTACTCAACACCTTTTAGTTCCTCCTTGCTCAATTTATCATTATCATATTCCTCTTCTTCGCTTACCTCTATATTAATTCATTCCCTCTTATAATATACATGAATTTATTGTGTGTTTCTCTTGATATTAGTGGATAATTTTTTATTCTTTTATATTTGAATTTCTTCAATCCCAGTATCCTCTAAAACAATCTCTTTCTCCTCACCAGAAACTGCTTTCATCTCTTCCTTCTCCTTCACTTATAGCCTTTCTCTCAAAAGAATAATTTGTCTATTATTAAATTTTAATTGGTTCTCTAGTCTCTTGACCTTATTATTAAGCTTTTCATTCTCCATGTATCAGCACAAATTCTCCTCATTTTAAATTACCATCGACAATTCCTTTATACAAAATGGAAGTTTTTGCAACAACAACCCACTGAACAGGTTGTTTATCCTAATAAGGGTTTATCCTAATAAGGCCTTGATTGTAGATTATATCTCAGTACTAGGGTGGTTGGATCCTACATGGAATAGTAGGAACATAATTATATATGTTATAAATTAATTTGAAAATAAAGGACTATTAGGAAACATATTCTAGTAATAATGCCTTGGAATTTTCTTGTAGAGCAGCATCAATATCTTGAAAACTCCACCAAACAAATAATAGTGCACCCTCTCTTTTTGGTGGAACATTCCAAGACTTATCATCATACCAATACTATAAAAGTTAATAGTGTTATGAATTTATCATCTAAATTATAAAAAATAACCAGTTAAATACTGTTTAAGTCCTTACCTGTAAACTGAAAACATAACCTACAACTTTTAAAGGAGTGGTGTAATTTTTTTAACCGATGTAATCAGCTAGTCATGAATCCCAGCAGCAAAATAATAACTTTTCACTTTGAAGATATCTTAAAATTATGTTTTGAAATTCTAACCCACATAGGAACTAGATGTGGGGAAAAATAATGTCATGTATGAAAAAAAGTAAAATAAAACATTCCACATCAGATAAATTTTTCTCTTCACTGGATTAAAGGGTTTCAATAATGGATCTTCATAAAAATCCCTATGATAATAGCTGACCAACATGGAAAAAACTCCTCCTCAAAAGTGCTGAACTATTTGGTCGTAATTTATTGGCAGCTGACAAAGCTAAGTCACCATACCCAAGGCTGAATATATTGAAGATGCCATAAAATGTTGACTCCATCGTCCTTCCAGCTATGTCAAACATTTTCAAATCGACATTGTACCTATGTAGTAAAAATAAAATGGAGCCATCAGTTTTTTTTACAATCATTGAATGGAACTATGTTATTAAGAAACACTTTAAGAAACTACCAAAATGTAATACTTTGAATAAATTTAATGTGATTCTAAGTAATCTTATTTTTAATATCATTAATTATTTTCCACAAACCATTCATCGAAGACCTGTAGTGGCCAGTAGTTGATTTAGAGGCTTCTTCTAGCAAAAAAAAATAGTATGTATAAAAAATTATCATCTTCTATTTGAATGTTAATATAAGGAAAAGAAGTGAAAATTGGAAACTCTCAATGAAAAATCCAACTAGAAAAATTCCACAAGACTTTGAATCGGTACTTTTAAATCAACAGACCAATCAAATTTCACTCTGAAAAACCTACTATAAATTCCTAATGGAAATTTCCAATGAAAATACTACTAAAATTCCAAATGGAAGTTTTCAATTAGTTTAAAAAATAGTAATGTAGTAGGAAATTATAATTCAGTTGTATATTTACAAAGACAATGCCCTATAAAAATCCTAATGGAAATTTCTACAAGAAATTCTTGGTGTAAAATTTCAATTGGTTATAAAAAATTGTTATGTAGTTGGAAATTTACACTGAGAATGTGTAGTGGAAATTCCTAGTGGAAATCCTAATGGAAATTCTCAATGGAATTTCCCTATGTAAATTTTTAATTGGTCTGAAACAATTATTATATAATTGGAAATTATAATTGAAATCTAGTGAGAATTTTCAATGGGGATTTTCAGTGAAAATTTCAAGTGGGAATTACTAGGGGGATTTCCAGAGGGAATTTCCAGGGGGAATTCCACTAGGAATTTTCATGGGGAATTTATAGTGGGAATTTTTAGTGGTAATTTCTAGTGTAATTCCCCATGGAAAGTACCAGTAGAAAATCCTAGCATAAATTTTCTTTTGGGAATTTTTGGTGTGAATTTTCAACTAATTCTATAAATTATTTTGTAGTTTGATATTATAATCAAATTCCATATGGAATTTATACTAGGATTCAAACTTTCCACTAGGATTTTCCCCTGGGTATTTCCATTGGGAATTTCCACTGAGAATTTCCACTAGGAATTTCCAACGTGATTTCTACACAGAATTTTCACTAGGATTTGTTGTTGTAAAATTACAACTGATTCAATTATAAATTGTTTAGTAGTTATAAATTATAATTTAATTTTACTAGGAATTCCCACTTTGGATTACACTCAGTTCTTACACCCATAATTTCCAATAGAAATGTCTCCTGGGAATTGCTAGTGCGAATTTCCACTGAGAATTTATAGTGGTCATTATTGGAATAAATTTTCAATTGATTCAAAATAAATGTTTACTAGTTGGAATTTATAAAGTAATTTAACTAGGAAATTCCATTAGAAATTTCCCCTAAGAATTTATACTAAAATTTCCAATAGGAATAAACACTGGAATTTATAATTGGACTTTCCACTACGGAATTTCTTGTAGGGATTAATAGTAAAAATATCAACTAGAAAATATCCTTTGAAAATTTACAATGTTGAAATTTCTAGTTATGGTGAATTAAAAACTTTAACTGAAAATTGATGGATGACAACCAATAAATTAAAAATTAAAAATTTATTTTTTGGAATCATTTGAAACTCTTCAATGTAAATTCATTGTTTTAATACATTTGAAATTCTAGTGGGGATTCCTTATAAAAATATAAAATGAAAATAACTAGTGTATAAATTCCAAGTAGGAATCACTAGTTAGAATTTCTACAAGGAATTAACAGTAGGAAATTCCAATTAGAAATCCCCAGTAATAATTACCACTACTAATTCCCAGCACCAATAAATTTCCATTAGAAATACATAATAAAAAATGTGAGAGGAAATTTGAAATTGTATTCAACAATTAATTGGAACTGAAAATTTCTATATGAAATATACACTTTTAATAAATTGGTAATTGTAAATCATTTCTACTATATGAAATCCAAATTTCCAATGTAAATGTTCAGTGAAAATTCCAACTAGAAATTAAAAGTGAAAATTCTCACTAGAAATTACCAATAGAAACTCAAAATAGATATTAAGAAACATTCCCACTGGAAAACAAATGACACTCAAAATTTCTAGTAAAAAATCACTCTATAAATTTCAACAAAAAATTCCCACTTTTTCTAATACTCAAAAAGGATAGAAATACCTTAAAAATTTATCAATTTCAACCAATTGAAAAATATAAATACAAACTATCAATTCAATAAATCAATTCGAAAAAATATATGTTACATACTATTGGAAAATTACCACTATAAATGAAAATTTCCATTCTGAATTGACACTAAAAAATGGAAGCATAAATTCATACTACAAATCAATTGGATGACAATGGGAATTCCCATAATAAATTCATAGAGTAAATCAATTGGAATTTTCAATGACATTTTCCATTATTGCGGTTATTAGAAAATAAGGGAAAATTCAATTGAGAATTATTAGTTGAATATCCTAGAAGAAAGAAACTAAATAATCACATTAATAGTGTTACAATAACCCATACAAAAAAATATGAATTGAGATAATATTAATCTCTATATCACTCTATCTTTAAAAAAATTATAAACAAACAACCAACTACATTTGTATGCTAATAACTCTAATAAATAATAAAGAAAACAACAACAAAAAAAGGCATAAACCTCCTGCCATATTTTTTTATTATTGGTATAAAACAAATAATGGTTCACCAAAGGATTCACTGATAACTTTGCCAAGGGGTTCATCAAAAGGTTGGTCGAGGGATTCACAAAGGGGTTCACTGAGACGTTGGCCAATAGATTCTACAAGGTGTTTGGTGATGGATTATCCAAGGGATTCACCAATGGATTATCTACTGGATCATGAGGGTTCATTGAGGGATTTGATAAGGGATGTGATGATGGATTCACCCATGGGTTCACCGACAGATTCTCCAATGATCTGAAGGGTTCACTGAGGGATTTGTCGAGGTTTTCACTGAATCATTCACTGAGGGATTTGAATTCCAATAATTTTCAAATGAATTCCATATTTCATTTTCAAATACCATCACTGGTCAAAGTGCTAGAAAAGTAATTAGGCACATGGAAGTCATCCAACGACCAACCTGAGGGTCAGTTTAAGAGCTGAACATGAGATGGTAATTTCCAATTTATGGATTCTTTAAAAGAGCTATAAATGTGAGAAACTTTTATCAATATCACACACTTTTATAAACATTATAAAAACTTGATAAAATATCAATTTTATCAATGTTAAGTTAACTCTAATAAACATCATATTTTATCAATGATTTTTTAACACTAATAAAAACAATTTTTTATCAATACTAATTTATACCACTAATAAAGGGTTAAAATATTTTAAAATTATTTCTAGATAAAAATAAAGAACTTTGTCTATTACATATTAATTTTTTATAAGAGCTCAAAATTGAAGTTATCAATGCTAAAAAATTATTGATGTTTTTAGTGATCATAAATCAAGGATATTTTATCAATGCTAAAAAATACATATAAAATTGGTTTTTATCAACATTAGTTTTAGCACTGGTAAAAGTCTACCCTGCATCGGTGTGTAGAGTGATGCTACAGTAACCAAATAAATAAAAGATAAATAAATTGAAAAAAATTACATTATAATAAATTAAAATGAAAAATAAATTTACATTACTAACATTTTCATACATTACAATTACATTTATTTTTATAATTTATTAAAAACATTTACAATTTCTAACCAACTCAAAAAAATCAACTTATAGGTGATCAGGTGGTCGTTTATTCCACTAACCTTAAGACCCAATCACACTACCATATGTAGAACACACCACCCCTACCTCAAAGAAAATAAATGTGTACCTGTAATTGAAAAATGATTATTTTAGTAATACTATTAAGACAAAAACATAAATATGATACAAATAAATAAAAAATAAATATAATAGACAAAAAATTCTAAAACATAAAATATAAATAAAAAGGATAACATAATTCATAAATAAAACATATTATAAAGTAATATGATTCTCTTAGTGGTGTGCTATTTATTGAGTATGTGACACTCTTTCAGTCATACTAGTCACATTGCTTGTCGGATTAACACGCGGTTAATTACCACATGTCAAAAATGGATAATTTATCATTGTCCTAAAGTATCATGATAAACTAAATATGTTTTCTCTATTTTGATTGTATGAATCTTATGTTGAATTGTAATGTCATGTTTAAATTGAAAACACAAACCTTCAGTTATACTAGTCATACCACATGTTAGATTAACGTGTGACTAATTTCTATATATCACAAATGAATAACTACTCATTATACTAAATTATTACAATAATTAGATAATTTTAACTCATTTGTGAGTATATGACTTGCGTTTTGAACTAAATTGTCACTTTTAAATGAAAATGATTACTTTCATCCATATTAGTCACACCATGTGTTAGATTGATGTGTGGTTAATTCCTACATGTCACAATGAATCAAAAATCATTGTACTAAAGTATCAGAAAAATATGAGATCATTTTATGGATTTTTAGTACATGATGCATATTATAAATTAAAGTGATACTTTTAAACTGAAAATGTACACTTTGAGTTCTACTGATCTCACTATGTGTCATATTCACATACAATTAATTCTTACATTTCAAAATTAAATTCTCAGTCTTTTTATTAACTTATCATGAAAATATGAGTGTGTTTACTTAGTTTTTTAGTATGTGACATGTGCTTTGAACTATAATTTAATTTTGATTCTAAAACCTCACTCCATAACTATAACTTAAAATGATTATAAAATTAACTAAATAGATCATGGATAACTTAGATTGAAACCTAGAAATTCATAGGTTAACTAATATATGTCATTTATGAGTTATCTATTTAATGTTTGTGGTTTCCCATTTATGTGTTTAATAGTTTAAAAATACTCATCCTTAATTTTCCCTTTCTTCTAGTCAAATGGCAGGAAATTGGAGAATGTGAGTCAACAACCAATGTAATGAGTGGCATAATGGCTTCCCAAATGAGATTCCCAACACAATGGGAGGAGGAGTTAGGAACCTCAAGGAAATACTTTCTTAATTGAATAAAGTTTTGAAACAAAAATTAAATCAAGAGGAACACCTGAATATCTCAAAGAACATGCATGTTTCAATTGAGACCTTCATACAAAAAAGGCCTCTGAATTTAAATGGATATTATGATCCCTTAATCATAGAGTAATGGATTAAATTCATTGAAAATATCTTGTTTGTCCTTCACTGATTTGAGTAAGATAATTTCATGATAGTTTTTTATCATATGGATGGATAAGCTAATAAATGGTTGACATTAGTCAAAAATAAAAATCCAGAGGAGGAGATCAAATCGATAGATTGGAAGGTATTCTAAAAAATGTTTTTCAATAAATATTTTCATCCCACTATCTAACTTAAAATGAAGTGGTATTTTCTTTTCCTCAAGAAAAGGATAAAAATTCCATCAAGGAATATGAGGAAAAATTGACAAGACTTGTATGATATGCCTATAGCTTTTTCATTTCCCCTAAAATTAAATTTGACCATTTCTTTGGTGGGATAAATCCAAATCTATGAAATTCCTTATCCATTCAGGACTTTGATAGATATGAGGAAATTTTTTGATGTGCCCTAAAATTAGAATTGGAAATCAAAAAATTCCAAGGGTGTCATGGGTTAGGAGATAAGAAATGGAGAATAGATTTTAATTCTGTAGGTGTGATAGAAAAAAATCATGGGGGTAAGAAATTCCATCATCCCACTTTCTAAATAATTTGTAAGAAGCATCTTGTGATTTTCCCAAAGGGGGAAAGGAAATTCTTTGGGTGTGGGAAAGAAGGGTACCTAGTAAGTGGTTCTTGATGTGATAAACCTATCACTGTGATGAAATAAAGGAATTATCCAATCAACCCTCAGCCTATTATCTAATTTTTCAACTTTATGGAATAAGGACACGATATAAATCAATTACCTAAGCCAGGTTTAGTCGATGATAGCTGATGACAATAACCTCCAAGTCCTAAAGGGTAAGGGCTGGTGTATTTCATCACAACTACTAAGGTGGATCTCAATAATGAAATAGTGAAAGGTACAATAGTTATTCATTCAAGGATAGAAAATTTACTATTTGATTCTATTTCTATGTATTCATTCATATCACACAAATTCAATAGAACTATTCAAACACCACCTCAAAACATGGAAATCGAGCTATGGATAAAGATGGAAAATAGGTCAATTGTTGCATCCCAAGAATATAACGTATCCCCAATCCAAATTTGTGGGATTAATTTTATATAAAACCTTGTGATACTCACTTTATTGTAATTTGATGAAATTATAATAATAGATTATCTTTCCTTATATAGAGCTAACAGAAATTTCCTAGAGAAGTAAATTACCCTCTGTATCATGAATCATCCTCTGATTATATAAAAGTGAAAGGAGGGGGTGAATATTCTTTGGTACCAACATATCAAGCATGGATATTGTTATCTTATGAGTAATATTATATTGATAAAATGATTTATACTAAAGAAAATATCATCCTTGATCACATGTCCATTATAAGGGAATTCACTGATGTGTTTCCCAAATAATTTTTTGGTCTTCCTCATAACTATGATGTTGAGTTCTCAATCAATATCATAATTAGAGATTTGAAAATATCCAAGACTCTATACATAATGGACATTATTGAACTTGAGGATATGAAAAAACAATTAGAGAAGAATTTGGATAAAGGATTTATACGTCTAAGTGCTTCATCATGTTGTGCACCCATCATCTTTATCAAGAAGAAGGATGGGTCAATGCACCTCTACATTGGTTATCATGAGCTCAACAAGATCACAATAAAGAACAATTATCATCTTCCATGGATTGATGACTTGTTTGATCAGCTATTTGGAGCCCAATATTTCTCTAAGGTGGATCTTCAGTCAGGATATTATCAAGTAAATTTGAATGAGGACATCCCCAAGACTGATTTTCATACAATATATGGGTACTGTGAGTTCCTAGTGATTCTATTTGGACTCACTAATTCTCATAAAAACTTCATAGACTTAATTAATATATTTTTTATGGATTATATCAACAAATATTTGTAAATATTTATAGATGATATTCTTATCTACTCTAAAATCGAGGAGGAACATGAGGATTATTTGAATTCTATACTGAAGACTTTATGAATGGAAGAGTTATTTGTGAAGTATAATAAATGTTATTTTTGTTTATAGAAAGTAACTTTCTTGGGATGTGTTATCACCGGTAAATAGATATCTATGAATCCTTCAAAAACTGTGGATGTTGAAGGATGTCCAAGGAAAACATTTGTTACAGAAATATGAAGTATCCTTGTATTAGTTGGGTACTATTGTAGATTTTTTAGAAACTTCTCATGATTATTAAACCCACTTACCGAGCTTACTTTAAAGGGAGTCATGTTTTTATGAATTGTTAAATGTGAAGAAAATTTTAAAGAGTTGAATAAGAGGATAATCATGGAACATGTACTCACATTACCCACTAGGGGGTTTATTGATCTACAATGATGCATCCAAAAACGTATTGGGTTGTGTACTCATGCAAGATGAAAAATTGATAGCATGTGCCTCCCGCAAATTAAATATCCATGAGAAGAACTAAACAATGCATGATCTTTAATTGGAAGTAATGATCTTATCATTGAAGATTTGGAAACATTATCTCTATAGGGAGAAGTTTGATATATATATACGGATCATAAAAGCATCAGGTACATATTCAAAAAAAAGGATCTCAATATGCACCAATGAAGGTAGTTAGATCTGATGAGTGATTATAATTATTCAATCCATTACCATCCAAGGAAATAAAACAAAGTGGTAAATTTTAAAAGTAGAAAGGATATTGAAACATTATCCATTATGAGGATTGCAAGGGATATAATATTCATAGACATGTGAAGGATGGAAATGGGAATACTAAAAGAATCTTAATATTACCTTGATCAAATAACTATTCAACCATCTATTATTGAGAAAATCAAGAAGTACCAAAAAGATTATGAGTTGCTACATAATAAGGTATTGAATATTCTGGAGATCAAAAATGATGAATATGGAGTTATAAGGTTTGGAACCTAGATACATGTCTCATCAGAACTATAATCAAAGAGGAAACTTTTTTATGTTTCACATAGATCATCCTTCTCTATTCATCCAAAATGAACTAATATGTATATAGATTTAAAGAAAAACTTCTGGTGGAATAACATGAAGAGGGAGATTTAGGGTTTGTATCTCAATTCTTGGTATGCCACAAGTTGAGGAAAATAATAAACTTTTAAGGGTATGATGAAACCATTTCATATACCAATATGTAAATGGAAAAATATAACCATGTATTTTATCATATGGCTCCCTATGATACCTAAAGGAAATAACACCATCTAGTTAGTAGTCGACCGCATTATAAATTCAGCACATTTTTTTGTTTTCAAGGAATATTTCTCTCTTGAAAAACTCACCAAGATATACATAAGGAAAGTGGAAATAATAGATATAGTTCCACTCTCTATTTTGTTAAATCAATGTCTTAGGTTTACCTTCAGGTTTTGAAGAAGACTTCAATGAGAATTGAATAAAGAACTGTGCTTCATCACTTATTATTACCCTTAGTAGGATTATTAGTCTAAAATGATTAATCAAACACTAGAGGATATGATAAAGCACGTTAAATTGATTTCCAAATATTTTGGGACTAGCACCTTTCCCAAGTGGAGTTCTCATATAAAAAATTTCCATTATAGCATTACAATGTTACCTTATGAGGATCTGTATGGGAAGAGGTGTCAAACTCTGACATAATGTAATGAAGTTGGAGAACTAAAGCTAATGGGACCTGATCCCATCTAAGAGATAATAGATAAGGTTCAAACCATTCGGCATCATATGAAATTTTCACAAAGTTGAATAAAAATATTTGCATACAAACATCTATGAGACATGGAGTTTAAGGTAATAGATAAATTGTTCCTTCGTATATCACCATGGAATAAATTCATGAGGTTTAGAAAGAAGGGAAAACTTATCCCAAGATAAATCGTCCCTTTTGAGATCCTTGATCGCATTATAGCAATAGCATATCGACTATCACTCCCACCAAACCTATCTCAAGTACATGATGTGTTCCTTGTATCCCTTTTGAGAAAGTACATACCAGACCCCTCATGAGTACTTAATCTATAAGTGGTTCCATTGGAGAATAATATTTCATATGAGTATTGGTTGATAATATCTTAGATCATAGAGACAAATTTCTATGAAACAAGATAACTCACTTGATCAAGGTGGTATGATGGAACTAGAAGTTCGAGGAAACGACATGAGTACCAAAAGAGGAGATGAAACAGAAGTACCCTTATCTAATTTATTGTATGAAATGAAAATTTAGAGGGTGAAATTTATGAAGGGTGGAATAATATAATGACCCAAACTTTTATAAATAAAATTATCCCTTTTTAAATAAATAAATTCATTATTAAGTAATAAAATTTTCAAAAACACGTGACTAATTTAGTTATTTTGGAATGTTATATCATGTCAGATTTAAAATACCATTAAGCATCATAATCATTGATAATATATACATTTAACAGTGATCATATAACTAGTATATATAGTGTTTTGTGATAAAGTACAATTGATACAGGTGGAAGAAGAAATTCCCTCAACCAAAAGAATCATACCATATGATTCCCATTTTATAGAGCTTCTAAGGGAGATTTAATCACTAGCATTTGTACTTAACCAATCCCAATCCATTACTCAATAAATTAATCATGATAGAAATCTGTTACCGGAGAAGTTCAAACTCATCGAGATCACAACCAAAACCATGTTTTCCAAACCACCCCAAGAAAATCTCACCATCACACACCTTACCCTTAGGTCATTTTTTGGTGTAATAAAGGGTTATGTATCTATAACCTAATAGTATGAATTTTTATATTTTTTATTTTTAATAAAATTATGATTATATTTATCCTATTATTTTTCATGCCAAACATTTATGTTTTGAATACCCATCTCTATTTTCACTCAATATTATTCCCCTAGTTGTACTTATCCTTTATTTATTGGTGATTTATATACATTTAACCTAAAATCATTAATTATGGGGTAAAAATTGATTAAATATATCCTTATGTTGTATAATCTATGTGGAACACTTATGTATTTACATGATATGAAAGTGACGGGTGGGCCTAGAATTATATAGCCCTATAATGTATTTGGTGATATTTTAATCGCATGAGATGACATGTATGGTTCATATGAGGTTATCATAATCACCCTATCTTATATTTTCTTAGTGTTTATCATTTAATTATGTTTATGATGTCATTTTTTAAGTTGTTTCCACATTTCTTTGTTTCCTTTATGTTATCATGTTATATCATGCCTCATTGTTCAAGATTATGATTCTCATCCCTCTTATGTTACCTTGATACGATTCTTGGATCACATGTATTGTTTTACCTTATGATATGCTTTGTTTATTTCCTTATTAGGAATTATAGCTTACCCCTTTCTTATGTACATCCCTAGGTTATCCTGTGTAGTTTTATAAGAACACTAGAATTTTAGGATCATGTTAAGTTAGTTTTAAGTAATTTCACTATATTCCTATTTCAAGTTGTTATGTTATGTCCTAATTTCCAAAAGACACTAAACTTCACGGTATTTTTTGATTGTTTTATGTGTACCTTTATGTAATAAATCATGAAACAAAGTATATTAAAATATGGGTTGTCTTAGTATACATATTTCCAAGAAGATGTTTCCTCAGGAACAATAAGAAAGAGAGATAATTAGAAAGGTCTCATATGCTTATGGAATAAGATCTATCATGTAGGTCATGTTATATATGAGGCTTGATGTTGCCTATGCTTTGATCATGGTAGGCATATATCAAGATGATCTTGGTGAATAACATTGGATTACAATTAATGTTATCCATAGGTATCTATGGTGAAATAAAGATATGTTACTAGTGTATATAAGAGATGAAGAGCTATTCAAAATGGATTATATAGATTCTAGCTTCCATATATTTAATAATGATCTAAGTTCAGAGTCAGGATATGTCTTCAATCTCAACAGAGGAGTTGTGAGCTAGAAGAGTTCAAAACAACCAGTTGTTTTCAATTGTACATTGGATTCCAAGTATATTACGGCTTCTGATACAACCAAGGAATTATTTTGGATCCATAATTTTTTCCTAAATCATGATGTGGTCCCTATCAATCAAGACACAATCCCAGTTTATTGTGATAACACTATAGCAGTAGCTCTTTCCAAAGATTCAAGGACACATCAATGGATAAAGTATATACTTTGGAAGTTTTATCTATAAGGGATTTTTCTCGATGAGTTGAAGTTTCAGTAAGTCGAGTATCCATATAGGAAAATGTGGTAGAACCCTTGATGTAGGTTCTATCTCAGTAGAGGAATGATTATCATGTGAGAGCTAGTAGACTGAAGGTTGTTAATAGTTGACTCTTTTGAAAGTGGGAGTCTATTGAAGTAGGTTCCCTAAAACCAAATTCTATGTAATTTAGATTACATTTATTCACTTTCTTTAATGTTAATGATTTTTTTATCATGTCATAATTATTACTCTACATTACATAGTATTTGATAGTGTCCTAAGAATATATGTCACACTAAAAGGTTATAGTAGTTTTTCTCTATGATGAGAACCTAGAGGTTTAATGATAGTATTATTGAGTAAATGTTC
Source organism: Viscum album (assembly GCA_963277665.1). NCBI lineage: Eukaryota > Viridiplantae > Streptophyta > Magnoliopsida > Santalales > Viscaceae > Viscum > Viscum album. The sequence continues at coordinate 183,009,127 of OY728159.1, forward strand.
TATAGTTAGATGATATTATCGATGAGACATAGATAATATTGGATATCAGGGATGGGGGGATCATAATATATTTATACACCTTTTCATAGTGTTATCCCTTGGTAATCTCCATGAAGAAAGGTTATGTGAATAGAAAAACTAGTAGTAAATCCACATTTTATGTTTCATTGGATGTTTATATCTACAGAGGTGTATATTGATCATTAGACTCTAAGATTTTCATTAATGAATTCCATAATTCAGGTACTTTTATGCATTAATGAAAACCATGAAGACATGTACTCATGGAGAAGTATGATATATTGGGTGAGTTGGGAGTGTTATTTCATTAATAGAAAATGTAAGAAACAATTTATCTCTTATGTTTATTAATGGAATTTGATATCTTTGTCCCTTTGATGGGAATGGAACTACCTGGATAAATCTATGACCATGGTGTTTTGCGGGAAAGTTGGTTTCTGAAAATTCAGAGAAAGTGAAATCAAGCACATAGGTTAATGACACTAGTATAAAACATGCTTGATTAAAGATATCATGCTAAAGAAATTATATTATATATTGAGTGTTCATAGTAGTTAGTATGTCATTTAACACTAATTAATTTATATATTTGTGCCTTAGCATGCTGTTAGATGCTAACCTTAGACTTTAGGAAACTTTTCCTATTTCCAATAAGGAATGGGCCTAGAGGTTCACAAAAATGACTCAGTCTTATCATACATAAATAATATATCTTTTTAGATGAATATTCATTACATTATAAAAATACATTCCTTGAGGACCATATAGGTTTAATGTCTTTGGATACTAGATACACTATCTTCTTATTTCATGAAAGATCTTAAATTTCACACACAAAAATCTTCCCATTAAGTACTCTTCATATGCATATCATACTTAAAACATTTCTTTATACCCTGGGGAAAATAAACATAAGAAATGGTTTTCTCCGATACTCAGTAACGATAAACATGGGAGATATCATTCTATGATCACATGAAAGAATAATATAAACATAAGTGTATGAGTATATGATAATAACATTTTAAACCCATATCATGTATACCATAGATCAAAAACATGATTCATGACATAAATATTGGTTGTTCATAAGACATGAATTATAAAGGAATCAAAGTACATAATCCATGAGATCATGGAATTTTCATAAGATATAGATTTGTGGAATGCACATAAATATAGAAAATATTATATCAAGGCTATCCACTAAAACATTAATAACATATCAGACTTAGGCTAACCACCCATTTACCTACTTCAGGCTTTGGATAACCTCCCATGTACCATCTTTCAGGCTTGGAATAACCTCTCATGTACCCACTTTCGGGCTTGGGATAACCTCCCATGTACTCTTTGAGCTCCTATAACATTAATAGTCACCCAATTAATTGGAGGGAGATATAGGTTCCACTAATCACATAATATATAATTTTTTGTACCACAAGATCATAAAACATTCATCATATCAGAACCCATGAAAATAAATGGGTATCATAAACATTTCATCATAGCATAACACATGATAAAGAAACATGTTTCATAAATAATTTGTCATCATAAACATAAACCATCCATAAAATGACTAAGAATTGTATCATTGGATCATATCCCCATTAAAGAAAATTTAACATAAAAGGATGTCATCTTAGATGTAAAATGACTTTGAAAATGCACTTGTAACATTTCTTTAGAAATATAACATTTCTTTGAAAATCAATTTTCAAAACATAAAACATTTTCAAAATAATTTTAATTGGAAAAAACGTTATAAAATTATAAAGAAAGTTTTATTTATCATTAAATATTTCTTTAGGAAAATATCATTTACACTTTTAAGAACACTTTTTAAAAAATGAAACATTTTCAAAACACATTTATTTTAAAATAACCTTTGAAACTTATAGAGGGAGATTTAAAAATCATTTAAAATATTTATTGAGTAAAATATACATGCCAATTTGAAAAAAAACCTTTTTAAAACATAAAACATTTTTAAATTCCTTTTCTTTGAAAATAACCTTGGAAACATATAAAGAAATATTTAAAGATCATTTAAAACATTTCTTGAGGAAAATAACTTTTCTTTGAAAATAAACTTTTTAAAATTATAAAATCATAAAATATTTTAGAAATACATTTAATTGAAAAGAAAATTAAACTTATAAAGTAATATTTAAATAAAATAATGTTCATTATGGTAGTAAATTCTATTCATTTTGTATAAATTAAAACAAATATCCCTTTCACATTTTTGGTAAAATCCAAACAGGGATAGTTTGGAAAAAAATAAAGATTCCTTTTTAAAAAAAATTAAAAATTCAAACATGGGTAAAAATGTATTTAATAAATACTTTTTATAATTTTAAAACTTTTTTGAAAACTTTTTTAGAAAACATGTATATGGAAGAAAATGCATTTTTTATCCAAGAGAGAAATAAAGTTGATTTTCTTTAAAAAAACTGATTCTTGAGTACATAAAGAGATAAAAATGAAGGTAAAACATGTATTATAAAGAAGTAACCATAGGAGAATAAAATTCATGAATTACTTGAGAAATATATTATATGATTTCATCATTGAAAACATAATCATAAACAATCTAGATAAACAATTAGATTGTAACATCAAATCATTACTACTTTGGTAACTTATGAATCGTAAACCCAATTAAAGAATAATATTAAATAAAACTTCAAATACCATTAATATAAAGTGGCTAATGATATAAAATTTCAAAATGGTAGTATATATATTTCATAAAAGAAGATAGGTTCATAACATAACATATGTCTCAAAGAAGGCAAATTGAGACAAATATCTCTTACAGCTTTGGTAAATTTTGAATTGTAAACCCCATGAAAGAGAGATACTAAAATGGATATGTAAATACCAATATTTTTCATCATAAAATTAATTCATGGGAAGTATATAAACCATATAAAATAAAATCTTTTTTAATATTTCATGTGTCTCACAAAAAATAAAAGTGAGACAGAAATCCCTTACCATAAGTCTCAACTTATTTCATACTCATTAAAAACTTCTATATAATAAATATAGGTTTATTATAAATATATTAAAGAAACATACTTATAAATTTCATACCATATATGATTTACATATAACCTTTTATTACCCATTTATTAATAATTCCTTGTTAAATGCACATTTCGGGTAATAACCACTTTGTTTTACATGTATGTTTTAATTTGGTATTTTTGATCCTATTACTTTGAACATGGATAATTCATCTCAATAATTTTAACCATGATATAAATATAATATATAATCAGTATATATTTATTTATAGTAATCCATAAAATTTAGATATAGGAAATAAAATACATCGTTCATGGAGATGGTAGGTTTTACATACGCATGAACGTTGTTTTAATTTTCTTAACAGATGAAATGAAATAAAGATAAATAATATATTATATTTACAGAATTATTTATATTTCATATATATCATCTATATCATTCAAATCAATCCTTATTACCATCCATGTAAAAATAAAATGAAAAACATTTTACACCTCTACTTAGAGGCTGTAGTCCAGACGTATGCATGAGCAACGTTATTGTTTTTCAAAGGACTGGAAGGTAAGAAGTTTTATATGATGTTATATTTCTAGAAATATTTTTATTTCATAAATATAACATATATTAATTAAATTTATTCTTACTACCTTCTATTTAAAACATAAAATAAAAATAAATCACATCGATTCATGAGGCGATAGTCTGTCTTACACACAAGTGACGTTATCGTAGCCCCCACAGAATGTAAAGTAAGAAGGTATATGTAATATAATAATTAAATACATATAATTTTAAAAAAAAATTAGTATATATTAATTTAATATATTCTTATTACCATTAATTTAAAACATAAATAAAAAACACACCACACCGGTTTGCGAGGCGGTAGTCCATCGTACACACGAGTGACGTTAATGTTTTCCAACGGGTTGAGTGGTAAGAAGGTAGATGTGGTATTATAATTCCAGAGGTATAATAATGTAATAAATATAATATATTAACATTAAATCCATGATTATATCCATCCATCATAGGTGGTGATGGAAAATGACTAACATCATTTCACGAGGCGGTAGTCCACCATATACATGATCGATGGTTTCATTTCCCATTTTATGAAAGAGGATATTGATATAAGTTATGAAATTAAAATAATAAAATATTAGTATATGGTAGATACTGTTGTTATTATATCATCATAATTGAAGAATATTTTAAGGAGTTAGAAGACAAAGTAACACAAAAATGCATAGATTAAAACTTTACGTCTTCTTTGAACAACCTCTTTAGATTTAACCTAAAGACTTCATATATTGGATTTATGATCTCATAAATGACTATAGTATGTGGGAGGGATTTAAGGAAGATATTTCGGTAAGTATTTGTTGAACCAAATGTTTTTGGAAGCATGAAGAGGAGAAGATAGGGGTGGCCTTTTATAAGAGGGGGGACGGGATACACATGGAATTTTTGAAAAGAATAAAGTTTACCCTTGTTTTTTACATGACACAAGGCTCAAAATGGGTCATTCTCAAATATAATAGTATATAAGGTCAAAATATGTCCATTACATGGATCTTGGACAATTTTATAGGTAATTTTAAACCTTATCTTTTTAGTTTAACCCCTCAGTAAACCCATTTTATCCTTAAATATGGTAATTAGTTTTTACTATTTTTACTATTAATTGTGGTCAAAAATTAGGTTTGTTGGGTTGGATAAGAATATGATGAAAATAAAAGATGGGGTGAATTTTAATCCTTTAAAAAAATTATGAATTCAAAGCATCCCTCTTGAAATGAAATAATTCTTTCTTTTTCTTTTTAAAAGTTGAGTAAGTAGTGGAAATAAATAAAGACAAGAACACAGTGATGTATAGTGTTTTAGTACACAAAGATCCCTTAGTCAAATACACCAAAACTCTCTTAGTGAGTTTTTAAATTTCACTAGTATTTCCTTTTACTGGGGACTTCTACAACAAAGTACATGCAGTTGATGCCTTTACAAAAAGGCTTTAACAAGGCCTTCTAGTTCTTTTATAGGGATCTATAAATCTATAGATTAGTCTGAGAAGCTAATAATCCTCCACCACCATGAATGATTCCAATAATCTGATACTTCAATAAATTAATATAGATTTATTTTATTTCTAAAAATATATTTTTATCAAAATTTAAATAGCAATTGAAAAATATGTTCGATCATTAATATCATACAGTGACAGCAAAATAATATTCAATGTCAAATAGGATTTATCTTAAATAATAGTAAAGAAAACACTAAAAAGATGTTTAAAAATTTATGTCTCCAAATAGTATCTTTATAAAATTCTTTTCCAAACTTGTAGAAGAAGAATTAATAATAAGGTATAGAATTAGCAATAATAATAATAATGACTAGATCAAAACATGTATGTCTCTAAAGTGTAGCACTAGTGGAAGAAATAGAAAATTTTTCAATTTTGTGTATACATATATATTTTTCTCTATATTTTCTAATGATGAAAATATTCATATTTATAGATGATGAATATAATAGTATTTATCACAATGATATAACTTTTCTACAGGTCAAAACAAATCCAAAAATACTACATAATAAATCATAGATATGTGAATTAAAATCAGTCAAAGCGATTCATAACTTCCCTTAGAAATGGTAATTATTTATTCCATTGAATACGAGCCTTTGAATTGGTCACAAAAAATATTTAAATAGATATTTACTTCCTCTAAGACCATTGCAGGAAACTCAGATAATATCTTTAATTTAAAATTTTATCATTAACCAGTCAAACTTAGGTTTCCTTCATGTAGCAACAAACTCCAAACATAGGGTTAACAATATAAGGTCTATTATAAAATCAGGTTCGATAAATCATAAGTTTTTTCCTCAAATGTAGGGTTCTTTTCAAATGTAGCGTTGTTGATCCATAATTTTCTAACAGTGTAGGGTATTTGATCCATATGTTCTCTTCAAACCATAAATTACGTTTTAAAATGTAGGGTATGAATAGTGTTTCTAAAATACTTTCAAAGGTGTCCAGAACACTTTGAAAAATATTATTCTATAGATTAATTACTTTTGTACGCTTCCAAAATAAAAAAAAATATGCTAACGAATATCATTTTTTTGAAATTCACTTAAAATAAATTTTATCAATCACATAAATCTGGATGTTTTATCATTAAAATCAAAAGGAAATTAATGAAATTTTAGAATCAACACATTATTAGCAATATCACCCTTTTTTATGATCATATAACCTATAAAAAACATAAAATAAATATCAAAATTATAATAAATTTTAGTACAAGAAATTTCTAAAAATATAAATAAATAAATTATAAGAACATTTATCCCTGTTTCTCCATTTCTCCCTTATAAATATAAAAATTATTATATAAAACTTATCTCATATAAATTTCCCCCATATAAATTTATCCAACTTTATGTAAAATCAAAATGATAAGTTTTCAGAAAATATATTATGATTATATGTAGCAATAAAAACTCATCCTACATTCATGATTCCTTTAAAAAAAAGATAAAAAGAAACAATAAAGGATCCATAAAAATATGTAAGTTATTAATTAATGAATAATAAATAAGATTTTATAATGAAAATATTAAACCAATGAATTCATGCTATAAAAATAAAATAACTCCTCCTAAGGCATATAATATTTAGAAAATATATCCAAGGATTTAAAATATAATCAAGTAATAAAGGATTTTCAACTAATTTTTTCACATGTCATAACTAAATAAAACATAGTATTATTTATTACTCATAGTAATAGACTAATTTACTGAGTGTAATGAAATAATCATACATTAAGTATATGATTACAAAAGATAACCATTTGAATAAAATCTTATGAGTATAAAACTTAAAAATAAATTACAAAACAATTTATAAAACTTATTTTTACTAACCATAATATCCAAAAAATGATATATAATATATTGAATAAAATACAAATAAAAAATAGGGTGTTAGGAAGGATGAAATAGATCATATGAACTTTAAAAACTTCAAACTTTTTCACTTAAATGTACTAGAAATTTTTTCATTTTTTATATTCTGATTTGAATATATGTAGATCATTGATATAGTAAAGAGAATAAAAACTATTAAAATAAAAACTCATTTAAATCATCAAGATCATTCTTAGTAGAAATTTTTTTCTAAGTAACTCCATATATCTTAACATTTCAACTTTTATAACTTCAAAATATTATTTTGAAATTGAATTTTCTTTCACATTATGATACTACCTTTATAGTGTATCAAAAACCATTTTTGACACTAACAATTTTTTGTAATTCTTTATACGACTATCGAGATGCATCCATATCAGCATGAAAATTTACTTTTTCTTTATTCAAAGTAATAACCTTAAAGAGAACCTATTCATAATACATTTTTATGTAAGAAAGTTTTTCTGATTAAAAATCTTATGTAAACAAATAATATTTATAATAAAATTTTAAAAACAAAAACAGGTTTAAAATATTAAATGAAGAATATATTTTTTCATAAAAAATTTCATTATTAAACAATTATTGTATTATCTAAATATTTTTTTTATTTATTTAAATAAAAAAATTATCAATCTGTTTTATTAACTAAGTTTTAAGAGCTTGATTCAAAGAGTTAGGAAAGATTTATCAATTAAAACATAAAATATCTCTCTCCCTTGTATAAAATAATTAATTCAATAAAAATATATATGTAAATAATATTGAAATACTTCATGGATTATGGATTCTAGTTCAAAGGATTTTTTATAATGGAATACATCATATTTGATCACTCTTTTGGAAGATATATCCATGTATCACTCAAACGACCACTTTAATAGTTATAACGATATTATTCAGTGGTTTATTTTAATAAAACATTTAAATAAAATTGAATTTTGGTACCCATATGCTTTTGGGTCTGAAAGGTTTAGAAATTAATGTTTTAGGTAACCAAACTTGTTTATTTTGAGTACAAATTTTATTATTAAATTTAGATAAATATTTTGAACAATTAACATTTTTGATACCAAAAATTTGAGATTTTGTAAAGCAAAAGTATACCACAATAAAAACATTTAACCATCAACATTGTTTTTCTATTTCATCCAAGAATAAAACAATTCCTATATAATTTGTTTTTCGCCATTACTACCAATTCCAAGTTTTTCTTTATGAATTTTATTTTTATTAATAATTTGATATAAATGATTTTCTCCTTTGATAAACATACTAGAGGCTTGTTTTAAAGTTTCTAATTCATTTAAAAATTATTTAATTTTAACTTCATGCAAATCATAAGAAACTTTGGAAGTATTATATCTTAAATTCTCAAGTTTCTTTAAAAAATTCTATTTATCTATATAAATATCATTATAATATATTATAATATTTTTATGATATATTTTTAAGGATTTATACTTATCTTAAAGCATGAAAAAATATATATTAAGTTTATTGTAAGAAATTTTTTTCTAAATTAAATTTTTGAGAGAAAGAAGATTATACCTCATTAGTATGAGAAATAAGACATTGATTCACCATTTGGTTTTTATGTTTAGCCTTCAAGTTCATAGTTGATTCAGCATTTGAACTTAAAGTTGTACTCAAGATTGTCTTTATAACTTTATTTACTTTACTTTCATAATTATCTCTCCTTTTAGATTTGATCATGGGACATTTAGAAATTATGTGTCATTTTTCCTCACATTCATAACACCTATCTTTCTTATCCTTTTTCTTCATCCTATTATATAATTTTCAAATATTTTAACAAGATATAATAAATATTTTTCTGAGTATGTATAGTTTGAATTAGATGATTCATCCATAGTATTTCTAAGATAAACATCATCGTTTTTTTATAGAAATATGATTTTCATCATTAGCTTGCATCTCAGCTTCATACATCATCAATGTACCAATCAGTTCTGTCATTTTCAATTGTTTAATTAGTGTAGATTGTCATATAGTAGTAGATATACCATTCCATTTAGAAGGTAAAACTATATGTACTTATAATTCATGATATTATTGTGAAATTAGATCTCATAAGGCATAAATACTATTGATTATTTCAGTCAATTTCCCATTCATTTGAGTGATTCTTTCACCATTATTCATTATAAAAGTATCAAAATATTTTTAGTAGTATACCTTAATTCTCATACATTTTCAGTTCCTCCATAAGAAATATAAATAGTTTTCCACATTTCATAGGTATTATAACTTTGATAAAGTTGATTAAACTCATCAGTCCCTAATCTATAGACAATAGAATTCATTGATTTTAAATTGATATCATATTATTTTTCTTGATCATAATACCATTTTTCAAATCTTACTTAGGAACTTTATAAGTCTTGAAAAACTTTAAATAAATTCATATTCCCTGATTTTTTAAATATATAATCATGTGATATTTCTAGAATCCATAATTATCACCATTAAATTAAGGATCATGGATCATTGGCATACCTTCTCTGAGATCAGTCATTTCTAAGATTTTACTTCATCTGAATCTTTAACCCAGGCTTTTTAGAGCCAAAATATATATTCAAAATTGGGAAAGAGTCACAAATTCTTATATCACTTTCTTTCATCCATTTTTGATCCTTTGATATCTTTGTTGGTATTAAATATAAAGATAAATCACATCCCTTTGATACCACTTGTAGGTATCATAAACAACAGAATATTTAAGGATATATAAGTAGAGTATCTCCTTTTATATCTCTTATTAGTATTGAATATAAATAGAATATTTTTCAAGGATTTCCAAAAATAAATATATCAATAAATCACTTCCTATGATATGAATTTTTGGTTTTGATATGAATATGAAGAAGATAAAAGAAGGGGTGAATTTTAATCCTTTAAAAACTTTGATTAATTTAAAGAATCCCTCTTGACATACATGGATTATTTATTTTTCTCTCTAAAAGTAGAATAAGTAGTATAAATAAATAAAGACAGGAACACAATGATGTGTAGTGGTTCAGGGTACAAAGATACCTTATTTCACTCCACCAAAAAACTCTTAGTGGGTTTTGAAATTTCACTAGAAAGTCATTTTATTAGGGACTTCAACAAATGAGTATAAATAGTTGATATCTTTAAAATAAGGCTTTTAAAAGGCCTTATGGTTCTTTTATAGGGAACTATAAATCCACAGCTTTGTCTGATAATCTGATACTCTTCACCACCATGACTGAATCCAAGTATTTGATACTCCAATAAATCAATAGAGTTTTATTTGATTGAGAAAAATAGGTTTTGTACACAATTTTAGTAGAAACTAACAAATGTGTTTGATCTTCAATAACATATAGCATCAGTAAAATAATCTTCAATTTTGAATAAGATTTCCTTAAATAACATTATATAAAACACCAGACAAATTTTTCAACATGTATGTCTTAAAAGTGTATCTCTAGAAAATGCTTTGTCAAACATGCAGAAGAATATTTAACAATAAGGTATAGTAGTAGAGAAAATAATAGTAGTGACTAGATCAAAATATGTATGTCTCTAAAGTGTAGCACTAGCAGTATCAATAACAAATTTTCCACTTTTGTGTATACATATATATTTTTATCTATATCTACTGATGATAAGAAATTGTATATTTATAGATGATGAATATCCCAATATTTATCACAATGATCGAAATTTTCTCCAAGTCAAACCAGCTTCATAAATAATACATAATAAATTTCAAATATTTGAATTCAAATCATTCAAAGAGAGTTGTAACATCCCTTAGAAATAGTAACGATTTAACCTGTTGATTATGAGACTTTCAATTAGTCGAAAAACAACTTTAAAGAGATATTTACTTCCATCAAGACCATTACAGAAAACTTGGATAACATATTTAATTTAAAACTCCATCATTGACCAGTCAAACGTAGGGTTCCTTCACATAGTGATAATCAACAAATGTAGGGTTGACAATGTAGGGTTGAAAGTGTATAATTTATTATAAAAGTAATGTTGATAAACCATACATTTGTTCCTCAAACATAGGGTTCCTTAAAAATATAGGTTTGTTGATCCATACATTTCTGATAGTGTATGGTATTTGATCTATGCATTCTCTTCAAAATTTAAGGTTTCCAAACCATATGTTGCACTTACAAATGTAGGGTATGAATAGTGTTTCCAAAATACTTTCAAACGCATCTAGAATACTTAGAAAAATATTCTCCCATGGGTAAATGACTTTTGAATACTTCAAAAATAAAAATAAATACTCTAACAAACATCATTTTCCTAAAATTCACTTAAAATCAATTTTATCAGTAACATAAATGTGAGAGTTTGTGAGCATCAAAATCAAAAATAAATTAATGAAATTATTGAATCATCACATGATAAAAAAAATTACCTTATTATATAATATTAATTAATATGATTCCAAATATATAATCCATTTTTAAAAATTTAATTTACATCGGTGGAAAATTTTAATTTAAAATTAATCTCACAGACGTGATGAAAAAGTAGTTTTCAAAAGAGAAAATTTTCAAAAGTTTAAAAAATTATTATATCAAAATTAAATATAAAATTTATTCCAATGACCATAATTGTAATAATATATATATAATTTTACTAATTTTACTTTTAAAATCATATTAAAATAAAATGTATCATGTAAATGCTTTGAATGAAAAGATAGTGTTTTAGTAAAAACAAGTATTTTTCACTATTCACTAAAAAAATTATCTTTTCATAAAATCATAAAAAAATAAATGTAAGATAATTTTTTAATTTTTATTTAAAAAAATTAACTTAGTTATCTAGAATAAAAAAATAAGTGAGAAAAATGCAACAACACAAACCTTTTAGAAAAATACAAATTTTCAGTATAAAATTGGATTTATTCTTATCTCATTCCTAGAAAACAAATAAGATAAATTCTAAACATTTTATTGGATATATAATGTATAAATTTTATTAAAATCATTCACCAAAAAGTATTTATTTAATTTATTGAGATAAAACTCATTTTTACGCATAAAAATAGTTTTTCAGAAAAATATCTTCTTTATCTTCAAATGATTTTAAATTTAAATTTATAATTAATTGGTCATTGAAGAATTAATTTTATATTCATGTAAAAACCATATATTTTTATAATTTATTTAATACTATTCATACCCACAATTCCAATGACTAGTTGATAACTATTAAATAATGATATTTTAGAAGTATGTTGTGTTTTGTTAAACCTCGGTGTTGTGTGTAACACAAGCTATCGAAGAAATTAAATTTATTCAAAAAATATATTTAATAAAATCATGGGGTGTTAGATTCTACCCCTATAAATAAATTTCTTCCCCGTAATTTGAACTTTTTATTGTTAATTAAGGGTTTTTCATTTGGAAATCCCTTTTTTGGGAACCCGCATCGTAAAAGGGGTTAATAAAATTCCTCTTGAATAGGGAGAAAGAGATGTGCAAAGGTCATCTAGAATAACTCGTAACTAAGTTTCTATATAGGAGAACATTGGTGGGAAGTGAAATCATGGTCATTTAAGAGAAATTTAATACCCAAATACTAATAGAGAGTGATAGAGAACATGGTCAGGATAAAGTTAACGACTACAAAGCCATAAATTTGTGATATGTGAAAAGACCATTCATTCATCTAAACTAAAGGTAAATGTATAAAATTTTATTTCAAGTTATTTTTCTTAAAGTTGATTAATTTTCATGAGAAGATATAATTACATGATTTAATTCCATTTTATAAGAACAATCTCATCCATTAGTTGTGCTTTGATCAATTTTCACATCATCTCTTACTCTAAGAGATGAATTTTTCATGCCTGAATCACTAATGGATAATAAGATCCATAAAAAAGTGATAATTCATTCCATTTATCTCTTTTTATTATCAAAAAAAATGTTTATCTAAATTTATCCAATATACATAAATCTTCATATGGTGAAATAATACATTAATCTAAAAAATATTATCCAAAGTTTAATTTAAACCATTCCATAAATGGTTAACCTTATGACCCTTACAAATTTCAAAATTTATAAATAAGGCCACTAAATTTCCCAAAATAAACTTAACATTAATCCCCCAAATATCATAAAGTATCTCTTAATTGTCATATACCAAATATTTTAATACCTTGGTCATATATGGTAAAAACCATAATTACCATAAAACTTTAACGCAAACACACATGTTTCCTAATTCCATAAATAAAACCACATAATATTAAATATATTACCTAAATACAAAAATGTTGTAAACTCCATCAATGATAAAAAAAATTTGTCAATAAATCATTAATAGATTTTGAGGTTATCAATATTATCCAATTTACTTTATCCATATCAATAATCTAATTATCCAAACTAAACACCATATTTTCAACATTATGAACATATTAAGGGTTATCTTCCCTTAATCATGTAAAATATCACATTTCTGTTAAATTAATTTTCTATATCATTAGTACCATTCATCATATTCTTGAAAATCATTAATGAAAAATTTATATAAAACAATCCTTATATATATTTCATGATTTATATAACATAATTCTTAAATTCCAATACATAATCACTTCAATCATTCCACTTCATTCTTAAACCATTAACTAGGATTCGTCATCTTATTCCTTAATACCTATTTCAAAAAATATGAAATATGAATATTGTTTTAAGATTCATAAACCTCAACTTAGTCATTATTCTTACATTTAACATAAAAAATATTGTTAGAACATCTCATGCATTTCATGTGTCATTCATAGTCTCTTCATCATGAACATTGTAACCATTACTCGTAAAACCTTGTTGGTTCTCTTTATGATATTTCCCCCTAGGCCATAAATTTGTACAATGCCCATAATTTATAAATTTAAAACATTCAACTATCAATGATACCTTAGGGATACCATTATTCTCATCAATTACATTAACAAAACATTTCATTTTTCCTCAAAAATTACTTACTTTTTGTCCTTATTTTTCACAATCAAAACATCTTCCCGTTCCTATGAGAAATTAGTTTTGGTTCTTATTCCCACATTATCAATATATAAGAAACTAAATATTCTTTCATCCATGGTCACTACCACCCGAGCTCTCATAAAACTCTATCATTCTCTTCTTTGGTGAGTCTGAGAGTTGGATAAGGTAAAAGTTGTCCATCGTGTTTGGTGATGAATAATTAGGCATAATTATAATATCCTTCACTCTATTAATCATCCCATTTATCTTCTCATCAATAAATTTTCCATCACATTCAATGTTAACCCAGTTCCTTCCGATTCTAGTCATTGAATAAGACCAAATAGAATAGTGTGAGAAACACTAATCATAGTGATAAATCAAGAAAAATAATTTATAGGATGTCTAAATCATAACATCATATTTTCAATATATAACACCTTAGTTTTAACCTAGTTCATTGGTGGTTATCATCTATTAAAATTCTTTATAATTATTCGTAAAGAAAATGTGGATTAAACAAAGTATATCCCTCGAGAGTGTCAAACCAGATATACAACAAGGCCCATTTTCGTGCACCAGTTGTAACATCCCAGGTAAATAAAGAATATAAAATTTTCATATTTATTAATATTTTTGAATTAAATATTAATTTTACTTTAAATGGGATTCTATGTTCGATGGAATACCCGACATAAAACAATGAGTTTCTCTGAAATCTTATGTTGCACACAAGTCTGAGCCATACTGAGAAAAATCATAATTGTATAATATTATTATTTTAAATGGTAGTTAATGCCTAGTCTTTGTATTGGTGGTAATAAAAAGGACTAACTATATTATGATTAAATATGTTTTTTAAATATTTTTACATTTATCCAATAAAATTTATAGGCTTAAAATGGGAATAACTCCAATTTAAAGCATAAATACTCTAATATTTTTTTAAATATAGTTTACTGCCTTTTGATGGAGAACCCTTTTTAAATCCAGTTTTTGTCACTTTTATATATTTCATTTGGCAAAATAAACTTATTCTTTATAATAGAGGCATCAAAATTTACTTTGGGTAAAAAAATTTTATTTTTCTAATAAAGTTCATTTTTTAATGGATAGTGAGAAATACCGCATTTTAATTCAAAACTATCTTTTCATCTAATTTATTTATATGGTTATATTGTCATTTTAATTTGTTTTGAAGTGTAATTAGATTATATTTTTATCATTTAATCCAATTTTGGTCATTGGATGTAATTTCATATTTAAATTAGACATAAACACATGTCAATCTTTTGGTAGTTTTTACTTCTTAAAAACACGTTTTTTGGTTTGACAATGGGAATTAATTTTAAATTAATTTATGAAACTTATGTGTTTTGAATTTAGAAAAATGGATTCCATATTAGGAATAATGAGGTATAAATTGTGTAAATAGGTAACTTTTATTTTTGGAAATTATGAATTGTAACTTGAGTAAATATTTTATTTTCCATGGTTAAAGGGAAAAATATGATAAATAATGGTAAAAAATAATATTATAATAATATTAAATTACCCTAACACATGTCCTAACCCTATTTTATGATATATTTACGACCATGTAAATCCTTGGGTCGATTTTAGAACCCCATGGAGCCACATGCGTGTGAAAATGACATTTAATTACTTTTAATTTAAAGTTAAGGAAAATATAACCTAAACATATATATTTTACTAAAAAAAAATTTATATGGGGTTATATAATTGATATTTTCAACTATAAGTAGTCATTAAAAATCTAAAAAAAATTCCTACATCATGGTATTTTATTTATAATTTTTATAGATTAATTAAATATATTTATTTATGACAAAATGGTGATGTAGTGATTACCTTATTAATAAATGATTTAAATAAATGAGATTATAAATATTTACATAAATTTATTTTAAAACTTTTTGGGTCATAAATAAATTATATGGATGATTATTACTTATTATATTTGAATTAATTAAGTTTTTTAGAATTAATCAAGTTGTTATAGATTTTTAAAAAGTCGTGATATGAATAGTATAAAATTGACATAAATGAGTTTTTAAATCAATTAATATTTTATTAAATGATATAATAGTACTAAAAAAATATTATTCAAACAAATGACATATATGATGTTAAAAATGTCATTAATGATCCATTTTTTGGGCGCTTTTAATTTTATAGTAACTATGGTAACCATATGTTATTAATATACAAGAAGCCATGGTAAAAGTTAAATAAGTTTACTAAGGGTTAAAGCTAAAAGATATGGTTAGTTTTGAAACTAAAACTTGTCTAAAATCTATTGGGTGAGATTATTTTTACCCATACTCATCTTATATTCTAAATATATCACTTTGGTGTTATTAGAATTTGAAAATCAATTAATAATAAAATAATACTTTCAAACTTTCCTAAAGTGCCCCTCCTCCCTCTTATAAAAGGACACCACCTCTAACCCATTACTCACACCTCTTAAGACCACTTGTATCATCCACAATCTGCCCAAATAATCTTCCAAGATTTCTAACTTCCTCCTAGAATCCTTCCCATGTGCATAAGGAAATTTAAGAAAGCCCTTTGGCTCAAATCAAAAGAAGTTACCTGATTTGAGGTAATGTATTCTCTCAAGTTATTTTCATTTATTTTTCCTTCTTCATTCCCTATGATCTTCTTATTATTTGTTTAAATAACAACACCAGTATCCTAAATATACTATATTTTTGTCATGATAATTATTCAAACTACACTTACACACACCTCCTTCTTAATGGGTATCAAACATATTGTTTCTATGGACGGAGAACTACTGCCTCACGAAATGATGATTGTTCAATATTATCCTACCACCTATTATGGTGGTCATTATGATGGAACTGTAATTATATATGATATATATGGTATTTATTTTATCTCTATGCTTATGTAATTCTCATTTATAATATAACATTATACTTTTCATGTTGTATAAATACGATAATTTCATTTGCGGAAGTGCAGACTATCGCCCCCTGAAAGTGATATGTCTCGTTCATGATATACATGGAATGTATAAAAGATGGAATTAATGAACTTATGTAACATATAAAACATATATATTATACTGTAATTAAAATATACATATGTATCATTTATTTTTCATTCTTTTAAATATGAAAAAGAAATGAAAGTAGCGTTCATGCGTACATACGGCTTACCGTCTCCATGAATGGTGCATTTCATTTCTTATATCTAAATGCTCTATACTATTCTAAAATACATATATATGATATATATGATATATATATATAATATATAAATCATGAATTTTATTTTAGAGATAATGGACTTTTGACCACATAGACAATTTATAATTATAACAAGTTCATTTTTTACTCAAGTTCCAAACATCAACAAAATGTCTGATATGAACTAAAATAATTAACTAATTTTTATATCAAGGTAATAAGTGATATAAAAGGAATAATAATCTTGAAAAAATTTATTAATCAATTATAAATTAACTAAATTTTATTGTTCAGGAAATTAAAGAACAAATGAGTCAAGTCGGACACGAGGTAAGGGACTTTGTCTCAATCTCCTTTCTTTGAGGCAAATTTTGATTTATACATGAAATTATTTTATACGGTGTATAAACCCATTTGAATTTTAATTTCATTCAAAGGGAATCTTTTTTTATGTAGTGCTTTACTAAATGAAAAAGGGAATGTTTTTTAACCTATGTGGTGACAATGACCTTTCCACCGCCGCGAGCATTATTTGATATTTGGATTTCTTAACAAGTTGTGATGTTTTTAAATGAAAAATAAATACCATATACCCTTTTTATATATTTTGGTATTGAAAATGGTTTTGAAATTTAATTTACTATTTCAATATCTTGAAATTATTTCTTGTGATTTCAAATGAAATTTTTATGATTGAAATGTTGATATTTGAAATCTTTTATGTGTAATGATTATATCATGGTACTTGGATATTTTACGGGTGGTTACATGATAAACCAAATGACGGGTGGTTCCATGATAAACCAAGGAATGGTGGTTATGTTATAACCTCCAATTCATTGGGTATGGAAGTCAGTTGTATGGTTATTCTATTTGTAAGAATGATTTGTGGAAGTCGACCATATGGTTATTCCATTTAAGTATGATTATGTCCCAAGTTTACCTTTTATATGTTATATGTTATTTATATGGGTTTTATGGTAATATTTTGGTTAAAAATGGTAAGCAATGAGATTTTATTCAGTGAAGAGTATTTACTACATCATAAAGGTGAAAAGTATTACATATGATAAAGTATTCATGTTTTACATATTGTTTTGAAAAACTAATAGTTTTCTTTCTTTGTGTATCCCTTACTGAGCTTTTTATTCTCATCCCAAGCTTTTGATATGTTTCTCACGGGAGTTAAAGTGGAATAGGGTCAAGGATGGTATCAAGGAAAAGTCATTATATTTAAAACATGGAACTAGACATGTTTCTTTTCTTTTAAGATTTTGTATTTTATGAAAATAATGGATACTGAGTAGAAGTGTCTACATGTAATATTCAAGTTGTTATGTATAAGTTATGACCTAATTATCTAAATCTCTAAACCTGCAAATATCCTTAATGTGAATTATTAACTTAATTCAATATTATGTAATGTTTAATGTTGGGGCCTTATAGTTGGTATCAGAGGTTGGATTAGATTACTTTAGGAGTTAGAATTTTGTTAATAGAATATCCATAAATTATTTTTACATTATAGTCAAATTGAAATAGAATTTGAAGATTATCATGCTTCTTCGTCTAACATATGTTTGTTCAGAATGGTTTTTTGTAGAGGAAATAGGGCAGCAGTGCTACGAAGGCATACAGAGGAGAATAACCTTCCAAATCAGCATCCCGAGATGGTTGGAATCAGAACTGGACAGTTTGTTGCAGTAATGTCATAGTTGACTTAGGCTATAAATGGTGGTGGTATACATGTATGAGATTAACCAGATCAACCCCATAGGAATATGTTTATAGTGAATCATTTCATGAGGCAACATCCCCCATAATTCAGAGGATCATCTGACCATGTTCAAGATGAAGGGTAGATCAAAGCACTGGAAAATATTTTTGATGTCATATGTTGTAGAGAAAATCAAAAGGTTAGTCTTTTTGTTTATATTTTTGAAGTAAAAGCATATCAGTGGTGGCCGATGGTTAAAAATATCAGGGACAGTGAGGAGATTTATGCTCTTGGTTGGGACGAATTCAAAGGTATGTTTCTTGAGAAATATTTTCCTAAGGAGGTTCGACTTAGGATGGAAAAAAATTCTTGGAATTGAGCTAGTATGATAAATTAGTAGCTAATTACAAAGAAAAGTTCACTTGAATGTCAAGGTATGCTCCAAATTTCATCTGAGATCTTGATAGTAAGATAAATCGATTTTAATCGGGACTGAAACCACGATATCGAAGAGCATTAGACTCTCACAAATTGAAAAGATACAAGAAACTTTTCAGATGTTCTGAGAAGGTAGAAATGGAGTTATCTGATGATTAAGAGTTCCATGAGAGTAAGCAAAATAAGAGGTCAAGTTGTCAGGAAAAGGGAAAGTATTATTCAAAGAAGCCTGGAGGTAAGAAAAATGAATTTACATCTTGTGATAAGTGTGGTAAAAAGAGTCCTAGAGAATGTATCTCAAAATATGGAAAGTGCTTCTAGTGTGGTAAGACTGGCCATATTGCTCATAACTGTAATTAAAATGATCAAGAAGGAAATGAAAAGCCAACGGTAAGATGTTTTAGTTGCAATGAGTTTGTGAATTATGCCAATGTGTGTCTAAAGTTTATTACCCAAGGTATAAATGATACAGATCAAAAGAAGAAGGGTGGGGGAAAATATTTTGCTACTACTATGGTTAATATGGGACTATCAAATGAAGTGGTATCATGTACTTTGTTTGTTTGTTCAGATTTTGTTAATGTAATGTTTGATTTAGGGTCTACACATTCTTTCATTTCTGAGAAATTTTTGGGTAAATTTGGAATTCCACCTCAAGAAATGAATCTATAACTTATGGTAAAAACACCTGGGAGAAATGTAGAGGCAAAAAGAAATTATAAAAATATTTCTATCCTTATTTGGGGAAATAATTTACCTGAAAACCTTGTTGTTTTTCCTCTAGTAGATTTTGATGTTATTTTGGGAATAGATTGAATTTATGTTTACCATGCTAAGATTGACTGTAGAACTAAAGAGGTTTATTTTTAAAAGGACTTTCAGTTTGTGTACAAGAATGAAACCTTATATCTGATAACATATCAGGAAGGTGAGAAACTAGTGAAATATGGAAATGAATGTTATCTTGCACATATTAATGAAAATAAAGGAACTGTTTAGATTAATGATGTGTCAGTAGTAAATGAGTATATTGATGTTTTTTCTAATGAGTTGTCTGGTATTATACCTGATCGGGAAGTTGAATTTACTACTGATTTAGTTCCTGATGCTAATCCTATTTCAAACCCCCTTATCGAATGGATTAAATTGAACTTTTAGAGTAAAAGAAACATTTGTAGGAGTTGTTAGATAAATTTTTCATTCTACCTATCAAAACACCGTGGGGTGATCCAATATTGTTTATTAAAAATAAAGATGGTTCAATGAGAATCTTCATTGATTATAGAGACTTGAATAATATCACTAATAAGAACAAGTATCCTTTACCTCATATTGATGATTTGTTTGATCAGCTTTAGGGAGCTAAGTATTTTTCAAATATTGACTTGAGGTTGGGGTACCATCAGTTGAAATTAAAGGAAGAATAAGTTCCAAAGACAGTGTTTCGTACAAGATATGGCCATTATGAATTTTTAGTTATGCCTTTTGGGTTAACCAATGAACCTTTTGTATTCATAGATCTTATGAATATAATTTTCTGTTAGTTATTGGATAAGTTTGTGGTTGTGTTTATTGATGACATTTTGGTATATTTTAAAAGTAAAGAGGAACATGAAAGTCCTTTAAGGGTTGTATTCCAAACCTTAAAAGAAAATAAATTGTATGGGAAATTTATCAAGTGTGAGTTTTGGTTACAAAAAATTTCATTCCTTGGTCACGTTGTTTCAAAAAATGGTATAATTTTTTATCCTGTAAAAACAAAAGTTTTTGAAGAATGGACAAGACCCACAAATATAACTGAGATTCATAGTTTTCTTGGTTTGGAAGGCTATGACAGAAGGTTTGTTGATAATTTTTCATGTTTATCTATCCCACTGACTAAGTTAACTCGAAAAGGTGTTAAGTTCATCTGGACAAAAGAATGGGATGATTATTTTCAATAATTGAAAAGAATATCGGTGAATGCTCTAGTTTTGGCATTTCCTTCCAGAGATGGTGAATTTATTATCTATAGTGATGCTTCGTTGAAAGTACTTTGATGTGTCCTAATTTAGAATGATAAAGTAATTTCATGTGCTTCGCGTCATTTTAATCCTCATGGGTTAAATTACCCTACACGTGATTTGAAATTAGCTTCTATTGTTTTTTCTATAAAAATTTGGAGGCATCATCTGTATGGAGTAAAATGTGAAATATATACTGACCACAAAAGTTTGAAGTATATATTCACTCAAAAAGAATTGAACATGATATAGAGGAGATGGATAGAATTAATCAAGGATTATAATTTCTTGATTCATTGCCATCTAGGAAAAGAAAATAAAGTGGTCGAATCTTTGAGTAGAAAAAGTAATTCTATATTAAACATGTTACATTTGGAATAATATCCTTTGATTAAAAATTTGATAAACTTTGTCATAAAAGTTGTTGGTGCAGGAAATTACTCTATTTTGTTTCAGTTGTTAGTGAAATCATCTCTATCAGACGGAATTAATCAAGCATAGAAGGAAGACAGTTAGTTATAGAAAAATGTATATTTGGTTCAAAAGGGTAGTTTTCCTAAATTTAACATTGATAATGATTATATTTTGAGATTTGGTAAGATATTATCTGTGCCTTGTGATTCACAATTGAAGAAAGAGTTGTTATGTGAAGTTCATAGTTCTATGTTTTCAGTTCATCCCAATAGTACAAAGATGTACAGAGATCTTCGAGAGTATTACTGGTGGGATGGAATGAAAAGAGATATTACTAACTTTACTATGTAGTGTTTGACTTGTTAATAGGTTAAAGCAGAGTGACAGTTACTGAAAGGGATGTTTCATCCTTTACCAGTGCTGGAGTAGAAATGGGAAAATATATCCATGGACTTCGTTGTGGGATTACTGAAGAGATCTCGAGGTAATAATGCAATCTGGGTTATTATTGATCAATTAACTAAATCTGCAAATTTTCTTCCTATTTGAGATACTCTATATCTAGATCAACTTTCTCAGTTGTATATTAAAGAGATAGTCAAGTTTCAGGGAGTTCCTCTCTCCATTATATATGATCAGGATATCAGGTTTACTTATAACTTTTGTAAAGGCCTTCATAAGCCATTGGGTACTAAATTAAATTTTAGTACAGCTTTTCATACTCAATTATATGGGTAGTTATAATGAACAATTTATACATTGGAATATATGCTACGTTTTTCTTCATTAGATTACCAGAGAAGTTGGGACCAACATCTTTCTTTCGTTGAGTTTTCTTATAATATCATTTTTCATTCCAATATACAGATGGATCCATTTGAGGCATTATATGGGAATCGGTGTCAAACTCTATCTTTTCGGGATGAAGTAGGTAAAAGGAAATTTATGGGACCGGAATTGGTAGAAGATATGGAAGAGAAAGTTTAGTTGATACAGAAACACATGAGGACAGCTCAGAATAGGCAGAAAAGTTATGCAGATAACCGAAGTAATGATCTTTATTTTGAGGTAGGTAATCATGTATTTCTCAAAGTTCCTCCATGGATAAGTGTGATGCATTTTGGTAAGAAGGGAAATTTGAGTCTGAGGTTCATTGGACCCTATGAAATCCAAGATAAAGTTGGATTAGTTGCCTACAGAGTGGCTTTACGTCCATGTTTATCCTAGGTACACAATGTTTTTCTTGTTTCAATGTTGAAAAAGTATATGCTAGATCCATCTCATGTTTTGAGTCCAGAGATAGTTCAGTTGGAATAGAATATTTCTTATGAGGAACAACCAGTCCAGATTCTTGACCAAAGAGAGCAAGTTTTGTGGAATAAGGTAATTCTTCAAGTAAAGGTTTTTTGGAAAAACTATATGGTTAAAGAGGAAATATGGGAATATGAAAATTCTATGAGGGATAAATACCCCCACTTATTTGATAAGTGAATAAAATTACGAGGATTCAATTTTCAAAATGGGGGAAGGATGTAACATCCCAGGTAAAAAAAGAATATGACATTTTCATATTTATTAATATTTTTGAATTAAATATTAATTTTACTTTAAAGGGGATTCTATGTTTGATGATGTACCCAACACGCAACAATGGGTTTCTTCGAAATCGTATGTTGCACACAAGGCTGAGTCATACTGAGAAAAATAATAATAATATAATATTATTATTTTAAATGGTAGTTAATGCCTGGCCATTTTATTGGTGGGAATGAATAGAACTAACTATATTATGATTAAACATGTTTTTTAAATGTTTTTACATTTATCCAATAAAATTTAGAGGTTTAAAATGAGAATGAATCTAATTTTAAGCATAGATACTCTAATATTTTTTAAATTATAGTTTTACCGCCTTTTGATGGTGAACCATTTTTAAATCTAGTTTTTGTCACTTTTATATGTTACATTTTATAAAATAAACTTCTTCTTTAAAATAAGGGCATAAAAATTTACTTTGGGTAAATTTTTGGTATTTTTCTGATAAAGTTCATTTTTTTAATGAATAGTGAAAAATACTGCATTTTAAGTCAAAACTGTCTTTTCATATAACTTATTTATATTATTATATTTTTATTTTTATTAGTTTTAATGTTTAATTAGATTATATTTTTATAATTTAATCCAATTTTGTTCATTTTAAGTAATTGAACTTTGAAATTGAACATAAACACATGTCAATATTTTGGTAGTTTTTACTTCTTAAAGCACGCTTTTTTGTTTGACAACAGGAATTGATTTTAAATTAATTTCTGAAACTTATATGTTTTTAATTTGGAAAAATGGATTACATATTTGTAATCAAGAGGTACAAATTGTGTAAATTTTTAACTTTTATTTTTTATACATTATGAATAGTAGATTTAGTAAATATTTTATTTACAATGGTTAAAGGGTAAATCTGGTAAATAATGGTAAAAAATAATATTATAATAATATTAAATTACCCTAACACATGTCCTAACCATATTGAATAGTATATTTACAACCATGGAAATCCTTGGGACTATTTTAGGACCTCATGGATCCACTTGTGTGTGAAAATGACATTTAATTACTTCTAATTTAAAGCTAAGGAAAATATAACCTAAACATATATCTTTTTCTAAAAAAATATATGGAGTTATATAAGTGATATTTTAGACTATAAATGGTAATTAAAAAGATAAAAATATTTTCTATATCATGGTATTTTATTTATAATTTTTATATATTAATTAAATAAATTTATTTATGACACAATGGTGATGTAGTGATTTCCTTATTAATGAATGATTAAAATAAATTAGATTATAAATATTAAAATAAATTTATTTTGAAACATTTTATGTCATCCATGAATTTTATGGATGATTATTACTTTTTATATTTTAATTAATGAAGTTTTTTCAAATGAATCAAGTTGTTATGAATTTTTAAAAAGCCATGGTATGAATATTATAAAATTGACATAAATGAGTTTTTAAATCAATTAATATTTTATTAAATGAAATAATAGTCCTAAAAAAACAAAAATTTGGAAACCTGAGATATGGGATTTTAAAATTTTCATTACCGATCCATTTTTTGGTCTCTTGGAATTTTATATTAACTATGGTAACCATATATTATGAATATACAATAAGATATGGTAAAAGTTAAATAAGTTTACTAAGGGTTAAAGATAAAAGATAAGGTTAATTTTGAAACCAAAAATTGTCTAAAGCATATTTTCTAAGTTCATTTCGACTCATACTCATCTTATCTTTTAAATATATCACATTGGTGTTATTAGAATTCGAAAATCAATTAATAATAAAACAATACTTTCAAACTTTCCTAAAGTGCCCCTCCTCCCTCTTATAAAAGGAAACCACCTCTAACCCATTACTCACACCTCTAAATCCCCCTTGTCTCATCCAACCTTTTCCTAAATAAGCTCCCAAAATTCCTCCCTTCCTCCTATAAGCCTTACCCTTTGCATAAGGAAATTCAAGAAAGCCCTTTGGTACAAATCAAAAGAAGTTACCCGATTTGAGGTAATGTCTTCTTTCAAGTTATTTTCCTTTATTTTTCCTTATACACTCCTTATGATATTCTTATTATTATTTTAGATAACAACAATATTATCCTAAATATAATATTTTTTTTATGAGAAATATTCTAACTACACTTACACACACCTCCGTCTAATGGGTATAGAATATATTGTTTCTGTGGACGTCAAACTACTGCCTCACGAAACGATGATTGTTCAATCTTCTCCTACCACCTCTTATGGTGGCCATTATGATATAAATTTAATTATATATGATATTTATTTTATTTATTTTATCTCTTTGCTTATTTAATTCTCATTTATAACATAACTTTATGCTTTTCCTGTTGTATAAATATGATAATTTTATTTGAGGAAGTGCGGACTACAGCCCACTCAAAGTGATATGACTCGTTCATGATATACATGGAACGTATAAAAGATGTAATTAATGAACTTATGTAACATATAAAACATATATATTATATTTTAATTATAATATAACTATGTATCATTTAGTTTTTATTCCTTTAAATATGAAAAAGAAATGAAAGTAGCATTCATGCATATGTACGGCTTACCGTCTCCATGAACGGTGCATTTCATTTATTATATCCAAATGATGTGGACTATTCTAAAATTCATATGTATGATATATATGATATCTAAATCATTAATATCATTCTAGAGATAATATAATTTTGACCACGTGGACAATTTATAATTATAACAAGTTCATGTTTTACTCAAGTTCCGAACATCGATAAAATATCTGATATGAACTCAAATAATTAACTAATTGTTATATCAAGGTAATAAGTAATATAAAAGGAATAATAAAATTTAAAAAGGTTCTGAATAAAGTATAAATTGACATGATTTTATTATTCATGAAATTAAAGAACGAACGAGTCAAGTCGGATATGAGGTAAGGGACTTTGTCTCAATCTCCTTTCTTTGAGGAATATTTTGATTTAAACATGACTTGATTTTATACAGTGTATAAAACCATTTGAATTTTAATTTCATTCAAAGGTAATATTTTTCTATGTAGAATTTTACTAAATTAAAAAGGGAGTGTTTTTTAACATATGCAGTGACAACAACCTTTCCACAGCCGCGAGCATTATTTGATATTTGGCTTCCTTAACAAGTTGTGATGTTTTTAAATGGAAAATTAATACCATATACCATTTTGAAATATTTTGGTATGTAAAATGGTTTTGAAAGTGGATTTACTATTTCAATATCTTGAAATTATTTCTTGTGATTTCAAATGAAATTTTTATGATTGAAATGTTGATATTTTCAATCTTTTATGTGTGATGATTATATAATGGTACTTGGAAATTTGACGGGTGGTTGAGTGATAAACCAAATGGAATTTGGTTCTATGATAAACCAAGGATGGTTGGTTACATTATAACCTATAATTCATTGAGTATGAAAGTCGGTCATATGGCTATTCTATTTATAAGAATGATTTGTGGAAGTCGTTGTATGGTTATTTCATTTAAGTGTGATTATGTACCAAGTTTACCTTTTATATGTTATGTATTCTTTCTATGGGTTTATGGTAATATTTTGATTTAAAAAGGGTAAGCAGTGAGCTTTTATTCAGTGAATATTATTTACTACTTCATAAAGGTGAAAAGTATTACTTATGATAAAGTATTAAGGTTTTACATGTTGTTTTGAAAAACTAATAGTTTTCCTTCTTTGTGTATCCCTTACTGAGATTTTTATATTCATCTCAAGTTTTTGAAATGTTTTTCACAGGACTTAAAGTGAAATAGGGTCAAGTGTGAGATCAAGGAAAAGTCATGCTTTTTAAAACATGGAACTATACATGTTTCTTTTCTTTTAAGAGTTTGTATTTTATGAAAAAAATAGACACTGAGTAGAAGTGTCTACATGTAATATTCAAGTTTTTATGTATAAGTTACGACCTAATTCTCTAAATATCTAAACCTGAAAAGATCTTCAATGTGAATTATTAACTTAATTCAAGATTTTTAATGTTTAAGGCTGGGGCCTTATACCAGTTGATGATCAGGTCCATCCCAATGCACCTTTTTAGAGTTATTACCACTAGGTACAACTGTTTTAGAGTTACATACACTTATATTATCCATATAGGGATGTATTTCAAGGATAATCCCATAATCTATTCCTTTCCAAAACTTTAGGATGTTATCCTATACTTAGACATATCCCCAAGGTTTTCACTAAATTTTTCTAATCTTAATATTCAAAGGTTGAATAAACCATTCCTCTAATACCAAAATATATGACCCAAGCTTATCATACATAAATATTACATCTTTTTAGATGAATATTTATTACATTACAAAAAGACATTCTTGGGGACCATATAGGTTTAGTGTATTTGGAGACTAGATACGCTATCTTATTATTTCATGAAAGATCTTCAATGTATCCCATGAAGATATTCCCATTAAGAAATCTTCATAGACATACCCTAACTAAAATATTTATTCATAACCTAGGTAAATAAAACATAAGAAAGGGTGAGCTTAGATTATCAATAAGGGTGAATATGGGAGATATCATTCTATGATCATATTAAAGAATAAGATAAGCATAAGAATATTATAAAATGAAAATAACATTTGAAAATGATACCCTACATAACATAGATCATAAACATGAGTAAAGACATCAATATTGATCATTCATAATACATGAATCATAAATGAATCAAATTACATAAGCCAATAGAGCATAACATTGGAATAAGATATAGATTTAGGGCATACACAGAAGCATAAAATAATATTATGTCAAGGTTATCCACCATGACATTTATAACATGTTAATCTTGGGATAATCACCTATGTACCTACTTTTATCTTGTGATAACCTCTTGTGTACCCTCTTTTTAGCTTGGGATAACCTCACATGTACCCTATTTTTGGATTTGGATAACCACTTGTGTACCATTTGAGATACTATAACATTAATCATTACCCAAAGCATTAGAGTGAAATGTAAGTCCCACCCATAATATTATCCATACATTTTTTTGTCATAAGATCATAAAACATTCATAATAACATAACCTATGAAAATAATTGGGTTTCATAAATATTTCATCGTAGCATAACATTCAGTAAAGCAATGGGTTTAATAAACATTTTTTCAGCATAGATATAAACCATCTAGAGAATGAAAAAGAATTGTATCATTGGATCATATCCCTAGTAAATCATAATTAACATAAAAGTATGTCATTATAAATGGAAAATGGTTTTGAAAAGACACTTGGAACATTTATTGAGTAAAATGACCTTTCTTTGAAAATTACTTTTTAAAACATAAAACATTTGCAAAATCATTTTCTTTGAAAACAGCCTTGGAAACTTATAAAGGAATATTTAAAGATCATTTAAAACATTTATTTAGTAAAATTTTATTTCCACTTTCAATAACACTTTTTAAAACAAAAAACATGTTCAAAATCATTTTCTTTGAAAATAACCTTTAAAACTTATAAAGGGAGATTTAAAAATCATTTAAAATTTTTCTTGAGGAAAATATCCTTTAAAATTTGAAAAAAATTTGAAACATAAAAAATTTTCAAACTCATTTTCTTTAAAAATAACCCTATAAACATATAAATTAATATTTTAAGATCATTTAAAACATTTCTTGATAAGAATAACCTTTATTTGAAAATTACCTTTTTAAAATTATAAATTCAAAAATTATTATGGAAATTATTTTATTTGAAAATAGATTTTAAAACTTATAAATTATTATTCAAATAAAATAATGTTCATGATAGTGGAAACTTCCTTTCATGTCGTATATGTTAAAACAAATATTCATTTCACATTTTCAGCAAAATTCAAATGAGCCTTGTTTATAAAAAAATGAAGATTCCTTTTAAAACACTTTTTAAAAAGTAAAACATGGTTAAAAATTTATTTTATAAATTGTTTTTAGAATGTTAAAACATTTTTTAAGATATTTTTGGAAAACATGAATATGGAAGAAAAAAGGTTTTCGATAGAAGAGATGAATAAAATCGGTTTTTTTAAAAAACTTTTTTTTTGCAATATTGAGTACATAAAGATGGGAAAATGAAGGTAAAAATTTTATTATAAAGAATTACCTAGAGGATAATAAAATAAATAAAGTTATTTAGAGATATATAATAAATATTTCATTATCTAAAATGTAATCATAATCAAACCCGATAAATAATGAGATTGTAACATCAAACCCTTAACACTTTGGTAACATTTGAATCATGATCCCCATTAAATAATAACACTAAATAAAAAGTAAAATATAATGAATAGAATTTTATTCATGATGTAACATGTAAAAGGGTAAGTATATACATCTCATAAATTAAGTTAGGTGCATAACATAACATATGTCTCAAAGAAGGAAAATTGAGACAAAAATCCATTACCACTTTGGTAACTTTTGAACTGTTAACCCCATGAAAGAGAGATACTTAAATGGATATGTAAATGCCCATAATTTTCATGTTAATAATCATAAAATTCATTCATGTGTAGTATATACACCATATAAAATAAACTCATGGTGAATATGGCATGTGTCTCACATAAAATAAAAGTGAGATAAAAATCCATTACCTTAAGTCTTGACTTCTTTCATACACGTTCAAACCTCATATATAATAAATATAGGTTTATTATAAATCTATTATATGACTATAATTATATATATCATACCATATATGATTTAATTTCCATTTATGAACAATTCCTTATTAAAATCACATTTTGGGTAATAATTGCTTTGTTTTTCATGTATGTTTTGATTTGGTATTTTCTATCATATTACTTTGATCATGGTTCAATAATATCCATAATTTATATCATGATATAAATATAATATAAAATCTATATATATTTATTTATATCAATCCATAAAAGTTAGATATTGGAAATGAAATACATTATTCATGGAGATGGTTGGCCATACGTATACATAAACGCTATTTTCATTTTCTCGACGAATGAAATAGAAGAAAGTTAAAAAATATTTTACCTTTATAGAATTATTTTTATTTCATATATATAATTTATATTAATAAAATCCATCCTTATTATCATCCATGTAATAATAAAATAAAAACATCTCACATCGCTATGTGGATGTGGTAATCCACACATATGCATGAGCGACGTTATTATTTTCTAATAGATTAGACGGTAAGAAGTTACATCTAATATTATATTTATAGAAGAATTTTTTAATAATAAATGTCATATATATTCATTAACTTTATCCTTAATACCTTCCATGTAAATCATAAGCGAAAAACAAATCACATCACTTCGAGAGGTAGTAGTCTGTCGTACATACGAGCGATGTTATCACATCTTCCACAGAATGGAAAGTAAGAAGGTATATGTAATATCATAATTATAGAGGTATAATTATGTTAAAAATATCATATATATTTATTTAAAATATCCTTATTATTATCCATGTAAAATATAAATGAAAAACATAACACATCAGTTCGTGAGATGGTAATTTTCTATACACACGAGCAACATTATTGTTTTCCAACGGGTTGTGTCATGAACCGTCCTCGGGGCCCGTGCCATGAATACCCCAAGCCTGCCTTCCATAGGCCAGGGGTTGGAGACTAGCACCAAAGGCATAAATCCCGATAAAAAGGGAAGACATTGCCTTTATAAAGTAATCAAACACCACAGAATAAGCAAACTGAAGTAAACACTAAGTAAACTGGGTACAACTATAAGTGCTGGAAAGTAAATGGGCCAGTATACAAACTCAACTGAAAGTAAAGTACAACTGAAAAGAAAGTACATCAACTGAAAGGTAAAGCAGCAACGCCAAGCTGTCCATTGGAAATCCCACCTGAAGGGTGGGTACAGATGGTCTCCTCAGCTCCTCGAGTCCAGCCATCCGCTCTGTGTACATCCCGCCCAGTGGTCCACCTCCAGGTACCTACTTGCTCCACAAGCCACAACCACGATCAGTGCTATCCGTCGTCTGCATCCAACACAACGTAGTGCGGTCATAGCCCATGCAGGGGTGAGTATACGCTACTCAATAGGGACCCCGAGACCCCCGAAGGTCTCCTAGAATCCACGAAGGATAAACCACAAAGGAAAGGTACAATCACGAAGTAACAACCAACTCTACTTAGGTATATGCCCATACATATACCTAAGTCATTAATTCTAGTTCAGCTCCAGCATCAGAGCCCAAGTTTGATACAGTCCACACAGGATAGAACAACCAATACACACAGGATAACACAACCCAATCCACTTAGGAAAGCAAGTCAATCATATCGAAGATAATGATTGAAAAGTCAAGACTCAGCTCACACAGGTTAAATTCCTCGCATGACGATAGAGATGATCATATGTAGCTACTGATTCATCTAAGCCATCGTACCCACAAAGGATACAATACCGGCTAAGCTGTCGGACCCACAAATGATACAAGAGCAGCTACTCTACCGGACCCACGTAGGATACAAGTACAGAGTCAAATATTGTCGGACCCACGTAGGATACAAGAACAGTAGTCACGTACTGCCGGACCCACATAGGATACAAGAACATTATTCATCACCGTCGAACCCATGGAGTATTTCAGTATGGTCATCGTCATTGCCGAACCCACGGAGGATCCCAGTATAGTCGTCATCATCGTCGCAGTCGCAGCCAGCTCTAGGGTTCCCGCACACAGCATGATCGATTCCGGGAGGGTCCTCTCCATGATCCAAAGGGGTTTTGATACATAAACTGACACATAGTCCGGATTTGATGTATCCCAAAGTTCCGTCTCGACAATAGGAACTCAACGTGACAGACGGCGCGTCAATCAGATGCGCGGTCTGAGAGTTATTGGTTTTTTCGTCCCAGGGGCCCGATTGGTTTTTAAGTCAAAACCAACCCGACTGTACTCCAACTGCATCCAATCCTTGAGCGTAGTAATCCAAAAGGTCTTTCTCACTAATAGAAAACCAACAAAGTCTACGGCATGTCAATCGGACGTCCGGAGCTCAATTTATAAGCGTTTCTGCTCTAAAGGCCCGGTCAGTTTCGTGTTCGAACCAACCCATCTATACCCAAAGTTCTCCTAAACCTTAAGTGTAATATACCTAAACGACTTTCTCGATCCAAGGATCACATCGTAACTGATGGTTCATTAATCGGAGGTCTGTAGCCCAAGTTATGGGCCTTTGAACGAAGCTGTTCGATTTTAGGGGGGTTTTGGGCCCGGACCGACCCAACCCAAGACCCCCTGGGTCGGCCCGAACTGGGTCCGGGTCCGACCCCCTAGGGAGCGGCCCGGCTCGGCTAGCACGGCCTGGCCCAGCGCGGGGTCCGGCCCAGCACGGGCGGCCCGGCCCAACACGGCCGACCCTGTCCGGCGCGGGCGCGGCCCACGTGGCCAGTGGCTCGGCCGTTCGGCTGAGCGGGATGCGGAGGGGGGCGCTGCCCCCTCCCCCTTTGATTGAAGAAACGGCCCCCACATGGGGGGGCGCCTCTTTTCCAGTCAGGGGTTACGACCCCCGGATCTTCCGAAAACGGCCGGCCGGGTTGTCCGGCCGGTGTGCCGCCGCGGGACCCCCGTGGGTCCCACCTTCAATGCGTCTGCGGTCGGCAGTTCCGGCCGCCCCTCCCTGCACCGCTGCGGCCTTTTCCGACCGGCGCGGTGCGACGGCGCCGCACCCCTCCACCACGGCCCGCCCCAGCCGCGGCCCTTCATGATGCTTTGGCGCGCCGCGCTAGCGTCGTGCTCCTCCTCCGCGGCCCGTCCTTGGTCGCGGCTTTCTAAGGCTTCGTCGGCGCGGCGCGACGGTGTCGCGCACTTTCGCCGCGTTCATCCTCATTTCTGTGCAGTGTCGTTGCACTGTTCTGCCTTCGTTCCAAACCACGTCGATGATCAACAACAAGGGGAGGAGGATCGGTCGTGTTTGTGCGGTCTAATCTCCTCCCGTTAATTTGATAACAGGTGGCTAAATTAACATAAAACAACTTCGACAAAGCAAGGTACAAATTTAATCCATTAAATTTGAACTTAAAACCCCTACCTCAAAGAAGGAAACACGGAAGCTCACATTGCGGAGGACGGCGTCGCGGGGTGTGGCTCCGTACACGTTGACGAAGATTGTCCGAGGAGGAGCGGCATCTCCCTTCCTTTGACGCAGGAAGAAGAATGAAAGAAGGCATGTCGGTGTTCTTCACGTTCTTCAAGGAGGATGAAGAACTCCTTCAGAGAAAAGAATGCTCCCTCTCTCAAAAATATCCACACAGAGATACAATAATAATAAAATAAGTCTTTGCCTTATTTTATTACTCATGCCAACCTTTCAAAATTCATATTTAATTCACCAAATTAATTAACTTGCGTTGTCAAATTAATTGGGCATTTAATTGGAATGCAATTAAAGTGGGAGAGAGGATGAGTTACAATATTAATTCCTAGAGGGGAAAATTAATGGGGTGTTGGGGAAATTGAAGGAGGTGGGGGCTCGTGTGGGCCCCACCCCAACTTCCTCGCATCTTCCTTTCCCATAACACTTAAACCATCAGTAAAGAAATAAAAATATAATTATGTAACAACTATATTTTTATTCTTCACATTTTTAAAAACTCCTCCCGAGAAAACGCACCATTGGAAAAGGTGTTCCTAAGCAATTATCGGCGTTGCAGTTTCATCGGTGTCCTCGTATTTTAATTCCGAGAACCGGTTCAAAAGTTAGGAAAACCCGCTCGTTCGTTCACTGAACGTACCCGAGCTAAACTTCGGAAAATTATTTCGGGCACACCGGGCCTCAGAATCAGGTGCCGTCAGAAACTGCGTACTCGTAAAATCTCAAAGAAATTAAGAAAAAAAAATTCCTTGAAATTTACGGGTCTTTACATTACTCCCACCTCAGGTCTTTACGTCCCCGTAAAGATACATCACAAACTAGGGGGAACAAATGAGGGTACTGAGAACGCATCTGAGCCTCCCGCTCCTAAGTGCTCTCCTAGAGGTTCCCGTGCTGCCACCTGATGCACACTAGAGGAATTGTCCAACCACGTAGGAACTGCTCCTGTCGATCCTCGATCTCCACCAGGACCTCCACAAAAGTCACCCCGTCATCAATGTTCAGCTCACCATGGTCGATGATATGCGTCGGGTCATGCATGTATCTCCTCAGCTAAGATACATGGAAGACGTCATGCACTCGGTGCAACTGAGGTGGTAGAGCCAGGCGATAAGACACCTCACCTATCCTGCTGAGAACATGGAATGGTTCGATGAAGTGCGGAGATAACTTGTCGCCCCTGCCAAATCTCCGTAATCCGCATCGAGTTGAGACCCGCAAGAAAACGTGGTCGCCATCCTCAAACTCTAGTGGTCTCCGCCTCCTGTCAGCATAAGACTTCTGTTGGCTCTAAGATGTCCTCATCCGCTCCTGGATGACCTGGACCTTCTCTATCATGTCCTGGACGATCTCTGGTCCCACAAGTGCTGACTCCCCAGGGTCTATCCATCACAGAGGTGATCTGCAAGTTCGGTCGTACAATGCCTCGTATGGTGTCATCCCGATGGTGGATTGGTAGTTGTTGTTGTATGCAAACTCCACCAAGGGTAGGTGATGCTCCCAGCTGTGACCAAAGTCGAGGACACATGCACAGAGCATGTCCTTGAGAGTCTGAATGGTCCTCTCTGTATGACCATCTGTCTGAGGGTGAAAGGTGGTGCTCAGATTTAGCTACATCCCGAATGCCTCCTGCAACCCCTTCCAAAGCTAGGAAGTAAATCGAGCAACTCGATCGGAGATGATAGATTATGGCACACCAAGAAGTCGTACGATCTCCTGAACGTAGAGGCGTCCCAAGCTCTCCACTAAGCCCTGCACTCTGATGGGAAAGAAGTGGGCCGACATGGTGAGTCAGTCAAAAATCACCCAAATGGAGTCGTGACCTCTGGAAGTACGTGGAAGTCCAGTCACGAAATCCATAGATATCCCATCCCACTTCCACTCCGGGACCTCCAAGGGTTGTACCAAGCCTGCTGGTACCTGGTGCTCCGCCTTCACCTACTGATAGGTAAGGCATCGAGAAATGAACTCTTCCACAGCCTTCTTCATACCCGGCCACTAGTGTTGTCATCTGAGATCATGGTACATCTTCGCTACCCCTGGATGTACCACTAAAGGGGAAGTGTGAAACTCCCTCAGCACCTCCTCCTGTAAAGCAGCTAGTACCATGGTATGTCCTCTGAAAATGACGACGTTCTCTCCTCCTACAGAGAATCCATCAGGTGTCTGTCCTGAGGATATCTGTGCACGCCGCGTCTCACAGTCAACATCCCCACGATGCGCCTCTCTGACCTGCTGAAGAAGTGGAGGTGTGACGGTGAGCAACTGAAGGAAGGCTTCCCCATCTCTATCCATGAAGGATATCTGAAAAGTGGCTAGCTTCTTTATCGCCTCTCCAAGTAGTTAAATGCATGTCCTCCTGCTGAGATCATCGGCTACTACGTTCACTTTTTCAGGAGTATAGACTATCTCAAAGTTATAGTCCTGGAGGAACTCGAGCCATCGCCATTGTCTCAGGTTCTGTTCCTTCTGTGAGAAGATGTACCTGAGATTCTGGTGGTCATAATAGACTGTAAACCGCTCTCCCATCAGATAGAGCCGCAACATCTTCAAGGAAAAGACCACTGCTGCTAACTCCAAGTCATGGGTAGCGTAGTTCTTCTCATGTTGCTTCAACTATCATGATCCATAAGCGATCACTACTTGCTCCTAAATCGGGACACACCCGAGTCCGGTCCCTGATGCATTGCAGTAGACTACATACCCTACTCCCTCCTCCGGTAGCCTCAATATGGGTGCGCTGGTCAATCTCTGTCTCAGCTCCTGGAAGATCTGCTAACATCTATCTAACCACACAAAGGGTTTCCCCTTCTTTGTCAAAGATGAAAGTGGTGTCACAAATCTAGAGAAGTCTGACAAAAATCTCTAGTAGTACCCAGCTAGACCCAATAAACTCTGCACCTCTATCACGCTCCTGGGTGGATCCCAAGCTAGAATTGCCTCGATCTTCATAGGATCCACTGCAACTCCTGCATCAGAGATGACGTGTCCCAAGAAGTGGACCTCACGTATCCAGAACTGACACTTCGAGAGCTTACCATAAATATGGTGCTCTCGGAGTGTGTCCAGTACAACCCGCAAGTGGTTTGCATTCTCCTCCTCAGTGGTTGAGTATATCAATATTTCGTCGATGAAGACCACGACAAATCGATCGAGGTAAGGCTAGAAGATCCTGTTCATGAGACTCATGAACACTGTTGGAGCATTGGTTACAC
This sequence comes from Viscum album, assembly GCA_963277665.1. Classification (NCBI taxonomy): domain Eukaryota; kingdom Viridiplantae; phylum Streptophyta; class Magnoliopsida; order Santalales; family Viscaceae; genus Viscum; species Viscum album. The sequence goes on from OY728159.1 coordinate 183,045,948, forward strand.
CGAAAGGCATAACCAAGAACTCATAGTGGCCATACCGATATCTGAAGGCCGTCTTCTGCGCATCCTCGTCCCGAACTCTGAGCTGATGATAGCCTGACCTGAGGTCTATCTTCGAGAACCACCATGCTCCCTTGAGCTGATCGAAGAGGTCGTCAATCCTCAGTAGTGGATACTTGTTTCTCACGGTCACCTGGTTCAGATGACGGTAATCAACACACAGTCGCAAGCTCTCATCCGCCTTCTTGGTGAACAAAATCGGGGAAGCCCTGGGTGAAACACTGGGTCGGATGAATCCCTTGCCCTGTAAGTCCTCCAGCTGTACCCGTAGCTCTTGAAGCTCGGAGGGGGCCATCTGATATGCTGGAGTGGATATCGAAGTTTTCACAGGGTACAGGTCAATGTAGAAGTCTACCTCTCTGCGAGGAGGTAGTCCTGGAACGTCGTCAGGGAAAACATCCGCATACTGATCCACCACTACAGGAAAACTAGGACTCCACACGTCAACTGCTCCTAGGATGAGGCTAGACAACTGATTATTGATCGGCTATCCTCTCCTCTGCGTGAGTCCATCCTATTCTGAAAAGGCTCCCTTCTCGCTGGTGAAGGTGAACCTACTCCCATCGGTGCGGACACACCGCACCTTGCGCCTAATACAGTCGATCTGAGCATGGACTATAGAAAACTAATCCATGCCCAAGATGACGTCGTAAGGCCTCGATGCCGCTACAAGAAGATCCCAGCCAAATCTCTCATGTTCTAGAGTAAGCTCACACTGTCGTCACCAGTGCGTAATCGTCGAGTCTTCTCCCGTAGGAGTCTCTAGCCGTGAGGATCGAGCCAACGGCACCGTCGGAATCTCCGAGCTCCGAATAAGGGCAGTGGAAATGAAAGAATGACTCGCTCCTGTGTCTATAAGAACTACAAAAAGTGTGGAGTAGACACAGATAGTACCTTGAATCATCTCTGGTGCACAGTGGTCGTAGGCCTCCACTGCCTGAAGATGAGCCTGCATCTGCCCGCTAGCTCCTTGTGGTCGGGGTGGACCTCCTTGTGGTGGTGGTGGTAAAGCCTCAAAGCGTCGGCCACCACCTGCTGCTCGGTCAGCTCCTCGGCCTCATCTGCCTGCTCCCTGCGAACCACCACGGTCGACCCTCTACCTCTGCCTGGGTGGTCCCTCAACCGTTTGCTGCTCCTCTGCATGGCGGGTCGGGCAGTCACGAGCCATGTGGCCCTGCCCGCCGCATGCATAGCACTGTCTGCTCCTCGTAAGACTGGATCTGTGCTGTGTGCCCCCACCTCTGAGGCAGTGTCCTGAGGTCGTCTTCCTGATGGTCTGGTCCGCCTGGACACCTGGGACATCCTTCGACTACCAACTGCAGAAGACTCTGCTATGTGCCGCTTTGCGGTAGGTCTCGCTATTGGTGTAGGCTCAGCAAGAAATCTCTCTACGAGAAGGGATCACTCTAGTACTCATTCCTGCGTCGGAATGCTGAGGGAGATCATCGATGCCCTGATCTCATGCCTCAGTCCCTGCTCGAAGGTCCGGGCTCGAAATAATGGGTCACGTACCATGTCCGTCAAATAGCGCGAGAGATCGGTAAATCTCGCTGAGTACTGGGCTATCGTCATGCTGCCCTACCACAGCTGTAGTAGCTCCTGAATGCGCACCGCACGTAGGGTGGCTAGGACAAAATCTGAGCGGAAGAGGTTCTGAAAGTCTGTCCAGAGGAGAGATGCCTCGTCATGCACCTGGAGCATCAGGCTCCACCATCTGCCTGCTGCCGCGTATAGGAGACTCACTGCAAGGATCACCATGAGGCCAGCTGGTGTCCCCACTAACCTGAAAACTCATACAACAGCCTCCAGTCAATCCTCGGCTGCCTGAGGGTCCGTATCCCCATGGAACCTGGGCGGCCTCTGACCCTAAAACTCATGCAGTGCACTAAGGTGACGTGCACTCTCAGCGGCTGGGGCTGGTGGCATCGGTGGCTCGGCGGGTAGAGGTACCGCCGGTGCCTCCACTGTAAAAGGGCCATGCACCAAGGTCTCGTCGCTCGGTGGGTTGTCGTCTTATACAAAGCTCTGAACCCTAGCTGGTTGCCATCATGGGGTCATCCTGAAGAGAAACAGGTGTGCCACGGTCAAAACAGTATACCTGGTGATCTGACACAAAGTAATCACAAAGAAAACTTTTGAAACACACATGCAATCAATGTTTTCGTGTACTGAGTCGGAAATCAGAAGTCAGGGTCCTGGTGTACGGATACGTCAGCCGTCGCACCAACACTGGACTCTCCGGACTAATAACCACACTCAAAACCCTTAACACTATTGCTTCACATAGAATAAAGATCAGAGTCCTGAGTTCTGCGGTAGAACCAAACTCCTCTAATACCAATTTGTCACGACCCATCCTCAGGGCCCGTGTTGTAACTACCCCAAGCCCTCCTTCCATAGGCTAGGGGCTGGCAACTTGCACCAAAGGTGTAAAACCCGATAAAAAGGGAAGTCATTGCCTTTATAAAGTAATCAAACACCACATTATAAGAAAGCTGAAGTAAACACTAAGTAAACTGGGTACAACTGTAAGTGCTAGAAAGTAAATGGGGCAGTATACAAACCCAACTGAAAGTAAAGTACAACTGAAAAGAAAGTACAGCAACTGAAAGGTAAAGCAGTAACGCCGATCCGTCCACTAGAAATACCACCTGAAGGGTGGGTACAGATGGTCTCCTCAGCTCCTCGGGTTCAGTCGTCTGCTCCGTGTACGTCCCGCCCAGTGGTCCACCTCCAGGTACCGACTTGCTCCACAATCCTCAACCAAGATCAGCGATGTCCGTCGTCTGCATCCAACACAATGTAGTGTGGGCATAGCCCATATAGGGGTGAGTATACGCTACTCAATAGGGACCTTGAGACCCCCGAAGGTCTCCCAGAATCCATGCAGGATAAACCACAAAGGAAAGGTACAATCACGAAGTAACAACTAACTCTACTTAGGTATATGCCCATACATATACCTAAGTCATTAATTCCAGTTCAGCTCCAGCATCTGAGCCCAAGTTCGCTACAGTCCACACAGGATAGCACAACCAATCCACACAGGATAACACAACCCAATCCACTTAGGAAAGCAAGTCAATCATATCGAAGATAATGATTGAAAAGTCAAGACTCAGCTCACACAGGTAAACTTCTTCGTATGACGATAGAGATGATAAGATTTAGCCACTGATTCATCTAAGTTGTCGGACCCACAAAGGATACAATACCAGCTAAGTTGTCGGACCCACAAAGGATACAAGACCAGCTACTCTGCCGGACCCACATAGGATACAAGTACATAGTCAAATATTTTCGGACCCACGTAGGATACAAGAATAGTAGTCACGTAATGCAGGACCCACATAGGATACAAGAATAGTAGTCATCTCCGCCGAACCCACGGAGGATTTCAGTACGGTCATCGTCACTGTCGAACCCATCGATGATCCCAGTACAGTCGTCATCGTCATCGAAGTCACAGTCAGCTCTAGGGTTCCCGCACACAGCATGCTCAATTCCGGGAGGGTCCGCTCCATGAGCCAAAGGGGGGTGGATACATCAACTTACATGTAGTCTGGAGTTGATGTATCCCAAAGTTCTGTCTCGACAATAGGAACTCAACGTGACAAACGGCGCGTCAATCGGACGTGCGGTCTGAGAGTTATTGGCTTTTTTCGTCCCAGGGGCCCGGTAAGCCAAAAGGTCCGTCTCACTAAGAGGAAACCAACAAAGTTGGCGGCACGTCAATCGGACGTCCGGGGATCAAGTTATAACCGTTTCTGCTCCGAAGGCCTGGTCAGTTTCGTGTTCGAACCAACCCGACCATACACAAAGTTCTCCTAAACCTTCAGTGTAATATACCAAAACGACCATCGCGATCCAAGGATCGCATCGCAACTAACGGTGCATCAATCGGAGGTCTGTAGCCCATGTTATGGGTCTTTGAACGAAGCTATCCGGTTTTAGGGGGGTTTTGGGCCCGAACCGACCCAGCCCAAGACCCATGAGTCGACCCGACCCGGGTCCGAGTCCGGCCCACTAGGGCGCATCCCGGCCCAGCCCAGCCGGCGCGACCTGGCCCGGCGCGGGGTCCGGCCCAGCGCGGGCGGCCCACGTGGCTATCGGCTTGGTCGTTCAGCCGAGCAGGATGCGGAGGGGGGCGCTACCCCCCCCCCCCCCACCTTGATTGAAGAAACGGCCCCTGCATGGGGGGCCCGCCTTTTTTCCAGCCGGGGGTTACGACCCCCAGATCTTCCGAAAACGGTCGGTCGGTGTGCCGTCGAGGGACCCCTACGGGTCCCGCCTTCTATGCGCTGGCGGTTCCGGCCGCCCCTCCCTACACTGTCGTGGCCTTAAGCCGCGGCCTTTTCCGACCAGCGTCGCACCCCTCCGCCGCGGCCCGCCCTGGCTACGGCCCTTCGTGATGCTCTGGAACGGCGCGATGGCGCCGCGCTCCTCCGCCGCAGCCCGTCCTTGGTCGCAGATTTCTAAGGCTTCGCCGGCACGGCACGATGGCGCCGTGCACTTTCTCCACGTTTATCCTCGTTCCCGCGCGATGTCGTTGCACTGCGCCGCCTCCGTTCCAAACCACGTCGATAATCAACAACAAGGGGAGGAGGATCGGCCGTGTTTGTGCGGTCCGACCTCCTCTCGTTAATTTGATAAAAGGTGGCTAAATTATCATAAAACAACTTCGACAAAGCAAGGTACAAATTTAATCCATTAAATTTGAACTTAAAACCCCTACCTCAAAGAAGAAATCGCAGAAGCTCGCGTCATGGAGGACGGCGTCGCGGGGTGTGGCTCCGTACACGTTGACGGAGATCGTCCGAGGAGGAGCGATGTCTCCCTTCCTTTGACGCGGGAAGAAGAACGAAGGAAGGTGTGTCGGTGTTCTTCATGTTCTTCAAGGAGGATGAAGAACTACTTCAGAGAAAAGAACGCTCCCTCTCTCAAAAATCTCCACACAAAGATACAACAATAATAAAATAAGGATTTGCCTTATTTTATTACTCATGCCAACCTTTCAAAATTCAAATTGAATTCACCAAATTAATTAACTTGCATTGTCAAATTAATTGGGCATTTAAATGGCATGCAATTAAAGTGGGAGAGAGGATGAGTTACAAAATTAATTGCTAGAGGGGAAAATTAATAGGGTATTGGGGAAATTGAAGGAGGTGGGGGATCGTGTGGGCCCCACCCCAACTTCCTCACATCTTCCTTTCTCATAACACTTAAACCATCAGTAAAGAAATAAAAATATAATTGTATAACAACTATATTTTTTTTCTTCACATTTTTAACAACTCCTCCTGAGTAAACACACCATCGGAAAAGGTGTTCCTAAGAAATTACCGGCGTTGCGGTTTCATCGGTGTCCTCAGATTTCGATTCCGAGAACCGGTTCAAAAGTTAGGAAAACTCACTCGTTCGTTCACTGAATGTACCCGATCTAAACTTCAGAAAATGATTCCGGGCACACCGGGCCTCAGAATCAGGTGCCGTCAGAAACTGCGTACTCGTAAAATCCCAAAGAAATTAAGAAAATAAAATTCCCTTGAAATTTACGGGTCTTTACAGGTTGGGAGGTAAGAAGTTAAATGTTGTATTATAATTTCATAGGTAAAATAATATCATAAATATAATATATAAATATTAAATTAATCATTATATCCATCCGTAAGAGGCGGTTATGGAAAATGAATAACATTTGTTCACATGACGATAGTCCTCAGTACACACGATCGACACTTTCATTTACCATTTGATAGAAGAGGAGGTGGATATAAGTTATGAAATTAACATAATAAAATATAATTATTTTTGGGATAATGGTTTTATTATATCATTATAATTTAATAATATTTTAATGATTCATAAAAATAAGTAAAATAAAAACACATAGTTTAAAACTTTACCTCTTCTTCATATAACCTCTTTAGGATTAAACCAAAGCCTTTCTTGATTGGATTTTTGATCTCACCAAGTCCTATAGTATGTGTGGAGGTATTTGAGGATTATATTTGTTCAGGTATTTTCCAAACCAAATAGTTTTGGAAGTGTGAAGAGGATAGGAGAGGGGTGTCTTTTTATAAGTGGGGGAGAGGACACGCATGAAATTTTTGAAAAGAATAAAGTATACCCACATTTTTTACATGAAACAGGGATAAAAATGGGTAATTATAAATCCAATGAGTTTATAAATTAAAAATTTGTTCATACAATGGGTTATGGTTAAGTTTCTAGGTCATTTTACACCTTATCTTTTTTAGTTTAACATTTCGGTAAACCTGTTTTAACTTTAACTACGGTAATTAATTTTTACTATTTTTACTAATAATTATGGTTAAAAATTAAGTTTAACTTATTATATAAAATTAAATATTATTATTAAAAAAACAGAATCAATTTTTTTAAATTCCATTCATAGCGGTTGAAAATTTTAATTTAAAATTAATCCTACTAACGTGACGAAAAAACAGTTTTCCAAAGAGAAAAGTTTTAAAAGTTTAAAGAGTTTTTTATCAAAATTCAATATGAAATTGATTCTAAGTTCATATATTGGATTAATATATATAAAATTTAATTAATATTATTTTTTTAAACCATATTAATATAAAATTTATCTTGTAAATGCTTCGAATTAAAAGCCAATTTTTTTTAAAAAACCCAATATTTTTCACTATTCACTGAAAATTTTATCTTTTCAGAAAATTATGAAAAATTCACTATAATATAATTTTTAAATTATGATTTTAAATTAATTTAATTTTTTCAAATAAATTTTCTAAATGTTAAAAAATAAATAAATAAAATTTCGTAAAATGCGTCAACAGTGTCTTTTTTAAAAATACTATTTTTAAACATAAAATTTGATTAATTCTTATCTCATTCGTAGAAAAAAAATAAAATGAATTTTAAAAAAAATTATTGAACATATAATGTATAAATTTCATTAAAATCATTAACCAAAATGAATTTATTTAATTTATTAAGATAAAACACATTTGTGCACAAAAAACTGTTTTTTAGAAAAAGATGTAATTTATCTTCAAATGGTTTTTAATTTCCATTTCTATTTAATTTTTCGCTAAATAATTCATTTTATATTCATGTTTAAACCATATATTTTCATAATTTAATTAATCCTATTCATATCCATCATTCCAATGGCTAGGTGATAACTATTTAATAATAATATTTTAGTAGTATGTCATGTTTCGTTAAAACATTAGGTTACATGTAGTGTAAGATATTGAAGAAATTAAATTTATTTGAAAAAAATATTTCATAAAATCTTGAGGTGTTACATTCACACACTAAATGTATGCGGAATCTTGATTATATTCAATGTTGAATTTAATAAGTTATAATAAATATTATTCCTGCTTTGTGGTTTAAAATTATCGAGGTTTGGTTGATCACTAATATTTAATCACAAGTTATTAGAATGAATAAGTGAGTTAAATAGTAATAATAAATATTCATTTGAAAGGTTTTTTGAATATAATATTTATTATATTTATTGAATAATAATATATTGATATTTATTTGTTAAATAAATTAACATTATTTAAGGTATGGTAAATGTCGAGGAGGGTAAGCAGGCCAAACATAATGGTCTGGTTGGAATGATGTAAATGATATTTATTTATATATTTTTAAGTGTTTCACATTTCAAATAAATAATAATAATAATAATATTATTATTATTAGACATGGGGTCATCTAGGAACTATATAATTGTCAAGGTTTCTATGTGAAAATTGTTAATGCTAAAAATGTCATGATAAATATATAATTATAAAAATTTCTATAGACTCGCTGGTTGTGCATAATGAATAGAGTGGAGATCTCTAAAGACCTATAGATAGTTATAGATATTGATATTGTTCTCTCTCCTCCTCCACTATCAGGACATCGAGAGAACATCTATAATTCTTCATCCTCAAAGAGAATTCTACTGTGATCAACCATGAATGACACATGCAATCAAGATAGGTTGTATTAGCACCCAGTGAATCTACGATGATGTTTATAGATTTTTGTTCATGTGTGGATCACCACTAGTGAGATTATTCACATGGATCAAACAATGAAATGATGGTGCAACAAGATTGAGTCAATTAGATCATTAATGAAGAAATAATTACAAAAGGTAATTTTATATCTACTTATAAATTAATTATAAATTACATGTGATGATCCACCTCTTCTAGTGGAATTTAATCAAGTAAAGTAATCTATGAATTATGTTGTTCATGGATTCATTTATTATGTAAAACTCATATTATTAATAAATTAAGACTAAAAATTCAAGTTGGTCATTCCATACAGGCGCTTTCACTACGCCCGAAACCAACAAACTTATCATCAGTAGAGATTTCATTTTTATAGAATACAGAATGAAAATGAAGAATGATAGAGTCCTGGAGAAATAAAGTACATAAAATATAATATTTTAGGTGGAAGAAAAATCAAAGGAAGAACATGTTTCTTATGAGGTATTACCAGAGAACAGTGATCAAGTATTAGTTGAGTCTTGACCACTAGGTCAACTTGAGAGAAAAGAGCACCAATATAGCACATAGATTATGTCATTGAGAGTAATATTATGCACTAATTATTTATGGAGGATGTATATCCATATTTTTTTTGGAGGAGATCCAAAGTATAGACGTATATTCATGGATGACAATGATATAGGTGGAACATGAATCCCTACATGAGAAAAGGACTTGGGATCTTGTTCCATTACCTCATGGGAGGAAGGTTATCAGTAATAAATGGGTCTTTAAGATAAAGTGGGATGGAAAATACTAGGTGTAAATATATCATGTGAGGTTGGTGGTCAAAGGATGTGCTCAAAAGGAAGGTATTGATTTTAATGAAATAATTTCTATTATTGTTAGACTGAAGACTATTCAAGTAGTTCAGACGACGTGTGCTATATATAGTTTACATATAGAGTAGATAAATGTGATGTTATATTTTCTCTATAGACATCTAGATAAATACATCTATATGATCCAACCAGAATCTTTTGCAGAAAAAGACAAAGAGAAATTGTTTTGAAGGTTGAACAAATCTCTATACAATCTCAAAAAAGTTCCAAGATGTCGGTAAAAGATATTTGATTCCTATATCATAATCCTTGGATACAATAGACTTCATTTAGATTCTAGTTTATATTTAAGTGGTTTGGATGGTAATGATTTTATCATTATTCTATCATATGTGGATGACATGTTGGTTATAGACACTACTGGAAAGCCTAGCCTTCCCAAAACTTCTATACCAACGGTTTAAAATAATTATTGGTATAGATGTCCTTTACCAACAGTTTTAATAAACCGTTGGTAAAGGTGTGGTTAGGGAGGGATTTTTCAATGGTTTGAAGAAACTGTTGGGAAATCCATGCTTTTTCCCACGGTTATTAAAAACCATTGGGAACCCCCCCCCCCCCAAATTAACTCAAATAGAACCCCCCAACTCCCAAAAGCGCCCCATTTCCAGAAGCACATTCCTGACTCCCAGAAGTGCCCGCCCAGGTGAACCTCTTCCATATGATCAGCTGTGTCACGACCCGACCCTACCCGAGCTCGAGCCGCAACTACCCCAAGCCCGACTCCATAAGCCAGGGGCTGGCGACCAGCGCCGAAGGCACAACAACTCGGGGAGGCCTTTTCCTAAGAACCTGTACACACACATGCAACACACTCAATGAAAAAGTTCAGAGTAAAAAAGAAAAGTAAAGTACCAACTACTATAAATAAATCACAAAAGTGCATCGACCTCTAAACAGTACAAACAAAGTGCTGAAAGTAAACTGAAAAGAAAAGGGGAAAAACACGCGCCCAACCAGAAAAGTGCCACAACCTGGAAACAGGTGAACAAAAAGTAAATAGTTGGAAGGGTCCCCCACCTGGAACCCAACTCCGACCACCGCACGCAGTCCACACTCCTGAACTCCTAAGCTCCACTGAAGTCACGACCAACCTGTTCGTTGTCTGCAAGGGCACATCAAGTGTGGTAAAATCCCAAGTAGGGGTGAGTATAAAAATACTCAGTAGGATACCCCGAAGGCTCGAGGGAGCAACAAAGGAGGTACCAAAGGGTGAGAAGTAGATCGAATAGGGGAAAGTAAAGGAGTACAACCAAAAGTGCAGTAAAGAGTACAATAAAGAGTCCAACTCAACACAACAAGAGAAAGGAGGTAGACTCGTCCAGACACAAGGAGCTGGAAACAGTGAGAAGATGAACTTATCATCGAGTATTCGCTGCCTATAGCAGGAGAGTAGACTCGTCCAACCACGAGAAGCAAGACACGGAAAGCACGTGGAATACCTCGTGCGTCTTCGCCTCTCCTGGAAGGAGAGTAACCAAAACCCAAGAAGTGTGTACTGGAAAAAGGTATACATATCCATATACTCAATCAAGAAGCCCGACAAAAATCATTATGGGATCTCCATCCCGTAGCTCAACCCAAGAAGGTGAGTTGCCAACAGTCCCAAAAGAAACACCATCGATGCCCAGCATCCCGAACGTCTGCCACGAATTGCAAGTCAAGGGACTCAAATCACCGCACCTCGACACTATCCGCTTTGGGCGGCACTGACTCGCCCGCACAGTTTTAGGTCGCATCACAGGGACGCGTCTCGGTGGGGAAAGTTTCCCTCATACTTGATAGTTCTAGGGGAACGTCAAGCCACACCTCATCATTGCCCCGTAGTCGAGAGGTCTCCTCAAAGTCGACAGAAGACCCCCTGCCCAGCCCTGCTGGAGGGTCCCTGGAAGTCGACGAGTTCCCACTACAGGGAGACCCGGAAAGAGTTGATGGGTGTCACACAGCCCAGTCCCGTAACAGGGTAATCCACTGGAGGAATACCCGGCTAAAGTCGGCGACAAGACCACTACCTAGCCCAGCTGGAGGTAACCTGGCATCAGGGACCACTGCCCAGCCCAGTTGGAGGTTTTCCCGGCATCGGGGACCACTGCCCAGCCCAGCTGGAGGTAAGCCTGGCATCGGGGACCACTTCCCAGCCCCGCTGGAGGTAAACCCGGAACTGCTCTGGCCATCCCTGCTGGATGGTACTACTCAGTGAACACCGCTGTACTGGCCATCACTACTGGATGGAAACCCACGGGCCATCCCTGCTGAATGGTACCACTGGTGAGCCCTGCTCGAAACAACCTTAGCCCTGCTGGAAACAACCTCATCCCTTCTAGAAACAACCTCCTAGGTAGAGGATCGGTGCCCGCGTAATGTGTTGGTCACACCGAATCCACAAGAACTCTACCATGGAACACTAAGTTATAGGAGAATCTCCCTAGGCCTCACAAGGCGATCACACTCCAATCCGTTGAGTCACTGTTGAAGCGGACCGAGACAACACATCCCAGAAAGTGGGGAAACACCCACACTATACAAACACCCGTAGTCTCAAATGGTGTTACAGTCCAGTGAAAGGGGCACGGTACTGAAACCCCTTACAGCAGAAGAAACAGAGGAACCAAACCATCTCTGCCGGCCAAAACCATCGAGAACAGAACCAGGGGGAAAACACTCAACCATACTGGTCAAAACCATCGAGAAGAGGACCAGGGGAAAACTCAACCCTGCTGGTCAAACAAATGAGCATAGAGCTAGGAGAAGACTCAACCCTGCTGGTCAAAAGTCGAGAACCGAGGAACCCTCTACGTCGCGAGAGGTCAAAAGTACGTAAAGCAGAACACGACATGCACATGGTGCCCACACAATGTGTGGCCCCAAGTGAACCCCAACCGAACGCACAAACGTTCTCAGGTACAAACAACCACATGTACCTCTAATCGTTCTCGTATACTCCCATAGTATACCACGTTCCATCCCAAAGGCTATCGTGCCCACGGCACCCAACGTCAATGCGAAGGGCGTAAACGTAACAACTCCACCTCAAAGGCCCAGGCATGACCAACCACATCTCTTCAAGCATTCACATTACTCACACAGGAGTTCACGCGATCACATGCCAAGGGTCTGCTACAAACATGGTAGAAGAACCGCCACCAGGGCACCTTCATATTTCCACATTTAATAAGATCACGTAAGAGGCTCCGCCCACCTGAACAGATTACACTGTTGTAATCATCGCGTAAAAACATGCGAGATAGACTACTTACTTGCCTCCAACGGATATCCAATGGAAAAGTTTCCAACACCGCTTTACGCCCGAACGGCATCCCGTGACCCCGAGCCTCGGCCCCGAAAATAGTCGGGTGCATCGCACCATTGTGATCCCCTCAGGAAAACAAGTCAAAAGGACTACTCACTTGAGTGGAATGGATATCCGGAGAAAAAGATTCATTCCAGCGCACTGCACACGAGCGGTGCTACGTGGGACCCGCATCCCTATCCCTAAACACAACGAACGGATCGCACCGTTGCGATCCTCTCAAAAAAGTACACAAGTTTGACTAATCACTTGTCTAAAACGGACACACGGTGAAGGAGATAGAAATTCATCGTCAACGCCCAAATCGGACCTCGTGGGGCCCGCGCCAGCGTGCGGAATTAAAGCGGGCAGACTGCGCCAATGCAATGCCCTTGGAAAAACACCTAGAAACGACTGCTCGTATGCCTCGAACGGACGTCCAATGAAAAAGTTACAAAATGCTGCTCACAGCTTAAAATACGGGTTGTGGGGCCCACACCTCAACTCCAGTTCCAACGCCCGAAACCACACTAGAAAACTCCGGCTCGACTCCAGGGTCACAACGCCACTTTCGGCGCTCAAATTGGATGTCGGATGCGTCCGCGCCGTCCAAAACAAGAACCCCCGAGAAAGACGCTCGTCCACTTAACGTCGTGTCGCGCCCCCGAGCCCCTCGTTTAGGGAATTAAAAACTCTAGAAACCACCTCAAAAAGTTTGTCTCATCAATACTGTTCCACAGCCGTAGAGGGCGCGTCAAACGGATGCGCCGTTTGGAAATTACGGCCCCCCAAATATAAGGGGGGCCAACCGGGCCAGTTCACCCCGGTCGGCCCTATCCGAACCGCCGCGGCCTGCTGGCCGGGGCCCACTCCAACCAAACCAGACCTTCCTCGAGTCCGGTTTTATTCCCAGAAGACCATCTGAATCCGGTCTCCGCGTCACGCCAACAGGACCCGCAACATGCGGGTCCTTGCTCCCCTGAGTCGCCGCCTGCCGCCGACGACCCCGCTGGCGTCCCGCTTGCCGTCCGCGAGCCCCGGCCCACTGCCTCTGCCTGGCGCCTCCACTCGACCGTCTAAGCCCCACAACCGCCTGTGCCACACGCCCCCGGCCGCCCTCTCTCACCCGCGCTGAAGGCTCGCTGCCCGCACCTTGCTGCGCCCGGCCGAAGCCACTGGTCGCCTCCTCCGTTGAAGGCCTGTCGGAAAAAAAAAACAAAACTCGCAAACTTTGACGATCATTTGTGAGCTGCTCAGAACTCGGAATTCAAATCTGAAACAAGCATCGAAAAGAGAATAAAATATACTATGCATTTATGTGCTTTTTTCAATAATTAAACAGAGGTTTGACACAAAAATTCGAGCTCAAAGTAGATGCAGAAATAAAAATTGAAATCGCAACGATCCTACCTTGTTGGGCTTCGCCCGACGCTTCACGGAGAGTCTGCTTCCGCGCCGCTGCCTTGATGGAGGAGAGGAGGAGAATCTTGAGGGTGGAGGTCTCCTTGGGTGAGATCTTCTTCCAGGGGGTGAGAAGGAGGGGGTGGGTTTGGTTTAAAAAGAAAATTAAATTAATTAAATTTTAAATTAATTTAATCCTTAATTTTAACCCGCATCTGAAACTCTCGACGGGGTCGAGGTTAAGCCTCCCCTAGGGTAAAAACCACCTCCCGAGCACAACGGCAGTCTCGGAATTTGATTCTGAGTTTCCGTTTGAAAGTTATTAACCTCAACGCCCGAGGCCACCAAATTACGAAAACACCCCCGGGGCCATTTTTCACTAACGGCCCGCGCCCATGAAACTTATACCCATCCTAGGGTAAACGGCACATTCCGGACTCAATGGTGCTTTCATTTTTCCAATACGAGCCATCGTTTAAGAGATACTTGAGTTAAGCCATTAAACGAATAAATTAATTATTTAATTTATCCGTTTCACACTCCGATAGCGAGCGAGGGGTCCAAACGTCCCGCGTTGACATGTTTTATGTCATTCCTAGGGTAAAAACACCATTACAGACCCATTCGTACACTCATATCTCTGATCCGAAACTCCATTTAGGATTTATCCCATTTATTTGGCATGCCTAGTGTGAACGTACTGAAAACTTAATTTCGGCCACACCGGGGCTCGGAATCGCACGCCGTCTGAAGGCCCTGCTCTGGAATAATATCAAGAATATTCCAAAGTCTTTCGCAGAAAAAACTGGGTTCTTACATGCTACAAATCCCCCATTCAGGTTAGACTCATTCGACCTCTTCTCATATTAGCTAAGGATATCCTTATATTCTCAACATTTCTCCATTTATTTCACTATTTAGAAAGATCACGTTGTTTTTCCCTATTTCTAGGGATTTTGGAAAAATTTATGATTCACTACTCCCTTCATGAATTGTGTACTCAAATCACTACATCAATGTACACATTTTCCAATTAATTTTTTCATTACACATATACATTTATAAGGGCATGGTCTCTTTTTTGTGTTCTAATTTTAAAGATTCATAGTTCTTTTTTTAATATCAATGCTCCAAATATTATAGATTCATGTATATGAACTCATAAGAAATTGTTTGTAATATTTATTCATAGTATTTCATGAAAATCACTCATTTCATTAAGATCATGTCAAACATGAAGATCTTACTCATATTCATTTTTGTACACTATGTGTGTTACATAACAAGTATGTATCATGTTTCTATCAAAATCTTTATATATATAAAATGACACATTGTTCACTTATCCTTTTCACAATAGAACATATGGATTATCTTCTTCAACTTTTCAAAATAGTATGTGGTCCCTAATTATTTTTCACAGAAGAAATAATAAATACTTAACCGTGCAATCTAATGTTCTTTATGAATAAAATATCTACAAAGGGAACTCTCGGTGGGACCTCTCCTTCTCCCATGTAGTACTTCTTCCTTATTCATGAAACTAATTCATAGAAAACCCTTTTATATTTTTTGTCCAGAACCATAGAAAACCCTTCTAGATTTTTTAGTTGTCTCTTTAATTTATCATATCATTATATTAAAATGTTATATAAATAGACTGGATAGTTATAAACCTCTCGATGGTCACCTATATGAATTGTATCTCACACATTGTTTGTGATGCCATTGGGTACCCGGATAAACTACATGATTATATGTTTAGATAAGGGGAATCACCATTTTACAGATGCATGGCTACTCACATGACATAGGATGGAGCATGTAGCAGATTATTGGGTTGTAGCTCAAGAAGATAGGTCGAATTTTAGAATTTATTGAGCCTCTTACATAGCATTACTTCTTACTAGTTGTAACTATTTTTTTCTTCTTGATACATGACATACATTACCATCATTTAGTTTATGATTCTGTTATTAGTTGGTATTACTGATTTGGTTATTTTCAACCATTTCCAATATTTTACCATTGTTATCTTTCTTCTAGTTTTTAAATGATAACATTAAAATTGTGAAACTTAGGTAATGAGGGAATAGTCTCCCCCAAACACACCAAAGTCTCTCACTATTAGTCAATAACATTTTTAATTTTGGTAGATGTGCTTGAGGCCATGTGGCCATCTGGGTTTGGGTCACTAATGAGTGGAATCCAGGTTTGGGACGTCAGAATTCTTGGATATCCTTTTTATAGGTGTTTCTAATCAAATCCATACCTATAACTATTGAAGGTCCCTCTCCAAAATCAATTGGGACATGATTCAATGAATACACCCTACCAATCTATGATCTATGGCCTCAAACCTAGGATCCTTTAATCCATGGTTAAGGTGAAACTTGATGAGGCCATAACTAATTACTTCCATATTTGTTTTCATTGTAGGAAATGAAACCCATTGAAGAGAGGCGGTGGAAAAAGATGATATAAAATAATCGTCGCATGACACAGATGGTCGTTCCTCGACTCATCCTTATTGTGAGTATTTTATTTAAAAAATATATATATTAATAACTTATAATATCATGTGTTTACTTTTGTGTTAACCTTTTTTTCAGGATCCACCCCCTAGATGAGAGATATCCAACGAGGAGCCTAATATTTCTCCCAGTTAGAGGTTAGTGGTAGGAGGGGGGTGGTGTCAGAGTTAGACGATCATTTGGTGGTCCCAGTACTAAGTCCGGTGGTACGAGGGCTCGTGGTGCGAGAGTTAGACAATCCACTGGTCGTACCTGATTGGACTATGCCCCTACCACAGATGTATCTTCTACGCCCCATTTTGATCCTGGTGTGTCTTTAGGGACACACGGGATATTTAGGCCTCCGATTTTTACACTACCAGTTGGCCAAACGTCTGTGCCATCATCTTTTTTTTCTGGTTCATTATCTCCGAGCTATTATATTCCACCTTCTTCGACTCCTACTCCGACACAGTATGTGGCTGAGGAGCGTACACTGAGGGACACTCCACCTATATGGGATATTCCTTCATCTTATGCACATCTAGTGATTCCCATTGATCTGACTACCACAGGTATATTTATATAACTCTAACAAATTTTTATACCAAAATTTATTTTTATTATAACTTGTACTGATATTTTTTTTCTTTAATAATAGATTTATCTACTAATAGGAGGTGGGGGAGGGGGCGTATTCACTTGAATGCAGTATGAAAATGCCATACATAGTTGATGGTTGAATACAATGATGATGGACATATGATTGATAAATCTGGGCAGGAATGTCGGGGTTTTTTGGCGATGCTAGCCAAATACTCTGACATCATTCCAGTCAGCCCTCTCTCATGGAGACATCGGCCACACGAATTCAAGAATAATGTGTGGGCACAAATATGGGTAAAACATCTATTGGATTTAATGTAGTATTTATTTCTATTTATATGAATTCATCTATTGGGTGTCAGCTTCGGTTTAACTTCCCTGATGGTGAAAGCGCATGACCAGCACGTTTAAGCGATCTCGGAGAGCCTTGGAGAGCTTATAAGCACGAGTTGTATGTTGGATGGTGTGATAGAGTGGGCATGGATTTGGAGACATTACCTATTGTGGATGACTGTCTGATGGAGCAATATTGCCAAATGATTACTCATTGGGAGACTGCCAAATTTAAGGTTTTAATCCCATTTGAGGTATTTAAATGATAGTTTTCATATTTTGAATTAATATTATCTTATTTATTATTAAACATTATTTAGGAATCTTCTTAAAAAAGAAAAAAACATTTATTCAAAGCAATACCTCCACACTTTGGGGTGCACTACTATGTCAGATCATGAGAGGCAACTGGTACGATATAGTTGTTTATAATTTTTCTTTAGGACTTGACATTTTTATTATTTCCTACTTAAATTATGTGATTTATTGAATATTGAATATATAATTATACTTGCACTTTATATTGTTTCAATGTCATTACAGAAGCACAAATTGAATATTGAAGGACATATCCCTCGAGAAAAATTGTTTTGCTCGAGTAGAAGGAAAAATATGGAACTGTAGTTAATGAATCAACACAGGAAAAGATTGTAAGTTTTAATTTGTTTATTTCAAAGTTTAATATCTATTTTAAAATTTAATAATATATTAATATTTTTAACAGGCTACTTTAGAGGCCCTTGATGCACAAGAGCCTGACAATTTAGGGCCACAGGATCATTTATATCAGGTTTTGGGAGATGAGCACTCTGGTCGAGTACGCTACCGACCTAGTAAGAATATAGTCCTGACGAGGTATTGGTCTTCTCCAGGTATCCATTCTAGTACCACCGAGTTGGAAAAGGTCAAGGATCATGCAAGAAAATCTGATAAAAGGGTCACAGAGTTGGAAGAATAGGTTCAAACGGGGGAGAAAGAATTTATGAAACTGATCAAATATTTATCTTCATCACTTCCACTAGAGGCCAGCGCGGCTTGTTAGACATATATGTCATCGATGGGTGCATTATCCAATGAACCAGGTGGCAGTTCTAGTGGCGTTCGAGATGATGATGTTCCTAGTGATGATGAGGATACTAAAGAGGATGAGGGCGAGGATGAAGATGAGGATGAGGGATAGGATGGGGATGAGGGCATGGATGGGGCCGAGGGTGAGTATGGGGACGAGGATGGTCATGGGGATGATGATGAGGATAATTAAGAGGATAGAGATGGCGGCGAGGATGAATCAGATGATGACAGTGGTGATGGTGATGGTGATCAGGGGCAGATTGATCCATTACATTTGTGAATTCTGTATAACTCTTTATTTTTGAACCTGGTTTTTCACTCTGGTATGGATATTTTTGAATTTAGTATAACTCTTTATTTTTGACCAAATATGGAAGCCTAATGATGTTATAATGGTTTATGGGGATTTTGGGGCTTTTTCAGAGCTCGGAACCCTGATCGGCGTAGAAAAACACTATGCCTCATGGTTAGAAAAACACTATGCCTCACGGCTAGAAAATAACATGTTGGTTCTTTATAGAAGCCCCTGGAATAGGTCCCATAGAACACTGGACACTTTTGTACTTCCTTTTATAACCAAAATAAGAACTTTGAATAATTATTTCATCCACTAAAGCTCCTCCCAAGTCTATCCTTCCAAATATGTCTTCTTTAGCAAAATAAACATTATCCAATACCTCCAGGAAGGTTGGAAGGATAAAAAGAACTAGCATCAACCAAACATCATCCCTTAGTCCCATCTCAAACCTAAAAGCTTTTATGTAATCATTTTTGAAAATATCTAGTGCAAGATTCACCAACTCAACAAAGTGGTTGGAGAACTCTAGAAGAGTACGCTTCACTTTCTCCAACTTCAGAAACTCCAAAGTATTTTACACGTGTAAAGTTTCATGATAAAAAGCTAGTTAAATATCTTATTGAATGAAACCCAGGTAAGACCTTTTTGAAACTTATCCTACACTATAGAATCCCAACATATTCATTCCATTCCCTCGAGAATATACATGGAAAACCCACATGATAATACTTAGGGCTCTTCAAAAAATTTGAAGACCCTCTCAATCAATTCAATCCACTCCATAGAATTGTGTTGTCCACTATCAATACAGAATACACGTGGATGCTACTTGGTAAATTCCAATCCATGATCCACTTTCCATCTTAGGATTATTGGGACAAATGACCCTAGAGTCTGAATGATATGGATCTTTACCTCATCCAAAGATGGGTCTGTTGGAGGATCTTCCTACGGAACCTTCATTATGGTTAACCATCTTATATTTCAGATATCTCATCATGTAAGAATTTTCTTCTAAACACAAGATAGAAACCAATCATCTATGAGATAATTCCAAAACAATCAAACTCAAAAAAAATTCTAAACAATTATTTAAAACAAAAATAATTTAAAGTAGTCGTGAATTCTACAATTAAAGATAAATACCCATTTATTGGAAGAAGACCATCTAAATAAACTCCCCACTAAGTTTATTCAACTGACCTTACACAAACCAATTCCTCAGACATTATAGATAGGTCAATTAAATTAAACCCCCAATATGATTTATTCAAAATATCCTAAAAACTTGATCTTGGAATCTGTAATCATTTTTCCAGTCAGTTATTACAACTCTGATTCAATAATGGGAGTGAGCTGTTCAGGCCCCTCTTCTGCACCTACTATCAAAATTCCAATGATCCTAATACTATCTAACCAAGACATAAAAACAGCATAGGCATTTTTGACACACTTCTAGCTGAGTAAGGCCTCTGATACCAAATTTCAACAGACCAACCAAGGCCATCCAGACCTGTTACCTGAGCTAGCCCATTATAGGTGGGATAAAACAATGAAAACAACAACTGACATACGGAAAACTGATCAAACGCATTCGAATTGTGTTGATAAATTAGTAAAATGATACATTGGTCATTTGTGACGGTTATGAGTCAACTCCACCTCAATTCGATACACAGTGTGGCCGGTATCACACAAAGTGTATCACTTTGATTTGAAATGGACAACATTTTAAGTGAAAACAACAACTAACATACGAAAAATAGACCAAACATATTTGGATTGTGTCTATACTTTAGAACAATAATCCAATGGTCATTTGAGACATGTAAAAGACAAACTTTCATCAATACAAGGCACGGTGTGGCCGTTATCACTCTAAATGTCTCTCTTTTGTTTCGAATGGACACAATTTTAAGTAAAAACAACTGGCATACGAAAAACTGACCAAACGTATTCGTATTGTCTTGATACTTTAACACAACGATCCATGGGTCATTTGTGAGTTGTAAGAGGAGACGACACATCATTAGGATGTGTGGTTTGCATGGAACAGCAGAATATGTGTTTTTTAGGTGTTTGGAGCGCTTGAAAAGCATGCGTGGGGTGGTCAAAACCAGCCGAATGACCTCGAAATGCCATGAAATCGGATGAAAACAAAGGGTGGGTGAATTGTGAAATGGTCGTCTAGAGGTCACGTCAATCGTAGGTGTCGTGTGACCACAGTGGCCAAAAAATCAATTTGCATGACGTAAATGGCCAAAACATGCGTTTAACGGTCAAATGCATGCCTAATGACATAAGAATGACTTAAAATCACACAAAAACACCCTAATTTTTATTCGTTAGGTGTACGAGGAGACATCACATCATTCGGACGCGTGGTTTGCACGGTACGACTGAATATGTGTTTTTTAGGTGTTTGGCGTGATTGAAAAGCATGTGTGGGGTGGTCAAAACTGGCCGAACAACCTAGGAATTCCATGAAATCAGACAACAACAAAGGGTGGGTAAATTTTGAAATGGTCATCTAGACGGAACGTTAATCAGAGGTTTCGTGTGACCGTGGTGGATGAAAATGCACTATGCATGTTATAAATGGACAAAACATGTTTTTTACAGTCAAATACATACCCAACGACATCGGAATGACTTTAAATCACACGAAAGTTGTAACGCCCCGACCCCAGCTACCCAGAGTCGGTGCATTACTTCGTAACATTGGCATGATCACAAAAGATCAAGTCTCGAAAGACCGATTAGTTTAGTAGCCTTGGAAACACTAGATACATTCATAAGTCTTACATTACATCATAAAGTGAAAAACTAAAATAACATAGTCTCCATAGTCCACACTTCTATCCTCTTCGGACTATCCCTGCAGGTCATTCATAAAATACTTCTTCACATCCTGGAAAATATTAAAACATTGAAAGGGGTGAGCTCGGATGCTCAGTAAGGTTAACAATATAGCGGAAGCTTTCATAAATAAACACTAACATTTAAGGCAATGTATAACTAAAACAAAAGCCTTTTAAACTTGAACTTCAACATAATATGGCAAAAGTAAAATGAGATAATGCCATTTACTTCTTCACATGGATATTCTACTGGTCGAATAATCACATGCAATATCAATAACCACTTTCATACTGATGGAATGCATAATTCCAGACTATCATAACCACGTAGTCAAGGCCTCGTGCCAAGACCACAAATAAGATTTTGTGAAAGCCTTGTGCCAAGACACTAGTTTGTCTCATGAGACCTGCCGATGCATCGAGGAGCTATAGCGGGCTCCACCCGTCACTTATTGAGTCCAATGCATTCCTCATATGAATAGGTTTAAACATATCATAAACCATAACATAATCGTATCACATAAAACATGCATAAAGGAAACATAACATTTCCACATTTCAATCACAAGATATAAATACAACACATTGATATAATAAAAACGCTTTCAAAACCATTTTCAATACCAAAATAAAATAAAGTTAAAACTTTGTATTTATTTTTCATTAAAAAAATGATGGATTGTAGAGGAAGCCGAAACTCAAATAATGGTCACGGCGACGGAGAAGTCGTTGTCGCCGCATAAGTATGGAAAGAAAAACATTCCATTTTTGTCGTTTAGTAAAATGCTTCATATAAAAATGATTCCTTTTGAATAAACGTAAAAGTCAAAGGGGTTTATACACCGTATAAAATAAAGTTGTGTATAAAACCAAATATGACTCAATGAAAGGAGATTGAGACGAAGTCCTTAAAAAGATCATTTTTAAAATAAAATTGATCTATTATGTGTATTCACTATAGGTACACATAAAGAAAGTAAAAATACAAAATAATACATAATAATATCATGACATAATTGGAAAGTAGGAGATTAACCCAAAGAATGGAAGTTGGGTTAAGAAGTTCCCTTACCTCGTGTCTGACTTGACTCAACCGTTCTTTAATCTCCTGAATAATAAAATAGAGTTAATATATACCTTATTAAGAACCATTTTCAATTTAATTATCCTTATTATATCACTTATTACAATGATATGAACATTATGTAATTATTTAAGTTAATAACGGTTGTTTTGTCGATCTTTGGTACTTGAGTCAACAATAAACTTCTTTTAATTACAAGTTGTTCATGTGGTAGAATATCCATTATATCCAGAATTATATTCATGATTTAGATGTCATATATATCTTATATATCCATTATATACATTCATTTATAATATTACGTAACATTTAGAGGTAAGAAATGAAATGCACCGTTCATGGAGACGGTAAGCCGTACGTACGCATGAACGCTACTTTCATTTCAATTTCATATTTAATGGAACTAAATCATAATGATATAAATGTATAATATAATTCCAGTATAATATAGTGTATAATACCATTTTCTTCATCCTTTATACATCCCACATATGGCATTAACGATTCAAATCACTTTGAGGGGGCGGTAGTCCGCACTTCCTAAAATGAAATTATCGCGTTTTACCCATAACGGAAATCATAAAGTATGCCATAAATGAGAAATACAGAAGCATAATTAAAACATAAACATATTATATATCATATAGAAAAATAGTGACATCTTAATGGCCACCTTTGAAGGTGTTATATGAGTGTTGAACAATCATCGTTTCGTGAGGCAGAAATTCGCCATCCACAGAAACCGTATGTTCTTTAACCATTAGATGTAGGTGTGTGTAAGTGTAGCTCGAATACTTCTTATAACAACATCCTAGTATATTGAGGATACTGGTGTTGTTACAAAAGAAATGAATAAAAAGATTTTAGGGGGTTGGAGAAGAAAAATAAAACAAAACAACATTAGAAAAGACATTACCTCAAAATCGGGTAACTCTTTTTTATTTGAGCCAAAGGCTTCCTTGGGAAGAGTTCTGCCCAAAGTAAGGCTTCTATGAGTAAGAGGGGGAAGTTGGGAGAGTATTTGGGCAGAGGTTGGCCGAGCCAAATGGCTTGAAAGTGTAAATGAGGTGGGAGAGGTGGGGGCCTTTTATAAGTGGAGAGGAGGGGCACTTTTGGAAAGATTGAAATGTTACATTATTTCACAATGCTTTTCAGATTCTAAAGGTACCACACTTATATAATTCGAGTCTAAGGTGATAAGGTTTCTAAATCTCCTCATCCAATAGGCTTTGGACAAGTGTAAGCCTTGGATTTTTCATTATCTTCTCATTTTATTTAAATCGTTAAATAATGAGGTCATCGCTGCATCATAATGATGTCATAAATAATTTAATTTATTTAATGTATAAAAATTATAAAAAAAATACTATGATGTAGGAAATCTTTTTAGTTTTCTAATGAATATTTATAGTCAAAATTTGGACTTGTGTAACCCCACTTAAAAACTATTTTAGTAAAATAACTCATGTTTGTGTCAATTTAATTTTAGCATTAAATAAATATATATTAATGTCATTTTCCAACTAAAGTGGCTCCATGGGGTCCCCAAGTTGACCCATGGGTTGTCTTGGTCGGCCATGAATCATCCAATAGGAGTAGGAAAAGTTTCATGCTCATCTCATATTATTAAAACATTATTTGTACCTTAAACTACACTAATTACCTCTAATCGCGATTAAGAACTTAAAAGTTACTATTCACCAAAAAATTATTTTAATCTCATTGATCCACATTTTACTTCTTAATGACAACCATGTATGTCGGATTTTTGAAAATCAAATCACAGAAGTGGTAATATTTCATTTAAACGAAAAATTAGTTATTTAACTACCACTTAGTGGTTTCACTATTCATCAAAAATTGAAGTTTTTCAGAACAAGGCCAAAATTTCACCCTAAGCTATAATTGATATTCTGAATTCAAAAATGATGTCTATTTTACAAAATTCCAAACATATAAGTTTCATTAATTAATTTTATAATTAATTCCCGCTGTTACGACAAATAGCGTGTTTTTAAGAAACAATTTATATCAAAAGATTGGCAATTGTTTATGTCCAATTTCAATGTTAAATTAATTCTAATGACCACCATTGGATAAAATGGTAAAAATATATTCTAATTATATCTTAAAACCACTAAATAGTATAATTTATCACAATAAATTATTTTGATTAAAAAGTTGTTTTAAGTATTTTTCACTATTCATAAAAAATTAGAAGTTCTCAGAAAAATACCAAAAATTCAACATAGGCTAATTTCGATATTCCGAATCCAAAAATGAAGTCCATTTTGAAATATAAAATTTCTATAATTTTAAAAAGTGGTTATTACTATTCATAACGGCTACTTTGATTAGACGCGGTGTTTTAGAACTCGAAGTTACGTACAATGCAAGCTATTGCATTATTGAATGAGAAGCGTATCGTGGAAGCTCAGGGTGTTACATTCTCCCCACCTTCAATAAATTGCGTCCTCACAATTTGAAATTTTTCTTTGAAAATAAAAGGTTGAAAAGAGAAAATACCTTTGAGGAAAACCCACATCGGAAATAAGGTTAATAAATATATAACATTAAAAGAAAGAAAGATAAGTACAAAGGTCACCCGATATAGCCCATTCTAGGATTCTATGAAAATATGGATATGGAGGAGAAACAAACCATCAAGTTCTGATGGAGAGTTATAGAAAAAAGGATTAGGAGAAAGTTTAACCACAAGAAAATCACAAACTTGTGATTGGTTAAACGGTCATTGAATCCCCAGTTGGAAAAGTTAACCGACAACATTTTTGTTTTAATTTACCTTTTATAATATTGAGGAATTTATTTAGGAGATTTACTAAGAACGTAAGGGAATATACATACTTGTTATGTATACTTTCATTCATTAATAAATTTTTACCACAAACCCAACTTTTACTCCAAATGGTAACGGAACTCAAAAATATTCTATTTATCCTAATTATATAAGGTTCCAAATGTTAACACATACTATTTAGATTAGTAAAATTATTTTGTAATAACCAGGGACTTCCTGTAGGCTAGTGGTAGGAAATAAAGGCATGTCGCACTATGATTGTGGGTTCGATTCCTGCAGCTTTGTCCGACGCGACGGGTTATTCCCCACCCTGCAGGTTGTCCTTTTCCTAAAACTATAGTATCATAATATTCCAAAAATAATCTTCATAAATTTTTTAACCTTAAACAATACTATCCAAATATCAACTTAATCCACTCCAACCATTATAGTTATCCAAAATACCTCTGTCCAGAATTTCTCTAAAAGGTCTCCTAATTCCAAAATCAATTTATCAGATTCCCCAAAAAAAGTAAAGTTTCTATTATTGTAACATACTAAAAATATAATTACCTTTATCATATTAAAACCTTACTAAAATCAACAAGTACTGCAGTACAATCCTTATATATATATCACATTATTCTAATAACCAAAATATAATCCATGAGTCCAAAAGCACTAATACATTAGTTATTCTGCTTCAACTGTAGTAACAGCATAAGATTGTCCTTGATCCCTTGGCCCTTTCTGAGGTAAGTTTCCCTGACGCTTAGGACATTCATTTGCATAATGACCCATTTCTCTACAATTATAGCATTCAACTTTGATAGCCTCTTTCTTTCCCTTACAATCACGAGCCTGGTGACCCTTTTCTCCACATTTATAACAAACTCCCATTCCTTTTAGACAAGTACCAGGGTGATTCTTCCCACAATTATCACATAATGGAAAATCCTTCTTTCCCTTTTTCCCTTTATCTGTCTCTTGTTCCACCGTTCTCTTCTTCTCTTGCTTTACTTTGTTGTCATAAGACTTAGAGAATTCCTTTTCTGTCTTGATAGCACACGAGACAATATCTTCGTATGATGGGAAGGATTGTGATACTAAAGCTCGACGGAGAAATGGTTTTAACACATCAAAGAAACGATCAATCTTACTCCTTGGGTTACGTATATAATTGGAAGCATGCCTCGCTAACCTTTTAAAGTTAGCCTCATACTTTGCGACATTCTCATCCTCCTTCTGCCTCAGACTCAGAAATTGCCTTTCCATATCTGCTCGATGGTCACGAGGAAAGTATTTTTCTAAGAAAAGCTCTTTGAACTCCCTCCATTCCATATTCGATACGTCATCATCTTCCTTTGTGTTTTGAATCAGCGACCACCACTGATCGGCATCTCCAGTGAGGCGGTAAACTGCCATGACAACCTTCTCCCTTTCACTACTCCCCAAAGCCTGAAATATTTTCTCTAGGGAATTTATCCATTGCTCGGCTACTAAAGGATTTGTACTCCCATTGAACGTTGGTGGTTGTTGCCTCATGAATCGATCTAACATTGATCATCCACGCTGTGGATCAGGGTGCTCCATACGGGTAAGGTTATTATTCATAACCTGAGTAAGTTGTCCCAGTATGGTGATTAGCTGATCGGCACCGGTTGCATCACCAGCCCCACTATAATTATCTTGAGCAGGAGGGCAATCCCTACATGGAGTGCGTGAATTGATACGGTTTCCATTTCTTCTACTATGTGCCATTTCTAAACAATGGCATAAACTAGATCAGTTTATGAATCAAAATACATAATCCCATACTTATAAAACACTTAACATAAATTGAACTATTTATGGATATAATCCATAATCATAAAAATGTTTTCTTTGAGGAAGTATATACTCATAAGCCCTTCATAATGATTTGTAAAGAAAATGAGTGTTATCCTAAGCATATCCCCTGGGAGTTTCGAAACCAAGAGTGCAGCAAGGCCTGTTGTCGTGCACCAGTTCCCGTTCGAGTCTAGCTCAAAGCGGTGTTTTCGGGTTTTACCCCTAGGAACATCTGTGCCAGAGCCGCCTCTACCTGCTCGTATCCAGACAGGGATGTATTGATCGGAAAACTCACAAAATCTCTACAATACCAAAATTCTAGGAAGTTCTTCTATACTAATCCTCAAAGTTCATGTTAGGTCTACGTGCTCTAATCAGAGTTTATCTAAATCTAGATTCCAAGGTTTGTACTAAACTTCCTCTTATACCAACTGTAACGCCCCGACCCCAGCTACCCAGAGTCAGTGCATTACTTCGTAACATTGGCATGATCACAAAAGATCAAGTCTCGAAAGATCGATTAGTTTAGTAGCCTTGGAAACACTAGATACATTCATAAGTCTTGCATTACATCATAAAGTGAAAAACTAAAATAACATAGTCTCCATAGTCCACACTTCTATCCTCTTCGGACTATCCCTGCAGGTCATTCATAAAATACTTCTTCACATCCTGGAAAATATTAAAACATTGAAAGGGGTGAGCTCGGATGCGCAGTAAGGTTAACAATATAGTGGAAGCTTTCATAAATAAACACTAACATTTAAGGCAATGTATAAATAAAACAAAAGCCTTTTAAACTTGAACTTCAACATAATATGGCAAAAGTAAAATGAGATAATGCCATTTACTTCTTCACATGGATATTCTACTGGTCGAATAATCACATGCAATATCAATAACCACTTTCATACTGATGGAATGCATAATGCCAGACTATCATAACCACGTAGTCAAGGCCTCGTGCCAAGACCACAAATAAGATTTTGTCAAAGCCTTGTGCCAAGACACTAGTTTGTCTCATGAGACCTGTCGATGCATCGAGGAGCTATAGCGGGCTCCACCCGTCACTTATTGAGTCCAATGCATTCCTCATATGAATAGGTTTAAACATATCATAAACCATAACATAATCGTATCACATAAAACATGCATAAAGGAAACATAACATTTCCACATTTCAATCACAAGATATAAATACAACACATTGATATAATAAAAACACTTTCAAAACCATTTTCAATACCAAAATAAAAGAAAGTTAAAACTTTGTATTTATTTTTTATTAAAAAATGATGACTTGTAGAGGAAGCCGAAACTCAAATAATGGTCACGACGGCGGAGAAGTCGTTGTCGCCGCATAAGTACGGAAATAAAAACATTCCCTTTTTGTCGTTTAGTAAAATGCTTCGTATAAAAAAGATTCCTTTTGAATAAATGTAAAAGTCAAAGGGGTTTATACACCGTATAAAATAAAGTTGTGTATAAAACCAAATATGACTCAATGAAAGGAGATTGAGACGAAGTCCTTAAAAAGATCATTTTTAAAATAAAATTGATCTATTATGTGTATTCACTATAGGTACACATAAAGAAAGTAAAAATACAAAATAATACATAATAATATCATGACATAATTGGAAAGTAGGAGATTAACCCAAAGAATGGAAGTTGGGTTAAGAAGTTCCCTTACCTCGTGTCTGACTTGACTCAACCGTTCTTTAATCTCCTGAATAATAAAATAGAGTTAATATATACCTTATTAAGAACCATTTTCAATTTCATTATCCTTATTATATCACTTATTACAATGATATGAACATTATGTAATTATTTAAGTTAATAACGGTTGTTTTGTCGATCTTTGGTACTTGAGTCAACAATAAACTTCTTTTAATTACAAGTTGTTCATGTGGTAGAATATACATTATATCCATAATTATATTCATGATTTAGATGTCATATATATCTTATATATCTAGTATATACATTCATTTATAATATTACGTAACATTTAGAGGTAAGAAATGAAATGCACCGTTCATGGAGACGGTAAGCCGTACGTACACATGAACGCTACTTTCATTTCAATTTCATATTTAATGGAACTAAATCATAATGATATAAATGTATAATATAATTCCAGTATAATATAGTGTATAATACCATTTTCTTCATCCTTTATACATCCCACATATGGCATTAACGATTCAAATCACTTTGAGGGGGCGGTAGTCCGCACTTCCTAAAATGAAATTATCGCCTTTTACCCATAATGGAAATCATAAAGTATGCCATAAATGAGAAATACAGAAGCATAAGTAAAACATAAACATATTATATATCATATATAAAAATAGTGACATCTTAATGGCCACCTTTTAAGGTGTTATATGAGTGTTGAACAATCATCGTTTCGTGAGGCAGAAATTCGCCATCCACAGAAACCGTATGTTCTTTAACCATTAGATGTAGGTGTGTGTAAGTGTAGCTCGAATACTTCTTATAACAACATCCTAGTATATTGAGGATACTGGTGTTGTTACAAAATAAATGAATAAAAAGAGTTTAGGGGGTTGGAGAAGAAAAATAAAACAAAACAACATTAGAAAAGACATTACCTCAAAATCGGGTAACTCTTTTTGATTTGAGCCAAAGGCTTCCTTGGGAAGAGTTATGCCCAAAGTAAGGCTTCTAGGAGTAAGAGGGGGAAGTTGGGAGAGTATTTGGGCAGAGGTTGGCCGAGACAAATGGCTTGAAAGTGTAAATGAGGTGGGGGAGGTGGGGGCCTTTTATAAGTGGAGAGGAGGGGCACTTTTGGAAAGATTGAAATGTTACATTATTTCACAATGATTTTCGGATTCTAAAGGTCCCACACTTATATAATTCGAGGTTAAGGTGATAAGGTTTCGAAATATCCTCATCCAATAGGCTTTGGACAAGTGTAAGCCTTGTATTTTGCATTATCTTCTCATTTTATTTAAATTGTTAAATAATGAGGTCATCGCTGCATCATAATGATGTCATAAATAATTTAATTTATTTAATGTCTAAAAATTATAAAAAAATACTATGATGTAGGAAATCTTTTTAGTTTTCTAATGAATATTTATAGTCAAAATTTGGACTTGTGTAACCCCACTTAAAAACTGTTTTAGTAAAATAACTCATGTTTGTGTCAATTTAATTTTAACATTAAATAAATATATATTAATGTCATTTTCCAACTAAAGTGGCTCCATGGGGTCCCCAAGTTGACCCATGGGTTGTCTTGGTCTGCCATGACTCATCCAATAGGAGTAGGACAAGTGTCATGCTCATCTCATATTATTAAAACATTATTTGTACCTTAAACTACACTAATTACCTCTAATCGCGATTAAGAACTTAAAAGTTACTATTCACCAAAAAATTATTTTAATCTCATTGATCCAAATTTTACTTCTTAATGACAACCATGTATGTCGGATTTTTGAAAATCAAATCACAGAAGTGGTAATATTTCATTTAAACGAAAAATCAGTTATTTAACTACCACTTAGTGGTTTCACTATTCATCAAAAATTAAAGTTTTTCAGAACAAGGCCAAAATTTCACCCTAAGCTATAATTGATATTCCGAATTCAAAAATGATGTCTATTTTACAAAATTCCAAACATATAAGTTTCATTAATTAATTTTATAATTAATTCCCGCTGTTACGACAAATAGCGTGTTTTTAAGAAACAATTTATATCAAAAGATTGGCAATTGTTTATGTCCAATTTCAATGTTAAATTAATTCTAATGAACACCATTGGATAAAATAGTAAAAATATATTCTAATTATACCTTAAAACCACTAAATAGTATAATTTATCACAATAAATTATTTTGATTAAAAAGTTGTTTTAAGTATTTTTGACTATTCATAAAAAATTAGAAGTTCTCAGAAAAATACCAAAAATTCAACATAGGCTAATTTCGATATTCCGAATCCAAAAATGAAGTCCATTTTGAAATATAAAATTTCTATAATTTTAAAAAGTGGTTATTACTATTCATAACGGCTACTTTGATTAGACGCGGTGTTTTAGAACTCGAAGTTGCGTACAATGCAAGCTATTGCATTATTGAATGAGAAGCGTATCGTGGAAGCTCGGGGTGTTACAAAAGTACCGTAATTATTATTTTTGAGGTTTAAAAAAGAAGACACGTCATTCAGACGCGTGGTTTGCACGGCACGACTGAATATGTGTTTTTTAGGTGTTTGGTGCGCTTGAAAAGCGTGTGTGGGGTGGTCAAAACCAGCCGAACAACCTCGGAATGCCATGAAATCAGACGAAAACAAATTGTGGGTGAACTGTGAAATGGTCGGATAGAAGACACATCAATCAGAGGTGTTGTGTGATCGCAGTGGCTGAAAACGCACTCCACGTGTCGTAAATGGCCAAAACATACGTTTAACGGTCAAATGCATACTGAGCGACATCGGAATGACTTTAAATCACACAAAAACACCCTAATTTTTATTCGTGAGGTGTATGAGAAGATGGCACGTCATTCGGACGTGCGGTTTGTGCGGCACGACTGAATATGTGTTTTTTAGGTGTTTGGCGCGCTTGAAAAGTGTGTGTGGGGTGGTCAAAACCGGCCGAACAACCTCGTAATTCCATGAAATCAGACGACAAGAAAGGGTGGGTGAATTTTGAAATGTTTGGCCATATGAAACGTCAATCTTAGGTGTCATGTGACCGCAGTGTCCGAAAATGCACTCCGTGTGTCGTAAATGGACAAAACATTCGTTTAATGGTCAAATGCATACCGAAAAACTTCAGAATGACTTGAAACCACACAAAAACACCCTAATTATTATTCGTGAGGTGTATGAAGATACAACATGTCATTAAGATGTGCGGTTTGTGCGACACGACTGAATATGTGTTTTTTAGGTGTTTGGTACGCTTGAAAAGCGTGCATGGGGTGGTCAAAACCAGCTGAACGACCTCAAAATTCCATGAAATCGGATGACAACAAAGGGCGGGTAAATTGTAAAATGGTCAGGTAGATAGCACATAAATCAGAGGTATCGTGTGACCTTAGTGGTTGAAAACACACTCTGTGTGTCGTAAATGACCAAAACATGCGTTTTACTGTCAAATACATACCGAATGATATCAGAATGACTTGAAATCACACGAAAACAACCTAATTATTATTATTGAGGTCTAAGAAAAGAAGAAACATCATTCGTATGTGCGGTTTGTGCATCATGGTAGAATATGTGTTTTTTAGGTGTTTGGTGCGCTTGAAAAGCATGTGTGGGGTGGTCAAAACCGGCCGAACGACCTCAAAATACAATGAAATCGGACGACAACAAAGAGTGGGTTAATTGTGAAACGGCCAACCAGAAGAAATGTCAATTAGAGGTGTCGTGTGACCACGGTGGCCGAAAATGCACTCCGGAAAGACCCCCCCCCCCCCCCCCCCGGACAACCCCACCACCCCCGGACAGCCCCCCACTCACCCCGGACAGCCCCCACCCCCCGGACAGCCCCCCGCACCACTCGGACAGCCCTCCCACCCCCCAGACAGCCTCACATACCACCCGGACAGCCCCCACCCCCCAGACAGCCCCCCACTCAATTATTTAGTTCTAATCTATAATTCCTAATGTTATTCATCTATTTTTTTTATTTTTTGTTTTGATTTGGTCTAAACTAGATCCCTCTCTCTTTACCCAGGCTGGGAACTCCTTCCTCCCTATAGATCCATCTAAAGTCAATCAATTTTTTAGTTCTACACTCCAAATCAGTAAGGATTAACTTAGTTTTAATATTTTTCATCTATTATTGTTTGTTTCTCTTTTGATTTTACTTAAACCAGGTGGTGCCATGTGTGGCATGACATAACCAATAATTGCAGTTTGATTTGTTTTCTATTTTCATTCTACAATTCAAGTTTCATGATTATATGAATCAATCTGATTTGAATTCATCATTTCTACTCCTTTTATGTAGTTAGTGAATCATATTAAGGCACGGTGCGGCCAATACCACTCAAAATGTATCACTTTTATTTGAAATGGACAGGATTTTAAGTAAAAACAATAACTTGCATACGGAAAACTGACTAAACGTATTCGAATTGTGTTGATACTTTAGCAAAATGATCCATGGGTCTTTTTTGATTTGTACGAGTCAACCTTGCCTCAATATGTGGCACGGTGTGACTGATATCACTCAAAGTGTCTCTCTTTTATTTGAAATGAACAGCATTTTAAGTGAAATCAACAACTTGCATACAGAAAACTGATCGAACGCATTCGGATTGTGTTGAGACATTAGGAAAACTATCCATGGGTCATTTTTGACATGTACGAGTCAACCCTGACTCAATCCAAGGCACGGTTTGATGGGTACCACTCAAAGTGTCTCACTTTTGTTTGAAATGGACAAGATTTTAAGTGAAAACAACAAATGGCATATGAAAAACTGACCAAATGCATTCGGATTGTGTTGATACTTTAGAACAACGATCCATAGATCATTTGTGACGGGTACGAGTCAACCCCACCTCAATCTGAGGCACAGTGTGACTGGTATCACTCAAAGTGTCTCATTTTTGTTTGAAATGAACAACATTTTAAGTGAAAACAACAACTGGAATATGGAAAATATTCACAAGGCTACACATAGATTCTTGAAATTAAGGGATAAAAAATAAAATATGGTCTATTGGTCATATGTTATTAGAAGAAAATATTCACAAGGAATATATTGAAACACAATGGGTCATAGTATATATATAAAAACATGAATTATATTAGGAATGAGTCTCGACATCCCATCATGAACATGCACCAACACTCATGTTCTAATTCTCAATCACGGGTCGTTCATTCTATACAATAGCATACAAAAAATAAATATCATATAGTGATTTCATATGAAACCTATGAACACTCAAGCATACCATATAAAAAATTGGTCAACAAGGCTACACATAGATTCTTGAAAAATAAGTTTCAAAGTCTCATAAAAATACCCCAATGGTGAGGAATACATATGGTGACACCATAGCCCCATGGATCACCTCAATCCCATCCTCAACAAATGGGTTCTAAGACCAAACCAAAGTCCCTTTGGGAACCCAATACCAAAGACTTAATTGAATATTCATACCCACTACCCAAGATGGGGATTCATCTCACATCACACCCAGGAGATAAAATTACAATTAGCCACATACCCCCTTATTCTAATTGAAAATTCTATGAAAAACATGTAGGCTATTTCGGTAACCAATATCATATGTCGAGATTGTCCAATGTTTTCCACTAACACATTAGGAACCATTTATACATGGATACATAATCATTAGAGGAATATAAACATCCCATGTGCTTCCTATAACTCATCCTAGGTCTAAGCACATGACCACTACCATTGTCTATCTTATGGGTATCATGATCCTTGTCCACTCTACCCAAGTTTTTATGTTGGTTTTAAGATACTCAACCCAATACCATGACTAAACATCCCATGTGCTTCCTATAAGATGTAGGTTTTTTCTCTTGTGTGTATTGGTGTTGTGGTTTGAGTGAGGAATGAATTCTAAATTTGGAATACTATTATGGGTATTATTGCATTTCCTATAACATGTAGGCTTTTTCTCTTATA
This sequence comes from Viscum album, assembly GCA_963277665.1. NCBI lineage: Eukaryota > Viridiplantae > Streptophyta > Magnoliopsida > Santalales > Viscaceae > Viscum > Viscum album. The sequence continues at coordinate 183,080,645 of OY728159.1, forward strand.
GGTGTTATTTCATTTGAATTTCTAAATTTCTAAATTTCTAAATTTTGGAATGAATTCTAAATTTTGAATACTTTGGATGGGGATTTTGTATTGGTGTTGTTGCAGGTCTAGAGAGGGGGAGGTATGTTGTTGTGTTGTTGCATTTCTGGAGAGGGGAGAGGGGCCTGCTAATATGGAGTTGAGCAAATGTATACCAACAGTTTTTAAAATCGTTGGTATAGATTCTATAATATAATTATACCAACGGTTTTGTTATAACCATTGGTATAGGTTTATACCAATGGTTATAACAAAACCGTTGGTATAGCCTTTTGGCTTTCCATATCCCCTTTATACCAATGGTTGTAACCATTGGTATAAGTGTAACACACATATACCAATGGTTTCACAAACCATTGGTATATGTTATACTTTAACACACATATACCAACGGTTTGTAGCAAACTGTTGGTATACCTTCTATTTTGACACCTATACCAATGGTTTTCACAGAACCGTTGGTATAGGCCTATTTTCACGGCTTACTTGGCCATGGTTGAGGAAACCATTGGTATACTATGTACCAACGGTTTCCATGCCTTTACCAACGGTTGTGAACCATTGGTAAAGTGTAAAATTCCAGTAGTGAGACCCTAAAAATGATTAGATCTTGGAGATAAAGTCACAGCTTTCTAGGGAGTTTGATATGAAGGACTTGAGATTGAAAAATAAGATTTTTGGGATGCACATTTACCAAGGAAGAAATAAGGGGAATATTTGACTATCATATAATAATTACTAGAGTAAATTATTGAAACTATTTACCATGAAATACTATAAGCCAATATTTATCCTTCTTCCTGTTAATTATTAGTTATCCTCTATGATGAGTCCTAGAATTGAAGTAGAGTGCATGAAGATGTATCAAGTACCATATGCACCAAAAGTAAGGAGTCTAATGTTTTCTATGGTTTATACTAAACAATACATTGCATATGCAAAGAGAGTATTTAGTCAGTACAAGATGAATCTAGGATGGGAGCATTTGAATACAATAAATATGATCCTAAGAAATATCATGGAGACCTCAGATGATGCATTATGCTATTAGAGATCAGATTTTACTATTAGAAGTTATTTTTATAGCGACCTAATCTTAACTTACATGGATATTACATTATTTTAGATTAATATTACAAAAATTAAAAAATTACATGCCCAAATACCATAATAGTTTAGTGTCTTAAGAAACTGGGAATACAATATTCCAAATTGGTGAAAAATATTCAACATCTCTTGTAAATAACATCCACTATAGTAATCCTAATTAAAATCACTCATCGTAACTTGAGGGAAAGGAAACATAAGAAAGGGTGATCTAAGATTTTCAGTAAGGGTAAAAATAAAGAAGATACGTAAGCATAACATGGACATAAGGGTATGAGAACATGAGAATAACATTTTAATATTATACCCTTCATTTCAAAAATCATAATCTTAAGTCATCGAATAAGGATTGGCAATTCATAAGATATAAATCATAAAAGAATTCAAATATCATAATCCATGAGCGCATAACATTGGAATAATACATAGACTTTTTTAATACACATCATCTTATAACATTGTGAACATGTGTAAATAGAAACAGGTTCACTCATTAAGTTAAGGACGTGAAATCAGGCCCTCATATAAACTTATGGACATATAACCAGGTTTACTCATAACATTGTGAACACGTAATAAGGTTTACTCATAACATTTTGAACATGTAATCAAGCCCATTCATAAATATATGGACATGAAACTAGGTCCATGCATAACATTATGAACATTTAATCAGGTCTATGCATAGGTGGATATACCTCCTGGGCGGGACACACCATCATCCCCAGTGGAAGCCCTTTCTTCTTAGTGGATGAGGTTACACCTTATTCCCATAGTGGATCAAGTCCATAGATTTTTCCCATCATTATCTCATGAGATATAAATTTGTACCTAATACATTGAAGTGATATTTGGTCCACCCAATCATATAAGTTGTAACAGGCTTACCCAACGCTATATGGTCAACCCCCATCATATAAGATATAATGGGATTAATCAGTTCTATCTGGTACACCCTATCATGTAATATGCCCAAGAACCACAACATCAATAAAACTCAATGAAAAAAACATTATTCCTTTTAAAACTTGATTAACCCATGGAAAAGAAATGGATGTCATGTCAATATCTTTAAAACATGATTAACCCTTAGAAAAGAAATGGGTTCCATAACAATATCTTTGAATCATGGTTACCCATGTAAAAGAAATGGGTTCTCTAACAATCTCTTCGAAACAATATTAACCTTTATAAAAGAAATGAGTTCTATAACAATCTCTTTAAAACATGGTTACCCATGGAAAATAAATGGGTTCCATAACAATATCTTTGAAACAAACATAATATATCCAATGAATGAATGATAATGGTATAAATACAAAATATAACCATTGTAGGATAATTTAAAACAATGGTTGTTATCATTGATGAATGTAAATGGTCTTAAAATATCATTAAAAACATTCTTGAGGAAAATAATCTTTAAACATTCCAAAGTGTCACATACCACTTTGAAACATTTGAATTATAATCCCCATGAAGGAATAACATTAAATGAAACTTATAATTTCATGAGTATAAGGATATTCATGATATAAAATTTCAATTTAATATTATATATACACATTATAAAATAATTTAGTTGCATAACATAGCACGTGTCTCCAAGAAGGAAAATTGAGACAAAATTACCTTATTGATTTGGTAACTTTTGAACTGTGAACCCCATGAATAAGAGATCATAAAATGGATATGAAAATAACCTATAATATAATTATAATAATCATATAATACATTCATGGTAAGTATATATACCACATAAAATAAATTTGTGATGAATATGGCATAAGTCTTGCAAAAATAAAAGTGAGACTAGAAATCCCCTTACTACTTGAGGGAATTTTGAATCCTGAACTCTGTGAAAGAATAACATCAATTGAAACTTTTAATGTCATGAAATAAACTAAATTCTTGATATAAAATTTCATAGGGTAGTATATACACCATAAAATAATAATAAGTGGTGAATATAACATAGATCTCACTGAAATAAAAGTGAGACGAGAAAACTCTTACCTTAAGTATTGAATTTCTTCATACATATTCAAACCTCCTATATAATAAATATAAGTTTATTATAAATATACCAAACAAAAATATTATTATATATAATACAATATAATAATTTATTATGCCTTTATATTACCCGTTTATTAACAAATTCATGTTAAAGTTACATTTTTGGTAATAACCACTTTGTTTTTTGTATATGTTTTGACTTTTTATTCTTTATCCTCTTATTTAGATCATGATTTACTTATTTCCATAATGTAAAAAATGATATAAATATCATATTTATTAAGTATATAAGTATTTATAATAATCTATAAAATATATGAATATGAAATGAAATACATCGTTCATGGAGACGGTAGGTCGTACGTATGTATGAACGCTAATTCCATTTTCTTGTTATAGTTTTAAGAAATAAAATTAAATGATATATATATATATATATATAATTTAAAGTATAATTATTATGTTATATGTTCCACATATTTTTATTAAACACGTCCTTAATACATATCATGTAAAGCGTGAACGAATCACATCGCTTTGAGGAGGCGGTAGTCCGCATGCTCACAAACGAAGTTATCGTATTCTCATAAAATAAATAGCACAAAGGTATGTGTTATATAATAATTAAATATGAATAAAACTTCATAAATATAATATATATCATATAAAAATATTAATTCCATCATTATTCCCAACCTTGAGAGGTGATAATGGAAGAACAAATGATGTCGTTTCGCGAGGCGGTAGTCTGTCGTGCACACAAACGATGATTGCATATATCATTTGATGGAATTGTGTATGAGTGTAGGTAGTACCCTTAAAATAAAAAAATATTATTATATTTAGTATACCGAGATTACTATATAATCATGGAATAATAATAATTGAACGGTTGTATAAATAAGTAAAATAAAAGTGCTCATTAAAGAATGTTACTTCTTCTTCGGGTAACTCCTTTTGGTTTTCACCAAAGGACTTACTTGGTTGGATTTATGCCAAAATGGAGGCTTATAGGATGTAGGTATAATTTTTATTGGATATTTTGACAGATTTTGGATGATCCAAAGGTCTTTATAGGTGTGAAGATAGGGGGATATTGAATTCCCTTTTATAAGTAGGGAAGAGGACACATTTGGTATTCTTGAAAAGAATTGTGTGCTCCCCACATTTTACTTGGGTCTCAAGGATCCAAAGTGGACTATTATAGAAAATTATTTGTTTAATGGTATAAATATTTCTAGACAATAGTTTTTAGATAAGTGTAGGGTCATTTTTGCATCTTATGTTTTTAGTTTAACTAGTAAGTAAATTTGTTTTTACCTTAATCGTTGTAATTAATTTTAATTGCCCTCACTAATATTTATGGTCAAAAACTAAGTTAACCTTATTAGAAATTATAAATTATAATGATTTAAAATATGGAATATATTTTTCAAAATTATAATAATATAATTATTAGTAATCAATTTAAAATTAATTCTGTAGACGTGTCGCGAAATCATGTTTTTAAAGTAAAAAAGTTCAAATGTTTGAAATGTTTTGATATCCAATGTCAATGTTAAATCAACTCCCCTGAAATAAATTGGATTTATTTTTTGTAAAATTTATCTAAATATACTTTAAAATCAATTTAAAATATAATTTAACTATATAAATAAATTAGATGAAAATACAGTTTTCAATTAAAATTCAGTGTTCTTCACTATTCATTAAAAATGAAACTTCATAGAAAAGTAACAAAAATTCACCCAAAGTAAATTTTGATATTACACTTTCAAAAATGATGTTTATTTTTTCAAATAAAAATTATAAATGTTTCATAAATTAGATTTAAAATAGGTGCGCCATTAAATGGCAGTAAAATGACCTTTTAAAAAAATACATCTTTTTATTTATATAATTGAATTTATTCTTAACTTATGTCTATCAGATATATTGGTTGATTGTCAAAAAATTTAATTGAATATATAATATATAAATTTTATTTAAAAAATTCAATAAAAGTGGTTTGTTTAATTTATTGAGATAAAACGTGTTTGTACATAGAAAAATAGTTTTCTTAAAAAATAAATTTCTTTATTTTAAAATAGTTCTTAATTTAATTTCTAAATAATTGATAACCAAATGATTCATGTTATATAAATATGTAAACCATATTTTCAAAATTTAGTTAATCTTATTCGCAACTTCCATTCCAATAGATAGACGATAACTATAATAATATTTTAATAATATCATTGATAATATATTGTAGTTCTATAAAACCTTGTCTTGCATGTAATCCAATCTATCAAAGAAACTTGACATTGTGTGTAACACAATCCAAACATAGTGTTGCATGTACTGCAAGCTAATCGAAGTATTTTGTGTAGTGCATGCTTAACTTGGTGTTGTGTGCAACACAAGCCAAACTTATTACTTTCATATAACACAAGTTATATTCAGTGTTGCGTGAAATGAAAAATATTGAAAAGATTAAATTAATTCAGAAAAAAAAAATATTTCACAAAATCTCAAGGTGTTACATTTTACCCCCCATTAAAATGAATTTTGCCCTTGAAATTCATCTAGGTCATCAAAGGTTTAATACTGGAAACTTCCTTTCATACATACCCACATCGTAAAAATAAATACTAAAACTTGCTTTCAAAGGGGAAATTTGGAAACATAACAGTTACCCAGAGTAAATCATAACTAGGTTTCCACATTAGAGAACACAGGTGACAAGTGAAAACATAGACATGAAAGAGAAATATAATTATCAAATTCTGATAGAATGATGGAGAACATGTTCAGAAGAAAGTTAACAATCATAAATCCATAAACCAAAGAGGCTTGAAAAAGGTCATTGACTTCATAAAAAATAATGATAACGAGGAAACATTTTATTTCAAGGCCCTTTTCCTAAAGTTGAATAATTTTAATGATAATATATACTTTATTTCATTTCATTTCATATACACAATCTTTTCCTTTGGTTGTGTCTTGACCAATTCATAGTTCATCTCTTACTCTAAAAATGAATGTGAATTTTTCATTACTGAAGGATTGATAGAATGATAGGTCATTCCATCTATCTTTATTTAACATCATAGAAAAATGGTTAGCATAGGTTATTCAAAATTTATAAATCCTCAATTGATGAGATAATACTTTAATATCTAAAACTCTATCCGAAGTTTAACTTAAACCATTTCATAAATGGTTAACCTTGTAACCCTTCTGAAAGCTGAAAATCTAGAACATTAGAAATAATGTCACTAAATTTTTCAAAATCAACATATCATTAGTCCCCCATATATCATAAAGTAGCTCTTAGTTGTCACATATCAAACATTTGAATACCATCATCATGTATTCTCTTGAAAGACGATAATAACCCGAATTACCATAAATCCTTATTGAAAGCATACATTCTTCTTCATTCTTTACATAGAAAACAGATTATTGGACATATTCCTCAAATCCAAAAACGCTATAAACTTCATTAATGATAACATAAACCACTTTGTCAACAAATCCTTTATCAGTTCCGAGGTTATCAATATTATCCAATTTACTTTATCCATATCAACCATCTCTTTATCCAAGCTAAACACAATTTTCTCAACATCAGGAACACATTAAGGGTTGCTTTCCCTTGATCAAAATATCACTTTTCCATTAAATCACTTTTCTAGGTCATTAGCTTCATTCAATATATTTTTGAAAATCCTTAATGAAAACATATACTTCATGATTCATACAACAATATTCTTTAATTCAAATACATGTTTACTTCAATCATCCCACTTCTTTTTCAAGCCATTAGCTAGGTTTTATCATCTGATTCCATAATACCCTTTTCTTAAAATATAAAATACTAATCATGTCTGAAAATTCATCAACTTAAATTTAATAGTGCTTATAAACTATACTATTAGAACAACATATACCTTTCATGTGTCGTTCATGGTCTCTTCATTATAAGTAGCAAAATCATTACTCTTAAAACCTTACTACTTTCCTTCATGGGATTTCCCCCTAAGACATTGATTTTCAAAATGCCCATACTTTCCACACTTGAAGAATTCATACATTGAAAATATCTGAGGGAGTCCATTATTCTGATCCATTGTGTTAACTAAACTCTTCGTTTTTCCTCGACAATAACTTTGTGGACTTCTTCACCATACATGATACATTTTCTCATTCCTTTGAAACATTTTCCTGACTGATTCTTTCCACGTTTTTGACACAAAGGAAACCAAATCTTCATTCCTTTATGGTCTCCATTACATGAATTCTCAGCGAACTCTTTCCTTCTCTTATTTGGTGATTTTGAGTGCCATTTAAGGAACATATTGTTAATCATGTTCCGTGAAAACTGATTAGGCATGATCACAACATCCTTTTCTCCAATCATCATCCCCTTTGGTTGCTCATCGGCAAATTGTCCATCCCATTCCACATTAACCAAGTTCCTTCCAGTTCCCACCATTGACTAAAACTAGAACGAATAGTGAGAGAAACGTTTATCATAGAATAAAACCTCATAATCATGAAAAATTACTTATAGGATGTCTAAATCATGACACCTACTTTAGTCTATGACACATTAGGTTTGTCCCAGGTTATTCATATTCATCTTTGATTTAAATCATTCATGATGATTTGTAAAGAGTTTGTGAATTCTCAAAGCATATCTCACGGGAGTATCAAACCAAGTGTGCGACAATGCTCATTGTCGTGCACCAATTCTCGATCAAGTCTAGTTCAATATGGTGTTTTCGGGGTTGTGACCACTATGCACATCTGTACCAGAGTCACGTCCTCTTGTAGTATTTAGATGGATATGTATTTATAGGAAACCACTCTCTTAATCCTTTACCAAAATTCCAGAACATTCTCCAAACATGGAGTTTTGCCATTGATGGCGACAAGTATTCAATTAGTGTTTGAGCAAGATTTCTGCAAAGCATGCCATTGGTTTTGCGTTCCGATTGAATGTGGTGCTGGAGATGCGTACTTTGGTTTTGGATCGGATTTCACTTTTTGGATCTTGGGCTTTCGCGGTCACTGTGAGGTTCTTTGCATTGTAACGTGGGGTTTGTCACACTTAGTGGTTTTATTAAAAATAAAATAGAAAGGATTTGGGGAGAACCCATGGGGATAAAAAATGAATTTGATGGCAATTAAAGAGCAGCCAATTAATTTCGTGGATGTTTTTTTTTTTTTTTTTTGCAAGGCATTTTGTGGAGGTATTTATAGCCCTAATCTTTGGTTATTTTTGAAATCCGTCAACAGCCTCCTCTCTTTGATTTCCGTAACCTTTCCCGCTTGCCTCCAACCCAAAATCCGACCCCTTCCATCGTCGCATCCCTCAACACAACGGTCGACGCAACAAGCACTCCATTTGCAGACGCTTCTATCAAGAAAATCCTCGAAACCCGCTCCAATGGCGGATCAAGAAGTCAACAAGATCGAGTTCCCGCTGGACCCCCACTGCTACAGGATCCTGGACTATATCGGCAGCGGTGACGGCGCCGACGTCTACAAGGCCCTGTGCCTCCCCGCCCACTCCGCCGTGGTGGCCATCAAGCTCATCAACCTCGACCATTCCCGCGCCGACCTCGACGCCCTCCGCCGCGAGGCCGAGGCAATGTCCCTCCTCGCCCACCCCAACCTCCTCTGCGCCCACTGCTCCTTCACCGTCGGCCGCACCCTCTGGGTCGTCATGCCTTTCATGTCCGCCGGCTCCCTCGACTCCATCCTCTGCTCCGCCTTCCGCGACGGCCTCCCAGAACCCTGCATCGCCGTCGCCCTGCGGGAGGCCCTCCGCGCTCTGGCCTACCTCCACAACCAGTCCCGCCTCCACCGCGACATCAAGCCCGGCGCCATCCTGGTGAACTCCGACGGCTCCGTCAAGCTCACCGGCGGCGCCGCCGCCTCAACGCTCACCGACCCCTTCTTCACCCCTTATTGGATGGCGCCGGAGGTGAACCATTCCAGCAGTGGTTACACCGTGGAGGCGGACATATGGTCCTTCGGGATCACGGCACTGGAGCTGGCCCACGGCCGGCCGCCACTCTCGCAGCTCCCGCCCTCCAAATCACTCGTCAAGATGACGACGATGCGGTTCGAGTTCTTGGACTACGGGTGGAAGGAGAAGCGAATGAACAGCGACAAGAAACTTTCCAAGACCTTCAAGGATCTCGTGGCCTGCTGCCTGAATGAGGAACCCGCGAAGAGGCCCTCCGCCGAGAAGCTGCTGAAACATTCTTTCTTCAAGAACTGCAACGAGGGCACGGATTTCTTGGTGAGGAACCTGCTGCAGGGGCTGCCCAGCGTGGAGCAGAGGTTCAGGGGGAGCGTGATTAGGAAGTGGCTTTCCGAGAATTTAATGAACCGGGACGACAGCCAGAATGAGGAAGAGCAAGAAAATATGTGGGGGATCAGCGGGTGGAGTTTCAACGGGTTGGAGCTCGACCCCGATAGGGCATTCTCGTGGCTCTCGTCCGATACGGTGATTCCAGAGAGGGTAAAGAAGAAACCCCCGGAGTGTTGGGCTCCTATGAATGAACATTCCGGGTATGGGAAAGATAGTGAGTCCATGGGTGAAGGGGAAAGGAAAACTGAAGGTGACGGTGATCGCGAAACCATGGCGGTAGTGGCGGGCTCCGGGGACACCAGAACAGGGGTTGTCGATGAAACAGGGGATGCCGGCGATGGTGGAATCATGGGCGGCGGCGGCGACCTGGACCGGGCGGCGATGGGGAGGATCTTAGTGTGGCTGCGGGGGAGGTTTGAAGAAATGGAGCGGATTGCGAGACACCTGATTGGGGTGCTCTCCGGCGGCGAAGACGTAGAAAAATCGTGGGAGGAGGTGGCGGTGCAAACTGTAGAGAGGCTGGAAATGGAGGTGGAGCAGAAGAGGAGGAGGAACAGTGAGTTGGAGAGGGAGGTGGAGATCCTGAAGGCTCAGAACAGATTGCGGAGGACAACGCGGCGGGTCAAGGTTCAGGTGTGTATACCAGAGAGAGTACTCCACGAAGATTCAGAATAGTTTTAGTTGTTCCTATGAATCGCCACACTGCGTTAGAGGCCCAGATCATTGGGTATGTTTTTTTTTTTTTTCCATACAAATTTGTATGAGATTTTTTTGTCAAACCATAATGATCATTAGACAAATATCGACATTGTTTTTCTGACTTCATCCTGATCTGCCCTGAATTTTATCATCATTAAAAATGGTATTTATGGGTGATTTAAAAGAGCTGTAAATGTGAGACACTTTTATCAATATCACACTTCTATCCGTGTTAAGTTACCACCAATAAAGATCATATTTTATAAATGATTTTTCACCACCGAAAAAAACATTTTTTTATCACCAATTATAAAGAATTAAAATTATTTTAAAATTATTTCAAGGTAAAAATATAGAATTTTGTCTATTATAGATCTGGTTTTTATCAATGCTATAAATTGACTTTATCGGTACTAAAAATGTGAAATGTTTTTATCAATGCTAGAAATTTATTTGTAATTGTAATTTATTTTAGTATGCGACACATGTTATAAATTAAAATGTTACTTTTAAACAAAAAACGTGCACTTTGAGTTATACTTATCACATTGTGTGTCAGATTGACATGTGATTAATTCCTACATGTCGTAATTAAATTACGAGTCTTTGTCTTAAAGTATTATGACAATCTGAGTGCATTTACCTAGTTTTTTAGTATGCGACGTGTATTTTGAACTAAAATTTCCTTTCAATTCTAAAGTCTCTCTTCATAACTATAACTTAAAATGATTAGAAACTTAACTAAATAAGTAGTAGATAGACCACCTCTTCACGATCTCTGTGAAATAAAAAAAGTTACAAATGTGATAAGAAACCACCTCTTCATGGTGTCTTCAAACATCCTGACACCATGTAAGGTGTTCACTTTTCCCGAAACAAATATATTTCCACTTTTGAATATGTGGATTGTCGACATTTATGGTGGCATTGGAAAAATATTGATAGACAAACGATTATTAAATATTTTATATGGAATTATAATTAATTTGAAAATACATCTTTGGGGATGCTAGTTTATGGATGAAATATGATATCTTTTATAAATTCACTAATGTAATAACCATAATCGATGTGATTATTTTGTTTCAGACACTACAAAAACATTGAAAAAAATAAGTAATTTTTTTGATAGTGAAATCTTATTATATATACCCTAATACATATTCAGTTGCATAAATCCATAGGCTTCTTATGTTCAGTGGTCGTCCTCATATCATAGTTTTGATGATAAATAAACATCACCTTGTCATGACAAAATGTTTATTAAAATACAATATAAAACATATAATTTAAAGTTTATTTGTAAAATGTTGAATATAGTGTATTACAAACTCATAAGGTGCATCATGTGAAATCAATTTGTTGGGTATCCATGAATTGGATCCAAAAAATATATATCTTTGGAGCATCCAAATTGATCACAACGAGAATCCCATGATTCCTAAAAAAATAAAAAGGAATAAGTATTGGAAAAAATGAAAATATATTGTATATGATTAGAATGTAGAGTTTTACCCACTGATGCAAAATCGGCCTTTAACAACGTTAAAAATAGCCTTTATTAGCACTAGAGAAGTGGTGACTATCAAAGCGAGATTAAAAGCCTTAATCTTTTATCAGCGCTCAAAAAATGATGATAAAGTACTCATTTATCAACGCTTTTATTTAGCGCTGATAAAAATGACCTTTATCAGCGCTTATAAGACCACTGATAAAGAGTATCTTTATCAGCATTTATAAAAGCCTGATAAAAGACCCCTTTATCAGCGCTTTTTTTAGTGATGATAAAGAACCCCTTTATGAGTGTTTGTAAAAGCACTCATAAAGGGGTATACTACAGTATAATGTAACATCACACTGCAGCACCGGTGCAATATATTGTAACAACACACTGCAACACCAGAAACACCACCAAATATCAACAAAATCAAATACCAATACAAAATTTTAATGAAATGAAATTTACAACACAAATACAAGAAAAAAAACACTATATTATAGACATTTCAAACATTGGTTTATACACTTACTCAAGCACAAATTATTACATACATTCAAAAACATCAATGTTCCTTTGTCTTTTGATCTTGACCCTGTCTCATGCTATTTCTGAACAAACCACCCTTGCTCGAGCAAAAGAACACACTTGTATAAGAAAACAATTCTTATGTTAGTAATAATATAAAGAAATAAATTAACAAAAAGTGTTAATTTTAAACTAAATTTCGAGTCATACCAGGAACATTGTGTATCAGACTGAGTTGCGGTTGATTCTTACACGTCACATCATTTCTTTTTCTTATTCAAGCATTATATTTGTGAAAATTAATTAAATAAGTATAATATAAATCCCCACAAGCACAACCAATCGGTTGCATCCTGTCGTGGCGTTTGGGAGGTCTCACTTTCAAGCCTCCCCATGCGCATTTAGGTAGGTTTTCATTTGTTTATTCCCCATCCCTTGACCGATGTAATATAAATAACTATAAGATAAAAATAATAAGGAAATCAATTAAGTAATAACAAATATAATGATTAGAAAACAATCTACACTCGTTTGCTTCATTTTGGCGATGCAAAACACATTTTAAACTAAAATGACACTTATATATTGAAAAGACGCAATTGGAGTCATACCAGTCACATCGTGCGTCAGATTAAAGTGTGGTTGATTTATACATATCTCAAATGACTTATAGATCATTTTCCTAAAGTATCAAAACAATCCGAATATGTTTTCTCATTTTTGAGTACATCGCTCATTTTTTTACAAAAATGTTATTTTAAACTGGAAACACACACTTTGACTCATATCGGTCACATCATGTGTTAGTTTGATGTGATGCTGATTCATACATTCCACAAATGAATTATGAATCATTTTCCTAAATTATCAATAAAATATGAGTGCGTTTTCTCATTTTTTTAGTAACACTTTTTGAACTAAAATGTCGATTTTAAACTGATAACGGACACATTGAGTCATATCGGGAACACCGTGTATCAGATTGAGGTGAAGCTAATTACTACATGACACAAATTACTTATGGATCATTATCCTAAAGTATAAAAACAATTCGAATACATTTTATTGGTTGTGAGTAGGTTAGTTGTTCTTAATGTCAATTTTAAATAAAAAGATGCACTTGGAGTCATACCAGTCATAAAATATGTTGGATTTAGGTGAAGTTGATTCCTACAAATCTAAAATGAATTATGGATCATTTTCCTAAAGTATCAAAACAATACAAATGCATTTTCTTAGTTTTGAGTACGTCACTTGTCTTTTTTACTAAAATGTCATTTTAAACTGGAAACATGCACTTTGACTCATATCGATCACATTGTGTATCAGTTTGATGTGAGACCAATTACAACACGTCAAAAATGAATTATGAATTTTTTTACTCAATTATCAAAAAAAATCTGAGCGTTTTTCTTGGTTTTCAGTGAGTAAAACATTTTGAACTAAAATATCGATTTTGAACTGATAATGGAAAATTTGAATCATACCAGACACATCATGTATTAGATTATGGTGAGGTGGATTTTCACACATAAAAAATGACTTATAAATTATTTTCCTAAAGTATCAAAATAATCCGAATGTATTTTCTTGGTTTTGAGTTGGTTAGTTGTTATTTTTACTAAAATTGATGTCAATTTTAAATAAAAAGATGTACTTGGAGTCATACCAGTCACACTGTGCATAAAATTAAGGTGCGACTGATTCCTAAATATCTAAAATGACTTATGGATTATTTTACTAAAGTATAAAAACAATCCAAATTATTTTTCTTAGTTTTGAGTATGTCACTTTTCTTTTTTACTAAAATGTCATTTTAAACTGGAAACATGCACTTTGACTCATACTAATCACATTGTGTATCAGTTTTACATGATCTAGATTCCTACATGTCACAAATGATTTCTGAATTGATACCCTTAATTATCAATAAAATATAACCGTGTTTGCTCAGTTTTTAGTGAGTGACACTTTTTTAACTAAAACGTTTATTTTAAATTGATAACAAACACTTTGAGTCATACCAGACACATCATGTATCAGATTGAGATGTGGTTGATTCCTATACATCACAATTGAATTATGGATCATTTTATTAAAGTACCAAAACTACCTGAATATGTTCTCTTAGTTTTGAGTATGTCCGTTGTCTTTTTTACTAAAATTAATGTTGATTTTAAATAAAAAATTCACTTGGAGTCATACCGGTCACTCCATGTGTCTAATTGAGATTCAGATGATTCCTATACATCCAAAAGTCTCAAAAAAATCCCAACTATCAATGTTAAAATGATTTAAATTTTATTTTTTTAACTTCCAACACTGCATATTGAGTCTATGTTCTTAGTTGAAAAACCTTTCTCGTTGTTAAAATCCAGAAGATTAAAGGAAGCCCATGTTCCCGTTATATCACGAGAATTCACCACAATGGGCAAATGATCTTCCAGTACTCTTTTGGAATTCAATGATGAGAAAGGTCTTTCGACTAAGAGCATCGAATCAATATGATGTGTTGGAAGTTTGAACAAACCACCTCACCTCGAATAAAAAAAATCCACCTATATAAGAAAACAATTACTATATGAATAATACTAAAAATAAATTAATTAAACATAAATCAGAAACACTACATTAATTATATAAACAACAATTTTACTATGAAAACATCAATATTAACTATGTAATCAAGAAGTGGAGGGAACTTGAAAGAAAATGATAAATTTCAACACCGTAAAGGTGAAAAGGTTTTGAGGGAGAAGAAGTTTTTGGAATTTTTGGTGTGGAAAGGCATGAAAGATGGACAGACCAACCTAACTCGAAAAAAGAATCCACCTTTATAAGAAAACAATTCTTATGCGAGAAATACTAAAAATAAATAAATTTAACATAAATATGAAATAATACATTAATTATATGGAAAATTATTTTACTGTGAAAACATCAAGATTACCTATGTGATTGAGCAGATGCAGCGTCATTTCTCTTCCTGTAAAGGTAGTGGAGGGAACTTAAAGGAAAGTGATACATTTCAACATTGTAGAAAGGCATGAAATATAGACAGACCACCCCAAATAGAACAGAATAATCCACCTATATAAGAAAAAAAATTATGTGAGTAATACTAAAGATAAATAAATTAAACATAAATATAAAACAATACATTAATTCTATGGACAATAATTTTACTATGAAAACATCAAGATTACCTTTGTGATTAAGCAAAGGCAACATCGTTACTCTTTATACAAAGGTAATAGAGGGAACTTGAAGGCAATTGATAAACTCCAACACTATAGAAAGGCATGAAAGATGGACATACCACCCCAAATCGAACAAAATAATCTACCTATATAATAAAATAATTCTTATGTGAGTAATACTAAAATAGAGAAAGTATATCGTAAAATTACCTTTACATCTTTCCAAAGGGTTTCATTCATTATAGTTTGTTCTTTCGAGGGATTGGTAACATCATCATGTGAATAAGACATTGTCTGCATGAGTATTAAAACATTTAATTTAGATTATGTTAATGCAGTATAGAATATATAATATTATGAGGAAAAATATAGTATATTAAAAAACTTTTACCTTATCATTGAACTATCTTTTTTAAAAGTTTTAGGGATTTGGTTACTCTATCAAGAATCCAAATCCCCTCTTTGTGGCCCCCTCTAACATACAAGTCATTGTCTACATTGGGATTGGAAAGAATTAATTGTGATATCCCAATGAAAGGTTCATCCTCGATTGAATTTTCATCTAACCTGAAATTTTTTTAGCCACCAATAGGACAATCGACCAATTCTTATTTGTTGGATCTGATACATAAAATACTTGCACTGCTTGTGATACCATTATGAATGGATCATCCTGTTGACCTTTCACACTGAAATTTACCTTCACGAAGCCCATTTTATCAACTTTCACTACACTCATATTTTCAACCCTCTACAACAGAAATTCAGCACTTGAAATGTAATATAATCTAACTCGTATATCTGTTTTATAATGCCAAAATATGACATATTTTCATAAATTGGATTTCTACCCATAGAACCAGATATGTGCATTGCTTCCACCATAAGCGTAACACCACTATTTTTCATCGTACTACAGTAATCATGTTCTTTTGTATAGAACATATAACCATTGATTACAAAACTAGTGTACGATAGAATATTTTTATTCATTCCTCTGGCTATCCAGTGAAGTCATTTGGAAATTAAATTCATATTTTCAGATAACTCCTTATAAATTTAATCTTGTAACCATCGTATAAACTATTGATTACATGTATTTGATATCCATCCTTTATCCCTTGATGGATTCAAATATCTATAAATTTATTTTTGGGATTCAATGTATGGATAAACATCTTTACTATTATGTAAAATGTAAATCTATGCTTACTCCCACTCTGTCAAGGTAATTGTAACAATATATCTTCTAGAATTACCTTCTCCCATAAGGCATTCACTATGACGACACTTTGGGAGACTGATGCCGTCAACATCTGATAGATAATCGATATAGAATTTAATAGATTCTTCAACAATATATCATTCTGTAATACAACCTTTTAGACGAATTTGATTCTTAATACACCCTTTCAAAATATTCATATACCATTCAATGGGGATACATCCTTTTGTAATGGACAAGACCACATAATTGAACCTCTCTAACCAAGTGAACCATCAGGTGGAACATTATATCAAAGAATGATGGTGGAAATAATATCTCTAATTTACATAATATGACTCCAAACTCCTTATTCATGATTGAAAATTTCACTGGGTCTATAACTTTACTACATATGGATTTGAAAAAAAGAAGAGTCTAGTTAATGCATGTCATACATTTTGAGGTAGAATACAATAGAAAGAAAAAGACATCAAATCTTACATCAAAACATGACAGTCTTGTGATTTTAGTCCTTATAACTTCAAATTAGTCATTAAAATGACATTCTAGATATTTGATGAATAACCTATTGAAACTTTTACACTATTAATGAAAATAAAAAATTTCAAATTTTTTTGTCTGGATAGAGTGTAAGCTATTGGAGGAAGAAGAGTCTGCCTTTTACCCTTCATTGGTGCCAACTCTTACCTTATCCCCATGTCAATCATGTCCAACCTAGCCTTGATGGCATCTTTTTTTTTTCAGGAACATTTAGTAATGTTCCAATAACACCATCAAATACATTTTTTACATGATTTATATCAAGAAAATTTCTGACATACAAACAATTCCACCACAATAATTTAAAGAAAATTGATCTCTTCTTCCAACCTGATTTCATAAGGTTTTTCGAAAATGGTTTACTGAAAACAGTGTCAATATCTTTTACTTTATTGTATAGTTGATCACCCATTACTAGAGATGGTGTTGTACCTTATTCAATATTCCCATCAAATTCTGTCATCCAAGATCAGTATTTATGCCATTGAGGTAAAAATTTCTGATGCCCTAAAAACACAGTCTTTGAGGAATGTTTCAACTAAACTAAGTGTGTGCGTTTTTCACAAATGGGACACCCCAAAATTCTATTAATTCTATAGAATGATATATTTCTATAAGCAGGGAAGTAATTTTATCATCCTATATAACATGGACCTCAATATGAATTCTTCACTTATATGAGCATTACATATTGTAACACCTGTATCCCAAATCAATTTTAGATCTTCGATAAATGGATCCAAATAGACATCAATATCATTACCGGATTTCTTTGGTCCTGATATAAGTATAGACAACATAATGTATTTGTGCTTCATGTATAACCATGGTGGTATGTTATAATTTAATAACATAATGAGCCATGTACTGTGAGTAATACTATGTACACCAAAAGGATTTATTCCATTTGTAGATAATGCAAGACAAAATTTTCTCAGCTCATTTCCAAATTTTGGATACTCATAATCAATTTTCTTTCACGGAGGAGAATCTACTGGATGACATAAGTTACCATATTTAATTTTTGTATCTACATGACATGTCAATTATATCATGGTTTCCTAACATCCATATAGTCTTATAAACCGTGGAATGAAAGGAAAGTACCATACAGATTTAGAAGGACTTGATTCATTTTTCTTGTATCAATCTGTACCACACTTAGGGCATTTTATGAGTGATTCATGGACATTGTAAAATAATATGAAATAATTTAGACAAACTTTTTTTAGAGATCATGAACATTGAATGTATCATTCATTTAGTGTCATATATTAAAAATGGTAGTTCAATTTCTTCTAGTATCATATCATTTAGGATACCGAGTAGTTCTGTAAAGCTGGTGTCACTCCATCCGCTACCAGCTTTCAAATTATATAACTTCAATACAACTGACATTATTGTGTATTTAGTACAACCAATATACAATGGTCTCTTGTCACAACTATTTAACTTCTCAAACAACTTTGGAAAATCATGAAGGTCATCTTCAATTTACATTTTCATTTATTCCATGTGATCTCCATCATCATTTACAATGGTATTCATATCAAATGATCCATAAACCACAGTATCATCCCAATCGATGTGAACGTTCAGTTTTCCCCCGTGTTTAGTCCAAAATTTATATCTTTGATATATTCCATGAAAAATCAAATGTTCTTCCAACTCTTTTGGACTAATTTTTCTTGTATAAACATGGAAAAAAGATTTGAGAAGGGTTGTATGCATGAACTATTGAAAACTTGATGAACTCTTTAAGACCATCTTCATACTCTTTTGTCAAATGATTAGCATTCATCTATTTTCAATTCATATATATCCTATTGGGTTCATAAAATATTAATTTTGTACAATAAATAAATAAATACACATAAGATATTCATTATCCAAGGTGAAAGTTGTAGACAATTCTAATAAGGTAAACCCAAAATTTTATTATTTCAAATAATTTCAGTATGCTTTGAAGAAAATGGGTAATTTAATTTAAGAAAAGAATTAATCCACTGTGGTAGGTGTTATCCTATGAATTTATTCAAAGGTGAAAATATAGACAACTTCCATGCTCATCAGCTCATCTTATGAACATTTATCATTGCATTTTGTTGTTTGACACACACCCTCCATTTCTTATGGACATGCACCGATGTTTCTTAAAATACTATAAGAAGTATTCATCCATGATATGACTAATAATCAGAGTAGTATAAGAAACATAAAATATGAAGGGGAAGAGTCTCAACCAAAAAAATGCAATGGCTATTATGGAGATGAGACTGATAAGGATGGTAGTTGTTTATAAAAGAGATGGGGGATGAGTCTCAAGAAACAAATTGCAATAATAACTGTTGTTTGACACACATCAAGTCTTTCTTAAATTCCATAAACAATGAAAATATAATATCGGCAATTAAGGAGTAATAAGAAACCCAAATATGATAAACAAGAATAATATACTCTCATTCAATCAACTAGAAGATATAAAATGCATTGATAAAACATTTTAATAAATAAAGAGTTATTTCATATACATGGATGGCAATCAAAGATTCCTAGGGGTGGAACAAATACATATAGAACTAAAATGATGAATACCTAAAAATAATTTCTAATATATAAAATTTGATAACCTTCATTCTATTTTTTGAAACAAGTGATGTTACAACCTAATGAATTATTACATTTAATATTAATGGTATATAAAATATTTGAA
Organism: Viscum album; assembly: GCA_963277665.1. NCBI lineage: Eukaryota > Viridiplantae > Streptophyta > Magnoliopsida > Santalales > Viscaceae > Viscum > Viscum album. The sequence goes on from OY728159.1 coordinate 183,100,586, forward strand.
AACATCTCAAGACTCTTGGGATGTCATATCGCCGCACAGAACCATCCCAAGTATTTTAAGGAGTTCATCACATCAGATCTACCCATCTGAAGGATTATTGGGAGGCCATCTAATACAAATTGACCCATCCTTAATATTCTAGGGAGTTACATAAAGAAATTGGCATAAAGCAACAATGCACATCAGTAATATATATCACAAATAAGGGAGAAAACACACCAAATCTTGCAACATCTATCCCATACACACTAGCCTCTACCAAGACGAAATGGCTCCCATACACACTAGTTATTTTAATACGTCAGGAAGTCGTCTCATAGTCAACCTAACCACCATCATGGAAATTGATACATACAAAATTATATAAATGATGTAAAATGGGATGGTAATTATACCATATGGTTAATTCCACTATTTATCAAACAAAAATAAAGCATGATTCATCCACACTTTCACATAAATAAAAGAGTAGCTCACAAATCCGACGCATTAACTCACAGCTACAATAAGGATATGCTCGTATGGCCCGAGAATGAAGCCGGGAAGGCTCACATTATAGGTTTTTAACACTCCAAAAAGTCCATGCATCAAAATGGATGATCTCCATGGACAAGTATCCCAAATGGATAACTCACCACACTCACAGTTGAAAAACAACCTCCACCATAGATAGAACCATTGATGTTTTACACCACAAGTTCCCTAAGACAAAGTAGACAAAGAATTACGTTTGATAAAAATTAGAGAAAGACTTACATTCGAGCCTTGGATTTGTTCGACCCTTGAATCGTTCGATCCTTAGATTTGAGCCTTGGAATTGTTCGAGCTTTGATTCACTAAGGAGGAGCACCAGCATAGGTTTTCTTCTACAGAAAGCTTCAGATATCGCGATGAGTTCATGAATGGTCAGAGTTTTTTAAATAGATCAGGACACTTTTATCAACACTTTCAAAAAAGCACTAATAAAGATCTATTTCATTAGTTATTAAGTAATAAGTGATGATAAAGGATTTATAATTATAATTATAAATAAAAACTTTTTTTAAATATATATATATAATTATATATATATATATATTTAATAAATATATATAAATATATATATAGTAAATAAAATATTTATTTAAATAGATTTATTATAATTTTATAATTATTTAAATATATATATATATATATATATATACTTTAAAAAAAATAATATTTATATCATTATATATAATTATATATATATATATATAAATATAGTAAATATATTCATTATTTAAATAAATTTATTATACATTTAATAATTATTTAAATATTTATTATTATTTATTTATAATTATATTTACCTTGAAGTACCTAATATATATATATATATAATTATATAAATAATTTTTGAAAAATATTATTTACTTATTTATAATTATAAATATATAAATGAATAAATATAGTAAATGTCCATTTATAAATATTTTTATTTATAAATATTTTTTACAAATATATTTTTAACATTATTAATGAATATTTAATCTTAAGTAAATGCATGTTAAATATGAGTGAAATTGAATAAATTAAAAATGAGTACACTTTAACAATATTGAAAAATTGAATAATATTTATTAATTAAATATAAATAATTAAACAAATATGGATATATATTGAAATAAAGATGAATACATATTGAAAATATTAAAACATAGTAAATAAATATATATAAAATAAAACTGCATTAATTACATATATTTGAAATCCATATTACACGTTTGATCTATATTAAATTAAAAATCAAACGAAATTCAATTATCTCCATTACTCGATGCAATTAGTCAATATTTTTAATTTATATTAATTTTTAATTATAAACCATTATTCCATGACTATTTAATGTAAAGCATATATATTTTCAACTATATAAATCATATTTATATACATTCATATATATCTATATATTTAATATATACTATTTATTAACATTATCAATAATTATTTAATTAACAAAATGTTTAATATTTTTCACAATTTACTTATTTTTAATTTTTATTTATTTATTTTTCATTTTTTCATATATTTATATATTTATTATATACTATTTATTAGTATTTATAATTTATATATAGTATAATAAATTTATTCATTTTTATTAATAATTATTTAATTAATAATTTTTTAATAAACTCATTTTTATTATTTATTTATTTAATAATTTTATTTTATTCATGCCTTTATCAGCACTAAAAATGCACTGATAAACTATCCCTTTATAAGCACTAAAAATAAAGTGCTGATAAAGGGTACCCTTTATTAGTGCTAAAAATAAAGCGCTGATAAAAGCCAACACTATTAAAGGCCAGTTTTTTAATAGCAACCCCTGCATTGTAGGTATTAAGAAGATCATTTCGTTTGTTATTTTATTTTAAAATTTCATATATACTTGGTGTGCTCTTACTAAAGTTTCACCATCGTCCATTGATGTTTTTTTATAGAAGTGACATGAGGACTAACGAATCCAAAATTTTCATTGCAGGGTCTTTACTTTACATTGGTGTGAAATATACACATATAGAAATTATAGCTAGTATTAAACTATAATAAAAATAGTAGATCAATTATTGGACAAACAAAATATGAATGTAACGCCCCGACCCCAGCTACCCCGAGCCAGTGCGTTACTTCGTAACATTCGAATGATCACAAAAGATAAAGTCTCGAAAGACCGATTAGTTTAGTAGCCTTGGAAACACTAGATACATTCATAAGTCTTACATTACATCATAAAGTGAAAAACTAATAATAAAGTCTTCATAGTCCACACTCATATCCTCTTCTGGCTATCCCTGTAGGTCATTCCTAAAATACTTCTTCACATCCTGGAAAATATTAAAACATTGAAAGGGGTGAGCTCAGATGCTCAGTAAGGATAACAACATAGCGGAAGCTTTCATAAATAAACATTAACATTTAAGGCAATGTATAACTAAAAAAAAAGCCTTTTAAACATGAAATTTAGAATAATATGGCAAAAGTAAAATGAAATAATGCCATTTACTTACTCACATGGATATTCTACTAGTCGAATAATCACATGAAATATCATTAACCACTTTCATAATGATGGAATGCATAATGCCAGACTATCATAACCACGTAGCCAAGGCCTCGTGCCAAGACCACAAATAAGATTTTGTCAAGGCCTCGTGCCAAGACACTAGTTTGTCTCATGAGACCTGCCGATGCATCGAGGAGCTATAGCGGGCTCCACCCGTCACTTATTAAGTCCAATGCATTCCTCATATGAATAGGTTTAAACATATCATAAACCATAACATAATCGTATCACATAAAACATGTATAAAGGAAACATAACATTTCCACATTTCAATCACAAGATATCAATACAACACATTGATATAATAAAAATGCTTTCAAAACCATTTTCAATACCAAAATAAAAGAAAAGTATAACATGGTATTTATTTTTCATTAAAAAAAGTATGGCTTGTAGAGGAAGCCGAAACTCAAATAATGGTCACAGCGGCGGAGAATTCATTGTCTCCACATATGTACGGAAAGAAAAACATTCCCTTTTTGTCGTTTAGTAAAACGCTTCATATAAAAAAGATTCCTTTTGAATAAATATAAAAGTCAAATGGGTTTATACACCGTATAAAAGAAAATTGTGTATAAAACTAAATATGCCTCAATGAAAGGAGATTGAGACGAAGTCCATAAAAAGATAATTTTTAAAATAAAATAGATCTATTATGTGTATTCACTATAGGTACACATAAAGAACGTAAAAATACAAAATAGGACATAATAATATCATGACATAATTTGAAAGTAGGAGATTAACCCAAAGAATGGAAGTTGGGTTAAGAAATTCCCTTACCTTGCATCTTGTCCTGACTCGACCATTATTTAACCTCCTGAATAATAAACTAGAGTTAATTTCTATTTACTTAAGAACCTTTTTCATGTTCATTATTCCTTTTATATCCCTTATTACCATGTTATGAACATTATGTAATTATTAAAGTTTATAACGGTCATTTTGTCGATCTTAGGTACTTGAGTCAAAAATAAAATTTGTATAATTACAAGTTGTTCATGTGGTGATATATCCATTATATCCAGAATTATATTAATGATATAGATATCATAGATATCATATATATCCAGTATATACATGCATTTATAATATTCCATAACGTTTAGAGGTAAGAAATGAAATGCACCATTCATGGAGACGGTAAGCCGTACATACGCATGAATGCTACTTTCATTTCTATTTCGTATTTAATGAAATCATAATGATATAAAGGTATATTATAATTCCAGTATAAAATCATATATAATATCATTTACTCCATCCTTTATACATCCCACATATGGTATTAACGATTCAAATCACTTTGAGGGGGCGGTAGTCCGCACTTCCTAAAATGAAAATATCACGTTTACCCATAATGGAAATAATAAAGGTATGAAATAAATGAAAAATACAGAACCTTAAGTAAAACATAAACATATTATATATCATTTATAAATATAGTGACATCTTAATGGCCACCTTTGAAGGTGTTTTATGAGTGTTGAACAATCATCGTTTCGTGAGGCAGAAATTCGCCATCCACAGAAACAGTATGTTCTTTAACCATTAGATATAGGTGTGTGTAAGTGTAGCTCGAATCCTTCTTATAAAAACATCCTAGTATATTGAGGATACTGGTGTTGTTACAAAAGAAATGAATAAAAAGTGTTTAGGGGGTTGGAGAAGAAAAATAAAACAAAACAACATTAGAGAAGACATTACCTCAAAACCGGGTAACTCTTTTTGATTTGAGACAAAGGATTCCTTGGGAAGAGTTCTTCCCAAAGTGAGGCTTCTAGGAGTAAGAGGGGGAAGTTGGGAGAGTATTTGGTCAGAGTTTGGCCGAGCCAAATGGCTTGAAAGTGTGAATGAGGTGGTAGAGGTGGGGGCCTTTTATAAGAGGAGAGGAGGGGCACTCTTGAAAAGTAAGGAAATTTTACATTATTATACAATGATTTTCGGATTCTAAAGGTCCAAAAATTATATAATTCTAGGATAAGGTGATAAGGTTTCGAAATATACCCATCCAATAGTCTTTGGACAATTTTAAGCCTTGGAGTTTACATTATCTTTTCATTTTATTAAAATCGTTAAATAATGAGGTCATCGCTGCATCATAATGATGTCATAAATAATTTAATTTATTTAATGTCTAAAAATTATAAGAAAAATACTATGATGTATGAAATATTTTTAGATTTCCAATGACTATTTATAGTCAAAAATATAACTTGTATAACCCCATGAAAAAATTGTTTTAGTAAAATATTTCATGTTTGTGTCATTTTTTACTTTAACATTAAATAAAAGGTATTTATGTCATTTTCCAACTAAAGTGGCTCCATGGGGTCCCCAAGTTGACCCATGGATTTTATTGGTCGTCCATGACACATCAAATGAGGGTAGGACATGTGTCAAGCTCATCTCATATTATTAAAACATTATTTTTACCTTAAACTACACTAATTACCTCTAATTGCGATTAAGAACTTAAAAGTTACTATTCACCAAAAATTATTTTAATCTCATTGAACCACATTTTACTTCTTAATGAAAACCATGTATGTCGGATTTTTTAAAATCAAAACACAGAAGTGGTAATATTTTATTTAAACGAAAAATCAGTTATTTAACTACCACTTAGTGGTTTCACTATTCATCAAAAATTGATGTTTTTCAGAACAATACCAAAATTTCACCCTAAGCTATAATTGATATTCCGAATTAAAAAATGATGTATATTTTAAAAAATTCCAAACATATAAGTTGCATTAATTAATTTTATAATTAATTCCCACTGTCACAACAAATAGCGTGTTTTTAAGAAACAATTTATATCAAAAGATTGATAATTGTTTATGTCCAATTTCAATGTTAAATTAATTTTAATGACCACCATTGGATAAAATGGTAAAAATATATTCTTATTATACTTTAAAACCACTAAATAGTATAATTTATCACTATAAATTATTTTGATTAAAAAAGTTGTTTTTAAGTATTTTTCACTATTCATAAAAAAATAGAAGTTCTCAGAAAAATACCAAAAATTCAACATAGGCTAATTTCGATATTCCGAATCCAAAAATGAAGTCCATTTTGAAATATAAAATTTCTATAATTTTAAAAAGTGGTTATTACTATTCATAACGGCTACTTTTATTAGTCGCGGTGTTTTAGAACTCGAAATTGCGTACAATGCAAGCTATTGCATTATTGAATGAGAAGCGTATCATGGAAGCTCGGGGTGTTACATTCTACCCTCCTTCAATAAATTGCGTCCTCGCAATTTGAAATTTTTCTTTGAAAATAAAAGGTTGAAAAGAGAAAATACCTTTGTGGAAAACCCACATCGGAAATAAGATTAATAAAATTTAGCCTTAATAAGAGGGAAAGGGAAATGAAAAAGTCACCACCCAATTATGATCTCGATTAGGAGAACATTGGTGGCAATTAGAGACATATAATTGGAGGAAAAACGTAAATATTTGTAGGGAGTGATTGAGGTCATCAATCACAATCAACTGTCAAAGTGAGGGTCTCAAAGCCTTCAATCTATGTTGATTTAAAATATCATCAGTTCAACAAGACATAAGGAATTAGGATAACACATTTTTTTGTTTTAATATCCCTTTACTAAAGTTTAAGAATTAATTTATTCATTGAATAAGAGATAGGTATATATATATTTATGCTTGACAATTAGAGTTTCAACCTTCAACTCATCTTTCACTCAAAAAGATTATAGAACTAAAAAATATTATACTTATCCTAATTGTATAAGGTTCCAAATGTTAACACATACCATTTAGATTAGTAAATTTTTTTTGTAATAACCAGGGACTTCCTGTAGGCTAGTGGTAGGAAATAAAGGCCTGTCGCACTATGGTTGTGGGTTCGATTCCTGCAGCTTTGTCCGATGCGACGGGTTATGCCCCACCCTGTAGGTTGTCCTTTTCCTAAAACTATAGTATTATAATATTCCAAAAATAATCTTCATAAATTTTTTAACCTTAAACAATACTATCCAAAGATCAAATTAATCCACTCCAACCTTTATAGTTATCCAAAATACCTCTGTCCAGACTTTCTATAAAAGGTCTCTTAATTCCAAAATCAATTTATCAGATTCCCCAAACAAAGTAAAGTTTCTCTTATTGTCACATACTAAAAATATAATTAACTTCATCATATTAAAATCTTACTAAAATCAACAAGTACTGCAGTACAATCCTTATATATATATCACATTATTCTAATAACCAGAATATAATCCATGAGTCCAAAAGCACCAATACATTAGTTATTCTGCTTCAACTGTAGTAACATCATAAGATTGTCTTTGATCCCTTGGCCTTTTCTGAGGTAAGTTTCCCTGACGCTTAGGACATTAATTTGCATAATGCCCCATTTCCCTACAATTGTAGCATTCAACATTGATAGCCTCTTTCTTTCCCTTGCAATCACGCACCTGGTGACCTTTTTCTCCACATTTATAACAAACTCCCATTCCTTTTAGGCAAGTACCAGGGTGATTCTTCCCACAATAATCACATAATGGAAAATCCTTCTTTCCCTTTTTCCCTTTATTTGTCTCTTGTTCCACTGTTCTATTTTTCTCTTGCTTTACTTTGTTGTCATAAGACTTAGAGAATTCCTTTTCTGTCTTGATAGCACATGAGACAATATCTTCGTATGTTGAGAAAGATTGTGATACTAAAGCTCTACGGAGAAATGGTTTTAACCCATCAAAGAAACGATCAATCTTACCTCTTGGGTTACGTATATAATCTGCAGCATACCTCGCCAACCTTGTAAAGTTGGCCTCATACTTTGAGACATTCTCATCCTCCTTTTGTCTCAGACTCAGAAATTGCCTTTCCATATCTGCTCGATGGTCATGAGGAATGTATTTTTCTAAGAAAAGCTCTTTGAACTCCCTCCATTCCATATTCGATACATCATCATCTTCCTTTGTATTTTGAATCAATGACCACCATTGATCGGCATCTCCAGTGAGGCGGTAAAATGCCATGATAACCTTCTCCCTTTCGCTACTCCCCAAGGCGTGGAATATTTTCTCTAAGGAGTTTATCCATTTCTCAGCTACTAATGGATTTGTACCCCCATTAAATGTTGGTGGTTGTTGCCTCATGAAGTGGTCTAACATTGATCCTCCAAGTTGCGGATCAGGGTGCTCCATACGAGTAAGGTTATTATTCATAACCTGAGTGAGTTGTCCCAGTATGGTAATAAGTTGATCAACACCGGTTGTATCTCCAGATCCACAATAATTATCTTGAGCAGGAGGGAAATCCCTACATGGAGTGCGTGCATTGATACATTTTCCATTCCTTCCACTAGGCGCCATTTCTAAACAATGGCATAAACTAGATTAGTTTATGAAATAAAATACTTAATTCCATATTTGTAAAACACTTTACATAAATTGAACTATTTATGGATATAATCCATAATCATAAAAAGAAATGTTTTCTTTGAGGAAGAATATACTCATAACCCTTCATAGTGGTTTGTAAAGAAAATGAGAATTATCCTAAGCATATCCCCCGGGAGTGTCGTAACCAAGAGTGCAGCAAGGCCCGTTGTCGTGCACCAGTTCTCGTTCGAGTCTAGCTCAAAGCGGTGTTTTCGGGTTTTACCCCTAGGTACATCTGTGCAAGAGCAGCCTCTTCCTGCTCGTATCCAGACATGGATGTATTTCTCGGAAAACTCACAAAATCTCTATAATACCAAAATTCTAGGAAGTTCTTCTATACTAATCCTTAAAGTCTATCTTCGGGCTATGTGCTCTAATCAGAGTTTATCTAAATCTAGCTTCCAAGGTTAGTACTAAACTGCCTCTGATACCAACTATAATGCCCCGACCCCAGCTACCCCGAGCCGGTGCGTTACTTCGTAACATTGGCATGATCACAAAAGATCAAGTCTCGAAAGACCGATTAGTTTAGTAGCCTTGGAAACACTAGATACATTCATAAGTCTTACATTACATCATAAAGTGAAAAACTAATAACAAAGTCTTCATAGTCCACACTCATATCCTCTTCTGGCTATCCCTGCAGGTCATTCCTAAAATACTTCTTCACATCCTGGAAAATATTAAAACATTGAAAGGGGTGAGCTCAGATGCTCAGTAAGGATAACAACATAGCGGAAGCTTTCATAAATAAACATTAACATTTAAGGAAATGTATAACTAAAACAAAAGCCTTTTAAACATGAAATTTAGAATAATATGGCAAAAGTAAAATGAAATAATGCCATTTACTTACTCACATGGATATTCTACTAGTCGAATAATCACATGAAATATCATTAACCACTTTCATAATGATGGAATGCATAATGCTAGACTATCATAACCACGTAGCCAAGGCCTCGTGCCAAGACCACAAATAAGATTTTGTCAAGGCCTCGTGCCAAGACACTAGTTTGTCTCATGAGACCTGCCGATGCATCGAGGAGCTATAGCAGGCTCCACCCGTCACCTATTAAGTCCAATTCATTCCTCATATGAATAGGTTTAAACATATCATAAACCATAACATAATCGTGTCACATAAAACATGCATAAAGGAAACATAACATTTCCACATTTCAATCACAAGATATCAATACAACACATTGATATAATAAAAATGCTTTCAAAACCATTTTCAATACCAAAATAAAAGAAAAGTATAACATGGTATTTATTTTTCATTAAAAAAAGTATGGCTTGTAGAGGAAGCCGAAACTCAAATAATGGTCACGGCGGTGGAGAAGTCATTGTCGCCGCATATGTACGAAAAGAAAAACATTCCCTTTTTTTCGTTTAGTAAAACGCTTCGTATAAAAAAGATTCCTTTTGAATAAACGTAAAAGTAAAAGGGGTTTATACACCGTATAAAAGAAAATTGTGTATAAAACCAAATATTCCTCAATGAAAGGAGATTGAGACGAAGTCCTTAAAAAGATAATTTTTAAAATAAAATAGATCTATTATGTGTATTCACTATAGGTACACATAAAGAATTAAAAATACAAAATAGGACATAATAATATCATGACATAATTTGAAAGTAGGAGATTAACCCAAAGAATGGAAGTTGGGTTAAGAAATTCCCTTACCTTGTGTCTTGTCCTGACTCGACCATTATTTAACCTCCTGAATAATAAACTAGAGTTAATTTATATTTACTTAAGAACCTTTTTCATGTTCATTATTCCTTTTATATCCCTTATTACCATGTTATGAACATTATGTAATTATTAAAGTTTATAACGGTCATTTTGTCGATCTTAGGTACTTGAGTCAAAAATAAAATTCTTATAATTACAAGTTGTTCATGTGGTGATATATCCATTATATCCAGAATTATATTAATGATATAGATATCATATATCTCATATATATCCAGTATATACATGCATTTATAATATTCCATAACGTTTAGAGGTAAGAAATGAAATGCACCATTCATGGAGACGGTAAGTCGTACGTACGCATGAACGCTACTTTCATTTCTATTTCGTATTTAATGAAATAATAATGATATAAAGTTATATTATAATTCCAGTATAAAATCATATATAATATCATTTAATCCATCCTTTATACATCCCACATATGGTATTAACGATTCAAATCACTTTGAGGTGGCGGTAGTCCGCACTTCCTAAAATGAAAATATCACGTTTACCCATAATGGAAATAATAAAGGTATGAAATAAATGAAAAATACAGAACCTTAAGTAAAACATAAACATATTATATATCATTTATAAATAGAGTAACATCTTAATTGCCACCTTTGAAGGTGTTTTATGAGTGTTGAACAATCATCGTTTCGTGAGGCAGAAATTCGCCATCCACAGAAACAGTATGTTCTTTAACCATTAGATGTAGGTGTGTGTAAGTGTAGCTCTAATACTTCTTATAAAAACATCCTAGTATATTGAGGATACTGGTGTTGTTACAAAAGAAATGAATAAAAAGTGTTTAGGGGGTTGGAGAAGAAAAATAATACAAAACAACATTAGAGAAGACATTACCTCAAAACCGGGTAACTCTTTTTGATTTGAGCCAAAGGCTTCCTTGGGAAGAGTTCTGCCCAAAGTGAGGATTCTAGGAGTAATAGGGGGAAGTTGGGAGATTATTTGGGCAGAGTTTGGCCGAGCCAAATGTATTGAAAGTGTGAATGAGGTGGTAGAGGTGGGGGCCTTTTATAAGAGGAGAGGAGGGGCACTCTTGGAAAGTAAGGAAATTTTACATTATTATACAATGCTTTTCGGATTCTAAAGGTCCCAAAATTATATAATTAGAGGATAAGGTGATAAGGGTTCGAAATATACCCATAAAATAGTCTTTGGACAAGTGTAAGACTTGGATTTTACATTATCTTTTCATTTTATTAAAATCGTTCAATAATGAGGTCATCACTGCATCATAATGATGTCATAAATAATTTAATTTATTTAATGTCTAAAAATTATAAGAAAAGTACTATGATATAGGAAATATTTTTATATTTCCAATGACTATTTATAGTAAAAAATATGACTTGTATAACCCCATGAAAAAATTGTTTTAGTAAAACATTTCATGTTTGTGCCATTTTTTACTTTAACATTAAATAAAAGGTATTTATGTCATTTTCCAACTAAAGTGGCTCCATGGGGTCCCCAAGTTGACCCATGTATTGTCTTGTTCGGACATGGAACATCCAATGAGGGTAGGACATGTGTCAAGCTCATCTCATATTATTAAAACATTATTTTTACCTTAAACTACACTAATTACCTCTAATCGCGATTAAGAACTTAAAAGTTACTATTCACTAAAAATTATTTTAATCTCATTGAACCACATTTTACTTCTTAATTACAACCATGTATGTTGGATTTTTGAAAATCAAAATACAGAAGTAGTAATATTTCATTTAAACGAAAAATCAGTTATTTAACTACCACTTAGTGGTTTCACTATTCATAAAAAATTGAAGTTTTTCAGAACAATGCCAAAATTTCACCCTAAGATATAATTGATATTCCGAATTCAAAAATGATGTCTATTTTACAAAATTACAAAAAAATAAGTTGCATTAATTAATTTTATAATTAATTCCCGCTTTCACAACAAATAGCGTGTTTTTAAGAAACAATTTATATCAAAAGATTGACAATTGTTTATGTCCAATTTCAATGTTAAATTAATTCTAATGACCACCATTAGATAAAATGGTAAAAATATATTCTAATTATACTTTAAAACCACTAAATAGTATAATTTATCACTATAAATTATTTTGATTAAAAAAGTTGTTTTTAAGTATTTTTCACTATTCATAAAAAATTAGAAGTTCTCAGAAAAATACCAAAAATTCAACATAGGCTAATTTCGATATTCCGAATCCAAAAATGAAGTCCATTTTGAAATATAAAATTTCTATAATTTTAAAAAGTGGTTATTACTATTCATAACGGCTACTTTGATTAGTCGCGGTGTTTTAGAACTCGAAGTTGCGTACAATGCAAGCTATTGCATTATTGAATGAGAAGCGTATCATGGAAGCTCGGGGTGCTACAATGAAAATGTAACTCTTGTATGCATTCACATTTGAGGCTCCCAACCATCCATGATTGAGAATTTCATTAACATTATTAAGACCAATCATGTCAGTAATGACCTCTGCATACATTTTTTCTTTATATTAAATGTAGGACATATTTTTATCATGAAACGTTGTATCTATATGAACTTGGAATGTTAATAAATATGACAGTTCAATTGGCGGGGAAAAGGTGTAACATCCCAACCTGAACCATTGGGTTTAGTCAGAGTTCCACCTGACCTCATGTGTGCCTCCTCGTATGCAAGAGGATGCCTACTGGCAGAGAGGATCTAAATCCCTCAGTGGGGAGACTATACTCTCAATATCATGTCATAACAAAAAATAATAAAAACATATAATAAATAAATAGAGTAAAATGTGGAAACTAAGGGATGAAATACATGTCATACAATGATAAACAACGGGCTCCTAATGAGGTAATCCAATCTAGAGTATAAGTGTAGAAGGTAAATAAATAATAAACAAAACTGTAGTAATCCCTAGAGTCTAGCCCGATCCCGCCTCTAGTTCCATGCTCCATGACTCGACCATCTGCCACGAGCCCCTTTCCCTTGCTCGGATCCCTACACATTAAATCTATAAGCATGTTGAAATGCCCAAGTAGGGTGTTAGTACAAGACTCGATAGGACACTATCAATGTGTCCTTAATTGATGTTTTCAAGTATAAAAAGTGTATTTTAAGATAATAATAGAGTGTAACAATAATAATAACATACAATCCAAACTAAGCGGTTATGTGCTAACCAAACAGCTACAAACCCCCAGTTGTACCTGCTCAATTGCCATGCCGAAAGGATAATCATGGAAAGTCAAAGTGTGCAAGAGAAAAACACTAGGATCACAACATATCTCCAAGTAGTCTCAAAGAATCAGGTCAGATTAGACCCCAATACCATTGTATCCCAGCCCCATCATGGGTCAGGACTTTAGACCGATGTACCCTGCCTATATATGTCGTGGGACAGGCCCCCATGCCATCATTCCCTTAATGCAATGCCTTAGGTTAGGCCCCCAGATCTTCATACCCCTAATGCGATACCTCAGGCCAGGACCTCAAACTATCATTCCCTTACAATGTGCTTAGGTCCATCATCATCATCATCGACGTAAGTCATGCACACCCCCCTTTAAGGGATAAACAATAGATGGAAGCCCACATGTGTCAAGTACCAATAACAACCTCCAAGGCATGGTAACACACATAATAGGGTAGAGAATATGATGCAGCCATTACATAACATCATGTGAAAATAGGAACAATACCTAGCAACATGTGATCATAATCAAACATGGCAACGAGCTAATCTAGGAATACTCATGGAATCAATATCACAATGGGTCTCATGGTCTACACACACACCCACATGAGATCACAAACAAGCATGGTTATCAGTTTTTCCAACACACAAATTACAACATGGAAACATGTGTAAACAAGATCCCCAAAAGGTAAGGAACTTCCTACCTCAAATCCACTGACATCAAAATCAATGATAAACTATCCTATGTGGTTTTAAAGATGGAGTGAAAACCTCTATAGCTTAGAACACCTCCTTCCAGGCCTCATTATTGTAGTTGTTGGTAAAACAATTCTAAATGTCCATCAAGGATCCCTAGAACCAAAACCAACTATTTTATTTATAAATGATATAAAATACCACATACGATAATGATTCTCTCTCTTGGATAATTTCTTAATCATAAAAAAACATCGATGCATGTGATATGAATTCCTCCCTCAACGAATAATTATAAAACCACATGTGATAATACTCTATTTATTTATAATAATATGTATATAATAATAATTTTATTATTATTCCTTAATATTCCTAGATGATAATCCTTTTATCATATTTAATAAACTAGGGTAAATATTATTTTTTATCATTATTTAAATGATTTCCAGTTTATTTTTATATTAAAATTATTTATCCACAATTTCTATAAGTCTTCAGGATAATTCATTTTTCAAAAGCACATTAAAATGAATACCTAGAAATTCCCTCCCTTGTTATGAAATAAAAACAGTGGAAGAGGGAGAGAAATTTCAAGGTATTCCTTTTTATGTGCTTTTTAAAATTGAGTTCTCCTGAAGCCTTCTAGAAATTGGGGATAAATAATTCCTAGACAATAATAACTGGAAATCATTCAAAGAACGATAAAATAATATCTACCTTGATTTATTAAAGATGATAAAAGGATTATCATCTTGAAATATAAAGGAATAATAATAAAAGGATTATCATATTCATATTATTATAAAGAAATAGAGTATTATTTAATTTAGTTTTATTATTATTCATTGAAGGAGGAATTACTAGTACATGCTTTGGATTTTCTTTTGATAATTTGGTTATCTAGGAGAGAAAATTAGTTATCACATATGTTATTTTATTTACTTTGGAAATAAAATAGCTAGTTCTGGTTTTATAGATATTTGAATAAAGTTATAACACCCCAAGATTTTAAAAGATTTTTTTTGAAATCATATATGACATGAAACACCGATCTTAAACAACCCATGCAATATATTTCTTTAAATTTAATCTCTTCAATAGCTTACAAAACACATAATCCCAAGTCAAAATGAACCGTAATATAATATACCATTATAACCTAACCCTTAAATTAGAGGGAATGAAAAGCACTAAATAAATTATTAAAATTATGGTTATCTATTGATTTTAAATAAAATAATAATTGTTTAAAATAAAAAGAAACATTTTCTAAAAAACTGTATTTTTTCTAAAAGCCGGTTTAGTTATGCTTTGTGCACATAAGTTAAATTTATATATTTTTTTACCAATTTTATAAAATTTATTTATTAAAATTAACTTAATTTTTGAAATCAATATATCGAAATTATCTTAGGGTTAATTTTTTATATTTTTCTAATATATTTCATTTTGTGATAAATAATGAAAAATACTGAATTTTAAATGAATTTTTTTTTCATTTAAATTATTTATAAAGTTAAGCTATAATTTAAATTAGTTTTAAAGTTAAATTAGTTAAATTATATATCAATTAATCAAAATTACATCATTGGAATATTTTTAATATTTAATTTTTATATAAAAACTTTGTAAACTTTTGAACATTTCTCGTTGAAAACCCACTTTCTCATCGCATCTACGGGATTAATTTTAAATTAAATTTTACCACTTATGTAAATGAAATTTTAAATAATGGATTAAATATTTTTAATAATCATTATTTATATTATCTAATAAGGTCAAATTAATTTTTGATCAAAATGAATAGTGAAAACAATAAATATTATTTACAATGGTTAAGGTAAAAATGGATTTACTGAGGGTTAAACTAAAAATATAAGGGTTAAAATGACTTAAAAACTTATATAAAACTATTTTAGGACCATATTTACACCCTATAATGTCCAATTATTAATAATACTCAATTTTTTACCCTTTTTTCATCTGAAGAACGTGGTTACACCTTTTTATTTTAAAAAAAATACAAGTGTACCACTTGCCTCACTTATAAAAAGCCACCCACTATACTCTCTTATTCACACCTTAAAACACTATTGTTTCTACCAATAACTAACCAAATAAGTTCCCAACTTTTATAATATAATCTTATAAACCTTAGTTTTTTCAAAAAGTAAACCTTGGAAGGATTTTGGTACAAACTTAAGGAGGTTACCCAAAGAAGAGGTAACGTTCTTCATCAAGTATTTTTATTTTATTTCTTCCTCCACATCATTAAATTATTATTAAACCATGGTGATATAATAACCTAAATATCTTCTATATACTTATATATTGTTATCTTAAGGTAATTATCTAGAACTAACCCCACTTCCATCAAATGGGTTACAAAATCATCATTCGTGTGTACGATGGACTATCACCTCACAAACCGATGTCATTCATTTTTCCATAACCAACTCTCATGAATGGGAATGATGATGGATATAAAGTATATATATATAATATTTATAACATAATTATAATTATGGAGTAATTATATCATATGTAACTTTTTTACTTTCCATTATATAGGGGATACAATAATGTCGCTCTTGTGTACGACGGACTACCGCCTCGTGAAGCGATGTGATTCATTTTTCACTAACGCTTTACATGGAAGGTAATAAGGATAAAGTTAATGAATAAATGTGATATAAATGAAATAATTATTATATTATTGGAATATTTATCATTATAAAAATATAATGTATCATTTTATTTCTTACACTAAAAAATGATAACGTCGTTTGTGTACGTGTGAACTACCACTTTCACGAAGCAATGTGAATCTATTTTCATCACCACACCACATGGATGATATATATATGTATATTTAAAGAAATAATATATTATATATGATATTATGATCATTATATAAAGGTAACATATTAGTTACCTTATTTTTATAATGATCATTGAAAAATGGGAATGTTACTCATACATACACACGACCTATCATCTCCATGATTGTAACAAAGTTCATTTTTCATAATTATATTTAATTATTAGTTTTAAAAGTATAATTTATTTATAAAAATTATAATTATGTCATGGATATTTTTCTATAGATTATGTAACTACATAACATATGCAATAACTGGATCTTTCATGACATAACACCCATGAGAAAACAAGGCAATTAATAACCAAAACATTAAAAATAATGAAAGATTATTAACAGATGGGTGATAAAATATTATAAAAGGATAATATATGATATTATAAATATTAATGTAGTTATATTAAAATTTAATAACTTGTTTAAAATCACTATACATGATATTAAATCATGTTGAACCAAAAGGAAGCGCGAGGTAAGGGACTTCATCTCAATTTCCCTTCATTGAGGCATATTGTAATGTTATGAACCTAATTTATTTTATATGATGTATATACTTAAACTTTTACATGTAATATAATTATTACTTAATAATTAATTTTATTTTAATTTTAAATTTGAATTATTTTATCCAAGGTGATTTGACTTAACAGTTACCAAGTGGTAAGGGATTTCATAACTCAATTTCTTTTCATTGGGTTATATTACTTCTTTGTTGTATTTGATATTATAAGATTATGTGTGTAATGGAGTATGATTATCTTATGTTTTATTTACACTTGTTTCATGTGGATTTTCATTTGATACACATAATAGATTCATTGATTAATTCTCACTTCAACATTAAGATCTTTGCATGGGTTTATTTCATAATCTCATTTTAATTGGCATTATTTGGACTTGAATTTACATTGAAGGAAATTATTTGACAATTTTTAAATAAAAAATTTAATTTAATTATCCTATATCTATTAATTAACTTATTCAAGTTATAGTACCATTTTATCACTCTTTGGTACTTAAAATGATTGAGAAAATATTTTAATAAAATCTGACTTCATTTCTCTATTCAGTCGGAAATTTTTTTCTTTCAAAACCATGTTTTCTAAAAATGTTTCTAACCCTTTAACATATGATTTATTAAATAAATTTCTGACCATTTTTAATTTTAAAAAAATGTTTTTAAATTAATATTCTTTTTGTTTTCAAAACAAGTCCATTTTTATTTTACCTAAAAAGTAAAAGGAATATTTGTTTTGATGTGTACGACATGTACACAATTTCCTACCATCATGACCACTAAATGATTTAAAAATTATTTTATAATTTTCAATGGTTATTTTTAAAATATTTTGTGAACTTTTAGTTTAAAAAAATATATATTTTCAATGTGAAAAAGATATTTTCTTTAGAAATGTTTTAAAAGATATTTTTATAGTATTTCTATTCATCAACGACAACAACCCATTATTTTACTTATACTTCACCATGGGTATGTTTTATTGATACCATTCTTATTCTTTCCATGGATGGTTTATGATCATTTTGATTAAGGACACTATTTAAATTCACTTTCTTGATTCATTTTTGTAGTAATTAACTTTCCCTTGAAATATTCACTTGCTTGTGATTGTTGGACATTAAATTTTCCCTAAATATACATATTATTTATCATATATATGATTATTTCTTAAACCATATATAATTTATACATATGATTTTCTACATTGAAAGTTATTTGTTTATATGTGGAAATATTGATATATCTTTATTTGATAAGTCTATTTCATGCATATATTTTAGAGTGTTTTAATGTTTTGATTTATGTATTTAATTGATTAATCTTGAAAATTTTGGAATGATTTGAGAAGTTTTATGCTATTATGGAAGGAATAATAGATTAATGAAAAAGGAATGAAAAGATGAGAATTTCACGGTGCATCACTATATTTTTGAAGATGGAGAAAGCTAGAAAACTATACAATGACCAATTTTATGTCATGTAATGAAATTAAACATCGTGAATTTTTCAAAAGTAATTAGTCATACAGGAAAAGTCATGACTTCATTCACGCTATGAAAGACCATTACACGCTGTGTAACTAGATTACACAACATGACTTTTTCAAGACATGTTTTTGGATAAGATTACACTGAGATTCATGACATCTAAAAATCGAGGGATTACAATTCATGTAACACAGTTACATTTCATGATGAAGGAAGGATGAAGAAAAATAAATGCAGATGTAGCCTAGGTGTTGACCAATTTTCCTATAAATACACCCCTCAACCGCCCTTCTAAGAAAGTCTGGGGATGGAGGAGTTCAATCAACATTGCATGGAGGAGACATATGCATGGAGTGATGATTCAGAGCTCTGCTTCACCACCATTCTTCACCTCCATTATTCTTTGGGTACCCATGCTGCTCATTCTCATCATGACTAGCATGAACGAGTAGTTTTATTTGTGTCGGGTGATGTGATTGAAGGGGGAGTTATACTTAGGGATTGTTTCATTTTATTATTCATGTTTTGGATTACTACAACACTGTTTATTCAATTCAAATTCATCTTCTTTTCATATTTCATGACTATTGTATGTGATTTGAGGTGTTTTATATTATTGAATCAATTAATAGCCTTAGTTTTTATATTAAAATTATGAAATATAGGTCGGTTATGTTTAAATAAGGTTTTTGGGTTTCCTGGTTTTGTGATTAAATTTAGCAGATGACCATTCCAATGGTGTAATCATAGAATTAGTGCAGGGTACCCATACCAAGGATCCCTAGTGAACCAATTCCAACACCAAACCTAAATAAATCCACAATAAATTAAATACCTATCATACGAACCAAAAATCACTGAACCTTTCATGCCTCTATCTAGATTTAAAACTCAATCCTTGCTGCTGATCTTTCTCTTTTCTCAAAAAAAATAAAACAATTTGTCTTTTGATTTCTTTAATTAATTCAGAACATATGATCTGTCTTTGTGGGTTTGATACTCAGACTTTCTAGATACTACATTTTTAGTTAGGTTGTCTGAGTTTATTAAATTATTAAATTTTTTTAGCCCCATATGAATTAACGACACCCTATGGGCTATCAAAATTTTGGCTCCATTTTCAGGTACAATTGTCACTATGTTAAAGTTAATTAGAAATCTTGATAATTGTTTTTATTTTAATTCGTTGTTTTATACTTGGTCTTTTCATGTCATTATTTCAGGTACTAATCCATTGCACGACTATTCCACTCATGGGAAGGGAAAAATTGAAGATCATTCATTTGACCCAAATCTAGAAAAGACTTTTCTCAAGAAAAGTAAAGAGAAAGAGGAAGATAATAAATAATAGAACATCATGGATGGAAGAGGAAATTTGAAGGATCTAACCATGATCTAGGCCAGAGAGTCAGACCATAGGTCTAAGGAAGGAATCCAGGGGGTAAGTGCTGATCAATTATAGAAGGACCTCAAACATGGTAGTCAATTTAAGAATTATCATACCCCCACCAATGCTCAACACTTTGAGATCAATACATTAGTCATTAAAATGGTCACACATTCATTGCAATTCATCGGGATAATTCATGAAGACCATAACTCATACATCATAAGTTTCTTGGAGATATGTGACACATTCCAATTTTAGAACATCATAAATGATTTTGTAAGACTATGCTTGTTCATATTCTCATTGAAGAAAAAATCATGGGAGTGGATCCAAAGTATTCCTCTATATTCAATCACCACATGGGAGGATCTGGTAAGGAAGTTTTTAATAAGGCTTTTCCCACTCTCAAAATCAATGGATCTGCAGGTAAGTATTTTAAATTTTGAGAAATTAAATGGAGAATCATTATGTTGTTAATGGGAATGATTCAAAGGGTTAATAAGATAACTTCCTCATCATGAAATTGAAATTTAGTAATTAATTCAAAAATTTTATAAAATATTATCATAGGTAAATCATTTCATCATTGATGTTGCAGGAGGTTTGATTATGCGAAATTCACCAGAGGAGAGATATGAGTTGTTGAATGAGATACCTATAATTTTTTTTTAAAGGAATCTCGAAGAAGGGTGAACATAAGGAATACACATGGTAAACAATAGCTAGATTACCACCCAAATGAATTTCATTTCAAAGAAAGTGGATGTGATGATGGCCAATCAAAATCCCTAAAGTAATTATTGTTCTAATGGCCCGAAGGTCTTCTTTTTTTATTTTTTTATGGATAATCCCCCTTTTAAGGGTTTAAGGGGAACCTGTACATGACCCGTAGGCCCAAGGAACAAGGCCCGACTGACCCGCAATGCATGACCCGAAGGCCCAGAGGAATACCATGCCCAATACAAGACCCGTAAGTATTGCGAAGATGTGAATTATTTAGATTTTAATCATAAAAATTATATATAGGAATGGATGCCAAAACAAACACAATATAAAAATCAAAATCAAGGCCAAGGATTTCAACTGAGACAACAAGGTTTTCAACCTCTACCCCAAGGGCCAACATTGACCAATCAAGTCCATTCAATGGAGGAGACTCTTTCAACTTTTATGACAACAAGAGATGAACATAAAGATTTGAAAACATACTCAAGTGATCAAGGAACTCCAATCAGGGAATTAAGAAATGACTCACAAAACTAACAAGATTCAATGAATAACTTGAAATGTAAAGTTAGTCAGATTGATGAGAAACTCAAGGAAAGGCCTATATGAGTACTTCCAAGATGTCTAGAACAATATCCCCATGCAAATGTAAAATCCATATTTCTTAAAATTTGAAAGAAAAAAAAGGAAGTGTCATAGAATTTTTAGGAAATTATAAAGAACCAATTGAAACAAGTAATGAAAAGAGAAGACAAGACAAGACAAATAATGAAGAAGAAACACCACCATAATACCAAACACAATTACCATTTCTATATCGGGTGAAGTAGGTGAATATTGAATAAATAAAACTTAAGTTTTTAGAGATGTTTAAGAAGATACACCTCAACATCCCATTTTATAAGGTAATTGAAAAAATTTATTTCTATGCAATGTTAATGAAGGAATTGGGGACAAAAAAAATAACCTTAATGAATTAGCCACCATTCCACTGGTATGAGAAATTTTAGCAGTAATGTAAATCATCCTACCAAAGAACCAGAGAGATCTAAGCAGTTTTTCCATTCCAATTACTATTGTTACTAATGATTTTGGTAGTGCTTTATGTGATTTAGGTACCAGTGTAAATATAATGTTATATACAACATTCAAGATCCTGTGATTGAAGGATATGCAACCAACTCAGGTTATGATTCAACTAGAATATTCAATAGTGATGCATCCTCAAGTACTACTTGAAGATGTCATCATCAAAGTAGACAAGTTCTATTTTCTGTCGTATTTTCTAGTGATGGATATGGAAGAAGAAAATATCCCAATAATCTTGGGAAGACCGTTCCTAGCTATGGGAAGGGAACATGTTGATGTTCACAATGGATAGATGAGTTTGAGAGTTGGAGGATTAAAAGTGAAGTTCAATATGCACCGAGAAATATAGAAATCAGATGAAACAATTGATGACTTATCAAAAGACAATTTACTGAAATCAGAGGACATTGTTATCCATGGAAGAAGATCCGATGTAGCTGTAGTAGAGACTAAAGAAGAAAGTATGAAAAATATGAAGAAAGGTAAAAATTGGTTGAAAAAAGCTTAATATAGTGGAATAACATTCATTCAAGAAGAATTCAAATAAGGAGAACAAGTTTGGGAAGTTAGTGAACTACCATTATATTTTTCAATAAGGTCTGAGAACTGTTAGATTGGGCCCATGGAGATAGATAAAGTTTTAATAATAGAAGTGTGAAATTAGTTTCATATAAAGGGGGAGGAACCATCTATATAGAGGAATTAAGGATTCAATATTTTTTAGATCCATATCTGGTAACCTCTTTCCCACCATCAACCACCTAGAGCTGAAGGAGGTAAGGTCGAGCCCACGATGGTAAAAAAAAGTGCTTATAGGAGGCAACCCAAGTTTTTAGTATTTTTGTTATTTTTTTAGGAGAAATACCTCATCCCTAAATATTTTTAATTTCATATTTATATCATGTGATTTAATTTGTTTATTGTTTTCAAGACCATCAAAGAAGGCATTAAGAAGAGGGAGTCAGTAGGAGAAGAAGTTGCAAAGGGAAATTGCACATTGTGAAAAGGTTCAAGCAGAACCTTTAAAACCAACATTTGAATCATAAATTTAAAAGGTGATTAAGCATTCCAAATTTGTAATTTTATATTTTATTCCCCATATTTTAATTGTTTTAGAGTTTTAAATTTCAATTACATACCTCACACTCGATTCTTATTTTACTCAACTGAAATAGGAGACATAAACTGCCTAGGACAATTACCATGCCATGTATTTAAATTTCTTTGTCAATAAATTTGAATGAGAAAAATGGAAAAAATAATTAGTAGAGATAAACATGTGGATTATGATTTAACAAATCATGATTTAGGGGAGCATTTTGATCATTGTAAATGAAATTTTTCTGATAATTTTCTATGTTTTGAATTTATGAAATTTTCATTAATTGATTTAATTATTTGTGTGCATTTCCATGAGTAGTTATCCTAACCATTCATCTCATTCCCGATACATACATTGATCCAATATTTCTAATTATTTCTATAGTATATTTCTTGTGAAACTTATGCATGTTTTATTCTATAACTTTCTTTGAATCTTATCAAATCTATAACTAAACATAATCACTTTTAAAATGATTGAGGCATTATTTTTTATTAGAACTTACCCTAAGACCCACCTTAAATTAATCCATTTTTAATCCCATTGATGCCATGAATATCATTGTTAGGAAATGATCCATGTTACAAGACTGTTTTTATCCATTCCTACATTCCTCAAAATGTTTTCATGATATTTTAAAAAATAAGTGTGGGTGAAGAACCTTATTAGGTGTAGCGAGATGAACTTTATTGAGGATATTTTTTTGGGGGATTTTTCATTATGATATGGGGAGAGGCCATAACATCTTTCATTATATTTTATTATTCATCTCTCTTTCTAAAAAAATGAAAAAAGAAAATTGAAAATAAAAAAAAAAAGAAAAAAATTGGGTTTTGTTTTGAGAGGATAAAAAATCACAATTTTCCAAACCAATGATCATTTGATCGTATGTGATTAGGTGATGGATTCGAGATTTGTCTCGAGCATAAATTTAGAAAAATAATAAAAAAAGGGAAAGATAAAAGAGAAAGGGAGGTTGATTCATTCATTGTGATTAGATTTATTATGAGCCCACTTTGAGCTTTTTGGGGAAGAGAGAAATCACATATATAAAGGGAGGCTTTCATTGAGATGATCTGTTAATATCATGAAAAATGATTTAGATTCAATATTCCTTTTTGAGATTTAATTTTTACATCGTTTACCTACCTACCCTAAAGTCTTAGAGTCATTTTATCCATAAAAATGAATCCCTCATGATTAATTATGGTCTCTATCTTTACGTGGTGGAGATGTTAGATACTTTTCAAGCCCATGGTAAGTAACATGTTTTTGAGGTATGTGA
The DNA here is from genome assembly GCA_963277665.1 of Viscum album. NCBI lineage: Eukaryota > Viridiplantae > Streptophyta > Magnoliopsida > Santalales > Viscaceae > Viscum > Viscum album. The sequence continues at coordinate 183,125,238 of OY728159.1, forward strand.
TGAATTATATTTTCATTTGTACCCTGATTATGAGTGGAAAAATTCATGTGAGGTAAATTAAAAGTGGCATTTATACTAATAATGAATTTAAAAATAAATATTGATGAATGAAGAAACTTGGATATTAAAAAAGAGGAAAAGTAAAATACTTGATTAGTTTGTTTCTTTAAAAAGTGAGGCATTGATAAATTTTTCTATGTAATGCTCAAAAATTTTATTTTCTATTTGATCAATTGATTTTACTAAAATTTAATTTGAAGCATGGTAAGGTGAATGTCCTTTATAGTATGTTGAGATTCCATCCTTGAGAACAAGTATGAATTCAAGTGTGGGGGTATTTGATAAGTCTATTTCATGCATACATTTTAGAGTGTTTTAATGATTTGATTTATGTATTTAATTGATTAATATTCCCAATTTTGGAATGATTTGAGTTGTTTTATAATTTTTATGATAGGAACAACATAATTATGAAAAAGGAATTAAAAGAGGAGAATTTTGTGGCATGGCATCGGATTTTTGAAGATGGAGAAAGCTGTAAAACTGTACAAAGACCAATTTCACATCATGTAATGAAATTACACATCATGACCTTTTCAAAAGTAATCATCCACATAAGAAAATTCATGAATTAATTCATGATTTGAAAGTCCATTACACATCATGCAACTATATTACGTGATGTGACTTATTTTGTGACATGTTTTTGGACAAGATTATTCCAAGATTCGTGACGTTTGAAAATCGAGGGATTACACATTGTGTAACCTAGTTACACATCATGATGAAGGTGGGATGAAAAAAATAATTGCAAACATATATGAGGTGTTGACCAAGTTTCCTATAAATATACCCCTCAGTCTCCCTTTCAAGACAGTATGGGACAAGAGGAGTCTAAGCAACGCCGCACGGAAGAGATGCATGCATAGAGTGATGATATGAATCTCTGCTTCACCACCATTCTTTACCTCCATTCTTATTTGGGTACCCATTCTACTAATTCTCATCATTCCTAGAATTATCTAGTAGTTTTATTAGTGTTGGGAGATGTGATTGAAGGGGAGTGTTTCTTAGGGATTGTTTCATTTTATTATTCATGTTTCAGATTATTGTAACACCATTTATTCAATTCCAATTCATCTTATTTTCATATTGCATGGATATTATATGCAATTTGAGGTGTTTTATATTATTTAATAAATTAATCTACTTATTTTTCATATTAAAATTATGAAATATAGGTTGGTTATGTTTAAATAAGGTTTTGGGTTTCCTGGTTTTGAGATTGCATTTAGTAGATGACCATTCCAACGGTGCAATCAAAAAATTAGTGTAGGGTACCAGACCAAGCATCCTTGATGACCCAATTCTAACACTAAACCTAAATAAATCCATAATAAATTAAATCCATAGTGCATTAATATAAAATCACTGAACCTATCATGCCTCTATCTTGATTTAAAACCCAATCCTTGCTGCTACTCTTTCTCTTTTCTCAAAAAATCAAAAAATTTCACTTTTGATTTCTGTAATTAATTTAGAACATATGATCCATCCCCATGGTTTCAGCACTTGGACTTTCTAGATACTAAATTTTTAGTTAGGTTTTCTTATTTTATTAAATTATTTAATTTTTATATCCTCGAAAGAATTGACGACACCCTTTGGACTATTAGTATTCTTTACTCGATATAGATATTTGATGATAAGAAACATTGTTCATGAATTACAGAGATTATTCAATATATGAGGAATGATTTGAAAATATTGGGATGTGTGGGGTCTAGAATTATATATAACCTCAATTCATTGGTAGTCTCATTAGGTGAATTAGTAAGCTAGCATTAAATGAGTTTGAGCCTATAGTTTAAACCGTTTTGTGAAAGGTCTCGATGGTAGAGGTATCATGATTCCTGATATCATGAAATATAATAGTTAATTATTTCCTTAATTAATAATTCATTTATTATTATCCATTATATTTTCCCAATGATGTTATCTCTCAATGAATTTAATTATCTAGTTCTTATTTTAATGGCATTTGTGTTCAGTTGTTAACTTTTCCGTATTGATTTAGACTTATTTATTCATGATAGGTAAGTTATTAATTAAATGGAATGTGTATTCAGTTATTTACATTGACATATTTAGTATTACTTATTGATTAATGATATATTTCATTGTACTTAACCCTTAATAATCATTTGAACTCACTCTTATTTTGTTTCCTTTCCCTAGTATTCTATGAAGTGTACTATGATTGATGTACAAGGATATGCTAGAGGGAATAATGTTATTCTCAAAAAACAAATATTTTGTAGTTTTTGTTTTCAAATGTAATGAAAGAATCAAGTATGTATCTAGTTTACTAAGAATATTAAACTATTAGGTAATTCTGGATGTGATTCTGTGTATCTTATGTTAATGTAATAAAAAAGACACTAGCTCCAGGCTACCAGGGTTGGGGTCAATACAGTTGGTATCAAAGGAAGTTTTATAGAAATATTGGGAAATATATTTAGAATAATATAAATTAGGGATCATAAATCTATGATAGTATTTGAGGATAAGTATAGAATAACATCATAATGTTTTTATAAGGTAGATATTATGTTGTTTTTCCTTAAAAGACATCCCTTCATGGATACTACAAGTGGACATAGTTCTAGAACAAACGTACTTGGGGGTAATAACTCCAGAAAGGACACATTGATATTTACTTGATCATCACCTTGTGCACAACATTGGGCCTCACTGTACACCTATTTTGACACTCCCGGGAGATATTCTTAGGATAATTCACATTTTATTTACAAACCGTTATGAAGGATTTGAATAGATGATGAAAATGAATGACCTAGGCTAAAACTAAGGCATCTTATATTAAAAAATGGTTTCATGATTTAAACATCCTATAAACGATTATATGGTTTTACCACTATGATTATTATGACTCACACTATGATTTTTGGTTTTAGTAAATGGATGGAACTTGAAGGAACCATGTTAAAATTTAACATGAAAGATAATGTGGTGACTATAAGAAATAAAATGGGATGATGATAAGAGTGAAAGATATCATTATTATTAATAATCAATTATCCTAAAATATTATTAACAATATATACCTTAACCAACTCTCAAACTCACCAAAGAAGAGAATGATGGAGTTCACTAAGAGTTTGAGTGGTGAAGACTATGAATGAAAAATGGATTGATTTCCATCATATGAGAAATGTGGAAAGAGACACCCAAGAATGTGTCTCAATGGAATGGGAAAATTATTTATGTGTGGAAAGTAAGGGCATAAAGAAATTAATTAATGAGTAAAAATAAAGAGTATTGAAGAAGGAAATAAATCTCATCCTAGGTATCCATTTATAGTTCATTGTATTAAATGTGGGGAACCTGGGCATTATTTGAGTCAATTCCATCTTATAAAAGTTAAACCATAGACCAAGGAAGGACCTATGTGGAAATAAAACAAATTATGTATTTATGTATTGGGATTGAAAAAATTAAATTGAATAAGTATTTTTACCAATTGTATTTTTGTTATAAGAATCATGGAACATTTATGGATTGTGTAAAATTTCGAAAACATATATGCATTAATTAATGTAATAGTTATGGATACCATCATGGTATTATGAGTTTAAGGTTGATCATAAATTCAAAGTATTAAACACCCCTTTTTTAGTTTTTATGTGATGGGAGTCTACCAAGATTAAGGATATTTTGGCATAAATTTATGGAAAGTATATGTTTTAGTGGAAAATTTATTTGAGGAATAATTACTTTACGTTTTATAGACATAAGTTTAAAGGTATTGATAACATTTATGGTTAATATGATCATTAATGACATTATAATAATAGTCAAATAATAATATTAGACTCTTTGGAAAAAAATTTATATTTAAAAACTTAGTAAAAAGGTTATTTAATAATTAATTTTATTTTAAGGATGTCCATTATATTTTTTTGGGAATTTTATAGTATATATATTAATATAGTTTTATAAAATGGACAACCTTCATTCCTAATGACAATATGTCGCATTGGAAAAATCCATGGGGCTTGAACCCACAACTGAAGGATGATAAGGTTTTAGTACCTACCAGTAGCCTACTTGATATCCTGGTTAATATGTAATTAGTTAAATGATTTGAAAAATAAATATTAACGATGAACTGGTGGTGTTACTATTGAGTTCTACAGATTAATATAATATATTAGATAACTTATTCTAATGATATTGGTTTTGAAAAATAGTTAGAAGACATGCAAAAAGATTTATCACTATTTTCTGAATCTTAAAATCCATTAAAAGTGAATTTTAGTGCTTTAGGCATAAAAAATGAATTTTTGGATGTTCATTTCTTGGAGTAAGTGGTGAATAATAAATTGATCAAATCACAACCAAATGGTGAAATTGTTCTTATAAAATAGAAACATATCAAGTAAGTATATTTTATTATACTATTAGACAGTAAAATAATTCATAAACTTTTGAAAAGGATCTTGAAACAAATATGTTATCCTATTACATTCATAAATGATGAATCCAATGGTATTTTAAATCATCATAGATTTATGGTTTTGAGGCTCTTAACTTTCTACTAATCATTATCTTTATTGTGATCAATGACCTCTATCATTGTCTATAATTATTTATGCTTTTATTCTATGTCCATATATTCAATTTTCACCAATTTTATCATAATTATAAACCTAGTTATTTGTTATTGCATATGTAATTTTTATTTCCCTTTCTCTCTTATTAAGAATAAGTATTGTTAACCCTTTTACGATGTGAGTTTTTCAACAATGGTATTTCCAAATGTCAAACCCTTGATTATCGAGATCAAGTTTAAATTAAGAAGACACAAATTATTTAAGGTGGGGAGAATGAAAAAACTAGGATTTTAAAATAAGAACATAATTTTTGATAGTGTATGTGACACGAAACACCGAGCTTAAACAACTGATAAAATGTATTTCTTTAAATTTAATCTCTTTAACAACTCGTAAAACATGCAACCCTAAGTCAAAATAAACCATAATATTATTTAACATTATAAACTAACTATTAAATTGGTGGGAAAAAATATTACAAAATAAATTATAAAAATTATGGTTATCTATTGATTAGAAATAAAATAATAACCATTTGAATGAAAATGAAATGTTCTCTGAAAAATTGTATTTTTTCTAAAAGATGACTTAGTCACTCTTTGCACACATAATTTAAAATTAATTTTTACCACTTTTAGAAAATTTATTTTATAAAATTAAATTAATTTTTGAAACCATAATATCAAAAATTGTCTTAGGGTGATTTTTTTATATTTTTTTGTAATGTTTCATTTTTTGATGAATATTGAAAAATACTGAATTTTCATTGAAAATTATATTTTTATTAAAATTATTTTAAATTTAAATTATATTTTAAATTAGTTTTAAAGTAAAATTAGTTAAATCATGTATCAATTAATCCAATTTAATTCATTGTAATCATTTTCAAATTTAATTTTGATATAAAAACTTTGTAAACTTTTGAACATTTTCTCTTTGAAAACTCATTTTCTCATCGTGCTCATGGGATTAATTTTAAATTAATTTTTGCCAATTATATGAATAAAAATTTGAAAAATGGATTCTATATTTTTATCAGAATAATTGTTATTATATAATAATTTCAATTTAATTTTTGACAAAAATTAATAGTGAAAACAATAAAAATTATTTATCACTGCTAAGGTAAAAATGGATTTAGTAAGGGGTTAACCTAAAAAAGATAAGGGTTAAAATGATCTAAAAAATTGTATAAAATCTATTGTATGGAAATAATTAGACCCTAAATTTTATAATTATCTAGAATAATCTATTTTATACCCTTTTGAAATGTGAAAAATGCGGGTATACCTTTATCTTTTCAAAAATTACAAGTGTGCCACTCACCTAACTTATAAAAGGCCATCCACTCTCCTCTCTTATTCACACCTTAAAAACCTTTTTATTTGGGAAATAACTACCTAAATAACTTAAAAAATTACCTCATATAACCCAATAAGCCTTAGTTTAGTCATAAATATAACCTTGGAAGTATTTTGGTGCAAACCTAAGGAAGTTACTTGAGGAAGAGGTCATGTTCTTCATCAAGTATTTTAATTTTATTTCTTCCTCCACCTCATTAAATTATTATTAAACCATGATTATATAATAAAATAAATATATTAAATATAATGATATTTTTTATGTTAATGGAGTTACCTTAAACCATCCTCATTTACATCAAACGGGTTATACAATCATCATTCATGTGTACGACCGACTATAGCCTCACGAACTAATGTCATTCATTTTTTGATTACCACCTCTCATAGTTGGGTATGATGATTTATATAAAGTATTTATATGATATTTATACAATAATTACATATATGAATTCATTATACCATATATAAATTTTTTAATTTCCATTACTTAGGGGTATGACAACATCGCTCATGTGTACGGCGGACTACCGCCTTGTGCAGTGATGTGATTCATTTTTCACTAACACTTTACATGGTAGTTAATAAGGATAAATTTAATGAATAAATTTTATATAAATGAAATAATAATGATATTAATGACATATTTATCATTATTAAAAGAAAATATATCCTTTTATTTCTTATACAGAAAAAGGATAATGTCGTTCATGTATGTGTGGTTTACCGCCTTCACAAAGCGATGTGACTCTCTTTTCATCACCATACCACATGGATGATATATATAAGTATATTTAAAGAAATAATATGGTATATATGATATTATTTTCATTTTTAAAGATAAAATATTACTTAATTTCTTTCCATAATAATCATTGATAAATGGAAATGTTACCCATGCGTACGCACACTATACTGTCTCCATGATTGCAATATAGTTCATTTTTCATAACCATCTTTCATGATTGGTTTTAAAAGTATAATTGATGTATAAATATTATAATTATGTAATTATTATTATTCTATATATAATTTAAATATACAATATTCACAAAAACTAGATATTTCATAATAAAACACGCATGAGAAAATAAGGCAATTAACACCCGAAACAATGAAAATAATGAAAGATTATTAACAAATGGGTGATAAGATGTTATAGAAGGATCATATATGATATTATAAATATTAATATGATTATAGTAAAAGTTAATAAAATGTTTAAAACTAATATACAAGAGGTTAAATCATGTTTAACAAAAAATAAGCGTGGGGTAAGGGAATTCGTCTCAATTTTCCTTCATTGAGGCGTGTTGTAATTCTATGCACCTAATTTCTTTTATATTGTGAATATACTTACAATTTGACATGTAATATCCTGATTAATTAATAATTAATTTAATTTTAAGTTTCAATTTTAATTATTTCATTCAAGGGGATTTGAACTACAAGTCACCAAGCAACAAAAGATTCGATAACTTAATTTCTTTTCATTGGGTCATATTACTTCTTGATTATCTTTAATATTCTAAGATTTTGTTCATAATGAATTATTATTATCTTATGTTTTATTTAAACTTGTTTAATGTGGATTTATATTTGATACACATAATCAATTAATTTATTAATTCTCACATTAATGTTATGATCTTTTTAGGGCTATTTCACAATCTCATTTTAATCGGGATGGTTTATACTTGAATATCCATTGAAAGATATTATTTGATAATTGTTTAATAAAACATTTAACTTTATTCTAATATTTTTATTCATGAAACTTTTCAAGTAATATTACCATTTCCCACTCTTTGGTACTTAAAATGGTTGAGAAAATGTTTTAATAAAATTCAACTTCATTTCTCTCATTTTTCGGATTTTTTTTATTCCAAAAAACATTTTTTTCTAAAAAATTTTTCATAAAAGTTTTAACCCTTTTCCAAATGATTAATTAAATAAATTTTTACCCATTTTTAATTTTTAAAAAATATTTTTAAAGGAATATTCATGTCATTTTCAAAACAATTCTTATTTGAATTTTACCAAAAAAGTGAAAGGAATCTTTGTTTTAATGTGCATGACATGTACATAATTTCCTATCATCATGACCACTAAATGATTTAAATATTATTTTATAAGTTCAAAAGGTTATTTTCAAATAAAATTATTTTCAAAAAATTTTGTGAACTTTTAGTTAAAAAAATATATTTTCAAATTGAAAAGGATATTTTCCTCATGAATATTTTAAAAAATATTTTTACGGTATTCCTATTCATAAATGATAAAAAAACCTTTATTTTTATGATACTCTACTGGGGATATTTTTTATTAATACCATCCATATGATTTCCATGGATGGTTTATGATCATATTGACTAAGTAAAGTATCAACATTCAACTTCTTGATTTGTTTTTATTGTTATTAACTTTCCCTTGAAATATCACTTTCCTATTATCAATAGACATTAAACTTCCCCTAAATATCCATATTATTTATCATGGATACATTTATTTATTAAATCATATATAATTTCTAGATATGGTATTTTATATTGAAAGTTATTTTCTTATCTAGGAAAATATTAATAAATATGTATTCTTTACACGATAATGATATTTGATGATAAAGATCATTATTCATGAATTAAATTGATTCTAGGATATATGAGGAATGATTTGGATATACAGTAATGAGTGGGTCCCATAATTATATATCCCTTAATGCATCGGTAGCCTTATAATGTGAACTAATAATCTATCATTAAACGAGTTTCTACCTATAGTTTAAACTGTATTGTGAAAGATCTTGAAAGTTGAGGTTTCATGATGCTTGGGATAATGACATACAAAAATTAAGAATTTCCTTCATTAAGAATTCATCTATTATTATCCATGATATTTTCACAATTTTATTATCTCTGTATGTATTTCATTATTATTTTATTGTTTAAATGGCATGTGTGTTCATTTATTTACCTTTCTATATTAATTAAGCCTTATTTATTCATGATATCCAAGTTATTGATTAAATAGAATGTGTGTTCATTTATTTACCTTTGCATATTGATTATTATTTATTGATTCATGATATCTTCCACTGTACTTAATGCTTATTGAGAATTTGGTATCAACCTTATTTTGTTTTGTTTCCCTAGTATTACATGAAGTGTACTATGATTGATATTCAAGGATATACAAGAGGGAATAATGTTATTCTAAAAAAATATGTTGTAATTTGTGTTTTCAAATGTAATGAAAGACTCAAGTATGTATATAGTTTACCAATACTACTAAACTATTTAGAACTTCAGGATATGATTCCTTGTATCTTATTCCAATATAATATTCACTTTCAATAGGCTTATTATGCTCAGTGGTCATCCCCATACTATAGTTTTGATAATAAATAAACATCACCCTACCATAGAAAAATGTTTATTAAAATAAAATATAAAACATATAATTTGAATTTCATTTGTAAAATGTTGAATATAGTGTAATAAAAATTCATAAGGTGCATCATGTATAACCAATTTATTGGATATCCATGCATTGGATCCAAAAAAATATTTATTTGGAGCATCCAATTTGATCATAATGAGTATCCAATGAAACCTAAAAAAATAAAAATGAATAAGTATTATAAAAAATTAAAATATATTTTATATGATTAGAATGTAGAGTTTTACCCTCTACTACAAAATTGGCCTTTAAAAATAGCCATTATCTGCACTAGAGAAGCGTTTATTATCAAAGCGAGATTAAAAGACTCAGTGTTTTATCACTGGTAAAAAAGAACAGATAAAGTACCCCTTTATCAATGCTTTTATTTAGCATCGATAAAGGGGGCCTTTATCAACACTTATAAGAGCACTAATAAAGGGCACCTTTATCAGTGTTTGTAAAAGCGTTGATAGAAGACCCCTTTATCAATTCTCTTTTTAGCACTGATAACGAACCCCTTTATCAGTGTTTATAAAAGCACTGATAATGGGGTATACTATAGTGTGATGTAACAGTACACTCCAACACTAGTGTAATGTGCTATAACAACACACTGAAGCACCGGAAACACCGCTATATATCAAAAAAATAAAGTCACAATACAAAATTTAAATGAAATTTACAACACAAATACAAGAAAAAATTTCTATATTATAGACATTTAAAACATTGGTATATGAAATTACTCAAGTACAAATTATTACATACATTAAAAAAGTATCAACATTCCTTTGTCTTTTTATATTGACCCTGAATCATGCTATTTTCGAACAAACCACCCTTTCTTGAGAAAAAGAACACACCTATATAAGAAAACAATTCTTATGTTAGTAATAATATAAATAAATAAATTAACAGAAAGTGTTAATTTTAAACTAAACATAAAGTCATACTAGGAAAACCATGTATCATATTGATTTATGATTGATTCTTACATGTCACATTATTTCTTATTCATATTCAAGAATCACCTCTGTGAAAATTAATTAAATAAGTATAAGATAAATCCCCAGGGGCACAACCTAAGTGGTTGCATTTGGGAGGCCTTAGTTTCAAGCCTCTTCATGCGCATTTAGGTAGGTTTTTTCTTTTTTATTCCCCCTCTTATGACTGAGGTAATATAAATAAGTATAAGATTAAAATAATAAGGAAATCAATTAAGTAACAGTAGATAGAATGATGAAAAAATAATCTAGACTTGTTTTCTTGGTTTTGCTTATGTAATGCGCATTTTAAACTAAAAAACACTTATATATTGAAAAGACACACTTGGAGTCATACCAGTCACACCGTATGTCAGATTCAGGTGAAGATGATTCATACACACCTCAAATGACTTATGGATTTTGTCCCTAAAGTATCAAAATAATCCAAATGCGTTTTCTCAATTTTGAGTACATCACTTGTCTTTTTTACTAAAATGTCATTTTAAACTGGAAACATGAACTTTGACTCATATCATTCACATAATGTGTCAGTTTGATGAGATACTGATTCCTACATATCACAAATGACTTATTAATCATTTTTCTAAATTATCAAGAAAATATGAGGTCATTTGCATGATTTTCAGTGAGTGAAATTTTTGAACTAAAATGTGGATTTTAAACATATAATGAATGCATTTAGTCATACCAGGCACATCGTGTATGTATTGTTAGGTCCAAAAGGTTAGATACACTAAGAGGGGGGGGGTAAATCTGGGTATGACAAATTAAAACAACTGCCCCTATTGATATTGTTTCGCTGTTAAGCAAAACTCACTTCTCTCTCTTTCTCGTAGAAAAGTATAAACAGAAAATAAATCATGAACAGGCAACAAAAATTTTTACTTGGTTCACCATCACCGGGCTACCTCCAAGGAGCATACACCGATGATGTTCGGATGTACTAAATTTACTAAAAGCGCACTGCTGTTTACAATGTTCGAAGTGGAGTCACTGTCCCTTCTGGTTTACAACCAATCACAACATGAAATCTCACTGATCTCTCAACTGAAGTGTGCTCACTTCTTCTTCATAAGATCCACTCATAGTTTATAGACCTGTAGGTCTCTACATTATCTTTAATGAAATCCGCATCTTTAACTATTGATAGATGCTTTGTTAACATTCCACTTTCATCCACTGATGAATAAAACTTTACCACAGTATTACTGGGTAACTCCAAATATTTCACGCAACCTTTACTGTGTCTTTCATGAAACTTTAATGCCCTTCACACAAGATTCCACTTTTTTTTCGGAACACACCTTGCACACAACATCAATATTACGTGCAACTCAAATCTTACACGCAACTTTCTTAGCTTGCACACAACTCAAAATCTTTCACGCAACTCCCTTTGCGTGAAATTATTACGCGATCCAGTACTCGGATTTTCTCTAAGTGTTGAGCTATGTCGAATGAGGGGGCTCACCTATTATTTATAGGTATCACTAACCCTTACTCAGAAGATTCAACTTTTTTCATGCATGTTCCTCTTCAAGCGCACAAAACCCCATTTGACACCGCATTGGGCGCACAAGTCTCTTTCGCACAACCTCATCTTTTGTGCCCATTTACAAATCTTTCACACACATCACGCATTTTCCATTTTTTGACATTCTACTCCTGAAACATGCCTTGCATGCAATTTTAATTTGTGCACATCTTTAAATATTTTTCATTCAACATGCCTTTTCCATTTTTCAATATTCTGACCCCGAAACATGCCTTGTTTGCAAGTTTCCAAACCACCCTAGATCTTGCGCTCAACTTCCTTTTCCAAAAACATGTTTCCCCATTTTCCGATTTTGAGGCCCAAAAATTTGGAAAACACTGGAAAACAACACCACCTTAGATCTGTTCTTTTTGTACCACCTCCAGATCATCCATTCCTTTATCATCAGTCTTTGTCAACATATGTTGTCAACAATATCTATAGAACTTGAAAAATCACCATGTAAACCCCCTTTTTCAACAAATTGGACATCGTGGTCTTCTTTGTCAACAAACACAACATGGAGGTCCGCTTTGTCAAAAAACACAATCACCTAAAAATTTCTTCAATGATACCTTGAGAGATTTTTCCCAATAATCTCCCCCTTTGGGTTTGTTGAAAAGTCTTCCCATAATGATTCTCTACACTTTGATACCTCACTGAATCTCCTTCCATCATCAACCATCATTTACCTCTTTTGATTCAGATAGCGATCAAGGATTCACTCAACACATACTCTAAGTCCACATGATAAATGATCGGAATGAGAAATATGAGTAAATGAAAAGTTCATCAATGAATCACTTCATTTCTGACACTAATTGTTGATACCATATGGATACCAATTGAAAAATTGATACCAAATATTGATCACTGGAAACCTTTTCACACCATTACAACATCACTCTTCTACTTTTATCACGATCCTCAGCTATCGTGATATCTATTCTTTGATCGATCACTTCAAGCATCGTCAAATTTAATACTCTCCCCTTATCTCATTACTCTCCCCTTATCTTGCTGCTCCACCTATCAGCTTCTTCCCATGTATTTGACTAAGACATTTTCTACCTTCCTTACCCACAGTTTCTCCCCCTTGAGGAGTCACTATTTCTCCCCCTTTTTCAACAAACCTAAAGGTCACTCCTCTGTGGCCTGAGACATTGGAAAGAATACAGATTAACACATTAGAGAAAAACACACCATACCTCGGGGAGAGGGGGTAGTCCTACATCAACACTTTTTTAAGTGAAGGGAGTCAACTAAACTCCCAGAGCCAGTCAATGCCACTCAAAAGCTTCTTTGGGTAAGGCCTTTGTCATAATGTTTGCAACCTGTAGCTCTATAGGCATATACTCCAACTTCACTATTCCCTGTTAAACCTTCTCTTTGATAAAATGATACTTTATCTCAATGTTATTTATCATTGAGTGATGGAATGGATTTTTTTGAGATTTATATCACTTGAGTTATCGCACTGGATTTCGATTGGAGACTTCACTTCTACTCCCATATCATCAAGTTGCTGCTTCATCCATAGTAACTATGTACATGCTTGGGTGGCCACAATATACTTAGATTCTATGGTGCTTAATGAAATGTAATATTTCTTCTTTCTTATCCAAACAATACACAATACACCAAGATATAAATCACCTCCTAACGTTTATTTCCCGTCATCCGCTGAACTGGCCCAATCTGCATATGTATATCCTAATAGCTCTTGTTGAGATTTTTCATTATACATAAAACTGAAATCCACAGTTCCTTTGATATACTGAAGTATTATTTTCAATGCAAGCATGTGGATTTCATTGGTATTACTTTTATATCTCTCTACTTGGACTGTGGAAAAAACAATATCAGGTCTCTTCACTATCAGGTATAGTAAACTCCCAATAATTTGCCTACATTATATGATATTAACAGCCTTGCCATTACCATCTTTCAATAATTTCATCCTGGTAGCAACCAGAGTCTTCATCTCATTTGAGTTTTCCGTTTCAAATCTTCTTAGAACCTCCTTGTCATATTTGGATTGAGAAATGAATGTGACATTCATTCCTTGTGTCACCTATAAGCCAAGGAAAAACATCAATTCCCCAATCATTGAAATTTCGAATTCACTTTTCATGAATTCAGAAAAATATCTACACTGAGCTTCATTTAATATACCAAATATTATGTCATCAATATAAACCAACACCATCATCCTTTGATTACTATTGTTGTTGAAATATATATTGTTATCAACTCCCCCATGCTAGAAACCAAGATTCTTTAAATACTGATCAATCCTTGAGTACCATGCTCATGGTGCTTGTTTCATCCCATACAATGCCTTCTTTAGTTGAAAAACCTTTTTCTCATCCTCATGAATGATAAAACCATATGGATGCTAGATATACACTTCTTCCTCTAGAACCCCATTCAAGAATTCCAATTTAACATCCATCTAGAACACTTGGAACTTCTTTTTCACTATAATGGCTATGAATAATCTGATTATCTCCAGTCTTTCAACTGGTGCAAATGTCTCATCAACATCTATTCCCTCTATCTGGGAGTATCCTTTGCACACTAGTCCTGCTTTGTTTCGAATCACTATGCCATCTTCATTCATCTTGCTATGATAGACCCATTTAGTCCCGATGACATTTTTATCTGCTGGCCTTAAAACAATCTCCCAAGTCTGATTCTTCTCAATTTGATCTAGATCTTCATTCATAGCCCGAACCTAGTTTTCATATTCAGCTACATTAGAAAAACACTTAGGCTCTACATAAGATAGGAAATATTTCTACTGTAGATATTTCATTCTTCTTGTCTAAACTAGAGTTGAATGATCACCAATGATATTTTTCCTGTCAATTTCAGCTAGACTCCTTGGATTTTGTGCAGATACAAATTTTACTTCCTCATGCTCATCATCGATATCTTCTTCTGAATAAACATTAGACACTTCTTCTCCCCCTGCGTTGCTTTCCTTCTCATCACTTTCATAAGGAAATTGTTCACTGCACTGTTGAATTCTCTCCTCATTCTCCACTACAGTGACATCATTAATCTTAACAAAATTTCCCAGCCTTTTATTAAAGAATTTATATGCTTTTCTTTTTATTGAGTAGCCAAGGAATATTCCCACATCTCCATGTGACTCAAATTTTCTGTGTTTTTATTTGTTGAGTATAATGAACTTACTTCCAAAGATTCAAAAGTATTTCACTGTTGGATTCTTTTCGTACCACATCTCATACAAAGTCTTTCCTTACTTCAGACACAACATAGCCCTGTTAGAAATGAAAACCGACGTCAATACTACTTCCTTATAAAATTTATTTGGTAGGTCTTTTTATATAAGCATTGTTTTGGCCATGTTTTTAATTATCCAATTTCTCCTTTCAACCACTCCATTATGTTGGAGAGTTTTTACTGAAGAAACTAGATGCCTTATCCTGTGTTTCTCGAGATAGTCTTCCACTCAAATGTTTGTGAATTTTGTACCATTGTTAGTATGAAACTTCAGAATTTTCTATCCAAGCATCCTTTTAGATTCCCTCTGGTACTATTTTAAGCAGCTGAACACATCAGACTTATGGGAAATAACAAATACCCATGCCATTTTTCTATAGTAATCAATTAAAAGAACGTAGTTCCTATTTCTATTAATTGATCTTGGTGTGATAGGACCATATACATCATCATGAACCAATTAGATCACTCTTATTGACTTATTTTCATTTTCCATATATGTATTTATGATGAGATTTACTTATTGGCATGCATCGCACATATGAGTACGATCCTGTGATTGCTTATGGAGGTCTCTAGCTTCATCACACTTTACCAAATCTTTCAAGGATGGCTGACATAAATAACCAAGTCGTTTATGCCACAAAATGTTTTCTTCCTCTCTAGATAAAAAACACATATATTCTTCTCCACTTACCAATTAGAGATTCCCCTTTGTCCTTTTTCCTTATAGGATCACTATACCATCTATTCCCTTGACAACACACGTCTTCTTGGTAAACCGTATAGAATGCCTTGAGTTACACAGTTGACTGACATTGAGAAAATTGTGACTGAGACCTTCTAAAACCAAAACATCATCACGTATTAATTCTTTACCCCCAAACCCAGCCTTTCCTAATCCAATTATCTTCAATCCTCCATCATTTTTGAACTTGAAAAATCTTTCTTTTTCATATTTTATGCCTGTAACCAGATCCTTATTGCCTTTCATGTGAGACGTGCAACCAATATCAAGGATCCACACACCAGAACGATCTAATACTTTAAGAGAAATTTCATCAACCACTGCCTTCTCTAATATCTTCTTCTTGGTCCATATTTTTGTCTTCACACTCAGTATAGATTGAGACTTCTGATATTTCTCAGAGTATGATGGACCAGCTTCATCTTACAAAGCTTCAAATCTATTTTTCATTTTCTACTCACCTGTTGGTTCATCAATTTACTTCTTGCAAAAAAAATTATTATTCCATGGCATACTCCTCTGTATGGTTGATGTACAATATCTATCAAAGTGCCCAAATCCTCTGTACCAAAAACAATTTCCTTCGAAATAAATTCTAGAGAACCACTCTCTATTTGGCTGCCAACTCTGTTCTTGTTCCCTTTGGTATCTTCTGGCTATAGAACACACATTTTGTGAGTGTCCCATATTTCCACATCCATAACATCTGATGATAGACACATTATTGTGTGTTACTTCAATACTTCCAGTTGTTCCTTTGGTTCCATGAATTTTCTGATTCTTCTTTGTACACACATTGATTTTCATTCTTGGAGTGGGTGCTTTCGGTCTGACTTCAACCCTAACTGCCTTTTGTTTTTGATCGAGCCCCAAATAAACCTTAAAATATGATCTCGATTTCTACTTCTTTCCTACTAAACTACTAGGCTCATCTTTCATCTTCTCAGTCTTCTAAATGATCTTCTTTCTCGATAACGTGCTGAGAATCAGAAGTTTTTCTTAGTCCTTAACTTTGTGTTTCAGACCAGCAACTTCTCCTTCAAGTTCATCGATATGCTTGATATTATCTTCCATTGTGTTTTTCAAGACATAGATATCCCTGTTCTATTCTTCAATATTTATTTTATACTCACTAATCGATTTTGATTCCTCTGGTGTTGATGACTTGAGTTTTTCAATTTCTTCTATCAACTCAGACTTCTCTTGTTCTTACTACTGCATATAGAGTTTGGCGTCATGAACAACTTTTTTGGATTTCTTTTTTTTAGATCTCCAAACATTTATCTCTTCAAGAGAAGCCTCTAACGCAGCTTTCATATCAACTCTTCCTTAAACTTCTTCTTCTTCATCAATGTCGGTTTCTTCATTTTTTTGAGTACTACTGACAACTGCCACCATAGAATTTTCTCCACGATCTTTTCAGTTATCTATCTCTTCAACCTCCTCAACCTCAGACTTATCCAAACTATCACATTCTTGTGAAAGTAGATTCTTCTTCTTAAAGTAATTTCTATTGAACTGATTCTTGCCTTTCCCATAGACTGAATACTTTTTATTGGGATTTTTGACTTCATCGACATCATTATCTTCTTGGAACTTTTTGGGACACCTTACTGTAAGGTAACAAACCTATCCACATCAAAAAAAGCCAATGGAAGTTTCCCCTTGAAATTTCCTTTTCCTATTTGAAAATTTGAAGAAAGAAATGACATCACCTCATATATCTCTTCATCCTCCTGAGAATCTTCAATGGTGAGATTATTCATTGACTTGAATGACACCTCCTTAGATTTCCCCTTTTCCATAGTCTCGTTATCATCATTCCTCATTTCATATGCAACCAAGCTACTATGAAAATTTTCCAATGTTAGCTCCTTCGGATATTTATCTTCCAGTACTGAAACTTTTGAATTGAACTGAGGTGGAAGTTTCTTCAAGATGTACTTTACAATATTTATGTCTTCAATGACTTCTCCAAGACCCTTCATAACTTCCAAAACAATATTTACCCTGTCAAAGAATGTATCAACATACTAATTTGGGTTTATTTTTGAATCTTCATACTTGATCCACAGAACTTGCACCTTTGCCTCTCTAACCTTTGTATCTCCTTCATATATATCCAATAGCTTTTCCCACATGGAATGTGATGTTTTGCATAACATCACCTTCATATAGATATCATTGGATAAGGCTCCCCCTAAAGCATTAATTCCCTTGGAATCAACATCCAATTCTCTATGATCAACTTCTGATAATGCACCACTATTAATATTGGCTGTTATACCATGCATTGTTGCTGTAAACACATCTATTCCCAAAGATCAGAAGTAGTGTTGCATCCAATTATTCCATAGATAAAAATTGTTCCCATCGAAAATCAGAATCCCTTTATGATTAGTGACATCTATTTGAGAGAGAAACACTGATATCAACCTGCCTCTGATACCAATTTTTAGGTCCACAAGGTTAGATACCCTAATGGGGGGGGGGGGTGAATCTGGTTTTGACAAATTAAAATAACTGCCCCTATTGATATTGTTTCGTTGTTAAGGAAAAATATCTTCTATCTCTTTCCAATAGCAAAGTATAAACAGAAAATAAATTATACACATGGTAAAATGATTTTTACTTGGTTCACCCTCACTGGGCTACATCCAAGGAGCATACACCAGCGATGTGCCGATGTACTAAATTTACTAAAATCACACTTCTATTTACAATGTTCGAAGCGGACTCACTGTACCTTCTAGTTTAAACCAATCATGATATGAAATCTCCCTACTCTCTCAACTAAAGTGTTCTCACTGCTTCTTTAGAAGATCCCTTGACAGTTTATAGATTTGTAGGTCTCTTCATTATCTCTAATGAAATCTACATCTTTAACTATTGATAGACGCTCTGTTGACGTTCCACTTTCATCCACTGATTAATGAAACTTTACCATAGTATTACCAGGAAAATCCAAATATTTCGTGCAACCTTTACCACGTCTTTCATTCAACTTTAATGCCTTGTGTGCAAGATTCCACTTTTTTCCCGAAACACCCCTTGCGCACAACTTCAATCTTACATGCAACTCAAATCTTATGCGCAAATTTTTTAGCTTGCACGCAACTCAAAATATTTTGTGCAACTCCCTTTGCATGAAATTTTTACGTGATTAGGTGCTCATATTTTCTCTAAGTGTTGAGCTATGTTGAATGATGGGGGGTCACCTCTTATTTATAGGCGTCACTGACCCTTGTGCGGAAGATTCAAATTTTGTCGTGCAAGTTTCTCTTTGAGTGCACAAAACCCCTTTTGACGTCGCATTGGGCGCGCAAGTTTCTTTCACGCAACCTTATCTTTCGTGCCCATTTCCAAATCTTTCACGCACATCATTCCTTTTCCATTTTTTGATGTTCTGCCCCCAAAACATGCCTTGAACGCAAGTTTCCTTCGTGAAACTCCATCTTTCATGCACATTTTCAAATCTTTCGTGCGCAACACGCCTTTGCCTTTTTTTAACATTTTTACCTTGAAACATTCCTGGAATAAAAGTTTACAAACCACCCTAAATCTTTCATACAACTTCCTTTTCCAAAAATATGTTTCCCCATTTTCTGATTTTGAGGCCCAAAAATTTCACAAACACTAGAAAATAGCACCACCTTAGATCTGTTCTTTTTGTACCACCTCTAGATCATCCATTCCTTTTTCATCATTCTTTGTCAATATAGGTTGTCAACAATATCTATGGAACTCGAAAAATTACCATGTAAACCCCCCTTTTCAACAAATTTTACATTTTGGTCTGCTCTGTCAAAAAACCCAACATGGAGGTCCTCTTTGTCAACAAACACAATCACCTCAAAAATGCTTCAATGATACTATGAGGGATTTTTTCCCAACACATATTGATGTGAAGCTGATTCATACACATAAAAAAAACTTATGGAACATTTTTTGTAAAGTATAAAAAATCATAATTCATTTTCTTGGTTTTGAGTAGGTCAATTGTCCTTTTTACTAAAGTTGATTTTAATTTTAAATAAAAATACACACATGGAGTCATAATAGTCACATCATGTATTTTATTGAGGTGATGCTGAAAACTATATGTCTCAAATTAATTATAAACCATTTTCCTAAAGTATCAAAACAATAAAAATGTTTTTGCTCAGTTTTGAGTACATCACTTTTCTTTTTTACTAAAATGTCATTTTAAACTAGAAACATGCACTTTGAATCATACAAATCACATCGTGTATCTGTTTGATGTGAGAACAATTATAACACATAAAAAATAACTTAGGAATTGTTGTATTAAATTATAAATAAAATTCGAGATTGTTTTCCTAGTTTTCATTGAGTGATAATTTTTGAATTAAATTTTGATTTTAAACTGATAAAAGACACTTTGAATAATACTGGGAACATCATGTATCTGATTGAGGTCAGTAGTCCTTTTTACTAAAATTGATTTCAATCTTAAATAAAAATATTCACTTAGAGTCATATCAGTCACACTATGTGTCGGATTGAGGTGAGGTTGATTCCTATATGCCTAACACGACTTATGGATTTTTTTACTAAGGTATCAAAACAATTCAATTCTTTTTCTTAGTTTTGATTATGTCACTTGTCTTTTTTACTGAAATGTCATTTTAAATTGGAAACACACACTTTGAATCACACTGATCACATCATGTATTGGTTTGAAATGATACTAGTTACTACATGACACAAATGATTTATGAATTTATATCCTCAATTATCAAAAAATTATGAGCGTGTTTTCTCAGTTTTCATTGAGTAATACTTTTTGAACAAAACTATTTATTATAAACTAATAACGGAAACTTTGAGTAAAACTAGACACATGTATTAGATTGAGGTGAGGTTGATTCCTACACATCAAAAAATGACTTATGAATTGTTTTCTTAAATTAAAAAAAACAATATGAATATTTTTTTCAATTTTGAGTATTCCAGTTGTCAATTTTTTCAAAAATTAATGTCAATTTTAAATAAAAATAAGTGCTTGGAGTGATACCAGTCACACCTTGTGTTTGATTAAGATGAAGATGATTCATACACATCAAAAAGTCTCAGAAAAAATGATAACTATCAATGTTAAAATTATTTCTATTGAATTTTTTGTTAAACTACCAACACTGAATATTGAGTCGATGTTCTTAGATGAAAAACCTTTCTCATTGTTGAATTTCAAAAGAGTAACAAAATCTCATGTTCCCATTATGTCATGAGAAGTCACTAAAATGGGCACATTATATTCTTATACTATTTTGGATTTCAACAATGAGAAAGGTCTTTCAGCTAAGAACATTGACTCAATATGTAGTGTTGGCAGTTCAAACAAACCGCCTCACCTCGAACAAAAGAATCCACCTATATAAGCAACCAATTATTATATGATTAATACTAAAACAGTAAATTAAAATTAAATATGAAATAATAAAATAATTCTATAGACAATAATTTTACTATGAAAACATAAATATTACCTCTATAATTGAGAAGTGGAGAGAACCTAAAGGAAAATTATAAATGTCAACAGTGCAGGGGTGAAAAGGTTTTGAAGGAGAAGAAGTTTTTGGAATTTTTGATGTAGAAAGGATTAAAAGATGGGAAGACCACCCCAACTTGAAAAAAATAATCCACCTGTATATGAAAACAATTTTTATTTGAGTAATACTAAAAATAAATAAATTTAACATAAATGTGAAACAATACATTAATTATATGAAAATGATTTTACTATGAAAACATCAAGATTAACTATGTGATTGAGAAGAGGTAGTGTCGTTGATATTCCTATAAAGGTAGTGGAGGGAACTTTAAGGAAATTTATAAATGTATAAACTATCAAAAGGCATGAAATATGTAAATAGAACCTCAACCCAAACAAAATAATCCACCTGTATAAGAAAACAATTCTTATGTGAGTAATACTAAAAAGAAATAATGTAAACATAAACATGAAACAATATATTAATTTTATGGAAAATGATTTTACTATGAAAACATCAAGATTATCACTATAATTGAGTAAAGGTAGTGTCTTTTATCTTACTAAAAAGGCGATTTAGGGAACTTGAAGGAAAGTGATAAATTTCAACACTATAGAAAGGCATGAAATATGGACAAACCACCCCAACTTGAACAAAAGAATCCACCTGTATAAAAAAAAATTCTTATGCGAGTAATACTAAAATAGAGAAAGTATATTGTAACTTTACGTTTACATATTCCCAAAGGGTTTCCTTCATTATAGTTTGTTCTTCTTAGGTATTGGTAAAACCAACATGCACAGAATACATTGTTTGTATGAGTATTCAATTTTTTTTAGATTATGTTAATGTAGTAAAGAACATATAATATTATGAGAAAAAACATAGAATATTAAAAAAGACTTTTACCTTCTCATTGAAATATCTATTTTTAAAGGTTTTAGGGATTCAATTACTCTATTTAGAATCTAAATCCACTCTTTTTTGTCCCCTCTAACATACAATAAATTGTCCATATTGGGACTTATATGAATTGAATGTAATATCCCAATGAGAGGTTAATCCTCAATTGAATTTTCCTTTGACCCAAATTTTTTTATCCACCATAAGGACCGATGTTATTAATATTTTCATGCCTTATTATATAACCCCTTTACCGATTTTATATGAAATGTGCATAAATTGTGTGAAATATTAATGTTTTAATACTAAATATAATTTTTGAGCATTTTTAGAAGTAGTCCAATTGAGTCAGTTTACTATTTTACTTATAACAATAAACTTACTGATTCAAATTGAATGGTTCTTGTTTTTTATGATTCCAATTTCAAAATAAAACATTTCATTATAATAAATCTTGGGCCAATTATTCCATTTGAAGGGTCATATGGATCAAACAAGAAGGTCCACAGAATATATGAAGAAACTAGACCATCCATAAATATTTAATTACTGGGCTCACTCCATAAGTTCAAATTAATTAATTCTCATAAAAAGTTTGGGGTAAAATTTAAGGAGTCTTGTATAAAAATTTCAAGGCCCAAATCCAAAGACAAGGGGTACAACTGATTCATTTAAACTTAGACCACCATTCTGGCCAGGAAATAAAATTAGTAAAGTATTCATGACATCTCTCCTGATATAGTCATAAAATCAAGCTGATATTTTTCATTGTTAAATAGGAGATATAGGTGGATGAAGTTTTTTAATAAATAATTCATATTTGATGACATATTTCTATTCAAAAATCAATTCACACTTTGGCCATCGAAAAATCATGGATAGAAATGGACAATTTACCATTGTTTATAAAAACTGACATAACTTTGGCTCCATAGGTCCAAATGCCTCCAAATTTTTATAGTAGTCAGAAAAAATTATTATATACAACTTTGAAGAAGGAGATATCTCTATATTCATCTGTCTGGATGTCCAAATCATTGAGCCAATTAGAGGGGTAGTTTTGGAATGAAAACAGTCCACCACCTTGGGCTATAAATACATC
This sequence comes from Viscum album, assembly GCA_963277665.1. NCBI lineage: Eukaryota > Viridiplantae > Streptophyta > Magnoliopsida > Santalales > Viscaceae > Viscum > Viscum album. The sequence continues at coordinate 183,148,739 of OY728159.1, forward strand.
CCCTCCTCTCCTTTCAAAAGGGTTGGCATTTCAGAAGAGAAAAGAATCAATTGTCATGAACAAAGACTTACCAAAGTCTTGGGAGGACCTTCCAAACTCAATTTTTCACTTGAGAGACTCTTCCTCCTCTCTTTGTTTTCATTTACTTTCGTGTTCTTCATTGTTGTAATCTTGTAAGTATTTTTTTGTAATTCTGTTTAATGAAAGTTTCTTATTAAATATCTCTTATTCTCATCCACCTTCTATAATTTAATATTAATGTTCTTAAAATAGTTTAAATCAAGTTAAAACCTCTTATTTACGTTTTCTTTCTCATTCAATCTAAAGTCAGTATTTAATTCCCTTCATCGTTTGTGTGTGTGTTTGACGCACCACTCTTTTATTATCCCTTTATTTTTCTTATCTTCTTAGTTTATCAACACAATAAATATAACCAGATTAATAATCATTTCAATGGATAAGTAAATCTCTCATTGGGGTGAGTTATAATTTAGGTATATTAAGTGATTTAGAGATTTTTCTCGATGAATATTCTTTAAATTAACATTGTGTATGTTGGACTTAACATGTCATGGATTAATGATTTTTTTTGTTTAACATATGGATTCCATGAATTATTGGAACCATAAATACACCACCAAAATCAAGTACTGATTGAGATTATAATCCTAGTTAATTTAAGGCTTGGATTAAAGCCTTAACACTTATTAATTCCAATCATTGTCAACTTGTGGTATGGGTGTTAATTTAATGAAATATAAAGAAAAGATCAAGGATATCACAAGCTTGACTACTTAATGATGAACTCATCCCAATATTTATCAAATTATTAAACCAATATTAATCAATAAATTATTTCAATTAATCTCTGTAAACAAACCCCCCAATCAAAATACAATAAACTAAAAACATTCGACTATTAAAAAGTATTATCACTGAGGATTCGACCCGAGTGCTGCTATACAAATTAGCAAAGCACCGGAACCTTGGATGGTAGATAGGAGACAATCAGCCACAATTTCAAATGGTTCCATTACCAGGTATGGTGCAATTAATTAGTCATTAGTTTCTAGTTATTGTAAAAAAATACACAAAAAACACAAAATTTAAAAAAAAATGAAAAAAAACACAAAGAAAAACCCACCTTCTTATAAAAATCGTAAACAGAAAAAACACAATGAAAAAATTGTCTTATTATTTCTTCTAAAAGCTCTCTGAATGCCCCATAGCCTCCCAAACAATCCCTCAGATTTTTTTGACCCTAAAATTGAGCAAACACTTTGCCAATTTAGGAGGAACGTAAGAGATAATCAACTCATGAAGAAATTGTCCTTGTCCACCCAATTGAATTCAATATGGACAATCCTAAGGAACAAACACTTAAAGAACTTGTTTCCCCTGATATGAATTACCAACCTTTTGGTATTCAATATCCAAACATATAGGCTGACTTTGAACTCAAATCGGGTTTGATTCATCTTCTTACTCATTTCCACGTGCTAGCCGATGAGGATCCACATCTCCACCTTAAAGAGTTCCAAGTGGTGTGCTCTACCATGAAGCCTCAAGGGGTTTATGAGGAACAAATAAAACTCTATGTATTCCCCTTCTCCATAGATGACACTACTAAGTCATGTCTTTACTACCTCTGTCCTAGTTCTATAACTAAATGGAATGACATGAAGCAACTCTTAGAGAAATTATTTCCTGCTTCTCGTACTGCTTCAATCCGAAAGGAAATAAGCGGTATCAATCAATTCCAAAATGAATCACTCCATGAGTATAGGGAGAGGTTCAAAAAGCTTGTTGCAACCTACCCACACCACCAAATCCCTGACCAACTCTTGACCCAATAATTCTATGAGGGGTTATTGGCCATGAAGAGAACCCTCATTGATGCCTCTAGTGGCGATGCTCTTGTTGATAAAACTCATGTAGCTGCAAGAGATCTCATAAGAAACATGGTTGAAAAATCACAACAATTCCATACTATAGAACATGCTCAAGTAAAAAAATCCCAAGAGAATCAATCCATAGAGGCGAATAAGATGACTGAGTGGATGAGTGAACTTACAGGTCTTGTGCGATAACTAGTTGTGGATTACAAAGCCCAAACCTCATTTTATCCACAATCAATGTTTCCTGCACCTATCAAAAACCGTGGAATCTACAACTGACCAGCTCATCCAACAATCACCTATCCAAAACTTCATGAAGAACCATCTAATTCATCTGGACCAATGGAGATCAATGCAGCCTATGCTCAGAAGAATACCAACCCTCAACTATCAGGTCAGTTTGTTATAAACTTCAACCAACCTCACTCTAATACCTTCTCTTCTTCCTATAACCAAGGACCGAGGTATGGTAATCCCGTCTCTCATCCCCCTCAATTACCTCCTCAAATCTCAAACCAGTTTCAATATGGTCAAGGTGTTGGTAACTTCCAACAATCTTATCCTTTTGTTTCTAAAAAATAAAGGAGAAATCCTCCTCCTACTCCTTCAGGTTTCCACTATCCTAGTGAGCCTTACCAATTCCCAAACCAATACAATCTCTTTCCAAAGAACCAAAATCAAGGCAATCCCAATCCAGGACAAGCCTCTTCTTCCAAGCAACCATGGGAAAGTGTAGTTGAATATCTTGCCTCTTTCTCTCGTTCCAGCCTTAAAAACATTGAAACCCGAATCGGTCAAATTGCATCCCACCTTATTTAGCAGTAACCATCCTATTTTTCCCAACTCCAAGCTCAACCATTACCCAAACCCAATGGTAATGTAAGTGAAATTACACTTATATCGGGAAAGAAAATTTCTATGACTCAAGATAAGTCCTCCAATCCCCATTTGAATGTTGACATAGAAAATGAAAATAAAAAGAAAATTGAAAAAGAATATAAAGCCATTCCCTCACATATTTCCATTCCACTTAGGAATCAAATTCCTTTTCCTCAAGCTGTTTCTATGCCAAATAAGTCCTTTGAACCCGATCCTGAAATGATCGACATGTTTAGATGTGTTGAAGTCAACATTACCCTCTTAGATGCCATAAAACAAATCCCTAAGTATGAAAAGTTTTTTAATGAATTTTGAACCCAAAAGAGGAAACTTAGGACCTTCAAAAGTGTTTCCACCCTGTATTCTATTCCCATAAAGTGAAAATATCCAGGGACCTTTACAGTTCCTTGCCAAATTGGTTGTTCCAACTTTAATGATGCACTCATAGACCTAGGAGCCTCAATTAATGTCATGCACAAATACATATTCTCCAAATAAGTTCTAGGTCCCTTATATCCAACAAGTTTTGTCATATAGTTAGCCAATCGAATCATTGCTAGTCCTGAGGGTATAATCAAGGATGTCCTTGTTCGTGTGAATGGTCTTATCTTCCCTGCTTATTTCTATGTCCTTGACATGGAAAGTGAGACGAACTCTTCTCGATCTCCCTTAATTCTAGGAATAACATTCCTAATGATAGTGAGAATCAATATTGATGTCCATTCAGTCATCTTATCCATGGAATTTGGGGACCAACTGGTCAATTTCAACATTTTCCAGGCCATGCGATACCAATCTGGGGATCACTCTGCATTCTCAATCCATGCTTTTGAGGACACTTCTGAGAGTCAATTGAACCACATTACATAATGTTCATCATTTTCCTATGATAAATTATCTTGTGAAATATTCACCATGATTAAAAAATTCATAAATAGTGAAGTTGATGTGGACCTTTCATTCATAGACTCCATCAATCTAGAGGAACTTGAAAACTCTCTTGAAACCCACATCAACTCTCATCTCCACTGCTCCACCTTGAATAATATCAAGGAAAATGAATCTGAAGTAACTAAAGCCCCTTCCTCCATTATTGATTCATCTAACCCACAAGTGAAAGATAAAACTAATTTGAAACCTCTTTTTGAACACCTGAAATATGCATTCTTTTTCCATGATCACTCTTATCCTGTCATTATCTCAACTTCACTTACCAAAACTGAGGAGTCTAAACTTGTTTAGGTGTTAGAGGAAAACAAAAAGGCCTTAGGTTGGACCCTATATGACATACCGGGAATTAACCCTGCTCTTTACATGCATCACATCCATCTTGAGGAATCATCCAAACCAATTAGACAACCACAAAGAAGACTCAATCCACTCATACTTGAGGTAGTTAGAGAAGAGATCACAAATATTCTTCAAGATGGTATTATCTACCCAATTTTCAATAGTGAATGGGTTATTCCAATTCAAGTTGTACCTAAGAAAGGTGGGATAACTGTTTTCACAAAAGAACATAGAGAGGTAGTCATAACTTGAGTGAATAACAAATGGCGCGTGTGCATTGACTACCGAAAATTGAATGTTGAAACAAGAAAAGTTTACTACCCTCTTCCATTCATTGATCAAATGATAGAAATATTATCTATAAAGTCACACTATTTCTTTCTTGATGGATAAAACAAAAACTTCGAAATCCCAATCGCACCTCAGGACCAAGAAAAGACTACTTTCACTTGCCCCTTTGGAACATATGCATATAGGATAATTCCTTTTGGACTTTGTAAGGCTCTTGCAACATTCCAGATGTGTATGATGAGTATCTTTTCTGAACTCATTGAAGAATTAATGGATGACTTTACCATTTATGGTGAGTCATTTTAATCTTGCTTGAATTCACTCTCACTAGTCCTTCAAAAGTGTGTCAAGTGTAACCTTGTGTTAAATTCTGAAAAATGTCACTTCATAGTTTCAAATGGGATTGTTCTAGGGATCATAGTTTCCAAAGAGGGTATTGAAGTTGATCCTTCCAAAATTTAAGTGATCCAATCACTTCCTGAACCCACCTCTATTCGAGACATCCATTCATTCCTCGGTCATGTTAGTTTCTATCGGTGATTCATCCATAACTTCAGTATAATTTCTCTCCCACTCACTCGGTTGCTCCAAAATGATGTCACTTTCCATTTCGATGAGGTTTTCAAGAGATCCTTCATTGAACTCAAAACTAATCTTATATCTACCCCAATAATCTAACCCCCAAATTGGTCCTTACCCTTTGAGTTGATGTGTGATGCTTTTGATAGATCCGTTGGGGTTGTTCTTGGTCAAAGAAGAGAAAAAATTCCTCATATCATCTATTATGCCTCAAAAACATTGGATAAAACTCAATCTCACTACACTATCACTGAAAAAGAACTTTTAGCAGTTGTTTTTACCTTAGATAGATTTCTTCCCTATCTCTTAGGTGCCAAAATCATCATCTTCACAGATCATTCTACTATAAAATTATTACTCAAGAAAAGTGATTCCAAACCAAGGCTAATAAGATGGATCCTAACGATCTAAGAGTTTGACCTTGAAATCAAAGATAGAAAAGGAAAAGAAAACCCTGTGTCTGATCACTTGAGTAGAATTTCTAATTCTTCACTTTTAGAAATCATTGATCTTAAATTACCCACTGTGCATATTTCATCTATCACTCCAAAACTACCATGGTATGCCCCAATTGTAAATTACTTGGTTTATGGTGTTTTTCCTGAAAAGTTTTCAAAAGAAAAAAATGAAGTTGAAAAGTGATTCAAAATACTATTTTTGGGAAGATAATAATCTTTGGAAAACTGGGGCTGACATGGTAATTAAGAGATGTGTTTATGAAGATGAACATTCCTCTATCTTATAATTCTATCACTCACTTCCTATAGGTGGCCACTTTGGACCACAAAGGACCTCCTGAAAGGTCCTAGTCTCTGAATTCTTCTAGAATTTACTCTTCAAGGACTCACATGAGTTCTATCAATCATATCCCACTTGGCAAAAGTTTGGAGGAATAGAAAATAGAAATTAAATTCCCCAAAGCCTTTAATCTTCTGTGATATCTTTGATGTTTGGGGAACAAATTTCATGGGACCATTCCCCCCTTCCAATGGATTATCATACATTATTAACATGGTTGATTATGTTTCTAGGTGGGTTGAGGTTAAACCCACTAGAAAGGATGATTCAAATACTGTTAGTGAGTTCCTAAAGACACACATCTTCCACCGATTTGGAACACCACATGTCTTGATAAGTGACGTATGAACCCATTTTTGTAATTAAATTAAGGAATAAATTTTGAAAATAAATGGTGGTGTACATAAAATATCAACTGTATATCACCCCCAAATAAATGGCATGGATGAAATTTCTAATAGAGAATTCAAAAGAGTGCTTGAGAGAATTGTTAAGCCCACCAAAAAAGATTGGCTTGAAAGACTTGGTGAAGCACTTTGGTCTTATCGAAATTCCTATAAAACACCCATTGGGATGTATCCTTTTAGGATAGTTTTTGGTAAATAATGTCATTTACCAGTTAAAATACAACATAATCCTTTTTGGGCTGTGAAAACCTATAATTTTGATTGTGAAAAATCTGGTGAAGAAATATTATTGCAATTGGTTGAACTGGAGGAGTTTCGACTTGAATCCTATGAGAATTCCAATCTGTACAAAGAAAAGGATAAGGCACTACATGAAAAACAAATCATGAGAAAGGTATTCCATGAAGGTGAAAAGGTATTTCTTTTAAACTCTTAATTTTATCTTCACCCATGTAAGATTAATTCTGGTTGGGAAGGTCCTTTTATTTTTTCTCATGTTTACCCATTTGGTGCAGTGCAAGTCCAAGAAACCTATTCAAAAAGGACATTCATAGTTAATGGAAATCAGTTAAAGCATCACCATGAGAGGACACACAATCCTGGAACCACATCGACTTCCATCGAATCCCCAACTTCTGTAGTTGACCCACCACTGAATGGGGACGGAAACCCACCAAATCTAAACTAGGGTGCACCTCTTTACCTTTAACTACTCTTCTCTCTCTCTCTCTCCCTCTCTCTGTCTCTCTATCTTCTTATTATTCTTCCTCCCTATTTCTCATTTTATTTTTTACCACTTTCCTCATCACATTTTTTTATTTACTCTTCCTATTTTGTGTGTGTGTGTCTTTATAAAAAACTAAAAAAACCTAAAAAACTAAAATAATAATAATAATAATAATATGAAAAATCAAGAGTCATGCTTACTCACCTTATAATTTTCAAATTTTGTACAACCATTTTAGGGAGTCAAAAGACATGGTTTCATCTCAAATATTTTGTAGTTTCTTTATAAATTTGGATAAAGAATATTATGTCAAAACCAAAAAAATTTGAATGCTCATTTCTTGATTTGGAAAATGATTTTTCCCAACAGTGAGGAACAATGTTAGCTTTCATGACAAGGATATCTATGGCCATCTTTTCAAAATGTTTGTTTTTCACCCCCATTTGTGAGTCTTGATTTTGTGGACCTTCAAGATGAATTTCCTACTTTAGGGTTCATTAATAAGATAGAGTCATTTTATGAACCCCATGAAAATTATAATAGCCAAATAGCCTCCCAGTAACCATACATTAATCCTCCTTTTGAAAGCCCCTTTGATCCCATTAAAACCTTTTCTTTGTTAGCCACATTACAAGCTCAATACCTTATCCCACCCAAAATCAACATGGATTTTCATTGCATAAATTTTTTAAATTTAAGTGTGGGGTGGGGGGATGGATTTCATTTTGGGTAACCTTTTGTTGATTTTAACCATGTTATAATTTTCTTGAGGGAAAGAATCAATTTAATTGTGGGGGACAGGTTGTACTTCAGTGAGGATTGGGAATGTATATATGTTTATCTTGTATAAATGATATTGAAAAGTGTTCAAAAAAAAATCAAAAAAATAAAAAAATTAAAAAAAGAACAAAAAAATGGGTTGTGTCTTGGGAAAGTTAAAAATAACTCTTCCTCAACCTTTTATCTTGTTATAACTATTACAATTAGTGTCATGAGAAGATCAATCATGGGTTGGGATATGAGTGTGAGACATTTTTTAAGTTCAACTTTCAAAAAATGCAAAAAAAAGGAAGAAAATAAAATAAAAAGAAGAACATTTATGTCATTGGGAGAGGTTTCATGTTTTGTAAATATTCCATTTTCTCATTCCCTTCATATTTCCTTCCTCTTTTTTGTCTTATTTCACATTTTAATTCCCTCTTAAATATTTGTTTCCATTTTCTTTCATGTCTCATTTAAAAAAAAAGTGCATTGCTTTTTCCTTGTTGGCGTTTTACCCATCTTCTTCTATCTCTTGAACATTATATTCCTACCGTCCCATATCCACAGAAAACCCCCCTAAAAGGACATCTTGATTCTTGTACAATTTGGATAGGGAGTGGAAGTTTAGAGCTCTTATAAACTCTAAGATTTTCACTTTTCGTTGGTGAATGAGTGAAAATCAATAAATTAATTTTATCATCTTGAGAGGAGTAAGTTTTGTGTTCCACCATTTTCAATTTCTAAATTTGAGCATGAAAAAATGAATTGTTTTTGGAACACTATTTTTATAATTTTTTTCGGTGGAATTCAATATGGATGAGTGAAATTGTCTAAACCTTCCCTGATTGTGGAAAACAAAATCTTAATATTTATGGGTGAGTAAAAATGATTTTGTTATGTTTTGTTATATTTGTTGTACGTGAGGACATGCACAAGACTAAGTGTGGGGGAGTTGATGTTATTAATATTTTAATGACTTATTACATACCCCCTTTACTGATTTTATATGAAATGTGCATAATTTGTGTGAAATATTAATGTTTTAATACTAAATATAAATTTTGAGCATTTTTAGAAGTAGTCCAATTGAGTCAGTTTACTATTTTATTTATAAAAATCATCCTACAGATCCAAATTGAATTGTTATTGTTTTTTAGGATTCCAATTTTAATATAAAACATTTCATTAAAAGGAATCTTGGTCCAATTATTCCATTTTAAGGGTCATATAGATCACACAAGAAGGTCCACAGAATCTATGAAGAAACTGGACCATTCATAAAGATTGAATTACTGGGCTCAATACATAAGTTAAAATTCATTAATTCTAATAAAATGTTCAGGAGAAAATGTAAGGAGTCTCAGATAAAAATTTCAAGTCCCAACTTCAAAGACAAGGGTCCCAACTAATTCATTTGAACTCATCCCACCATTCTGGCCAGGAAATAAAATTAGTACAATATTCATGACATGTATCCTGATCTAATCATCAAATCAAGATGAGATTTTTTAGTGTGAAATAGGAGATATATTTTGAATATTTTTTTGAATAAATAATTCGTATTTTAAGGCATCTTTCTATTCAAAAATCCATTCACATTTTGGCCATCGAAAAAAAATGGATAGAAATGGACAGTTTAACATTGTTTATGAAAACCTCCATAACATTGGATAAATAAGTCAAAATTCCTCCAAATTTTGAGATTAGTTGGAAAACATTATTATCAAAAACTTTGAATAAGGAGAGATCTCTCTATTAAGCTGTCTGGATGTCCAAATCATCAAGTCAATTGGAGGGGTAGTTTTGGAATGCAAACAATCCACCACCTCGGGCTATAAATACATCCCCTCCTATCATTTCAAAAGGGTTGGAATTTCATAAGAGAGGAGCATAAATTGTAATGACTAAATAATTTAAAAAGGCTTGGGGGGACCTTCCATACTCAAGTTTTTACTTGAGCGACCCTTCCTCTTACCTTTGTTTTCATTTACTTTTGTGTTCTTCATTATTGTAATCTTGTAAGTCTTTTTTTTGTAATTTTGTTTTAATGAAAGTTTATTCCTAAATATCTCTTATTCTCATCCAAATTATGTAGTTTAATATTAATTTTCTTAAAATAGTTTAAATCAAGTTAAAACCTCTTCCCTTACTTTGATTTCTCATTCAATCTAAAGTCAGTATTTAATTCCCTTCATCTTTTGTGTGTGTGTTCGACTCACTACTCTTTTCTTATCACTTTATTTTTCTTATCTTATTAGTTTATCAACATAATCATTATAACCAGATTAATTATCATTTCAATGTCTGAGTAAATCTCTCATTAGGTTGAGTTATAATTTAGGTACGTTAAGTGATTGAGAGATTTTGCTGGATGAATATTCTTTAAATTAACATTGTGTATGTTGGACTTAACATGTCATGGATTAATGAATTGTTTTTTAACATATGGATTCCATGGATTATTGGAACCATAAATATATTACCAAAATCAAGTAATGATTGAGATTAAAATACTAGTTAAGTTAAGTCTTGGATTAAATCCTTAACACTTAGGAATTCTAATCAACGTCAACTTGTGGCATGAGTGTTAATTTAATACAATATAAAACAAAGCTCAAAGATATCACAAGATTAAATACCTAACGATGAACTCATACAAATATTTATCAAATTGTTAAATCAAAATTAATCAATCAATCATTTTGATTAAGCTCTGCAAACAAACCCCCCAATCAAAATAAAATCAACTAAAAACATCCAACTATTAAAAAGTATCATCATCGAGGATTCGAACCGAGTGTTGCTATACACATTAACAGAACACTGGAACCATGAATGGCCAATATTCGACAATTGGACGCGCTTTTAAGGACAATCAACCAATTATTATTTATTGGATCTGAGACATAAAATACTTGCACTACTTGTGATGCCATTATGAACAACTCATCTTTTCCCCCTTCCACACTAAAATTTACCTCCATGAAGCCCATTTTGTAGACTTTCACTACACTCATACTGTCAACCCATTTACAATGAAAAAGAAACACTTGAAATGTTTTATAATATAACTTTTATATCTATTTGATAATGCCAAAATATGATGTATTTTTAAAATTTTAATTTTTATCCTTGGAACCAGATATGTGCATTGCTTCCACCACAAGTGTGACACCACTATTTTTTCATCGTACTATAGTAATCATGTTATTTTTTATAGAACATATAATCATTGATTAAAAATCCAATGTAAGATATAAAATTTTCATTTGGTCCTCTAGTTATCCATTGAAGTCATTTGGAAAATGAATTTGGATTTTTAGATAACTCTTTATAAATTTGATCTTGGAACCATCCTATAAACTTTTTATTATGTGTATTTTATATCCATACTTCAGCCCATAATGGATTCAAATATTTAAGAATTTCTTTTTGGAGTTAAATGTATAGATCTATATCTTCACTATTATATAAAATGTAAAGGTGTGTTTGATGGGGCTCTGTCAAGGTAATTGTAACAACCTCTCTTCTGGAAATACCTTTTCCCATGAGGCATCCTTTGTGATGAGACTTTGGGAGACAGATTCTGTCAACATCTAATAGGTAATCAATACAGAATTCAATATATTATTCAACAATATATCGTTATCCAATACAACCTTCTGGATGAATTCGATTCTTGAAATACTCTTTTAAAATCTTTATATACCATTCAATAGGGTACATCCATCTGTAATGGACAAGAATACATAATTAAACCTCTATAACCAAGTGAACCATCAGGTTAAATATTATATTAAAGAATGATGGTGGGAAGAACATCTCTAATTCACATAATATGACTTCAACCACCCTATTCATGATCAAAAACTTCACCGGATCTATAACTTTACTGCATATGGATTTGAAAAATAAGTAAAACTTTGTTAATGTATGTCATACATTTTGAGGTAGAATGCAACATAAATAAATATACATCAAATATTGCATCAAAAATGACATTCATGTGATTATAGTCCTTTTAACTTCAAATTAGTCATTAACATGAAATTATTAATATTTGATGGATACACCTATAAAACTATTACACTATTAAGAAAAAGAAAAAATTGAAATTTTTCCTATCTGGATTGAGTGTAATATTCTAGATGAAGAAAAGTATACCTTTTACCCTTCACCGGTTCCAACTCTTCCCTTATCCCCATGTCAATCATGTCAAACCTAGCCTTGATTCCATATTTGTTTTCAGAAACATTTAATAATATGCCAATAACACTATCAAATACATTTTTTTATATATTCATGACATCAAGAAAATTTCTGATATACAAACAATTCCAATACGATAATTCAAATAAAATTAATGACTTCTTCCAACATGATTTTGTTAGGTTTTTTGATAATGGTTTACTAAAAACAATGTCAATATCTTTTAATTTATCATACAATTTATCACCCATTACTAGAGATGGTATTATACCTTGTTTGATATTTCTATAGAATGATGTCATCTAGGATTAGTATTTATGTCGTCAAGGTAAAAATTTCTAATGTCATAAAAATGAAGTCTTCGAGGAATGTTTAAACCAAACTGAGTGTGTGTGTTTTTCACAAATGGGACACCCCAACATTCCATTAATTCTATAGCCTGATAAATTTCCATAAGTGGGTAAGTCATTTATCATCCCATACAACATGACCCTCAATGTGAACTCTTTACTTATATGAGCATCATACATTATAACAACTATATCCCACATCAATTTTAGATCTTTGATCCATGGAACCAAATAGACATCAATATCATTACTGGGCTGCTTTGTTTCATATATAAGCAGAGACAACATAATGTATTTGCGCTTCATGCATAACCATGGAAGCGAGTTATAATTTTCCAACATTATGGGATTTATACTATGAGTACTACTCTATACACCAAAAGTATTTATTATATATGTAGATAACGTAAGATGAAAGTTTCTAGGCTTATTTTAAAATTAAGGATACTCATAATCAATTTTCTTCCACTGAGGAGAATATGCTGGATGACATAGGTTCCCATATTTAATTATTTTATCTACATTACATGTCAATTGTATCATGGTTTCTTGACATCTATATAGTCTTATAAACCATGGAATGATAGAAAATTACCATAAAAATTTTGAAGGACATGATCCATTTTTCTTGTATCGACTTGCACTACACTTATGAAATTTTATGAGTGATTCACGGTCATTGAGAAACAATATAAAATCATTTGGACAAGTATTTATTTTTTTAGAGATCATTCCCATTGAATGTATAATTTATTTAGCATCATATGTTCAACATGGAAGTTCATTTTCTTCTAGTAGCATATCATTCAGGAGACTAAGTAGTTCTGTAAAGCTAGTGTCACTCCATCCATTGCTAGCTTTCAAATTATATAACTTCAAAACATCTGACAATGTTGTGTATTTAGTACAACCAATATACAATGGTCTCTTGGCACAACAATTTAACTTCTCAAACAACCTTGGGAAATTAAGAAGGTCTTCTTCAATTGCCGTTGTCATTTATTCCATGCGATCTCCATCATCATTTACATTGGTATTCATATAAAATGATCCATAAACCACAGTATCATCCCAATTAGTGTTCATGTTCAGTTTTTCCCCATGTTTAATCTACAATTTATAGATCTTATATATTATGTGAAAAATAAAATGTGCTTCCAACTCTTATAGACTAATTTTTCTTGAATAAAAACAACATAAACATGGAAAAAGGATTTTAAAAGGGTCAAATGAATGATCTATTGCAAACTTGATGAAATCTTTAAATCTATATTCATACTCTTTTATCAAAAGATTAGCGTGAATCCATTTTTGATTAATATACATCCTATTGGGTTCATAAAATATTAATTTTTTATAATAAATAAATAAATACACATAAAATATTCATTATCAAAGGTGAAAGTTATTGAAAATTATAATAAGGTAAACCCAACATTTGATTATTTTAAAAAAATTCAGTATGCTTTGAATAAAATGGGTAATTTAATTTAAGAAAATAATTACTCCACTATGGTAGGTTTTATCCTTTGAATTTATTCAAAGGTGAAAATATAGAAAACCACCATGCTCATCAGCTCATCTCCCGAACATTTATCATTGCATTTTTTTTGTTTGACACACATCCTCCATCTCTTATGAACATGCACCTATGTTTCTTGAAATACTCTAAGTGGTAGTCATCCATGAGATGAATAATGTTTAGAGTAGTTCAAGACACATAAAAGAGACGAGTGATGAGTCTCAAGAAACAAAATGAAATAACTATTCGGAAGATGAAACTGACGAGGATGATAATTGTATATAAAAGAGATGGGGGATGAGTCTCAAGAAAAAAATTTAAATTATAACTATTATTTGACACACATAAATTATTTCTTAAATTCCCTAAACAAATGAAAATATAATATAGGCAATTAAGGGGTAATAATAAACCCAAATATGATAAAAAAAGAATAATATACTCTCATTTAATCAACTAGAATATATAAAAATGTATCATCAAAACATTTTAATAAATAAAGAGTTATTTCATATACATAGATGGTAACTAGCGATTCATAGGGGTGGGACCAATACATGCAGAACTTAAATTATGAATACCTAAAAATAATTTCTAATATATAGAATTTGATAACCTCCATTCTATTTTTTAGAAAAATTGATGTAACAAATTAAGGAATTATTACATTTAATATTAATGGTATATCAAATATTTGTAAACATCTCAAGACTCTTGGGATGTCATATTGCCACATTGACCCATACCAAGGATTCTAGGGAGGTAGTCCCAATAGAATTACCCATATAAAGGATTATAACGAGGCCATCTAATACACAGTGACCCATCCTTAAGATTCTAGGGAGTTCCATAATGAATTTGGCGTAAAGAAATAATAAACATTAGCAAGATATATCACATACAAGGGATAAAAACACACCAAACATTGCAACATATATCCAATACACGCTAGCTTATACCGAGATAGAATGAATCCTATGAGGTCACATTTTCTAAGTGGAGTACCCTTCACTCAAAAATCTAAGTGGAATAAAAAATTCACAGATCTATGAAATATCACTCCCCATATAAAGTCCCTAATACAAAAATATGGAAATAACTAGTTAGTTTAATACATTAGGAATCAGTATCATAGGCTACCCAACCACCATCATGGAAATTGATACATAAAAAATTATATAAATGATGTAAAATTGGATGAGACTTCTACCATATGGTTAATTTCAATATTTATCCAATGAAAATAAAGCATGATTCATCCAAAATTTCATATAAATAAAAGAGTAGCTCAAAAATACCCTACATTAATTCATAGATGCAATTGATATGAAAGGATATGATCATATGGCCTGGGAGGGAAGTCGGGAAGGCTCACAGTATAGGTATTTTACACTCTAAAAATCCCAAGAATCAAAATGGATAATCTCCAAAGCTAAATATCCAAAATGGCTAACTCACCACACTCACAGTTTCAAAACATCATTCACCATGGCCATAACCATTGATGTTTTACACCTTAAGTTCCCCAAGAGAAAGTAGAGAAATAATTACACTCGATAAAAATTATAGAAATACTTGCATTCAAGTCTTGGATTCGTTCGACCCTTGAATTGTTCAAGCCTTGGATTTGATCCTCAGAATTGCTCGAGACTTGATTTGAGATTTGATTCACTAAGGAGGAGTACTGAAAGAGGTTTTATTCCACAGAAAATTTCTGATATTGTGATGAGTTCATGACTGGTTAGAGTTTTTTAAATAGATCGGGGCACTTTTATCAATGCTTTCAAAAAAGCGCTGATAAAGATCCATTTCATTAGCATTTAAGTAATAAGTACTTATAAAATATTTATAATTATAATTATAAATATATTTATATAATTATATATATTTAATAAATAAATATAAATTTAAATATAGTAAATATATTCTTTATTTAAATATATTTATTATAATTTTATAGTTATTTAAATATATATATATATATATTTATAATTATATAAATATACTTAAAAAATATTAATATTTATATCATTATATATAATTATATATATATATATATATATATTTAATAAATAAATATAAATATAAATATAGTAAATATATTCATTATTTAAATAAATTTATTATAAATTTAATAATCATTTAAATATATATAATTTTTAATTTATAATTTTATTTACCCCCAATAACCTAATATATATATATATATATGATTATATAAATACATTTCAAAAAATAATATTTATTTATTTATAATTATAAATATATAAATGTATAAATATAGTAAATGTATATTTATAATTTTTTTTACAAATATATTTTTAATATTATTAATGAATATTTAATCTTAAGTGAATGCATATTAAATATGAGTAAAATTGAATAAATTAAAAATGAGTAAACTTTAACAATATTGAAAAAATGGATAAGTTTTATTAATTAAATATAAATTATTAATAAAATATGGATATATATTGAAATAAAGATGAATACATATTGAAAATATTGAAACATAGTAAATAAATATATATAAAATAGAAATTCATTAATTACAAATATGTGAAATTAATATTATACATTTGATCTATGTTAAATTGAAAAATGAAACAACATTCGATTATCTCCATTACTCAATGTAATTAGTCAGTATTTTTAATTCATATTAATTTTTAATTATAAACCATTATTCTATGAATATTTAATGTAAATCATAAATATTTTGTACTATATAAATCATATTTATATACATTCATATATATCTATATATTTAATATATACTATTTATTAACATTATCAATAATTATTTAATTAATAAAATGTTTAATATTTTTCTCAATTTACTTATTTTTAGTTTTTATTTGTTTAATTTTTATTTTGTATATATCTATATATTTAATATATACTATTTATTAATATTTATAATTTATATATAGTATAATGAATTTATTCATTTTTATCAATAATTAATTAATTAATAATTTTTTAAATAATTTTTTAATAAAATAATTTTTAATTTTATTTATTTAATTATTTCATTTTATTCAGACCTTTATCATTGCTAAAAAAGCACAAATAAAAGATCCCTTTATGAGTGATAAAAATAAAGCGCTGAAAAAGGGCAATCTTTATCAACGCTACAAATAAAGCGCTAATAAATGGTACCCTTTATCAGCACTAAAAATAAAGTTATGATAAATGGTACCCTTTATCAGCACTAATAAATGGTACCCTTCATTAATGATTGATTTAGCACTGATAAATGTCACCTTTATCAACTCTTTTTACCAGCGCTGATAAAATCCAACGTTGTTAATGGTCTGTTTTGTAGTAATGACCCCTGTATTGTAGGCATTAAGAAGATCATGTTGTTTTTTATTTTCTTTTCAAATGTCACAGATACTTGGTGTTCTCTTACTAAAATTTCATCATCATCTATTGATATTTTTTTTATTGAAGTGATATGAGGACTAACAAATCAAAAATTTTCTTTGCAGAGTCTTTATTTTACATTGGTGTGATTAATACACATGTAGAAAATATACATATTATTAAACTATAATAAACATATTATATAAATTATTAGAAAAAAATTATGAAAATGAAACTCATGTTTACATTTACAATCGAGGCTCTCAACCATCCATGATTGAGAATTTCATTAACATTTTCAAGACCAATTATGTTAACAATGAACTCTCGATACATTTTTTCTTTATATTCAATGTTGTACATAATTTTATCTTGAAACTTTGTATCTATATGAACTTGTAATGTTAATAATTACTTCAGTGAAATTGGTGGGGTAAAGGTATAACATATAGATCCGAACCACCAGTTTTGATCTGGAGTTCCACATGACCTCATGTGTGCCTCCCCGTACACAAGAGGCTACCTACTAGCATAGAGAGTCTAAATTCATCAGTGAGGAGACTATACTCTCAGTATCGTGTCATAACCCAATAAATAAATAAAATATAATAAATAAATAGAGTAAAATATGGAAACTAAGGGATGGCATACATGTCATACAATGATAAACAATGGGCTACCAATGTCGTAATCCAAGCTAGAGTATAAGTGCAACATGTAAATAAATAATAAACAAAACTACAGTAATACCCAGAGTCTGTATCGATCCCATCTCCAACTCCATGCTCCATGAGTCAACCATCCACCACGAGCCCCTTTCCCTTGCTTGGATCCCTATACATGAAATCTACAAGCATGATAAAATGCCCGAGTAGGGTGTTAGTAAAAGACTCAGTTAAAAACCATTAATGCATCCTTAATTGATGTGATCAAGTATAATAATTGTATGTCAAGATAATAATAAAAGTGCAACAAACATAACAACATACAATCCAAACTGAGCGGTTGTGCACTAACCAAATTGCTAGAAACCCCCGATTGTACATGCTTCATCTCCATATGGAAAAGAAAATCATGGAAGGTCAAAGTGTGTGAGAACATGCCACTAGGATTGTAACATGTCTCCTAGCAGTCTCAAGGCATCAAGTTGGATATGACCCCCAGACAGTCGTATCCTTGCCCCATCATGGTTCAGGCCTTTAGACTGATGGAACTCGCCTATATATGCCACAGGTCATCACCCTAGGCTGTCATTCCCTTAACGTGATGCCTCAGGTTAGGCCCCAAGATTGTCATACCCCTAATGTGATTCTGTGGGTTGGAACCTCAAACTGTAATCCCCTTACACTGTTCTTAGTTCCATCGTCAACATCATCACAAGTCATGTATACCCCATTTAAGGGATAAACATCACATGAAATTCCACCCATGTCAAGTTCCAATAACAACCTCCAAGGCATGGTAACACACATAATAGTGTAGAGAATATGATGCAATCATAATATAACATCATGAGAAAATAGTAACAATACCTAAAAAATGTGATTATGATCACACATGGAAACAAGATATTCTAGGAATAATCAAGGAATCAAATATCACAATGGGTCTCATGGGCTACACCCACACCCACATGAGATCACAAACAAGCATGATTATTAGTTATACCAACACAAAAATTATAACATGGAAACATGTGTAAATGAGATCCCACAAAAGGTAAGGGACTTCCTACCTCAAATTCATTGAAATCAACATCAATGATAAACCATCCTATGTGGTTTGAAAGTGGGAGTGGAAACCTCTATAGTTAAGAACACCTCCTTCTGGGCCTTATTATCATAGTTGTTGACACAAAATTCTCAAGATCCGTCAAGGATACCTAGAACTAGAACTAAATATTTTATTTATAAATGAAATAAAATACCACATGCAATAACTGATTCTATCTCATAGATAATTTCAAAATTATAAAACAAATCGACGCATGTACTAGGAATTCCTCCCTCAATGAATAATAATAAAACCACACATGATAATACTCTATTTATTTATAACAATATGCATATGGTAATACTTTTAATATTATTATTTGATATTCATAGATGATAATCCTTTTATCATATTTAATAAAATAGGGTAAATATTCTCTTTATAATTCTTTTAATGATTTCCAGTTTATTGTCATCTAGAAATTATTTATCCATAATTTTTACTAGGCATTGGGATAACTCAATTTGAAAACGCACATTAAAATGAATACCTGGAAATTTCTTCCCTTGTCATGAAACAAAAACAATTAGAGGGGGATAAATTTATAGGTTTTCCTTTTTTATGTGCTTTTGAAAATTGAGTTAGCCTGAAGCCTTTTGGAAATTAGGGAAAAATAATTCCTTGATGATAATAAACTAGAAATCATTCAAAGAATGATAAACAAATATTTACCCTTGTTTATTAAATATGATAAAATTATTATCATCCCAGAATATCAAGGAATAATAATTAAAGGATTATCATATTCATATTATTCTAAAGAAATATAGTTTTATTTCATTAAAGAAGGAATTTCTAGCACAAGTGTTTTATTTTTTTTGATAATTCCAAAATTATCTAGGAGATAAAATTAGTTATAACATGAGGTATTTTGTTTCCTTTAGAAATAAAATAGTTGGTTCTAGTTTTAGAGATCATTGAAAAAAATTGTAACAACCCAAGGTTTTAAAAGAAAAAAATTTATTTTTAAAGCATATATGACATGCAACATCGTGCTTAAACAACCCATGAAATATATTTCTTTAAATTTAATCTCTTCGATAGCTTCTGAAACACGTAACCCTGAGTCGAAATGAATCAAAATATAATATACCATAATAACCTAACCTTTAAATTGGAGTTCACGAATATAAATAAATAGATTATTAAAATTATTATTTGTTTATTATAAATAAAATAATAATCATTTAAAAGAAAAAGAAATATTTTCTAAAAAACTGTATTTTTTCTAAAAGACGGTTTAGTCATGCTTTGCGCACATAATTTAAATTTAAATTTTACAAATTTTAGAAAATTTATTTATTAAAATGAACTTAATTTTTGAATTCGATATATGAAAATTATCTTAGGGTGAATTTTTTATATTTTTCTGAAATATTTTATTTTTTGATAAATAGTGAAAAATACTAAATTTTAAATGAAAACTATTTTTTCATTTAAATTATTTATAAAGTTAATTTCAATTTAAATAGGTTTTAAAGTAAAATTGGTTCAATTATATATAAATTAATATAAATTATATCATTTTAATCATTTTAATATTTAATTTTGATATAAAAACTTTGTAAACTTTTGAACATTTTTCTTTGAAAACCCAATTTCTCATCGCATCTGTGAGATTAATTTTAAATTAAATTTTACCACTTATATTAATGAGATTTTAAAAAATGGATTAAATATTTGGAATAATAATTATTTATATCATCAAATAAGGTCAAATAATGTTTTTACCAAAATGAATAGAGAAAATGATAAAAACTATTTACAGTGGTTATGGTAAAAATGGATTTACCAAGGGTTAAACTAAAAGGATAAGACTTAAAATGACTTAAAAACTACTATAAAATATATTTTATAACCGTATTTAGACCCTATAATTTCTATTTATCAATAATAATCTATTTTGGACCATTTTGGAATTTGAAAAAAGTGGTTACACCTTTTTCTTTTCAAAACTTATAAGTATGCCACTCACCTCACTTATAAAAGGCCACCCCATCTCCTCTTTTATTCAAAACATAAAACCATATTTTTTTAGAAAAACCCTGTAAAAATAACTTCCAAAATTCCCTAATATAATCATATAATCCTTATTTTTTTATAAAGTCATCCTTGGAAGGATTTTGGTACAGACTTAAGGAGGTTACCCAACAAGGAGGTAACGTTCTTCATCAAGTGTTTTAATTTTATTTCTTCCTCCAACCCATTATTATTAAAACATGGTGATATAATAAAATAATTATATTATATATACTTATATTTTTTTTATTTTAATATAATTACCTACAACCATCCCCACTTCCATCAAATCGGTTATGGAATCACCATTCATGTGTACGAAAGACTACCGCCTTGCGAACTGATGTCATTCGTTTTTTCATTACCACATCTCATATATTCATATGATGATGGATATAATGTATATATATGATAATTATAAGATAATTATACCTATGGAGTCATTATATCATTTATAAATTTTTTTACTTTCCATTCCATGTGGGATACAATAATGTCACTCTTGTGTACAGTGGACTACCGCCTCACGAAACTATGTGATTCATTTTTCACAAACACTTTAAATGGAAGGTAATAAGGATATAGTTAATGAATATATGTTATATAAATTACATAATTATGATATTAATGACATATTTATCATTATAAAAATCAATATGTCATTTTATTTCTTACAGTGAAAAATGATAACGTCATTCGTGTACGTGTGGACTACCGCTTTCAAGAAGCAATGTGACTCTATTTTCATCACCAAACCACATGGATGATATATATATAAGTATATTTAAATAAATAATATGGTATATATGATATTATTATCATCATATAAAGAAAAAATATTAATTACCTTCTTTCTATAATGATCATTGAAAAATGAAAACGTTACTCATGCATACGCACGACCTACCGTCTCCATGATTGTAACATAGTTCATTTTTCATAAGCATATTTAATGATTTATTTTAAAAGTATATTTTATATAAAAATATTATAATTATGTAATTATTGTTTTTATATATTATGGAACTATACAATATGATTAATAATCAGATCTTTCATGAGAAAACACACACGAGAAAACATGACAATTAACACCCAAAACAATGAAAAAAATAAAAAATTAATAATGAAAAAGTGATAAGATGTTATAAAAGGATCATATATAATATTATAATTATTAATATGGTTCTTTTAAAATTTAACAACATGTTGAAAACCAACACACTTGATATTAAATCATGTTCATCCAAAAGGAAGCATGAGGTAAGGGACTTCATTTGAATTTCCCTTCATTGTGGAATATTATATTGTTATGCACCTAATTTATTTTATTTGTGTATATAATGACCATTTGAAATGTAATTTAATTATTACTTAATAATTCATGCTATTTAAATTTTTAATTTGAATTATTTAATCCAAGGGGATTTGACTTAATAGTTAACAAGTGGTAAGGGATTTAATAACTCAATTTCTTTTCATTGGGTTATATTACTTCTTCATTGCCTTTGATATTATAAGATTATGTGTGTAATAAATTATTATTATATTATATTTTATTTAAACTTGTTTCATGTGGATTTAAATTTGATACATATAATCGATTCATTGATTAATTCTCACTTCAACATTATGATCTTTGTAAGGGTTTATTTCACAACCTCATTTTAATTAGGATTATTTATACTTGAATTTCAATTGAAGGAAATAATTTGATCATTGTTTCATCAAACATTTAATTTTATTCGCCTATATCTATTCATTAACTTTTCCAAGTAATAGTACCATTTTACACTCTTTGGTACTTAAAATTATTGATAAAATGTTTTAATAAAATCTTACTTCATTTCTACCTTCAGTCAGAAATCCTTTTTCTTCCAATACCATGTTTTCTAAAAATGTTTTAAAAAATGTTTTAAACCATTTAATAAATGAATTATTAAATAATTTTTTAACTATTTTTACTTTTTTAAGAAATTTTTTGAATGTAAACTTCTTGTCATTTTCAAAACAAGGCATGTTTTTATTTTACCTAAAAAGTGAGAGGAATATTTTCTTTAACATGTACGACACACACATAATTTTCTACCATCATAATAACTAAATGATTTAAATATTATTTTATAATTTTAAAAGTTTATTTTCAAATAAAGGTATTTTTAAAATATTTTTTGTGAAAATTTAGCTTAAAAGAATATATTTTCAAAGTGAAAAGGATATTTTCCTTAGGAATGTTTTAAAAGATATTTTTATGGAATTTCTATTCATTAAAGACAAAAACACATTATTTTAATTATAATTAACTAGGGATATGTTTTATTGATATCATTTTTATTGTTTACATGGATGGTTTTTGATCATTTTGACCAAGGACAATATTTACATTCACCTTATTGATTTGTTTTTGTAGTCATTAACTTTCCCATGAAATATTCACTTCCCTGTGATCATTGGACATTAAATTTAGCATAAATATAAATATTTTTTTATCATAGATATGATTATTTGTTAAACTATACATCATTTCTACATTCGATTTTGTACATTGAAAGTAATTTATTTATTTGGTGAAATATTTATACATCTGTATTCTTTACTCGATACAAATATTTGATGATAAGACACATCATTAAAAAATTAAATAGATTATACAATATATGAGTAATGATTTGGAAATATAGTGATGGGTGGGGTCCAGAATTTTATATCCCCTCAATAAATCAGTCGTATCATTAGGAGAATTAGTAATCTACCATTAAACAAGTTTCTACCTGTAGTTTAAACTATTTTGTGAAAGGACTCGATAGAAGTGGTACCGTGATTCCTAATATCATGGAATCCAATAATTAATCATTTAATTCATTAATAATTCATTTATTATTATCCATGAGATTTTAACAATGATATTATCTCTAGATTCATTTAATTATCTATTTATTATTTTAATAGAATGTGTGTTCAGTTATTAACCGTTCCATATTGATCAAGACTTATCTATTCACGATAGACAAATTATTCATTAAATGGAATGTGTGTTCAGTTATTTACCTCTCCATATTGATTATTCCTTATTGATTCAAGATATCTTACATTTTACTTAAACCTTACTGATAATTTGAGCTCAGCCTTATTTTTTTCCTTTCCCCAGGATTCCATGAAGTGTACTATGCTAGATATGTAACGATATGCTAAAGAGAATAATTTTATTTTCAAAAAAACTTTTACTGCAATTTTTTTAAAATATAATGAAAGAATAAAGTATGTATCTAGTTTACTAAGAATACTAAACTATTCAGTACTTAGGGATGTGATCCCTTGTATCTTATGTAAATATAATAAAGAAGACCCTAAATCTAGGTTACTGGGGTCGGGGTCGCTACAGTTGATATCAAAAAAAATAATAGAAACCTTAGGAACTAGATTTAGAAAAATATAGATTAGGGATCATAAATATATTATAGTATTTGAAGATAAGTATAAATGAACATCCTAAAGGTTTGGTAAGGTATATATTATGTGGGTTTTCCTTAAAATACATCCCTTTATGGATAATACAAGGGAACGTGATTCTGGTATAATGGTATCTAGGGGTAATAACTCCAAAAAGGGAACATTGATATTGACCTGATCGTCACCTAGTGCATGAAATTTGGCCTCACTGCAAACCTGGTTTGACACTCCTAGGGGGATATTATTAGGATAATTCAAATTTTATTTACAAACCATTATGAAGGATCTGAATAGATGATGAAAATGAATGACCTAGGATAAACCTAAGGTGTATTAGATTAAAAATATGTGTCATGATTTAAACATCCTATAAATGATTATATGTTTTTCACACTATGATTATTATTTCTCACACTATACTTTTTGGTTTTAGTCAATGGATAGAACTCAAATAAACCGTGTTAACATTTAAAATGAAGGAAAATGTGATGACTATGAGAAACCAAATGGGATGATGATAGGAGTGAAAAATATCATTATTATTTATAATCAATTATCCCAAAATATTATTATTAATATATACATTAACCAACTCTTGAACTCATCAAAAAATAGAACAATAGAGTTCACTAAGAGTTCTAGTGGTGGAGACCATGAATAAAAGAGGGATTGATTTTCATCATGTGAAAAATGTGGACAGACACTCCAGAACGTGTCTTAATTGAATGTGAAAATGATTTATGCATGGAAAGGAAGGGAATAAAGAAAATAATTTTTGATTAAAAATGAAGAGTATTACTAAAGGAAATAAATCTCATCATAGGGATCCATTTATAGTTCATTGTCTTAAATGTGGGGAAATTGTGAATTATACAAGTCAATTACATCTTCTAAAAGTTAAACCCTAGACCAAGTAAGGGCCTATGAGGAAATAAAATAGATGAAGTGTTTATGTATTTGGATTCAAGAATTAAATTTAATAATTATTATTAACAATAGTATTTTTGTTATAAGAACTACTACAAATCGGGCATTTAACAGTGATAGTAAAAGGGACTTATCAGTGATATAAAAGCATAGATAAAGGGGGCCTTTACCATCACTTATTTTAGTGATATTAAAGTACGATGTTAATAGTTCTAAAAAAAACACTGATAAAGGCCCTGCTAAAAAAGGGTATAATTTTTTTCATTCCCCCCCTTTTATCAACACTTCCCCCACCCCACCATTTTATCATCGATTCCCCCACCCCATTATCAACACTTTATATAATCCCATCGCAAGTGTGCACCTACCACTAGTGATTTTTGGTCCTGAGACCTCTAGCTTATACACCATCTCCTTTTCTACTCCCTTATAGTATTTTGTTTTACATTTTATAATATATCTATATATTTATATATATTTAGTTATATTTTTTTATCTGTATATTTTTATATTTATATATATATGTTTATGTATATATATATATTTAAATACATTTTTATATTTATATATTTTTTAAAATGGATATTAACTCTAAAAACCCTTAAAACACATAAAAAAGTTAAGAAACTCTAAAAACCCTAAAACCCATAAAAACCATAAAATGACCATAACTTCTAATCTGAGAGTCTGTTCCATCTCCAAAACTAGTAAAATCAAAGATCATGAAATGATATTCAATATTATATGTGGTATAGGCTGAACGGACACCCAAATCAAAAGTTATAGCTACTTTCATTTTAAGAAATCAGGGTCAGTGACAAAAAACTCAGTTTAAGAGGCCTTCTAAGCCTTTTTGGGGTTAAACAAATGGAAAAAACTCATATAACTTAGTAAAAGACCCTTTTTTTCATATATCTCAATACAAAATTCGATTTCATATATGGTAGAGCCCAAACAGACACTCGATCAAAAGCTAGGACCATTTGAAGTTCAAGTTCGATTTATGACTTTTTTGAAATTGCAATATATTTTATTCCATTGATTATCACATGATTTAAATCTCATGTGGATTTATCTCATTTTATAAGATTTTATTTGACTATTTTTCGTAGCTGTAATGGACTATTGTATCGAAAGTTATGATATTTTCTGGGTTTTTAGGGTTTTTAGGGGTTTTCTACATTCGACGACCTTTCAAATGGCCGTAACTTCTGAACTTGGTGTCTATTTTTCCTCCGCCACATATAAAATTTAATCTTATAATGATATCTATGTATAGATAACCCAATATAACCCTATATCACCTTTATTGAGGAAAAAAGGCCAAGAAGGCCTCCAAATGTCCATAACTTATACTACAGGTGTCCGTTAATGATTTTTTTGAAATATACCCTTTATCAGTGATTTTTTAGAAGTTCTAATAAATGTATATTTTATCAACGCTTTTTTATTAGTGCTAATATGGGTGGGGGGATTTATCAATTATTTTTTACAAGCACTGATAAAGGTCCCCCTTTAACAACACTTTTTTAGCACCGTTAAAATCCCCCTTTAAGAGTTATGGGTACCATTATGGTATTATGAGTTTAAGTTTGATCATATGTTTAAAGTATTAAACACCCATTTTAGGTTTTATGTTATGGGATTCTACCAATATTAAGAATATTTTGGGAGAAATTCATGGAAACTATATGTTTTAGTAGAAAAATTATTTGAGGAATAATGCCTTTACATTTTATAGACATAATTTTAAAGGTATTGATAACCTTGAGGGTTAATATGATCATTAGTGACATTGTAATAATAGTAAAATAAGAATATTAGACTTTGTGGAAAATAAATTTGTATTTAAAACCTTAGTAAAAAGGTTATTTAATGATTAATTTTATTTTAATATTTTTTATCATATTTTTTGGGAACATTATAGGAATTGTATTAATATAGTTTTATAAAAATGACAACCTAAATTCATAGTGAAAACCCATTGCATTCAGAAATTCCATGGAGCATGAACCCATAACCAAAGAACGATAAGGGTTTAGTGCCTACCACTAGCCTACCTGATATCTTGGTTAATATTTCATTAGTTAAATAATTTGAAAAATAAATATTAATGATAAACCGATGGTGTTACTGTTGAGGTTGGAAAATTAATATATTATATTGGATAACTTGTTCTAATGATATAGGTTTTAGAAAAAAGTTAGAAGACATACAGAAAGACTTTTCACTATTTTATGGATCTTACAATCTGTTAAAAGTGAATTTTAGCGCTTTATACATAAAAAAATTAATTTTTGGATATTCATTTCTTAGACTAAGTGATGAAGTGAAAATTGATTGAAGCACAACCAAGTGATGAAATTGTGATTATGGAATAGAAATGTGTCATGTAATTATATTTTCTTATATTCTTAGTTAGTAAAAGAATTCATGATTTTTTTGAAAAGGATCTTCAAATAAATATTTTATCACATTAAATTCATATATGATGAATCAAATGATATTTTAAGTCATCATAGATTTATGGTTTTTAGTCTCTTAACGTTTTTACTAATCATTCACTTTCTTGTGGTCAACGACCTCTATGATTTTCTATAATTATTTACACTTTCCATCCATGTCCATGAATTCAATTTCCACCAATTTTATCCTACTTAGAAACCTAAATATGTGTTATTACATATGACCTTTTTATTTCCCTTTCTCTCTTATTAAGAATATGTTTTATTAACCCTTTTACGATGTGGGTTTTTTAACAATGGTATTCACAAATGTCAAACCCTTGATTATCGAGATCAATTTTAAATTGTGAGGACATAATTTTAAGGGGGGAAGAATATAACACCCTAATAATTTAAAATTTGAACATTATTTTTTACAGTGTATGTGACATGAAACACCAATCTTAAACAACCCACAAAATATATTTATTTAAATTTAATCTCTTTAATAACTTGTGAAACATGCAACCCTGAGTCGAAATAAACTATAATATAATATACCTTTATAACCTAAATGTCAAATTGGTGGTAATTAATAGTAAAAAATAAATTTTGAAAATTATGGTTATCTATTGATTGTCAATAAAATAATAATCATTTCAAAGAAAAAGAAATGTTTTCTAAAAATGGTATTCTTTCTAAAAGATGGTTTAGTCACTCTTTTCACACACAATTTAAAATTGATTTTTACCACTTTCACAAAATTTATTTTATAAGATTTTTTTGAAATAATCATATCAATAATTATCTTAGGGTGGATTTTTTAGATTTTTTTTGTAATGTCCCGACCTATCTCACCCCTAAACCGGTGGATAGACCGGTCACCACATGACCTCAAGAACGTCCTCCCGTATACCAGAGGCTGTCGACTAGCAGTGAGGGTCTAAGGATAGTAAGTGGGGAGAATATACCCTCTTATCAGAGTTGCACAATGGTATATCAGAGTAAATAACAAACAATAGCAGAATCAGTAATACATAATTGATAAAGTAGTGGAAGAAAAATAGTACTCATTTTATAAAAGTGACTGATGCCAATTATAGAGAAGATGAATCAATGACATGTTATGGATACATAATTGAAAGAAATTAACAATACATCATGCTTTAAACATCATGTACAATAAAAATAAAATACAACCAAGCCCTACTGGATTTCAACTCAAACATCCCGAGCTCCCACTTGGTTCTCTGCTCCAATCTTCTATGAATTTGCTAAGAGAACAATCTTGCAACCAAATAGAATCTACTCAGGTACCCTAGTGAAATGGTAGCCTGAGTAGGGTGTGAGATATAAATCTCAATAGGCTGGGACCACCGGTGTCTACCCCAAATCCATACATTCAATAAATAATTTAAACACTGTTAAATCATATATAATTAAAGTAAGCAGTACAATGTAACTATATACCCAAGTACCTACTTCAGCTCTCATATGGTGTCTGAAATAAAATTATAAATTTGTCATGTATACCCAAAAGTCATCACACATTGATTTTAATTTATAATTTATTAAAACCTCAATAAATTACATAATTCTCATGATTCGGCCTAATATCGACATCCCCCATATAAGTCACTCACCACTGATGTCTCTAAAGACCATCTAAGTAAAAAAAGAAAAGACTGAATCCAAGCTCATGATTTGGATTGGATAATGCATCAGAAGACATTCTATTAAATATTTCATATACAAAGTCTGAGACCATCCACTAGAAATAGTGATTTACTCCTGGGTCTATCCACTAAAAGTGATTCACCCAATTCATTGATAAGTCAGACCCCTTTTTCATATTCAATTCACAAATCATTATGTCACAACAGTTTTCATTAAAAAACTAATTTATTTCATGTACAACCAATTGGACCCACAATACAATTTCAATTAATGGGTGTAGAACATCATTTCTATCACCCTCATGAGTATTTGGAGCATCAGTCATTGTCACACAACCCATGGGTATTTGAAGCATCATTCCCTGTCCTATAAGATAATGTTTTCATGCAAGCTGGGTGTAGAATTCCATGTCTAGTACCCCGTGAGTATTCGAATCATCAATCCATGTCTCACAACCCTTTCATCAATCATACATATATATTAACCATTGGTGTAGAAATCCATGTCTAACACCCCGAAACCATCCATTAATTAATTAATCCAATCCATTAATTAATTTAACAACTAATTAACAATATAAATCACTCGTCAAATAAGTCAACAATTAATTAACCATTCAACATCTCAATAGTTAATAATTAATTAACAATTAATTATTCTTAGCAATCCAACAAAATAATTAAATCAACATTTAATTATCCAAATTCTTTAAAAAGTCTGAACCCGTCCACTCAAACAGTGATTTGCCCTGGACTTTAACAATTTACATACACAATATAAACATCTCAAGTCAAACATACTGAACAAGACCCAAATATTTAGAAACCATCTCACATAGCATATAATATTTTTAAATAACTCCATCCAAAGAAACTTAAGGCATTGAAAGAAAACATGCATCAAAAGGTACCCTTGGCCAACATTCATAACAAAAAATCAATTCACAATCTTAAATTAATGCATGAAAATTAATTAATTTAAATTTTTTTTAAATAATATATCTTTAACTAGTTCATCAATTAATTTTCCATTTACCATTTATCATATAATAATTAATCCATCCATTAATTATTACCAGTTTCCAATTTATATTATGAACATGTAAAAATATTCAATATTCTCAATATTTATAAAATGCCACAATTTTTTCAACAAATTACTTGATAATTAATTCCTCAATTAATTACCCTATTAACCATCCTACCCCATTTAAATCATTTAACTATTTAATCATATCACTTTAACCAAATTTGAAAACATGCTTAAAACCAACACATGATCAAGTAATCATTTATCTCAGATGGGCGACATCATTTAATAACATCAAAAGTGTCATGCATCGACATATCATATATCAACACCAGTAAGAAGACATATGAAAATAAAAACCACAACAAGCATGATATGGCATTACCAATAAAAAACAGTTTATCTTTAATAAGCATTTAAAGAAAACTTAACAGTTCCATAATCAAATAAACTCACATTCTCAATTTATTTAAAGAAGATATAGTTCTTAAATAAAGTGATAGAGATTTGGGACCCTACCCCTGGGTGGCACCATTTTTATTCCACAATGCTTTAATGTACTTGGCAGCAACCAGTCCACAACTGGTCTGCAGTCGCACGCGTGCACACCTTAATATATATATATGTGTGTGTGTGTGAATTTTATGCATTGATAAAAAAATTAGTATATTAAACCGGTACCCAAAATCAAAGTAGTAATGAACAACGAACCTCTAAATTGGTACCAGGGACTCATAGAAAATTAACAGACCTTAATTTAACTAGTGAAAAACCAAACAGTGGGTTTAAAACCCTACCCAAACTAACATATCCAAAGAAAATCAAGCCCATCTGCCTCGCCCTTGGTGGCGGATTCCAGAACATGGACCTACAGGTCCCTAAACAACATTCACATATCCTAAAAATTAGAAGAAAACAACAATTGGATAAAACCGAACCTTAGGGTTTCAGCCAAGAAAACAAGGTAAGAGAGAGGAGTCAAATGGCTAATGCGAATAAAATTCCGGAGCTTGGTTTAAAAAAAAAGACCCATTGATAAACCGATTAATTTTAAAACCTTCATATTTTAACCTGGTCAAAAAACACAGGACTTTACAATCTACCCACCTAAATAACTTATCATCCTGAAGAATTTATCAGGAACCACTACTAAAACAACCGACCTAACAAGGTCATTTGATCTCGTTAGAACTGATGTGTTGCATTCCCAATTCCAAACAAACCTTTAAACCTTCACATGACTAACAATTAATCATTTAAAACCAGATCCAAAGCTCACTTTATATCTTAAACATCTAAACGTAGCTTATATCTGAGGCCATTACAGGGACCCCGTCAATGAAAATTGTTGAATCTCAATCAACCAATAGAATAGGTTGCACATGCATCCCTCGAAAGACATCGCAGACCTAAAATCCACATTTTCCCTTTATCTGATGAATTTCCTTTAAAACTATTCCAAAACTATTTTCATGTATAATGAAGTCCTTACTCGACCTCTGGTGAAATTTCTAAGTCAAGCCATCACAAGGAAATTTAAAAAAGACAATCGTGCTCCAACACGAATAAAGGAGTAGCCCAAAGAAACCATACATCCTGTGTACTACCCAGATAACAACCGCTCATCATAAATAAAAACATTTAAACTGTAGCGTAGTGTAAGAACAATTCTATCTTAGTGTCTCTATGATGAGGTAAAGATAGGGGACATGCTCTTCATATTCAGAGGAGCCCACTAAGAGAAAACCAAGTTTATTAAGAAGATCATTTGAACTAATACAAGATAACTTTGTTAAAATATATTGGTGTCACCTGCCAACACATTTATTGAAATAGATTCAATACTACCCACCTTAGGATTTTCCATGATGTCAAAATAAAAGATCTTCCACTCATTAGCACCTATCGGCATGCCATAACACCCGAGTACCAAGAAGTCCTCTTAAGAAGTGGGACAAACTAACTTTAATGGCCTAGAACATTTTAAGGGTACTACCTACCACAAGTTAGCCCCTTACAAAACATAAACGTTGATCCTCTGTCCCGGTCAAACAAAACTGAAATTACAAGATTCTAAATCCCCTTTTCATTTTAGACATTTTAATTAATTCATATAAACCTTTCAACATTTGAATAAATTTCAAAAAACACACAAGTAATTTTTTCATAACCAGTCACTTAGATTTCAAAAAAATGCCTTATGGAAAAAATAGGCATGCTATCACAAAAATCCTCTTTAATCATTTAACGTTCAGTGTTATTCAAATTTAAATAAGAAATTTAGCATCTAAATTCCTTTTACCAAGAAGGCGACCACCAAGGGTCCCATTTATTCAATCCGATTTCATCAAAATTCAACCCAACAATAGATTATTTCAATAAAAACTTAGCAGTTTTACATTTATAACCATTTTCAAACATACTATGGTTATATAAGGATCAAACACATGGTTGGCCATCAACCAATAAATAAGGTGTCCATACACCTTATCGCTGGAATTTGGCTCCCATTTATCACAAAAATATTCATTTAACATTTTAACTTTATCATCCCCTTCATATATCAAAACATCACTAGCATGTTAGCATACTCAATAACACAACAACATGCTATAACACATAAGAATGACACAATAACAAAACATACTAATAACTGAGACAATATGGAATATAATCACTAAAGTATGTTAAATCTATAATTGAATCATGCTATCTATAGAGGCATTCTAATGAAGATTAAAACATGGCATTGTGCCCAAGAAAACAATCCAAATTAGTAGGCATCCTACTAGTACAACTACATGGCATGTTATATGCATGACATGTGAATATCTAAGTGCCTAAGATGATGAATATATGAAACTTCCTTGCCATATCAGTCCAAGACAATTATTTTTCAAAATTCTCAAAATCAATAAGAAGTGGAAAATACACCAGTCACTCAAGGTGAAATCATATCAATTGTAACCTCTAATAGTAAAAACATCAATTCCCATTTCTAGTCATTTGTCCATTTCTCGTACATGGGGTTATCAGTCCCAAGAATGGCTATTAACCCAAATGCTGACACATCCCTAGTCTCCTATCTACCAACCCCAAATAGTAAGACAAAGAAAAAAAACCATTTGATACCACTTTGTAACATCCCGACCCGGTTCACCCCTGAATCGGTGGCCCGACCAGTCACCACATGACCTCAAGCACATCTCACCGTACACCAGAGGCTTATGACTAGAAGCGAT
This sequence comes from Viscum album, assembly GCA_963277665.1. Lineage (NCBI taxonomy): Eukaryota > Viridiplantae > Streptophyta > Magnoliopsida > Santalales > Viscaceae > Viscum > Viscum album. Next base: position 183,182,381 of record OY728159.1, read on the forward strand.
GGTCTAAGGATAGTTAGTGGGGAGACTATACCCTCTTATCAGAGTTTTATAATGGTATATCAGAGTAAATAACAAAAAATAGCAGAAGCAGTAATACATAATTGACAAAAAAGTGGAATAAAAATAGTACTCATTTTATAAAAGTGACACATGCCAATTATATAAAAGATGAATTCATGACATGTTATGGATTCATAATTGAAAGTAATAAACAATACAGAATTATTTACACATCAAGTATAATACAAATAAAAGACAACCAAGCCCTATGGGCTTTCAAATCAAGCATCTCGAGCTCCCGATCGGTCTTCTACTCTAATGTCCCAAGAATTTTCTAACAACACAATCTTGCAACCAAATAGAATCTACTCTGGTACCCCAGTGCAATGGCGGCCTGAGTAGTGTGTGAGATATAAATATCAGTAGGCAAGGACCAACGATGACTACCCCAAATCCATACATTCAATAATTAGACAATATGAAAGCATGCATAATTAAAGTAAGCAGTAAAATGTAAATATATACCCAAGTACTTGCTTCAGCTCTCAGCTGGTTTCTGAACCTATATTATACATTTTTCATGTATACCCAACAGTCACCACACATTCATTTTCATTTATAATTTATTCAAACCTCGATAAATTACATAATTCTCGTGATCTGACCTAATCCCGATACCCCCTGTATAAGTCACTCACCACTAATGTCTCTAAAGACTATCTAAGTAAACAAAAAAAAAGAATGAATCCAATATTGTGATTTGGCATGGATAACGTGTCATAATACATTCTATTTAATATTTTATATACAAAGTCTGAGCCCGTCTACTAGAAATAGTGATTCTCTTTTGGGTCTGTCCACTAACAGTGATTCACCACATTCATTGATAAGTCAGAACTCTTTCTCATATTCAATTCACAAATCATTATGTCACAACAATTTTCATTAACTAGTTAATTAATTTCAAGTATGACCAATTTGACCAAAGTATAATGTTAATTAATGGGTTTAGAACATCTTTTCTAGCACCCTCATGAATATTTGGAGCGTCGGTTCTTGTCTCACAGCCCATGGGTATTTGGAGCATCAGTCCCTATCCCATAAAAAAATGTTTTCATGCAAGATGGGTATATAACGCCATGTCTATTACCCCATGAGTATTTAGAGTATAAATCCCTATCTCAGAACCCTTTCATCAATCATGCATATGTTTTAATCATTGGTGTAGAACGCCATGTCTAACACCCTGAAACCATCCATTAATTAATTCATAAATTAATTAATCCAATCCGTTAATTAATTTAACAACTAATTAACAATATAAATCACCTATAAATTAAGTCAACAATTAATTAATCATTAAACATCTTAATAGTTAATAATTAATTAACAATTCATTATTTTTAGAAATCCAACAAAATAATTAACTCAACATTTAATTATCCAAATTATTTAACAAGTCTGAACCCATCCACTCAAATATTGATTCTTCCAGGACTTTAACAATTTACATGCACATAGTAAACATATCAAGTCAAATATACTGAAAAAGGCCCAAATATTTAGCAACCATCTGACATATCATATCATATTTTTAAACAAATCCATCCAAAAAAACTTAAGGCATGGAAAGAAAACATGCATCAAAAGGTGCCCTTGGCCAACAGTCGTAACAAAAAACTAATTCACAATCTTAAATTAATGTATTGAAATTATTTAATTCAAAAAATAATTAATTAAATCATATATCTTTAACCAGTTCATCGATTAATTATCCATTTACTATTTATCATGTAATAATTAATCCATCCATTAATTATTACCAGTTTCCAATTTATATTCCAAACATGTCAAAATATTCAATATTCTCAGTATTCAAAAAATGACACAATTTTTCCAACACATGACTTGATAATTAATTCATCAATTAATTACTCTATTACCCATCCTTCCCCATTCAAATCATTTAACTATTTAATCATATCACTTTTACCAAATTAGAAATACATGCTTAAAACCAACATTCAATCAAGTCCTCATTTATCTCATGTGGGTTGCATCATTTAATAACATCAAAAGTGTCATACATCGACATATCATATATCAACACCAGCAAAAAGAAATATGAAAATCCAAATCACAAAAAGCATGATATGACATTACCACTAACCAAAAGACTATATTTAATCAAAATTTCAAGAAAAATTTGCAGTTCAACAATCAAAGAAACTCACATTATCAATTTATTTAAAGAATCTATAATTCTTAAATAAAGTGATAGAGATTTGGGACCCTACCTTGGGGTGACACCATTTTTATTCTGCAAAGTTTTAATGTACTTGGTGTAAACCAGTCCACAACTGGTCTGCAATCACATGCGCGCACACCTTCACACACACACACACACATATTTATATGTACACCTTGTCTGCATTGATAAAAAAAATTTAATATATTAAACCAGTACCCAAAATCCAAGTAGTAGTGAACAATGCACATCTAACTTGGTACCAGGGAATCATAGAAAATAACACACCTTAATTTAACCAATGAAAAACCAAACATCGGGTTTAAAAACCTACCCAAACCAATGACACCAAAGAAAATCAAGCCCATATGCCTCTCCCTTGGCGGAAGATGCTGGAACACAGACCTATGGATCCCTAAACAATATTCGCATATCATAAAAATTATAAGAACACAACAACCAGATAAAATCAAACCTTAGGGTTTCATCCGGGAAAACAAGGTGTGTGAGATGAGTCAAAATGGTATATGTGAATCACGAGTTAAATATAGATAGACTCACCTTAACAAGGCAGCCAAGATTCGTGAAGAGTCTGAGGAGAATCGTCACACACAAAGCGGAGTCCGGGAAGGAGGTGGCGTGCTACAGGTTCTGCTTGGGAGTGTCGTACACTGTTGCATGGGGGCCTGGCTGAGGACTGCACACTAGGGAGAAGGGGCCATGCGCTGCTAGAGGGCGTGCCGCAGGGAAGGAGCCAAAGTAGCTGGATCACGAGGGCACTGCACACCAGGTGCATCGCCTAAGGTGGAAGAAAACAGGGGGGTCGTGCGCCTCACCTGCAGGTCTCGCCTCCCCTTTTTATTTTCTTTTTTCCCCTAAAATTAATCTAATTAATTGGATGAAATAATTAAAATAATAATACTCATTTTATTATTGTTATTATACACATTAAAAACTTATCTAATAATTGAAAAACTCCCCATTTAATTAAAAATGCTTCTTCATTTACTATTCTCTTAATAAACATTTCATAATTAATTATGAAACTCCCTATTGATCATTTAATTAAATTATTTTAACTTTTATTTAACTAAATAACCACAATAACCACAATAATAATAAAATCATTATTATTATTATTTCAAATTCCATTTATTTAAAACCCAAACCCCCAATTTATTACAATATTATTAATATGATAAAAACTCTAACCCATAACCCATAATTTAATTGCCATGATAATAATAATTATTAACTTCATAAAACTAAAATAATAATAGTCTAATTATTATTATTTTTTAAACCTTTGATAAACCCAACACCTATATTTAATAATAATACTTCATTAAATCTGAAACCCCTCATTTAATTAAATGTTTCTTTTAGAATATCAACATCCACATTAAATTCTGTTAAAATGTATTTAATTAAATAAACACTATAATAATAATAATAACATCATCATTATTATCATTATTCCAAATTTCATTTAATTAAAACCCAAAACCCCCAATTTATTACAATATCATTAATATGATATTAATGATAAAAACTATAACCCATAACGTCCATTTAATAATAAATGGTCTTTTAATAATTTTGAAACTCTTCATTTAATTAAAATGATTCTTCGATAAACCCAAAAGCCCCATTAATTTCTTTGACCATCATTTACTTAATTATTTATCATTTATTTAAATAAACAACCATAATAATAATAATAATAACTTCATTATTATTATTATTATTACTTTATTTTAATTAATCACACTCTCTCATATAATCTTATTTAATTAAATTAAATAATTTATTAAGCAGTGTAAACAAAATGGTTTGAACCAAAATCATGAACTACCAGTGTAGATCCATTAATGTAAAAGTTTTTAGATCCGGTGCTCCGGAGACTCATCAGGACACCCGCTAAAACTATCAGATAAATACGCAAGTCCAAAAATGACACCTTTAGGTGTTCCAACACTGGAAATAAAATCCCAAAGCTCAGTTTAAAAAAAAACCCATTGATAAACCGATTTGTTTTTGAAAACCTTCATATTTTAACTCAGTTAAAAAACACGGGACTTTACATTTTGGAAATGTTTCATTTTCCTGATGAATATTGAAAAATTATGAATTTTAATTGAAAATTTTCTTTTCATTTAAATTATTTATAAATTTAAATTATATTTTAAATTGGTTTTAAATAAAAATTAGTCATATTATATATCAATTAATATAATTTATTTCATTGGAATCATTTTTATATTTAATTTGGATATAAAAACATTGTATACTTTTGAACATTTTATTTTTAAAAACCCGCTTTCTCATCACGTCCGCAAAATTAATTTTAAATTAGAGTTTTACAATCATATTAATGAAATTTTAAAAAATGTATTCTATATTTTTAATCATAATAATTAATATTATATAATAATTTCAACTTACTTTTTTACAAAAATGAATAGTGAAAACAGTAAAAATTATTTACTACGGTTGAGGTAAAAATGGATTTACTAATGAGTTAAACTAAAAAGATAAGGGTTAAAATGACCTAAAAACTTGTTTAGAATCTGTTGAATGGGAATATTTAGACCCTATAATTTATAATTTTCAATAATAATTCATTTTGGATCCTTTTGAAATATGAAAAACATGGGTACACCTTTTTCTTTTCAAAAATTATAAGTGTGCCACTCACCTCACTTATAAATGGACACCCACTCTCCTCTCTTATTTACACCTTAAAATCCTTTTGGTTTATCCAATACCTATACAAATAAATTCCTAAATTAAATACTATAACCCTATAATCCTTATTTTGGTCATAAATCCAACCTTGGAAGGCTTTTGGTGAAACCTAAGGAGGTTTCCTGAGGAAGAGATCACGTTCTTCATCAATAATTTTTATTTTATTTATTCCCCGACCTCATTCAATTAATATTAAACCATGATGATATAATAAAATTATTATTTTACATATAATTATATATTTTTTAATTTAATGGAGTTACTTAAAACTATCCCTACTTCCATCAAATGGGTTACGCAATCATCATTCATATGTATAACAGACTACAACCTCACGAACCGATATCATTTGTTTTTCCATTACCACCTCTCACTGTTGGGTATGATGATTTATATAAAGTATATATATAATATTTATAAAATAATTTTATCAATTGAGTAATTATACCATATATAAATTTTTTTTACTTTCTATTTTTTAGGGTATATGATAACATTGCACATGTGTACGACGGACTACTACCTCATGAAGAAATGTGATTCATTTTTCACTAAGAGTTTACATGGAAGTTAATAAGGATAAATTTAATGAATAAATATGATATAAATGAAATAATTATTATATTAATGACATATTTATCATTATAAAAATATAATATATCATTCTCTTTCTTACACTGAAAAAGGATAACATCATTTGTGTATGTGTGGACTATCGCCTTTACAAAGCGACGCGAATCTCTTTTCATCACCACACCACATGGATGATATATATAAGTATATTTAAATAAATAAAATGGTATATATTATATTTTTATAATTATTAAAGATAAAATATTATTTACCTTATTTCCATAATTATCATTGAAAAATAGAAACGTTACCCATGCGTACGCATGACCTACCGTCTTTATGATTACAATGTAGTTAATTTTTTATAACCATATTTCATGATTGGTTTTAAAAGTATAATTGATGTATAAATATTATAATTATTTCATTATTATTATTATATATATAATTTAACTATGTAACATGATCAATAACTGGATCTTTCATGAAAAAACACACATGATAAAACAAGCCAATTAACACTCAAAACAATGAAAAAAATGAAATATTATTAAAAAAAGGGTGATAAGATGTTATAAAAGGATGATATATGATATTATAAATATTAATATGGTTCTAGTAAAATTTAATAACTTATTTAAAATCACTATACATAAGGTTAAATCATGTTCAACCAGAAAGAAGTGTGAGATAAGGGACTTCATCTCAATTTTCCATCATTGAGGTATATTGTATTTTTATGCACCAAATTTCTTTTATGTTGTGTATATACTGCCAATTTTACATGTAATATCAAGATTCATTAATAATTCATGTAATTTTAAGTTTTAATTTGAATTATTTAATATAAGGGGATTCAAATTAAAATGTTACCATGCAGCAAGAGATTCTATAACTAAATTTATTTTCATTGGGTTATGTTACTTTTTCATTGTATTTGATATTTTAATATTTCTCCTATAATTAATTAGGATTATATTATGTTTTATTTCCACTTATTTAATGTGTATTTAAATTTTATACACATAATTGATTCATTTATTAATTCTCACTTCAACGTTATGATCTTTACAAGGGTTATTTCGTAATCTCATTTTAATCGAGATGGTTTATACTTGAATTTCCATTAAAGGAAATTATTTGATCATTATTTAATAAAAACATCAAATTTATCATAATATGGTTATAAATGATTTTATTCATGTAATATTACCATTTTCTAGTCTTTTTTACTTAAAATTATTGAGATTTTTTTAATAAAATCCGATTTCATTTCTCTATTTCGTCAGAAATTATTTTTCTTAAAAAACAATTTTTTCTAAAAATGTTTTCAGAAATGTTTTTAATACTCTTCCAAATGATTAATTAAATAAATTTTAACCATTTTTTACTTTTAAATGTTTTTTGAATGTAATATTCACTTCATTTTCAAAACAAGGCCCATTTGTATTTTACAGAAAAAGTGAAAGGAATCTTTGTTTTTATGTGTAAAACATCTATATAATTTCATTCAATCATGACCAATAAATGTTTTAAATATTATATTATAAGTTAAAAAGGTTATTTTCAAATAAAAATATTTTAAATTTTTTTTTGAACTTTTATTTTAAAAAATATATTTTCAAAGTGAAAAGGATATTTTCCTCCAAAATGTTTTAAAAGATATTTTATGGTATTTCTTTTCATAAATGACAAAAAACCTTTATTTTTCTTATACTTTACTGGGGATATGTTATATTTATACCATCCATATTCTTTTCGTGGATGTTTTATGATCATTTTTACCATGGAAATTATTAATATTCACTTTCTTGTTTTTTTATTGTCATTAACTTTCCCTTGAAATATTCACTTTCCAATTATTAGTAGAAATTAAATTACCCCTAAATATAAATATTATTTTTCATGGATATATTTAATTATTAAACCATATATCATTTCTACATATAGTTTTCTACATTGAAATTTATTTTCTTATTTGGTGAAATATTGATAAATATGCATTCTTTACCTGATAATGATATTTCATGATAAAGCACATTATTCATAAATTAAATCAATTGTTTGATATATGAGGAATTATTTGGACATGCAGTAATGGGTGGGTCCAATAATTATATATCTCCTCAATGCATCAGTAACCTAATGAGGCGAATCACTAAGCTATCATTAAATAAATTTCTACCTTTAGTTTAAACCGTCTTGTGAAAGGTCTTGACAGTAGAGATATCCTGATGCTTGATATCATGACATCCAATAATTAAGCATTTACTTCATTAAGAATTCAGTTATTATTATCCATGATATTTTTACAATATTATTATCTATGGATGCATTTAATTATTAGTCTATTTTTTAAATAGAATGTGTGTTCATTTATTAACCTTTCTATATTAATTAAGCCTGATCTATTCATGGTATCCAAGTTATTGATTAAATGAAATGTGTGTTCAGTTATTTACCTTTTCATATTAATTATTATTTAATTATTCATGATATATTCCACTGCACTTAATTCTTAATGAGCATTTGATCTCACCCTTATTTTTTTACTTTCCCCATGATTCCATGAAGTGTACTATGATTAATGTTCAAGGATATGCAAGAGGGAATAATTTTATTCTAAAAAAATATGTTGTAATTTGTGTTTTCAAATGTAATGAAATACTCAAGTATGTATCTAGTTTACCAATACTACTAAACAATTTAGACTTTCAGGGTACGATTCCTTATATCTTATGTCAATATAATAAAGTAGACGTTGAATCTGGGTTACTTGGGTCAGGGTTGCTACAAACATTGAGTGTTGTGTCAACAACTTTGATAATAAGTTTCGAGGTTATCTTGGATTCAGTGGTTTCCACTCCATCTTTTGAACCACATAGGGTGGTTTTTACTTTATTCTGACATCAAAATTTTTTTTAGGAAGTTAATTACCTTTTTGGGGATCTTGTTTACACATGTTTACTTATTTTAATTTGTGGGTTGTAATAACTAATAACCATGCTTGTTTTTTTTATCACATACGGGGGGGGGGCATGGACCTATTGTGATATTTGATTCCATGAGTATTTATAGAGTAGCTTGTTGCTATGTTTTATTGTGATAACATGTTGTTAGGAATTACTAATATTTTCTCATTATGTTAAGCTATGGTTTTCTTGTATTCTCTAACCTATTACATGTGTCACTATGCCCTGGAGGTTGTTATTAGTACCTGAAACAGGTGGACTATAGTGTGGTGTGTATCCCTTAGAGTGAGATATTCATAAATTATGATGATGATGATGATGATGATGATGAATCTGAGCATAGTGTAGGGGAATGATGGTCTAGGGGCCTGACTTGAGGTAGTGCATTTGGGGCATGACGGTCTAGGGGCCTGACCCAAGTAAACATGCCAGGGGAATGATAGCCTAGGGTCCAGACTTTAGGTATAAATGGGGTATGAATTTCCAAAGTCTTGACCTGCGATGGATCTATGATATGATGGTTTGGGGGCCTAATCCAACTCTATGACTTGAGACCATTGAGAGACATGTTATGTTCCTAGTGTATTGTTCTTGAATATTTTGTATTTAATTATGTTATTATAGTTAAAAATTTATTATTATCTTATCATATACTTGTTATAATTGATCAAACCAGTTAAGGATGCATTGGTTGTGTCCTATTGAGTCTTGTACTCACACCCCACATGAGAATTTTAGTGTGCTTGTATATTTCATGCATAGGGATCCGAGCAAGGGAAATGGGCCCATGGAAGATGGTTGAGACATGGATTATGAAGCTAGAGGTGTGACCGAGATAAACTATAGGGATTACCATAGTTTTGTTTATTATTTATTAACCTACTACACTTATACTCTCAATTGGATTATCACATTAGGATCACATTGTTTATCATTGTATGACATGTCATCCCTTAGTTTCTCAATTTTACTTTGTTTATTTTTTATATTATTATATTACTATTTTGTGATATGACATTATACCAAGGGTATAGTCTCCCCACTAATAGAATTTGACCCTCACTACTAGTCGATAGCCTCTTTCATTTGGGGAGGTGCACTTAAGGTCATATATCACTTTGGATCAGACCTGGTGGTTCAGGTTGAAATGTTATAAAAGGTACCATCAAAGAGTTATTTTGATCTATTAGTCGATCTTTTAGATTCTCTAGACTCGAACATATGTTCCCCCTTCAATTTCTCTATTTAAAAAAATCACCACACTTTATACCATATTTAATTAATTATAAAAGGTTTTATACATAAAATAAATTGTAAAGTACATACCTCATTATCATTATATATTATTATAAGATTAAAAATTCATGCCATGAAATTTCTAATAAAATGTTCAACCTTGTGAATATCAAGATCATCAAGGGGAATAAGTATTTCAGTGCTTAGTTCATGAGATATGTGAATCCACACTATCACATGATATTTTGGATGTTTTTTATTATGTAGAATATCACCTTGGTTATCACACATTGTATCTATCGCAACAAGGAGATGGGTGGGTGATGATAGATATAAATTATAATCAATTTCACCATATAGAATTTTAGTACAAGAAAGGTATGAGTAGTTATTTGATTCATATTTACCTAAAACTACTATAATAAAATATATTTAATCAATTAAGGTAAACCTTTGTTGTGAATAGATAGTCTCAAAATTGAGGGGTGTAACCCTTTGTGTTGATGTTTCTACTGTGTTGATTCTTCTCATTGATCCCTTTGAAAAAACTTTTTTATAACTTCAGTCTAGTAACTAATTTTTTTTATAATAGAATCTATCTATGCTTGAATATTTTTTATTTTATAATCTATATACTTCCATGTATTTTCTTTCTCAAAGTATTCTAAGTATGACACTCCAAAACCTATACCTCTAACATGGTCATACTATTCTAGATGCTTCGAAGCCACTGAGAGTAGTGGTTCATTGGGTATAGTTGATGATGATTCTTAAGTCTAATTTGAATATTTTTTTTGGAAAATAAGAAGTCATTTATTGGAAATACAACTTAAAGTAGGATAAAAATTAACATTATGTCATATTTTCACATGATTACCATACTTTCTATGTGTTTTCATCTGCAATTTTTAGGTTTTTTATTTACATGAGTCTCCTTCAATAACATATTGCATAGGATGGAAGTTGATTGAGATTCTGATTCATCAATTTTTATATAAAAAATGAACATTTTTCACATAACATAAAGGTTTTACTATGGATTTAAAATACTTACCTTTTGTTTTCAAGTAAAATATACCCTATCCTTACTTTATGATATGGGTATGGTGGTTTAGATGCACACTGTTTATTTTTACACTCTTTAATGTTATATAAATTAATAATTCTGAATCAAAGTTATTAATATACACAAGTTCAAATAAATAATACTAATTTCAATGTAGCTTAAATCATTCCTCCTCCCAATGTCCAATGAAATCATCCCAGGTTTCTTGGTTTATGAAGTGTGCATATATTTTAATGACCCAAACTTTTGAATAATATTTGTTTCATAATTTTGTGCATTATTTTATTTTAAACTCAACAAAATAATATCCTTTAATTAATGAAGTGAGTAAAATTAAAATAATACAATTGGGTTTTGACTGTTATATGACCGTTGGTCAATAGGACCATTCGAAATTAAATTCTTAACGTTATGATTATTGTTTATAAATACAAGTAATCATGGTTAATTAATATAGAAAGAAGAGTTGATGGCCTCATCCAGTAGACTTGGGCCATACAAAGACCATTTTTCAGAGCTTGGGAAGGAGGTTGCATCACTGGACTTTTCTATGGACCAAGCCCAAGCTGAAATCCAACATGTGAAGCTTGAACGGAATAGCCTATGGGAGAAGTTCAAGCTGATAGGAATCACCACTCGGGAAATGTTGTCCGAGCCACCCTAAAATTCTATCACCATAGCACATCTTACACTTAGGTCCTATGTAGGTGTTATAAGGGGCTATGTAACAAGACCTTAGTTACGTTGTGTAATCCTTTTGTATAAATAAAATTGTTATTTCTTATTATGTTAAATTTGTGAATTTAAAATGTCCAGATAAATGTAGGATGAAGTTCCATATTTTTGATGAATTTTGGAAAAATGGTATTTTAAAATATTTTTTTGTATAATTTAAATAATTAATAATGTAAAATTATTTTCAAAAAATTGTCTTCTTGTAAGAACACGGTTTTTGCTGTGAAAGACTTTGGAATATTCTTTATGATATTCCAGAGCAGCGCTTTCAGACGGTGTGCGATTCCGAGCCCCAGAGTGGCCGGAATTAAATTTTCAGTGCGTTCACACTGGAAACGCAAAATAAATTGGATAAATCCTAAACGGAGTCCCGAATCAGAGATCAGAGTGTACGGATGGGTCCGGAATGGGGTGTTTACCCTAGGAATGACATAAGACTTGTCGACGCGGGGTGTTCAGACCCCTCGCCCGCTTCTGGAATGTTAAACGGATTAATTAATTAACTAATTTATTTGTTTAATGGTTAAACTCGAGTATCTATTAAACTGTGGATCAGATTCAAAAACCGAGGGCACCGTTGAGTTCAGAGCGTGCCGTTTACCCTACGAGGGGTATAAGTTTCGCGGGCGCGAGCCGTTTGTGAAAAATGGCCTGAGGGGCGTTTTCGTAATTTAGCGGCTTCAGACGTTAAATTTCATAACTTTTGAACGGGTTCTCGAATTAAAATTCTGAGGCCTCCGTTGTGCTCGGGAGGTGGTTTTTACTCTAAGGGAGGCTTAACCGCGACCCCGTCGGGAGTTTGGGTTCGGGCCGACGGGCGGGTGGTTAAGCGTTTTCTATTTAAACGCTTAACACACCCCTCCCACTTCTCCTTCCCCTTCCCCCTGGTAGCCCTCCTCTACCTCTCCTCCTCCATATCTGGTGAGACAGTCCGGCGAGGTGTGGTGGTGCCGGCGGATCGTCGCGAAGCTTCGGGCGAAGCCCCACGAGGTGGGATGTTGCGTTTGCATTTTCTATTCCCGTACCTACTTTGATCTCATTTTGCACTATCTATTCTTTGTCAAAACTTCGATCAAAGCCCATAATCTTGTAGTATAATTCATGAGATTTCCATATAATCTTTCTGATTTAAAATCCGAGTTCGGAGTCGATCGCAAATGTTCACCGAAGGTTGCGGGAAATTCGGGATTTATGGGTGTTTCCCGGCAGGTTCCGGCGGTCCGGCGGGCTTAGGCGGCGACGCGGAACCTGCAGGCAGTGACGGCTTCTCCTCGGCAGGCGGCGGGTTCCTCGGTGACGGCCGGGGCTCGCGGAGGCCAAGCGGCGTCCGACGGTGGCGCCAGGCGGAGGTGCTCCGCGGCGGAGCAGAAGCACCGGCCGGCGCAGCCGGTCGGTTGACGCGGTGTCCAGGGTCGCGGTGCGCAACCCCTCTCGGGAGGCAGAGACCCACTGAACACGGGTCTCCGCGTGGAGAAGAGACCGGCCTCGTGGCCGGTCAGCTTAGGGGCGCGCGGTCTGCGCGGTCCGCGCGGGTGAACCGCGGCCGCGGCTGTTCGGTCGGCAGAGCCGCGGACCGGCCGGACCGGTCCGGTCCACCCCCACCTGCGTCCGACGACATTAAAATGCCGTAACTCTTAAACGGTGTGTCCGATTGACGCGCTGTCTACGGCCGTGGAACCGTATCGACGAGGCTGACTTTTTGAAATGGTTTCGGGAATTTTTAATTCCCGAAATAATAGGCCTCGGTGGTGCGGCACGTACGTCGAGGGGTTTGACGTCTTTCCGGAAATCTTGTTTTGAGCGGCGCGGACGCATGCGATGTCCGCTTTGAGTGCCGTCAGTTGCGTTGGGACCCTGGCGCAGGGGCGAAGGTTTCCAGGGCGGTTTCGGGCGTTGGGACTGGATTTGAGGTGCGGCCCCCTGGCCCATCATTCGAGTTGCGTGCAGCATTTCACGCCTTTTTCACCGGACGTCCGTTCGGGGCGTGCGAGAAGTCGATGTTGGGAGTTTTTCCGAGGGGATTGCAATGGTGCAATCCGCCCGCCCTAATTCGGCACGATGGTGCGGGGCCCACGAGGGCCGTTTGGGCGTCGATGGTGATTTTTCCATCCTTATCACCGGAAAACCGTTTTGGACAAGTGAATAGTCCATCTTGTGTGCTTTTTCGAGAGGATCGCAGCGGTGCGATCCGTTCGTTGAGTTTTGGGACTAGGATGTGGGTCCCGCGTGGTACCGCTAGTCTGCGGGGCGCCGAAACGTATCTTTTTCTCCGGATATCCGTTGCACTCAAGTGAGTAGTGCTTTTGAGGTGTTTTCCCATGGGGATCGCGATGGTGCGATGCGCCCGACTGTTTTCGGGGCCGAGGCTCGGGGTCACGGGACGCCGTTCGGGCGTGAGGCGGTGTTGGTGACTTTTTAGTCGAATATCCATTGGAGGCGAGTAAGTAGTCGATCTCGCGTGTTTTTCCATGAGGATTACAAAGGTGCGATCCGTTTGGTTGTGTGGAGCCTCTTGCGCAATCTTGTTAAATGTGGAAGCATGGAAGGTGCTCCAGTGGTGGTTCACCCAACCTTGTTTGTAGCGGACCCTTGGCGTGTGATCGCGCACTCTTGGGAGAGTGATACAAATGGTTCACGAGATGTGGTTGGCCGTGCCTGGGCCTTTGAGGTGGAGTTGTTACGTCACACCTTCGCGTTGATGCTGGGTTCCGTGTGCATGATAGCCCTTGGGCTGGAATGAGGTATACTCCGGGAGTATACGGGAGCGCTTGGAGGTATGTGTGGTTGTTGTACCTGAGGATGTTTGTGCGCTCAGTTGGGGATGACTTGGGGCCACACGCTGTGTGGGCCCCATGTGCGTGTCGTGATCTGCTTTACATACATTGACCTCTCACGACGTAGAGGGTCCCACTGCGCTCGTTTGTTTGACCAGTAGGGTGGAGTTTCCCCTGGCCTGGTGCTCTTTTGTCTGACCAGTAGGGTTGAGTGGTCTCCACCTGGTCTTGGGCCCGATGGTTTGGCCGACAGAGATGGTTTGGTTCCTCTACTTCTTCGGCTGTGAGGGGTTCCAGTACTGTGCCCTTTCACCGGACTGCGACACCGTCTGCGACTACGGGTGTTCGTGCAGCGTGGGCGTTTTCCCCACTTTCTGGGATGAGGTGTCTCGGTCCGCTTTGACAGTGACTCAGTGGATTGGAGTGGGATCGCCTTGTGAGGCCTGGGGAGTTTCTCCCATTGCTCCGTGTTCCCTGGTAGAGCTTGTGGTTTCGGTGTGACCAACACTTTACGCGGGCACCGATCCTCTACCTAGGAGGTTGTTCCAGTAGGGCTGGGGTTGTTCCAGCAGGGCTGAGGTTGTTCCAATAGGGCTGAGGTTGTTTCCAGTAGGGCTGAAAGTGTTTCCAGTAGGGCTGAGGTTGTTCCAGCAGGGCTGAGGTTGTTCCAGCAGGGCTGAGGTTGTTTCCAGTAGGGCTGAGGTTGTATCGAGTAGGGCTCGTCAGTGGGTTACCATCCAACAGGGATGGCCAGTACAACGGTGTTCACCGAGCAGTACCATCCAGCAGGGATGGCCAGAGTAGTTCCGGGATTACCTCCAGCGGGGTTGGGCAGTGGTCCCCAATACCGGGCTTACCTCCAACTGGGCTGGGCAGTGGTCCCCGATGCCGGGCTTACCTCCAGCTGGGCTGGGCAGTGGTCCCCGATGTCGGGTTACCTTTAGCTGGGCTGGGTAGTGGTCCCATCGCCGACTTTAGCCAGGTCGCCCTCTAGTGGATTACCCTGTTACGGGACTGGGCAGTGTGGCACCCGTCGACTTTCCGGGTATCCCTGTAGTGGGAACCCATTGACTTCCTGGGATCCTCCAGCGGGGCTGGGATGGGGGTCGCCTGTCGACTTTGAACAGACCTCTCGACTGCGGGGCAGTGACGAGTTGTGGTTGACGTTCCCCCAGAACTCTCAAGTACGGGGAGTGCTTTCCCCCACCGAGACGCGTCGTTGTGATGTGACCTAAAACCGTGCGGGCGAGTCAGTGCCACCCAAAGCGGATAGTGTCGAGGTGTGGTGATTGAGCCCCTTGGCTTGCGATTTGGGGTAGATGTGCGGGATGCTGGGCATCGATGGTGTTACTTCTGGGACTTTTGGCTACTCTTTCTTGGGCTGAGATACGGGATGGAGATCCCCTTACGATCTTGTTTGGGCTTCTTGATTGAGCATATGGAATTGTATATACCTTGTTCTAGTACCCACTTCTTGGGTTTGGTTACTCTCCTTCCAGGGGAGGCGGAGATGCACAGGGTATGCCACGTGCTTTCCGTGTCTAGCTTCTCATGGTTGGACGAGTCTACTCTCCTGCTATAGATAGCGAAGACTCGACGAGAAGTTCATCTTCCCACCGTTTCCAGCTCCTCGTGTCTGGACGAGTCTACCTTCTTTCCTCTTGTTGGGTTGAGCTGGACTCTTTACTTCACTCTCTGTTATACTCCTTTACTTTTACTATTCTCTCTACTGCTCACCCTTTGGTACCTACTTTGTTGCTCCTTCGAGCCTTCAGGGTATCCTACTGAGTATTTTTATACTCACCCCTGCTTGGTCTTTGCCCGCACTTAGTGTGCCCTTGCAGACGACAGACAGGTGGAGCGTGACTTCAGTGGAGCGTAGGAGCTTGGGAGCTTGGACCGCGTGCGGTGGTCGTGGGCAAGTTTCAGGTGGGAGACCCGTCAGCTGTTTCTTTTTGTTTACCTGTTGTCAGGTTGTGGCACTTTTCTGGTTGGGTGCGTGTTTTTCCCCTTTTCCCTTTACAGCACTTTGCTTGTACTTGTAGAGGTCGATGCACTTTGTGGTATATATATGGCAGTTTCCCTTTCCTTTTCTTTGCTTGTCTTTACTTTTACTCTGCACTGTTGCATTGAGTTTTCTGCGTGTGTGTGTACAGGTACTTAGGCAAAGGCCTCCCCGAGTTATTGTGCCTTCGGCGCTCGTCGCCAGCCCCTGGCCTATGGAGGCGGGCTTGGGGTAGTTGCGGCTCGAGCTCGGGTAGGTTCGGGTCGTGACAAAGTGGTATCAGAGGTGGTTCATTCCTTGGGATGCTATTCGGACGTCCCTAAAAGAGGAATTGGTTGGGATATAGAGCAACAATGTTAATGTGTCTCGAGAGTGGCTCTCAGGCCAGGGAGTCCAGTGATGGTGCGGCGGCTGACGTATCCATTCACCAGGACCTTGATAACCCGTTTGTCGACTCGACATGCTGAGACACTCATTGCAGGGGAAATTTGTTTGTGCATCACATAGGACTGAGTCTTGACTGTCCTTCTTGAGTCAGCTCCCCATCGTTGTTGTTTTTGGTATATACATATGTGCTCATCTGACCGCGGCACTCCTTGATAATTTTCAGGATGTCTCTGCGAGGACAGCCAGCCAGGATCCCAGCTTTGGTTCGTGACGACAACCCTGTGAGCTACGAGGGCATAGTCCATGACCCATCATGCGAGCCCCTTTCTCAGGGTGGGCTGGTAGCAGCACCCCCACCTGTTGAGCAGCAGGCAGTTTCAGCAGAGCAGGCTGATCTTGAGCGCAGGTTGAGTGCGCTCCGTGAGTTCCAGCGGCAGAGACCACTGAGGTTCAGTGGTGAGCCAGACCCTCAGGCAGCAGAGGTTTGGCTCAAGGCAGTGGTTCACCTTTTCAAGCTTATGCAGACGCCGACAGATCAGAGAGTGGCTTTGGCAGCCACCCTTTTTCGTGGAGCATCTTAGCGTTGGTGGAGTCTGGTGACTCAGTTTCTTGACGAGTCGTCACTTCCGTGGGATGACTTTCAGTTGTTGTTTCATGAGGAGTTTTTCCCCTCATGCTTGCACTCCGTTCGGATTCAGTAGCTCCTGCATTTTCAGCAGGGAGGGATGACTGTGGCCGAGTACGCGACTAGTCTTGCAGACCGTGCATGCTTTTACCCAGACTTGGTCCATGATGACAACATCCGAGCGCGGAAGTTTGAGCAGGGTCTCTGCCGAGAGATCCATGCTGTCATAGTACCCTTGGGCATTTCCACATATTCCAGGGTTCTAGAGCAGGCACTGGTGATTGAGGGATTCCTGTCACGTTCTAGAGTTGGTGGTGGCAGCAGGCACGTCGGATCCGAGACGTCTGCCGCAGCTAGTGGGCATCAGCAAGCAGGACCTCGACGCAGGTGGCTTACTGACAACCAGACTCAGGGGCGTGGTCGTACACCACAGTGGCGCCGGAGGGCACCAGTGCAGCCCAGAGAGAGTCGGTGCTATGCTTGTGATGAGCGAGGTCACTTGGCACGAGACTGCCCGACCCGAGTTGCTGGGAGCTTCGGGCAGACAGTAGGCACACCACCACGTCAGATGCAGCACCGTGATCGGAGTAGTACCCAGAGAGGTGGTGCTATAAGAGGAGCGGGAGGAGCTGGTAGTGGGGGATGACGTTACGAGATCTCCCCATCACCACAAGGCGGTCTACATTAGGCTCCAGGAGCTGACGGTTGGGACCACAGACAGTCGCGAGCTTTGGATGTCTATTATCCTGCAGAGTATGAGGTGATAAGAGGTACGCTCTACAGCTCTTCTACATTTTTGCAGTAGAATTGCTAGACTTTGTGTGTGAACTGATTTCCTCCCTGCTTCTTATTTGATGTGTTACCAGGGTGACGCAGGGCATCGGGTGTAACCCTGTGTTGGTAAGGAAAAAGGGCGTGACACCTTTTCCTTTAGTCTATGGTGTTGACTCCTTCGCGTTTTGAGCATGTAAGAGAGCATCAACAGTGAAACCTTGCATGACCAGATATCCTTGGGTGTTTCACCATATGGATATTCTGAAGGAGGGAATCATCGGGCCTTGTTCCAGGTGCAGGCGGTGATTCCAGTCGCGGTGTGCGACATAGAGGTTTGATCGGGGAGGTGAGCTACCCCCGAGGGCCTTCGGGCCGTTTGAGACCGTGCAAAGGGGATGGCGAGGTACCCTACTGCCTTGCCCTAACCCCAAAGTCTGGAGTGGGTGAAAAATGTCGGCAGGGGCCGACCTAGCGTGAACAGATCAATCCTTTGGTCTGTGTGCAGTGACGCAGAGCTGTGCGTGGGTTCTTCTGGGTATGGGAAAGCCAGGTGTGGGATTAGTACCCTGTGTTGCTCCCTATTTTTGCTTTTAGGGGAGGAAAATCTTGAAGGAGGGAATAATGTAAGAACCCGGTTTTTGCTGTGAAAGACTTTGGAATATTATTTATGATATTCCAGAGCAGTGCTTTTAGACGGCGTGCGATTCCGAGCCCCAGAGTGGCCGGAATTAAATTTTCAGTGCATTCACACTGGAAACGCCAAATAAATGGGATAACTCCTAAACGGAGTCCCAAATCAGATATCCGAGTGTATAGATGGGTTCGTAATGGGGTTTTCACCCTAGGAATGACATAAAACTTGTCGACGCGGGACGTTCGGACCCCTCGCCCGCTTCTGGAATGTTAAACGGATAAATTAATTAATTAATTTATTCGTTTAATGGTTAAACTCGAGTATCTCTTAAATGGTGGATTGGATTCAAAAACTAAGGGCACCGTTGAGTTCAGAGCGTGCCGTTTACCCTACGAGGGGTATTAGTTTCGCAAGTGCGGACCGTTTGTGAAAAATGGCCTGAGGGGCGTTTTCGTAATTTAGCGGCTTCGGACGTTAAATTTCATAACTTTTGAACGGGGTATCAGATTAAAATTCCGAGACCGCCGTTGTGCTCGGGAGGTGGTGTTTACTCTAAGGGAGGCTTAACCGCGACCCCGTCGGGAGTTCGGGTTCGGGCCGACGGGCGGGTGGTTAAGCATTTTCTATTTAAACGCTTAACACACCCCCTCCCTCTTCTCCTTCCCCTTCCCCCTGGCAGCCCTCCTCTCCCTCTCCTCCTCCATCTCCGGTGAGACAGTCCGGTGAGGTGACTCCGGCGAGGTGCAGTGGTGCCGGCGGATCGTCGCGAAGCTTCGGGCGAAGCCCCACGAGGTAGGATGTTGCGTTTGCATTTTCTATTCCCGTACCTACTTTGAGCTCGTTTTGCACTATCGATTCTTTGTCAAAACTTTGATCAAAGCCCATAATCTTGTAGTATAAATCATGAGATTTCCATCGCATCTTTCGTATTTAACATCCGAGTTTGGAGTCGATCGTAAATATTCACCGAAGGTTGCGGGAAATTCAGGATTTCTGGGTGTTTCCTGGCGGGTTCTGGCGGTCCGGCGGGCTTAGGCGGCGGCGCGACACCTGCAGGCGGTGACGGCTTCTCCTCGGCAGGCGGCGGGTTCCTCGGTGACGGCCGGGGCTCGCGGAGGCCAAGCGGCGTCCGGCGGTGGCGCCAGGCGGAGGTGCTCCGCGGCGGAGCAGAAGCACCGGTCGACGCAGCCGGCCGGTTGACGCGGTGTCCGGGGTCGCGGTGCGCGACCCCGCTCGAGAGGCAGAGACTCGCTGAACGCAGGTCTCCGCGTGGAGAAGAGACCGGCCTCGTGGTCGGTCAACTTGGAGGAGCGCGGTCCGCGCGGGTGAACTGCGGCCGCGGCGGTTCGGCCGGCAGAGCCGCGGACCGGCCGGCTTGAGCCGGCCAAAGGGGTGTGGACTGGCCGGACCGGTCTGGTCCACCCCCACCTGCGTCCGACGACATTAAAATGCCGTAACTCTTAAACGGCGGGTCCGATTAACGCGCCGTATGCGGCGGTGGAACCGTATCGACGAGGCGGAATTTTTGAAATGGTTTCGGGAATGTTTAATTCCCGAAATAATAGGCCTCGGTGGCGCGGCACGTACGTCGAGGGGTTTGACATCTTTCCGGAAATCTTGTTTTGAGCGGCGCGGACGCATGCGATGTCCGATTTGAGTTCCGTCAGTTGTGTTGGGACCCTGGCGCAGGGGTAAAGGTTTCCAGGGCGGTTTCGGGTGTTGGGACTGGATTTGAGGTGCGGGCCCCACGGCCCGTCTTTCGAGTTGCGTGCAGCGTTTCACGCCTTTTTCACCGGACGTCCGTTCGGGGCGTGCGAGCAGTCAATGTTGGGAGTTTTTCTGAGGGGATTGCAATGATGCAATCCGCCCGCCCTAATTCGGCACGATGGTGCGGGGCCCACGAGGGCCGTATGGGCGTCGACGGTGATTTTTCCATCCTTATCACCGGGCGACCGTTTTGGACAAGTGAATAGTCCATCTTGTGTTCTTTTTCAAGAGGATCGCAGCGGTGCGATCCGTTTGTTGAGTTTTGGGACCGAGGTGCGGGTCCCACGTGGTACCGCTAGTGCGCGGGGCGCCGGAACGTATCTTTTTCTCCGGATATCTGTTGCACTCAAGTGAGTAGTGCTTTTGACGTGTTTTCCCATGGGGATCGCGATGGTGCGATGCACCCGACTGTTTTCAGGGCCGAGGCTCGGGGTCACGGGACGCCGTTCGGGCATGAGGCGGTGTTGGTGACTTTTTCGTCGGATATCCGTTGGAGGCGAGTAAGTAGTCGATCTCGCGTGTTTTTCCGCGAGGATAACAAAGGTGCGATCTGTTTGGTTGTGTGAAGCCTCTTGCACAGTCTTGTAAAATGTGGAAGCATGGAAGGTGATCCAGTGGTGGTTTGCCCTACCTTGTTTGTAGCGGACCCTTGGTGTGTGATCGCGCACTCTTGGGAGAGTGATAAAAATGGTTCACGAGATGTGGTTGGCCGTGCCTGGGCCTTTTAGGTGGAGTTGTTACGTCACGCCTTCGCATTGACGCTGGGTGCCGTGTGCACGATAGCCCTTGGGCTGGAATGAGGTATACTCCGGGAGTATACGAGAGCGCTTGGAGGTACGTGTGGTTTTTGTACCTGAGGATGTTTGTGCGCTCAGTTGGGGATGACTTGGGGACACACGCCGTGTGGGCCCCACATGTGTGTCGTGATATGCTTTACGTACTTTGACCTCTCGCGACGTAGAGGGTCCCTCTGCGCTCGTTTGTTTGACCAGTAGGGTGGAGTTTCC
This sequence comes from Viscum album, assembly GCA_963277665.1. NCBI lineage: Eukaryota > Viridiplantae > Streptophyta > Magnoliopsida > Santalales > Viscaceae > Viscum > Viscum album. The sequence goes on from OY728159.1 coordinate 183,203,932, forward strand.
CCTGGCCTGGTGCTCGTTTGTATGACCAGTAGGGTTGAGCGGTCTCCCCCTGGTCTTGCGCCCGATGGTTTGGCTGGCAGAGATGGTTTGGTTCCTCTGCTTCTTCGGCTGTGAGGGGTTCTAGTACTGTTCCCTTTCGCCAGACTACGACACCGTCTGCGACTACGGGTGTTCGTGCAGCATGGGCGTTTTCCCCACTTTCTGGGATGAGGTGTCTCGGTCCACTTCGACAGTGACTCAGCGGATTGGAGCGGGATCACCTTGTGAGGCCTGGGGAGTTTCTCCCATTGCTCCGTGTTCCCTGGTAGAGCTTGTGGTTTCGATGTGACCAACACTTTACGCGGGCACCGATCCTCTACCCCGGAGGTTGTTCCAGCAGGGCTGAGGTTGTTCCAGCAGGGCTGAGGTTGTTCCAGCAGGGCTGAGGTTGTTTCTAGCAGGGATGAGGGTTTTTCCAGCAGGGCTGAGGTTGTTCCAGCAGGGTTGAGGTTGTTCCAGCAGGGCTGAGGTTGTTTCCAGCAGGGCTGAGATTGTATCAAGCAGGGCTCGTCAGTGGGTTACCATCCAGTAGGGATGACCAGTACAACGTTGTTCACCGAGCAGTACCATCCAGCAGGGATGGCCAGAGCAGTTCCGGGCTTACCTCCAGCGGGGCTGGGCGGTGGTCCCCGATGTCGGGCTTACCTCCAGCTGGGCTGGGCAGTGGTCCCCGATGCCGGGCTTACCTCCAGCTGGGCTGGGCAGTGGTCCCCGATGCCAGGTTACCTCCAGCTGGGCAGGGCAGTGGTCCCGTCGCCGACTTTAGCCGGTTCGCCCTCTAGTGGATTACCCTGTTATGGGACTGGGCAGTGTGGAACCCGTCGACTTTCCGGGTATCCCTGTAGTGGGAACCCGTTGACTTTCAGGGATCCTCCAGCGGGGATGGGCAGGGGGTCGCCTGTCGACTTTGAGCAGACCTCTCGACTGCGGGGCAGTGACGAGTTGTGGTTGACGTTCCCCCAGAACTCTCAAGTATGGGGAGTGCTTTCCCCCACTGAGACGCCTCCTTGTGACGCGACCTAAAACCGTCCGGGCGAGTCAGTGCCGCCCAAAGCGGATAGTGTCGAGGTGTGGTGATTGAGCCCCTTGGATTGCGGTTTGGGGCAGACGTGCGGGATGCTGGGCATCGATGGTGTTACTTCTAGGACTGTTAGCTACTCTTTCTTGGTCTGAGCTATGGGATGGAGATCCTCTTACGATCTTGTTTGGGCTTCTTGATTGAGCATATGGACTTGTATATACCTTGTTCTAGTACCCACTTCTTGGGTCTGGTTACTCTCTTTCCAGGGGAGGCGGAGACGCGCGGGGTATGACACGTGCTTTCTGTGTCTAGATTCTCGTGGTTGGACGAGTCTACTCTCTTGCTATAGGTAGATAAGACTCGACGGTAAGTTCATCTTCCCACCATTTCCAGCTCCTTGTTTCTGGACGAGTCTACCTTCTTTCCTCTTGTTGGGTTGAGCTGGACTCTTTACTGCACTCTCTGTTGTACTCCTTTAATTTTCCTGTTCGCCCTTCGGTACCTCCTTTGTTGCTCCCTAGAGCCTTCGAGGTATCCTACTGAGTATTTTTATACTCACCCGTGATTGGGTTTTGCCCGCACTTGGTGTGACCTTGCAGACGACGGACAGGTGGAGTGTGACTTCAGTGGAGCGTAGGAGCTTGGGAGCTTGGACCGCGTGTGGTGGTCGTGGGCAGGTTTCAGGTGGGAGACCCGTCAGCTGTTTCTTTTTGTTTACCTGTTGCCGGGTTGTGGCACTTTTCTGGTTGGGTGCGTGTTTTGCCCCTTTTCCCTTTACAGCACTTTGCTTGTACTTGTAGAGGTTGATGCACTTTGTGGTATATATATGGCAGTTGCCCTTTCCTTTTCTTTGCTTGTCTTTACTTTTACTATGCACTGTTGCATTGAGTTTGCTGCGTGTGTGTGTACAGGTACTTAGGCAAAGGCCTCCCCGAGTTATTGTTCCTTCGGCACTGGTCGCAAGCCCCTGGCCTATGGAGGCGGTCTTGGGGTAGTTGCGGCTCGAGCCCGGGTAGGGTCGGGTCGTGACACTTCTATAGTTGTGACCAGTAAGAAATTTAGAGTCTAATAAGATCAAATTAGTTTTTAGTGAATAGTAAAGTATGAAAAGTAATATTACCCTTATGAATAGTATTGTGACCAATAGAATAGTAACCTCACTTGATAAATTATAAATATAATTTAGGCCTCTTGAATGGTGAAGTGATATAATAGCATAAGTAAATAACTCTTTCAGAAATTATTAGTTATGTATTAGTATTTTTTCAGGTAAATATTGTTTTTAATTAAAAATTAAATATCTCATAATTAAAAAATTATTTTCATAAAATGGAGTTTATTTTTTTATTCAAAGAATCAATATTAGGTTAGGGTGAATTTATGATATTTTTATAAAATGTTTTGTTTTTCAATGAATAGTAAAAATACAGTTTTGAGTTTCGGTGTGATTAATGACATCATTAATGATATAATAATGATTTAATAATTCTGGTTGACTTATGAATAATAATATATGATATTAGGTGTCCCAAGTGTCTAATACCATGGGAAAATACCAGGGGAAAGCCCATGGTTTTGCACATACAACTAATGAGGTGTCCCTTAGAAATTAATTAAATATTCCCTCACTTTTGCTATAAATTCCATGACATTACCACATTACTTTCACTCCAAAATCCTCCTCAATGAATATATGGTATTTTTACCTCCCAATTAGTCCTCCCAAGGTTCCCTAAATCCCCCCAAGGTCCAATACTTTGATCTTTCAAAGTCACTCTTCGAGGTAAGGGAACCTTTCACCCTCTACTTTTAAGTAATGACTTCCTTTATGTTATGTCTTATAGTTTCCATTTAATTTTGTGGGGGTATGCTCTTATATATCTTTATTAATGTCCATTTCATGTCCAAATGACGAGAGACGCTTTCTTCTCTCAAAAAATGTTTTTTGGAAATTTTAAGTGACACCGTTAGGATGGTGAATTTTCGTAAAATAAATCACATCTTCTATTTTCTTTCAAGTTTCCTTTTCATATGGTATGTCATTCAAATATCCATACCATGAAATTATTTCTATTATATTATGTCCCTATACTGTGTTATGAGTTATTTCTAAGTGGGTGACCCTTGTCCCCTCTCTTTTAATGTTTTCTAAAACCATGTTGCGTAGCCGTTATGCTGCAGAATTTTCACCTCAAAATCTATCTCTTTTTCTCAATAAATTATCTTGTTTTATTTATGTGAACACCCAATATATTTTCATTTATAGAGGGATTAATCAAGACATAAAATTGGTCTATTTTATTCTATATTTTATATACATATAACCCTCACTTCCATTCCATGCGTATAAATGACATAATTATCTTATTTTAAGCACTTTTTAAACATCATGATTTTGACATGAAACCCATTTATTTTATTCTCTTTGGATTATTTATGAAATGTTTGATTATGATATATGTGGATCACATGAAAATAAATAAATATTAAGGGTGTGCCCTGATAGTTCTCCAATACATTGGGTAAAGAATTTAATATCTAGAGATGACAAGTTTCACGATACCTTGGTGAATAACCTTGGTAATTTTTGTGACACCTTCAAAATGAACCTTGATGATATTTTCAGGAATGTATAAATTAAATGTTATAGCCACATATTCAAGTTATGGTTCAAGTTATTTTCATTATGATATTCCTCTACTTCCATTGCTCATGTCTTTATGTTTTTCATCAAGTTCTTATTGATATCACAAGTAAACTGATTCCCTTGCATTCCTTTCTGGGCCTTCTGCTCGCCCTTCCATTTAATATATGTCTCCAAGTTATGAGATACAATAGTTGTAAACATGATGAACTTTTCTAGAGTCTTTTAAATGGTATTTAAGAGATTATTTTAAGTTTTCATGTATTTTTTCCCAATTTCCAAGACATTATACTTTAAAGGTCCTCTATTTGTAAAATATAATGAAAAGTTATGAAATAAAAAGGTAGGATGCCATATTTGGTATCAAAGGATAGTTTATTTATTTATGAATATTAGGATATGAAAACTTTAAGAATAACCCTATAAAAAAATTTAAATAAAGGAAGACTTATTGGTATTTTGGTGAAATATTAAGTGGTTTTTGAACAAACAAATCCATGTCTGGATACAGACAAATGGATGTGGATCTAGCACAAATGTACCTAGGAGTGAAAACTCTGACAAGGAGTTTCGGTCTTGACCTGGGGTATCCTGGTACACGAAAATGGGCCTTGGTTCACTCCTGATTTGACTCTCCCGGTGGATATGTTTGGTAAATCACAAGTTTTTTATGAATCATTATGAAGGATTTATAAAGAAATGTAATTGTTTAAGAATGAAGTTTTAAGAGATAAATACTTTATAGTTAAAAGATTTTTAAATGAAATAAGCTTCTAACTAAGGTATTATTCTTTTAGAAAATGGAGGGTAATAGGAGGAACCATGAAAATAGCGACCGCAATGGACCATGCGTTGACGACCCTCCGATTGAAGCCAGAATGGAAACTTTCATGAGAATGATGAAACAACTGACTCAAGTTATGGGAAATAACTTGAATCAAGATGAGAGAATAATATCACCATGAAGGTAATAACATTATATTGAGTCCTTTAGGTGTCAATGACCACCAACCTTCAGTGGATCTACCGACCCATTGATTGCTGAATAGCGGATCAAAACTATCGAGAAGATCTTTTCTATGCCCCATTGTTTGGTACAAGAGAAGGTCACCCTAGCTATTTACCACTTAGAAGGAGAAGCTGGTTAGTGGTGGGAGATGATATAAAACATGATGCCAAGAGTGGAGGTTGAAGCTATGGAGTGGGGAGAGTTCAGAGGGATATTTTTCAGTAAGTATTTCCCTCATTCCATGAGAACAAGAATGTAAGGAGTTTCTCGAGCTGAAGCAGAAGGATAATGAATCTATGGGAATCAATGAGATGAAATTCACAAGGCTTTTACTTTACACCTCTATCTTTGTCATGGATTCAAATGGTAATGTTGATAGATTATTTGGTGGACTGAGACCTCATCTATGGAAGAATCTAGCCAACCGAGACTATGATAGCTATGAGGAGATCATGCGGAGTGCAATGAAAGTCAAACTAGAGTTTGGTGAGATGCAATGGTCTCATAAATCCATTGAAAAGAAAATATTTATGGATCCAAGATTAGGTCATAATTTTTATTAGGGAATAGGAGGAAATCAAGTGCAACTTCTCACGTGTAATAAATGTGGGAAGAAGCATTCGAGGAAATACCTGCTTGGGAGCAGGAAATGTTACAAGTGTTGAAAAGATGGCCATATCGCATGAAAATATCATAGTGAGGTGAAGCCTTAACTCCCAAACACTAAAGACAAAGGGAATATGGTTCATGCCCTACCTGATGTCCAATTCTATAAGTGTGGAAAACTTGGGCACTATTCCAATCACTGTCCAAATATGAGGGCAGTGGAGGGGAATCACTATCAGCCTCAGCATCGGCCAAGGGAAAAAGGTCGTAATTTTATAATCACTATGACTGAATTTGAAGTGCCAAATGATTTGGTGTTAGGTACTCTTGTTGTTCTCTCAAAGGCAATAAGTACTTTGTTTGATTCTGGTATTACACATTCCTTTATTTCCTCCAAGTTTGTAAATAATTTAGAATCAAACCTTGAATTTATAAAAGTAGAGTTATCAGTCAAGACTTATGGTGGGATTATCCAAGAATAATTAGTGTTTATAAACTCTAGTATTTACTTTAGTGAGTACAATATTATCGAAAATCTAGTAGTCATTCCAATTCTAGAATTTGACATTATACTAAAGATGGACTGGCTCTGAAAGTATAATGCTAAGATCAAATGCAGAAGCAAGGAAATATCAGTAGTCTTGAATGGAGAACCTACAGTTATATTTCAAGGAAATATATCTCAACATGATCTTTATCTAGAAAAACCTCCTATATCCTTATTTATGGAGTTGATCAGTGAAGAAGAAGAAAGAAATGAGAGTATAAGGATAGACAATTTCCCCATCGTCCAGGAATACATTGACGTATTTCCTGAGAAGTTACCCAGACATCCCCTAGAAAGATAGGTAGATTTCTCCATTGAACTCATACCTGGACCTCATCCGATATCAAAGACCCCATATAGGATGGAAAATGTGGAGCTGAAGGAATTAAAGAAGCAACTCCATGATATTTTGGAGGAGTTTCTCCATCCAAGTGTTTCTCTTTGGGGACCACCTATTCTCTTTGTGAAGAAGAAGTGTGGATCGATGCAGCTATACATTGATTATAGAGAACTGAACAAGATCATAGTGAAGAAAAAATACCCTCTCCCAAGAATTTATGACTTATTTGACTTACTTTGTGGGGCTCAATTCTTCCCTAAGATTGATCTTTGATCTAGTTATCATCAATTGAGGGTGAAGAAAAAAGATATTCAAAAAAATACCTTTTGATCAAGATATGGGCATTATGAGTTTGTTGTTATGCCCTTTAGACTGACTAATACACCTATTATTTTTATGTATTTGATGAATAGATTATTTAAGGACTAACTTGATAACTTTGTGGTCGTTTTTATTGACAATATTTTGCTATATTCCAAAAGTCATGAGAAGTATGAGGATCATCTAAGAGTTATTATGAAAACTCTCTGGAAGGAGAGGCTTTTTGTAAAGTTCAACAAATGTGAATTTTAGTTACAATAAGTTTCTTTATTGGGGCACATTGTTACCAATGAAGGAATCACAATTGACCCTGCAAAGAAAAATGTTGTAGAGGAGTGACCTTAGCCTACAATAATAATTGAGATTTGTAGTTTCCTTGTATTAGTAGGATATCATTGGAGGTTTGTGAAAAACTTTTCATGAATTTCTAATACATTAACCAAGTTAACTCGAAATTTTGTACAAGACTGTGTGCTCAATATATTCTAGAAATAAATAAGGAGTTGATGGATTAAGCTCATAGCTCTACTTTCTCTATACATCCAAGAATCATAGAAATGTATAGAGACCTTCGTGATCATTATTGGTGGGATAATATGAAAAGGGAGATTGCTGACTACACTTCAAGGTGCCTAGTATGTCAGCAAGTGAAGGCAGAGTGACCACTTTCTAAAGGGGTATTGCAACCACTACCCACACTGGCTTGGAAGTGGGACAATATCACTATGGACTTCGTCATTGGTCTCCCAAGAACTTCCAAAGGAAACAATGCGATATGGGTTATTGTGGGCCATCTCACCAACAATGCCTATTTTATCTCTATTCGGGAATATTTATCTCTTGATCAACTTTCCAGTATTTATGTAAATTAAGTGGTAAGTCTGCATGGAGTTCAACTTTATATTGTATTTGATCATGATCCAAGGATCACATCAAAATTCTGGAGAAGTCTTCAACATGCTCTGAGCACTGAATTGAATTTCAGTATGACCTATCACCCTCAAACTGATGGAAAATCTGAAAGGACTATTTAAATACTTGAGGACATGCTGAGAACATGCTCAATGGAATTTAAAGGTGGATGGAATCAATATCTCTCTTTAGTTGAGTTCTCTTACAACAACAGCTTCCACTCGAGCATTAAAATGGCACCCTATGAAGCTCTATATGGTAAGTGATGTAGAACTACTACTTGTTGGCATGAAGTTGGTGATAGAAAGATTATTGGGTCAGATCTTGTTTAATAGATGACAAAAAAGTCCATGCCATCCAGCAACGCATTAAAGATGCTCAGAGTCGACAAAAGAGATATGTCGACAACCATAGAAGGGACATGGAGTTTGATGTTGGTGACAAAGTCATTCTTCAAATTTCACCTTATAAGAGAGTAATGAGGTTTTTGAAGAAAGGGAAGCTCAGCCCTAGGTACATTGGCCCCTATTAAATCCTTGATCGTGTAGGAGCAGTGGCCTATCAACTTGCACTTCCTCCAAATCTAGCACAAGTTCATGATGTCTTCTACATATCCCTCTTAAGGAAGTATATACCTGACCCTTCACATGTACTAAATCTAGAGGTGGTACAACTGGAACATGACCTCTCTTATGAGGAGTAGCCGGTGGAGATCTTGAATCGTAGAGACAAGGTTCTATGCAACAAGACTACCCACCTTGTTAAGGTGTTGTAGAGGAACAAAAAATATGAAGAATCCACGTGGGAACCAGAAGACTCTATGAAGAAGAAGTACCCACACCATTTCTATTCTGAGGGTATGAATTAAAATTTTAGGGATGAAATTTCTTAAGGGGGGAAGAATGTAACGACCCGAACTTTTGAATAATATTTGTTTCATAATTTTATGTATTATTTAATTTTATACTCAACAAAACTATACCCTTTAATTAATGAAGTGATTATAATTAAAATAATACCATTGGGCTTTAACTGTTATATGACTGTTGGTCAATATGACCATTGGAAACTAAATTCTTAATGTTATGATTATTGTTTATAAATATAAGTGATCATGGTTAATTAATACAGAAAGAAGAGTCGATGGCCTCATCCAGTAGACTCAGGCCATACGAAGCCCGTCTGTCAGAGCTTGGGAAGGAGGTTGCATCATTGGGCTTTACTCTGGGCCAAGTCCAATCTGAACTCTAACATATGAATCTTGAATGGAATCGTCTATGGGAGAAGTTCAAGATGATAAAAATCACCACTCGGGCAATGTTGTCTGAGCCACCCCAAGATTCTATTACCATAACTCATCTTACACTTAGGTCTTATATAGGTGTTATAAGGGGCTATGTAACAAGACCTTAGTTATGTTGTACAATCCTTTTGTACAAATAAAATTATTATTTCTTATTATGTTAAATTTGTGAATTTCAAATGTCTGGATAAATTTAGGACGATGTTTCATATTATTGATGAATTTTTGAAAAATTGAATTTTAAAATATTTTTTAGTATTCTTTAAATAATTAATAATGTAAAATGATTTTCAAAAAATGGTCTTCTACAGTTGTGACCAGTAAGAAATTTAGAGTCTAATAAGATCAACTTAATTTTTAGTGAATAGTAAAGTATGAATAGTAATATTACCCTTATGAATAGTAATGTGACCAATGGAATAGTAACCTTACTTAATAAAGTATAGATATAATTTAGTCATCTTGAATGGTGAAGTGATATAATAGCATAAGTAAATAACTATTTCAGAAATTATTAGTTATGTATTGGTATTTTTTTCAGGTAAATAGCGTTTTTACTTAAAAATTAAATATCTCATAATTAAAAAATTGTTTTCATAAAATGGAGTTCATTTTTGAATTCAGAGCATCAATATTAGGTTAGGGTGAATTTATAAGATTTTTATAAACTGTTTTGTTTTTCAGTGAATAGTAAAATTACAGTTTTGAGTTTCGGTGTGATTAATAAAATCATTAATGATGTAATAATGATATAATCATTCAGGTCGACTTGTGAATAGTAATATATGTTATTAGGTGTCCCAAGTGGCCAATAACATGGGCAAATACCATGGTCAAGCCCATGGTGTTGCAAATACCACCGATGAGATGTCCCTTGGAAATTAATTAAATATTCCCTCACTTTTGCTTTAAATATCAAGAAATTCCCTCATTAATTTAATTCCAAAATATTCCTCAACCAAGATCTGGTATTTTTACCTCCCAATGAGTCCCCCCAATGTGCCCTCAAGTCCCCCAAGTTCCCAACCTTCGATCTTTCGAAGTCACTCTTCAAGGTAAGAAAACCTTTCACCCTCCTCTTTTATGTCATGACTTCCTTTATGTTATGTCTACTAGTTTCCATTTCATTATGTGGGGGTATGTTCTTCTATATCTTTATTACTGTCCATTTAATTTCCAAATGATTAGAGAACCTTTCCTCTCTCACAAACTGAGTTTCTGAAATTTTAAGCTATGCCGTTTGGTTGCCAAATTTTTGTAAAAGAAATCACATCTTCTATTTTCTTTCAAGTTTCCTTTTCATATGGTATGTCATTAAAATATCCATAACATGAAATTATTTATATTATATTATGTCAATATAATATGTTATGAGTTATTTATTAGTGGTTGAACCTTTTCCCCTCTCTTTTTAATTTATTCTAAAACCATGTTATGTAGTCGTTATGCTGCAGAATTTTCATCTCCAAATATCTCTCTTTTTCTCAAGAAATTATCTTATTTTATTTATGTGAATACCAAATATATTTTAATTTCCAAAGGTATTCATCAAGAAATAAAATTTATCTATTGTATTCTGGAACTAACATACATATAACCCTTACTTCTTTTCCATGGGTTATAAATGACATAATGATCTTATTTTTAAGAACTTTTTAAACATCACGATTTTGACATGAAACCCATTTATTTTATTATCTTTGGGTTATTTATGAAATGTTTGATTATGATATATGTGGCTCAAATGAAAATAAATACATATTAAGGGTGAAACCTGATAGTGGTCCAATGAATTGGGTAAATAATTTAATCTCTAGATATGTCAAGTTTCACGATACCTTGGTGAATAACATTGGTCAAATTTATGACACCTTAGGGAAGAACCTTGGTGATATGTTCATGAATGTCTAATTTAAATGTTTTAGCCACATATTCAAGTTATGGTTCAAGTTTTTTTCATTATTATATGCCTCTACTTCCATTGCTCATGTCTTTATGTTTTTAATCAAGTTCTTATTGATATCACAAGTAAACTGATTCCCTTGCTTTCCTTATGGGGCCTTCCGCTCACCCTTTCCTTTGATGTATGTCTTCAGGTTATGAGATGCAATATTTTTACATAGGATTAACTTTTAAAGAGGAATGTAAAGGTTATTTAAAAGAGTGTTTTAAGTTTTCATGTATTTTGTTTTTTATTTCCATGACACAATACTTTAAAGGTCATTTGTTTGTAAAATGTAATGAAAAATTATGAAATAAAAAGGCAGGATGCCATATATATAGCTGGTGGGTGGGGTTTTACTTTCCACTTAATATCCCTAAGATAATATCTTTTAATAAGTGTTTTAAATTCTCTATGATACTTTCTAGAATCTATTAGTTTGAATTTCATTCGATAATATTCTAATATAAATTTACTCTACAAGGTACAATGAAGAATAAAAAAACGTTTCATTATTTAATTTTTTAGTAAAATTGAGAAAGTATATCAAACTTTTACCCTAATGTGTTCCAAAATTATTACCTTTAATACATGCACAATATTTTCCCTATATCTATATCAATCATCATGTGAATTCAATTATTGAACCCAAAGTAACTAATGAAAATTGACTTGTTGGGTCAATAAGTTGACCACATGCATTCCATCCAACCTAAAATTTTTATCCTTTACTTATTGAATTAATATTTTTTTAATAACATTATCACTTTAATCTACTCCTATATTTTTCAATCATATTTATTTTTACTACTTTATCACCTTATAATTATTAGTCACCCCTAGACTGTTGTCCACCTTTTGACATTTTCTTAATTCTAACATAAAAAACATGTTGTTCCTTGACATTGGTAGCATAAAAAAGTGAAGAATCCGTTATATACACAAGTAGTGAAATATTTAAGTTATATTACATAAATACTATAGTTAAAACATAATATTACAAGGAATGATATTGTATATAAAAAAACTAATCGAATATATTTGACTCATTCATTGAAAAAAAACCTCTAAAGGTTAAAGGGATTTAAACCAACTATCTATTATAAAAATCCCCTCCTTTTGGTCCCATATGACATACAAGTCACTATTTATCTTCAGACCATTGCAAAATGACTATAATGTATTAATGAAAGTGTTATTCTCATTGTAATTTTAATTTGACCATGTAATTTATTGGTTGACAACAAAAAAATAAACTAATTTGTTTTTATAGGATTTGAGGTAAAAAATACTTTTAATGCCAATGATTTCACTATGAATGGTTTATCCTTCTACCCATTCTTACTGAAATTTAGTTTCACAAATTCAAATTCATCAATTTTAACTAAAATATTGTTATCAACCCATCTTAATTGAAAAATAATAACTTGGAATGTTATACAATCCAACTTCCACATTTTTTAGACGATGAAAAAGTATGAAATATTCACATAAATTAGTATTATATCCTTGATACCAGATATATGTATCGTATTTTCCATAAGAGTAAATCCACTATTTTTTTATTACACTGAATTCATATTATTTATTTGTACATAATGTATAATTATTAATTACATAAACATTTTAAGTTAATATATGTACACTTAGTCCTTTTTATTTCCATTGAATTCATTTTAAATTTGAATTCAAATGTACAAATAACTCCTTAAAATATAGTCTCAAAACCATATTATAAAATATTTATTATATGTATTTAATATTTGTATTCTATCCCTTTATGGATTCAAATTCCTAAGAATTACTTGTTGAGTATCAAAATATGGTGAAACCTCTATACTATTGTGTAAAATGTAAAGGTGATCCTACTCCTTATATGTAATATTAATTGTGATAACATATCTTCTAGAAATTCCTTTACCCACAAGGCACCCACTGTAATAATATTTTTGGAGACCAATGATATCCATATCGGATAGGTAATTGGTATGAAATCCAATAAATTCATAAAAAAAATATATCACTATACAATAAAAACTTATTGATGACTTAAATTTTTGACATACCCTTTAAAAATATTAATATACTATTCAATGGGGTATATCCATATCTAATGTTTAGGACCACATAGTCATATATCTCTAACCAAGTGAACTATAAAGTGAACCATTATATCAAATAATGACAATGAGATGAACATTTCCAATTTACATAATATGAAAACAATTTCCTTTTATATAATTGGAAACTTCATCAGTTCTATAAATTTACTGCATATAGATTTGAAAAATAAGAAAATCCTTGTTAATTTATGTACATAATTTTTTAGGTAGAATTGAACATAAATACAAAAACATTGAATCTTACATCAAAACATGAGTTTTATATGATTTTAACCCCTTTAAATTTAAATTATCCATCGAAATTATATTCTTGATATTTGATGAATACCTCTCCAAAACCTTTACACTATTAAGGAAGATATAAAACTGAAACCTCTATTTCCTGGAAAGAGTGTAGGGTATTGGAGGGTTAAAATATATCTTTTACCCTTCACCAATTATTCCCTTATCCCCATGAAAATAATGTCTAGCCTAGCCATAATTCCATATTTTATTTCACTCAATACATTTAGTAATGTTCCAAAGATATTATGACATGCATTTTTTTCTATGTACACACCATAAAGAAAATGTATGATGTATAAAAAATTCCAATATAGTAATCTAAAAAACTAATCTCTTTTTACAACCCATTTTCATAAGGTTTATAGAAAATGGTTTACTAAAAATGGTGACAATATTCTTTAATTTCTCAAACTATTCATCACTTCTTAATGGAGATGGTCTTATACCTTCTTTAAAATTCTCATCAAATGATGTTGACCAATATCGATATTTATGTCACCAGGATAAAAAATTATGATATCCTAGAAAAAATCTCTTTAAGGAATGTTTCAACCTAACCAAGTGTGTAATTTATTCACAAATGCGACACACTAAATTTCCTTTAATTCATTATTCTGAAAAATTTCCATAAGAAGGAAATTAATTTATCATCCCAAAAAACATGTCTCCTAACGTGAACTATTTGTTTATATGATCATCATACAACATAATACCTGAATCCCAAATCAAATTTAGATCATCGATCAATGGATCCAAATAAATACTAATATCATTATTAGGTTTTTTTGGTTTTGATATAAGTAGAGAACATAATATACTTGCGTTTCATGTATAACCACAACAAAAAGTTATAATTTATCAATATAACTAGCCATGTACTATGAGTGCTAATTTATAGACCAAAATGATTCATTCCATCAATAGATAGTGCAAGATGGAGGTTTCTCTATTCATTTCCAAATTTAGAATACTCATGATCAATTTTATTCCATTGAGGAGAGTTTACTAAGTGATGAAGTTTCCCAACTTGAATTATTACATATTCATGTCACATAAATTACCTTACGTTATCCTCACTTATATATATCCATAAAATAATTGGAATTATTGTAAAAAAATATAAAATATCTGAAGGACTTTATTTATATTTCTTGTATTAGGCCACACCACACTTAGGAATTTTTTAATTGATTCATTGTCCTTGAGAAAAAATATACAATCATTTTGATAGACATGCATTCTTTTAAAAATCATACCCATTAAACATAACATTAATTTAGTATCATATGTTTTATAGGGAAGATCATTATCTTCTAGTAACATATCATTAAAGAGAGAAATTACTTCATTAAATCTAGTGTTGCTCTATTTTTTTCCATATTTCTAATTATATAGCTTCAGTATGGATAAAAATGTTGAATATTTAGTATAGAACTCAAATAATAGAATATTTACACAACTATTTAACTTCTCTAATGGATTTATACAATATTTAAAGTCATATAAAACTTATATTTTCATTTCCTCAATAAAATATCTATCATTGTTTATAGTTTTACTCATATCAGATGATTTATAAGCTATATTGTTATCGTAGTCAGTTGAAACATTCAGTTCTTTCCCATGTTTTTCCAACACTTATAACTTCAATATATTATATGATAGATCATGTGTTATTCCAACTCATATGGACAAATTCATATTTAATAAGAACAAAATAAACATGGATAAATTATTTGAGTTGGGTTACTTCTTCACTCTATTGAAAATATGAGGAAATCTTTAACCCCATTCTCATATTTTTTGTATGATTGAAATCAATCCATTTTTTATTCATATTCATCCTATTTGGTTAAAAAATATTCATATTTAAAAAAATACATAGAAAGTATGTATACAATGCATCATTTTTACATGCATAAATTATATAAACTATAACATTAAAAAAGAAAATTAAAAAATTATAATACATGTAATGGGAGACATTTAGTATATCCCACTCGATTTAAAAAATACGGGAATTTTAATGATTTATTTTTAAACATTATTTTGATACTTAAAGTTAAAGGTTTTAAATAGAATTTTATATGGATCTATGTTATTTTTTTGATATATACTTAATTTCTTTAAAACCATGATTTGGTACCCTATTTAAATTTTTTTGGGTAAAGTTTTTGTAATTTATATTAATATTTAATTTGAATAAGTAAATTAAAACAAGTTATATTTGTTTGTTTTTATTGGTTGGTTATTATATCTTTTCATGTTCTTATATAGATTTTAACATTTGTTAAAGTATTTTTTCCATGAATAACTACTTTACATTTTTTTATTATTTATTTCTTGTGCAAGGTCCATTAATCACGTTTTCTTATTTTAGAATTTTATATTCCAAGAACTCAATATGTGATATGTTGTTCTTTAATTTCTTACATGCTTAAATTTGTATATTTTCATGATTATAATTGTCATAAAGCTCTAAATGGTTTTAAGATCCATGAAGGAATTCTTTTCTATACATTCAGGTTATGTTCCTTGACTTTATTTTGATTAAGTAAAACAAATATTTACATATTTTAGGCCTTGGGATAGGAAAGGAAATTAATATTTGATTCTTATTTTTTTTATCTTGAGTCCTTTTAGTAAATTTGAATTTAGTTTATAAAGATAAAATTTTAATTGTCTGAGTATACCTTAGTTAATCATGTTTTTTTGTACTTTATCTTGTATTACAAAGTAATTCATTTCTTTCTACTAAAACCTTAGTGATTTATAAGTCAATGAAAAATACTTAATGTTGGTTAAGAATTTAATTGATGATGAGATAAAGGTTGGGTTTGACCAAGTGAAAAGGAATTATTTTGTTCGTAAACCTATTGGGTTTCATTAACTAGGTTGTTTTCCTAAACAAAATTTAAAACTTTATAAATACTAATGGTGTTTATTTTCATAAAAAGTTTAGCATGGAATTGGTTTTAAATAAAGACTTAAAAATAAATTGTTTCTCTTAGTGAAGTGATAACTCTGGATAATTCATTTATTTAAAATGTTTTATTTAAAACTCATTTTACACCCCAAATTAAATGGATTTCATTTATATAGTAATGATATAATTTTTAAATATTTCATCCCTTTAAATATGAGAAACATGGGTAGACCTTAACTTGATATGGAAAATTTTCTTTAGTATTTTTTCTATTTCCTAAATGAAGTTTCAAATCTAGAAAAATATTTAATTATGGAACTTTTAATTTTATATTTATATGTTATAAATAGTTTTAATTGTATATCTTATCCTTTATTTATATTGTTAATAGTATGCATTTTTCATAATCAATTCCATACCAAATACCTTAATTTAATACTTATATGTCATAAATGATCTACCTAAAGAAACCATGAGTTTTTACTAAATAAAACATCTTTAAAAACTTCATTCAAAAAAAATATATCCAAACACCAAAAAATATGGAATTTCAATTATAAATTCATATCTAAAATAATCTATGACTCGTTTCATGGAAAGCATCAAACATAAATCACTAAAAATTTAAAATTTAAAATTAATTATTGTGAGGGGGAGTAGAAGAGCGTGGAATAATTTTACATGATGAAAAATCTAAAAAATCACTAAAAAATACATAAAAAATAATATAAATTTTATAAATTTTTTTTGGAAGTTGAATCATTCAAAAAATTATGTAAGGGGAGTGTGAAAGAGTACGATTTCTTCAATATATTTGAATACAGGTATGATTTGTTGTGAAGTTGGGTGCCCATGACCCAACTTAAGAAGTAATTTTTTATTACTGTATCATGTATCCCAAGTGTTATTAATGATTTATTCTTACCATAATAGTGTTGATACTTTAGTATCCACTATTTACATGTTAATTTCCTTAGATTATTTATCATATCAAAAGGTTATAAAAATTACAAGCTATAATGATAACCTCAAGATACTATAACAATATTCTTAAGAAATATGTATTATAGTCTAGATACATCATACTGGTGGGACATAGATGATGTATTACTATCAGATGCTGGGGGATCATAAGAATTCAAACTTCTTATCAAGAACCTCACACTTCATGATCTTATGTAGAGGAGATCATGAAGACTAACCCACCTATAACATTCTGTTACATTATTATTGGTACTTCATGACCCTTTTTTGACCATGTTTTAGTTGAGTCTTTATTTGGGGTTATTTCAGAATCTTTCATAGAATTTTGGTATCACTTGGGGTTGTTCACGATTGGAGTACAATTACATAAAACCGTGTTGTTTGGCATAGAAAACAGTGCGTCCAAGCATAGTCTACTAGAAGGGGGTGTACGATTTATCCAAATCATGATTATACCCCTTTAAACCATGAAACCCTAGGTAGTGGGGTTATGATTGGTTAGATCATGTTTAAATTAACCATTTGTCCAAACCATACACCCCAAACAAACGATTTACATAGGGCATACAGTGAAGGCACACAGTTGCTCCTAACCGTGAAAACTCTCTAGCAAACCATGTGAATAAACTTTTAATGCTTTAAATTTTTAATTAAAAATCCACAAGACCCTAGTTTAACCTCTAATCACCCATAATATCATTTATTTTCAACCTAATCATTCCTCAGTGATCTAGAGGATTCACCCTTGGGATTCTAGTAATACTCTCTTCATTCTTGATGGATCAACTCAATGTATGTTGCATTTTTATATAGTTTTTCCTTTTCTTCTTAGATAATCATTGGATCTATTATCCTATTATCTTGTATAAATTTAAGGGGATATGTATGTTGTATATAAGGTATTTTTATAGAGTATTGATGTGTTTATTATGGATCTAGGATCAGGAGGACCCGAACTACTTTCCTTCGGTCTCTATTTTCAAAGGTGATTAGTTCTACCTTTGTTCTTGAGGTAGGTGTTTCTGTACAAAGGGATAATTATATGAATTTCTAATTGTTTTTTTAAATTACTTTGTATTATTAATTTAATTTAATTTATTTGTGATTATAATGTTTTTTGGAAATAAATAATATTTTTAAAGGGGTTTTTCTTTAAAAACAGTTTGTGGAAACCAAGTGTTTGATAAGTCTCGAACGGTGTTTTTGGTTTAGAAATGGGTTTTAAAATAATTAAGAAGATTGTATTGGATTTTTAAATGTTTTTCAAATTGTGATCATGGGTTTTAAATGGATTTTGACAAACTTAGAATCATTTGGAGCCTTGGGTATGTCACGAATCGGCATGTCACTCATAGTGTGTGTAATGCCAATTGATATTTTATTTAACTTTAGTGCGCATTATTCCATTAGAATTTATACTGGTTGGATCCACCATAGACCTGTATTGGGGATTTATTTTTTATTTATAGTTTATATACCCATAAGTTAGATAACAAATAGTATTCTTTTTCATTTATTATTTTTTTGTCACATGATGGATTTTTTCATGGATATTTGCTCACATGCTTTTACATGATGGATTGGTCATGGTTATTTCCTTAAATTTTTACCTTATGAACTATTCATTGATTGTATTGATTATTATCTCATACTTTGTCTCTTATACTTATCATATTACTTTTTTTGAGAATATGAAAGGATTTTATGAAAAACCAAGGGTTGATTTACAAATTGTTTTTTATTTAAAAAAATGCTTTATAAAACAATATTTTTTTAAGATAGAACTGAATAATTATTGATTTTAGGATTTGTATACATTCTATGGTGGAATCCTAATGGGATTTATTTTTCTCATAATCTGATTTTCCTTTGGGAATTTGTAAACATTATTTTACAGGATTCAGGTAAAGGGAAGTGAATTATGTAGCACGTTGACTTCTCTTTTCATCATAGCCTTCATAGAGGGATGGTTTGGAGGTGAAAATTGGTCACATAGAGACTTATTGGTCTATTATTGTCTTAATTTATGTTTTGGATAGTTTTAATTGGATTTAATGGATCTTGGATGTATCTTTTTCTTCCAAATTGTACTCTATTTTTGGTTTTCTTTTCTTATATATAAGGCTTGTTTCCATTATCTTGCTTCCCCTAACTATATTGGTGGGATGGATCAGTTGGCTAGTCTAGTTGACCTAAGTTGGTTTTTTATAGAATGGTATCATAGGGATGATCATCCTGAATTGTTTCAACACTACCTAAGTTTGGTTCTATGTCTTGGATAGACAAAAGTTTGGAACATAAGAATTCAGGTAGTAGGTGTGGGAGGGTGTCTAGCCAGATCACTTCAATTTCTAAACATGAGTTACCATGGGTGCCCTAATTTTATTTACAAGTTTGATACTTGATTTTTGAGGTCATTTAAATAAACTGGATGGGGGAATTTATTCAAATGAAATAATTACTTATTAAAGTGTTGTTTTTTTCATATAATTTATAATTGATTTAAATTCTTAATGTTTTAAATATTGGACATGAATTCTTCAAGTTGACCCTATGATTTTGAAATATGCTCTAAAGATGACTAGTCAATGTCTTGTTCTAAAAATATAATTCCTTTGAGAATAGATCTTCCAAAAAATGAAAAAAGAGGATGCGAGACAAGATGTAACAACCTGAACATTTATAAATAAAATTCCCCTTATGATTTAATTAAATGTCTTATTAAGTAATATGGTTATAGAAAACACATGTAATTATTTATTTATTATATCCAATTATATTTAAAATACTATTATGTATATTTAACATTGATAATAAAGTTTTTGAATAGTGATCACGTGATTACTATTAATATAGGGTTTTAACAAATACAATTGATAGACAAAGTAAGTGATGACCTCAACCAGTAGGATCATACCTTATGAAGCCTATTTATCAGAGATTCGAAGGGAGATATAATATTTGGGATTTAACCTTTACCAAGACCAATATGATATCTAACAACTTAATCATGAGTAAAATCATTTATGAGAGAAGTTTAAACTCATCGAGATCATGACCCAAACCATGTATGTTGAACCACCGCATAAAAATCTCACCGTTGCGCACCTTACTCTTAGGGGGTTTGATGGTGTATTAAAATAATATGTATCAATACCATAATAATATGAATATATATATATTTAAAATAGAATAATGCTTATATTTATGTCTTATTGTTACTTCATAAATGATTTTGATTTTTATAAAATAAACAAAAATTGTATTTTTTGTTAATATTCAAACTCAATTAATAATTTTTTTGATGAATCAATAAATTTTGAAATAAATAATATTTTTTTATTATTAAACCATTTTTATAAATTTTTTATATTATTTTTATAACATAAAATGTAATTTTTAAAAGGGTTCGAGAACTGTTATTGTGAAAAAATCCAGCATTTCTCAATAAATGACATTTATTATTTTAAAACTGAAAATGAACATATTTATAAAATTATTTAGATAAAATTAATATAAATTAGGGAATTATAATGTTGAAATTATCTAATGGTGAAATTTTCATAATTTTCCGAGACAGTCGAATTATCGGGTAAAAATTAAATACCGTATAAATATACAGTTTGTATTATCACATCATAATGACCCAAAATAAATGTAATAAATACTATAAAATGTATTAAATACCAAAATAGCCGTTTTTCCTTTAAAATAAATTGGTTTTAGGTTTATTTTATTAATTTTATATAGCCTGTATGAATCCTACAAAAACCTATAGTATATTTTATGATTTAAATTCATTTATTTAAAAGTGTGACTAACCTCCAAATAAGAAAGAGAATTATTTTAATAATTTCATGCATATAAAATAATAAAAAAAACTTCCATTTGGTAGAAATCATGGGAAAAAACCATGGTAAGGTTTTTGGTTTTAGTTATTTTATTATATAGAGTCCAAAAACTAATTTTGTGAAATATTAAATAATTCCCCACTCTTTTCCTACATAATTCCACCCATGATCCCATTTCTCTTCACTCAAAATCCTTGTAGCATGTAATTACTCTAACATTACTTCTCTATAATTATCCCAAGGTGCCTCTAATCTCTCAAGAATCACCTTTTATGTTTTTTGTGTCATACTCTCAATATAAGGGTTCTTTCCTTTATCCTCTTTATTCGAGTTTCTTTATTATGTTACATATTTTATTTCCAATTACTAATGTTGGGATATGTATTTCCATGTCCCTATTACACACCATTTAATTTAAAAATTATGTGATACCCCTTTCTCTCTCATCAACCCATTTTATGAATTTTTAAGTGATGTCGTTATGTTGCTGAAATTCCACCGTGATTTTCCATGCCAAAATATTTTTGTAGTGAATACCATACCCATTTCTTATCAAGTTTATTAAAATTTATAAAATTATACCTCTTTGAATTTGGATTTATATGTATTTACTCTACACTCCTTTATCATGGAATAAAATATGATGATGAATGAACCTGTGTTTTATGATCTATGTGGCACACTTAAGCATGGGAATGAAATGAAAGTGATGGGTGAACCCAAAATTATATATCACTCCAATGCATTGAGTAATGTTTAGTATCATGATACATCATTTTGGGATAGGTAGTGAACCTAATTATTTTATGGAACTTTTTCCACCATGATTCCTTGGTAGGTTGTCCTTGACCTATGTTTACGATGCAATGTTTTAAGTTGTTGCCAAATTTCCCATGTTATGATTATCATTCCATATCATGTCTTATTATTCATGTTCCTTTTATGATCCATTGATATGACTATTGTTTAAAATGTATTATATTCTTCATGTTATGATTTGTTTATTCCCTTATTGGGCTTTATAGATAACCCCTTTCTTATGTATTTCCTCAAGTTATCTAATATATTTGTAAGTATGTTGGAATAGTTTGAGCATGTTAAGAATGTTTTCAATAATTTTGTTGTATCCATTATTTTAAGTTGTCATGTACTATAACTAATTCCCAAAGACACTAGACTTTTCAATATTCTGGGATGTATTTAAGTATAATTTTATGTAATAAATCATGAATTAATGTGTAATAGAGAGCAAGGTTTTTATTTTTGGTATCATAGGAAAAGTTTAGTTATTTTTGGAATTAGGATTATAAAATTCTAGTGAAATACTTAGGGATAAGACTAATTATAAAAAAAATCACTAAATTTTGGTAAGAATAGTGTAAGTTATTTACCAAGAACATACATCCTTGTTTGGATACTATAAGTGGACATGGTTCAGGAACAGATATACCTAGGTGTAACAACTCCAAAAAGGTGTGTCGAGCCTGACTTGATGCAACCTAGTACACAAAAACAGGCCTTACGATGCATCTGGTTTGACACTCCTAGGGGATATGCTTTGGTAAATTCATAAGCTCATTATGAACCATTATTAAGGGAAAAAAATTCCTATAAGAGTATATGTTAGAAAATAGATCGTGCATAACATAGATTGAAGACTATAAATTCATAAGTTAAGGAAATAAATAAAATTTATAAGTTATCCCTTTAATTTTAGTAGATTACCCATTTATGTGTTTAATAGTTTAAAAGTACTCATCCCTAATTTTAAATTTATTCTATCTAATGGCCAGAAATAGGAGGAATCTTCTTTAGCCTCAACATCTCAAGAACGGATATTATTTACCTATGAGAAAAAGTATCCTAGCCTAAATGATTGATTATAAGGAAATAATCATCCTTGAAGACATGAAATTTATGAGGGAGTACATTGATGTGTTTCTCAAGGATTTTCCCAGTCTTACTCCTAGATGATAGGTTGAGTTTTCAATTGAGCTTATACCTGGGGTGTTTCAATTATCCAAGACTCCATATAGAATGGTTGTTGTGGAACTTGAGGAGTTGAAGAAAAAACTATTGGAGAATCTAGATAAATGGTTCATATGCCCAAGTGCTTCACCATGGGGTGCACCATCCCTATTTGTCATGAAAAAGGATGGGTAAATGCACCTTTGCATTAATTATCATGAGCTCAAGAAGATCATGATAAATAAAAATTATCCTCTACCATGGAATAATGACTTGTTCAATTAGCTACATAGAGAATAATACTTCTCCAAGGTGGATCTATAGTTGGGATATTACCAAGTCAGGGAGAAGGAGGAGTATATCCCCAAGACTACTTTTTGTACAAGGTATGAGCACTATGAGTTCATAGTAATTCCATTAATACTCACTAATTCTACATCAATATTTCTGGACTTGATGAATAGAGTATTTAGATATTACCTAAACAAATATTTGGTAGTCTTTATAGATGATATTATAATATACTCTAAAATAAAGAAGGATCATGAGGAGAATCTAAGCACTGTGATAAAATCCTTATGAAAGGAAAAGATTTATTCCAAGTACAATGAATGTGAGTTCGAGTTGATGAAAGTCTCTTTCTTGGGGAATATCATCATAATAAATGTGATATCCATGGATAATTCAACGATAGAAACAATTAAAGGATGGGAGAGGAAAATATTTGTGACTGATATATGTAGTTTCCTTGGATTACCTAGGAAATATTTCTGATTTGTGATAAACTTCTTATGATTGTAAAACCCTCTAACCAAGATAACTGACAAGGGAGTTAAGTTTTCTTGGAATAATGAATGTAAAGAAATCTTTAAGGATTTAAAAAGGAGGCTTATCACTACACCTATTCTCACACTACCTACAAGTGGAGAAATTTTCATTGTATTAAGTGATTCTTAGAAGAAGGTATTAGGTTGTGTATTAATGAAAAATGACATAAGTTATAGCCTATTATTCAATGAAGTTGAACGTTCATGAATAGAAATACCCAATGCATGATCTGGAGTGGGAAACAGTGATATTATCATTAAAAATATATCATCATTATCTATTTTGGTAGAAGTTTGAAATATATACGGATCACAAAATCTTAAAGTATATATTCACAAAAAAATAGCATAATATGAGAAAAAAATATGGTTAGAGATGATCAAATACTATGACTACTCAATTCACTATAATATTGGGAAACTGAATAAAGTAAAAGATTATCTAAGTAGAAAGAATCTAGAAATTCTTTCATTAATGAGAATTGAGAGGGATCCGATCTTATTAGGTGTGGAAAGGATGGACATGGGAATCATAAAGTAAGGAATATCATCAATCATTTCAGAAATTATTTCTCAATCATATATTCTAAAGCGATTAAAGGATTCTGAAACTAATGATGAGGGAATTCAGAAGAAAGTGGAAGCTATAAGTAAAGGGAAATCCTTAGAGTTCAATGTTAATGAAGAAGGAGTTGTGAGATTTGGGTCAAAACTATATGTACCATCAAATCCTAAGTTAAAGAAGAAGAAGTTAGATGATGCACATAGTTTGAATTTCTCTATCCATCCAAAAAGTAAAAAGATGTATAGAGATCTCTGAGTGAACTATTGTTAGGACAATATGAAGAAGGATATCACAGGATATACATCAAGATGTATTGTATGTCATCAAGTGAAAGCATAAAGTAAAAAATCCAAGGGAATGATACAACCATTACCCATACCTACATGGAAATGGGAAAACCTCACCATGAACTTTGTCACCAGACTTCCAAAGAAATCCAGAGGAAATAATACTATTTGGGTTATGGTAGATTGTCTTATAAAGACTATACACTTTATTGTGATTTGAGAGGACTTCTCACTAGATCAACTTATACAGATATACAATTAGACAAGTGGTGAGGCTACATGGAGTACCACTATCTATTGTATCCGATAATGATCCGAGATTCACCTTCATGTTTTGGAAAAGTCTTCAATATTCTCTAAACACTGACCAGAACTTCATCATGTCTTATCACCCCCAAACTGATGTAAAATCAGATCATACTATCCAGACACCTGAGGACATGTTGAGAGCATGATAAATTTACTTCAAAAGAAGATAGGATCAATATTTTCCCCTTTTATAGTTCTCTTACAATAACATTTTCAACTCGAGCATCCAAATGAATCCATATGAAGCCCTTTATGAGAAGTGGTGTAGAATACCTGAATGTTGGGATGAATTTGGGGAATGAAAACTTCTAGGTCCAGAAATAGTTGAGGAAATGGCGGAAAATTTTAAGACCATTCAACATCCCATCAAGGTTGTTCGAAGTCAATTTAAGTGTTATGTTGAAAATCATCAATTATTTATAGATTTTGATTTTGGAGATATGTTATTTCTATGAATATCTCTATGGAAGAAGGTCCTAAGATTTGGGAATGAGGGAAAGATTACTCTAAGATACATTGGCCTCTTTGAGATCCTTGGTCACATCAGAGTGGTGTTCTATCGACTAGCACTCCCTCTTAACCAATCTCAAGTACATGATGCATTCCATGTATTGACTAGTACATGTGTTCAATCCATAAGGGGTACCATTGGAGAATGATATCTCATATGAGGAGTAGTCAGTGAAAATATTAGACCGTAGAGATAAAATTCTATGAAATAAGACAATGCACCTTTCCAAATTGTTGTAGAGAAACAAAAAGTTTAAATAAGCAAGGTGGGAACTGGAGGAAGTGATGAAACAAAGTTATCCTCATCTATTTTAGTTTTGGAATTGGAAATTTTGAGGGTAAAATTTCTTAAGGGGGAATATTGTAAGGACCCAAACTATTATAAACAAAATTTCCATTATGATTTAATTAAATGTATTATTAAGTAATATGGTTATAGAAAATACATGAAATTATTATTTTTATTATATCCAATTGGATTTAAAAAACTGTTAGGTATCTTTACCATTGATAATATAGACATTGAATAGTGATCACATGATTAGTATAAATATAGGGTTTTAGAAAATCCAATTGAAACAAACAAAGGAAGTGACGACCTCAACCAGTATGATTATACCCTATGAAGCCTATTTATTAGAGATTACAAGGGAGATAGAATATCTAGTATTTTCCCTTAAACAATACCAATATTATATCCAATAACATAAGCATGTGAAAAATCTTTTATAGGAGAAGTTCAAGATCATCAAGATCACGGCTGAAACCATGTATGCCGAACCACCATATGAAAATATCACCATCACACACCTTAATCTTAGGGAATTTAATAGTGTATTAAAATTATATGTATAAATACCATAATAATATGAATATGCGTATTTAAAATAAAATAATGGTTATATTTATATCTTATTGTTACTTTATTAATGATTTTTATTTTTATACAATAAATCAAAAATTGTATTTTTAGGTAATATTAAAATTCAATTAAGAAATTTATTTTGATGAATTAATGGATTTTAAAAAATAATAATATTTTATTATTATTAAATAATGTTTATAAATGATCATATATTTTTTAAAAAAATAAAATGTAAGTTTTATAAGGGTTCAAAAATTGTTATTGTAAAAAAACCCAACATTTCTCAATAAATGACATTTACTATTTTAAAAGTGAAAAATAAAATATGTAGAAAATTATTTATTTAAAATAAATATTATTTTTGGAATCAAAATGTATAAATTATCTAATGGTGAATTTTTCATATTTTTTGAGACAGTCGAATTATCAGGTGGAAATTAAATACCGTATAAATATGCTGTGTGTATTATGACATAATAATGACCCAAAAGTGATATAATAAATACTATAAAATTTATCCATGACCTAATATATTTATTTGTTTAAAATAATTTGTTTTTTATGTTTATTTGATTAATTTTATAAAGCCTTTATGAATCCTCCAAAACCTATAATATATTTTAAGATTTTAAATTCATTTCTTTGAGAGTGTGACTCACCTCCACATAATCAAGGGAATTATTTTAATAATTTCGTCCCTTTTAATAATAAAATAATGAAAGAAATCCCCTTTGGAGAAAACCATGAGTAAAAGCTGTGTTAAAGTTTGTGGTTTTGGTTATATTGTTATATAGAGTCTAAAACCTACATTTATGAAATATTAAATAATTCCCCATGATTTTCCTATATAAGCCCTCCCAAGATCCCATTTCTATTTGATAAAAATATTTGGAGCACATCCTTACTCTTCCCTTCGCTCTCTACAATCCTCCCAAGGTTCCACCAAGCTCTCAAGAATCCCCTTTAATTTTTTTAGTGTCGTACTCTCATGGTAAGGGTTCTTTACTTTCTCCTCTTTATTCAAGTAACTTTATTATGTTATGACTTCTATTTACAATTCCTAATGTTGGGATATATATTTACATGTCCCTATTACTACCCATTTGATGTCCAAATCTTTAGAGACCCTTTTCTCTCTCATCAACCCATTTTATGAATTTTTAAGTGACCGTGTTTTGGTGCTGAAATTTTACTATGATTTTCCATGCCAAAACAACTGTGTAGTGAATACCATAATCATTTCCTATCAATATTATTCAAATTTATTCACTTATACATATTTTACTTGGGACTTACATGTATTTATTCCATACTACTTTATCGTGGAATAAAATATGATGATGAATCAATCCATGTTTTATGATATATGTGGCACACTTAAGCATGAGAATGAAATGAAAGTGACGGGTGCACCCAAAATTATATAGCGCTCCAATGCATTGGACAATTTTAGTACCAAGATATGTAAAGTTGGGAATGAGAGTGAACTTGATTCCTTTATGGTACTTTTTCCACCATGATATCTTGGAGGGATAGCCTTGACCTATATTTATGATATAGTGCTTTAAGTTGTTCCCATATTTCCCATTTTATGAATATCATGCTATATCATGCCTTATTATTCATGTTCCTTTTATACCCCATTGATATTAATATTATCTAAAATGTATTGTCTTCTTCATGATATGATTTTATTATTACTTTATTGGTCTTTATAGATCACACCTTTCTTATGTATGTCCCCAGGTTATGCCATGTAGTTTTAAGTATGTTGGAATAGTTTGAGCATGTCAAGGAAGTTTTAAATAATTTTGTTGTATCCCATGTTTTAAGTTGTTATATAATGTACCTAATTACCAAATACACTTGAATTATCTATCATCTGGGTTATATTTAAGTGTAATTTTATGTAATAAATAATGAATTAATGTGTAATAAATATTTGGTTTGTTATATAAGATCTATATGAGAATACTCCAGTGGACCCTTAATTAGTAGAAGCTGTAATCCACACAATTAAGAATCTAATTAAAGTGGGTGTCAGGAACCTAATATTTGTAGTGGATTATGACTCAAAATTTACTAATTTGAATCCACCCATCTTCTATTCTGAAAAAGGACCCCATAAATATTGAGAAGTTACTTGGGAGGATTGAGAGTATTTTCAACTTCCTAAAGACTCCTATAGAATCTAAGGTGTATTTTTCAATGTAAATGCTCGAGGGAATAAAAATTAGATGGTAGGAATTTATTATGAAAGATAATTTTTGTACAGATCTTACCTGAACTTCTTTCAAGAAAATATTTAATCAAAAGTTTTTCCCAGATATGTTACGTGCAATGAAGACCCGTGAGTTTTTAAACTTGGAGCAAGGATAGTGTAATGTTTTGAAGTATTCCACCCATTTTTCTAAGTTTGTGTATTTATCACTAGATCTAGTCACGAATGAGTACCTAAAGGATCAAAGGTTTTAGTTGGGACTATGGACTGATATTTGGTCGATGTTAATTCTCATGTGGATTTTGACCTTGATGGATGTAGTCAAAAAAGCAACTTTAGTGGAGGCTGAAATAGCTATAAAGAATGGTTTGGGCGAAGCTTCAGTTGGTGTAGTTATTAGCCAGGGTGTTTCTTTTAACTAGAAAAGGAAGTGTGACGGTGGTTAATTTTCTTTAAGACTAGTTTCAGGGAATTTTTTAGGATAACATCGGTTTATATGCTACCAATGTGGAAGGTGTGGTCATAACATGACTAAATATATGGAGACTCCTAATACTTTTCATCATTGTGGATTGTTGGACCATCTAATATTTTTTTTTGTGAAAATATATCCCTAGTTAGTAAGGCTAGATCCACTCTCACTAAGGGTTTTATGGATTTTACTAATGCTTACAAGGGTGGTGGGTATAATCCTTATGACGAGGGGGATGTTCATGTGGTTATGACCAAATATATTTATGTGGTAGAGTGTGAGCCATAGGAATCTGAAGTAAGGCAGGCTACTTTTAGAGGTACGTTGTTTATTTCATCTTATATGGTGCTATCTTTGTTTGATAAAATTGATACTCATTATTTTATATCTTCATAGTTAGTTTATGTGTTGGGATTACATTAGGAACTTAAGCCATTATTTTTGGATCTTTCCATGCCTTTGGGAAAGAGGTCCAAATAAGGTTTCAAGTATCCCACAAGTCGATTGATGACAATAGACTTTGAGGTTACCTGGTAATTTTTAGTTCTTCATATTGAAATCTTCAACTTGATACCTAGAATGGATTATATGATCAATGTTAAAATAAAAATAGACTATTATCATCATTGGGTTTAGTTCTTATCTTTTGATGGGGTCACTCATGGTTTTAGGGTGAGTGGGACCCTAGATCAGGAAGGGCGAGGCTTGTTGTTCCATATACTGGGGTAATATCATGCTAGTTTTTAGAGAATTTTATTGATACTATTGACTCTATTCTAGTATCCATGCTTCCTATTTTAGTTTTCATTTAACCTAAGGCCTTTCTAGATAATTTTTATGGTTTAAAAACACAAATAGAGGCTAATTTTACTATTGAATGATCCATGGTACGATGCACCTTTCTATGTAATCTTATCAAATAAAACCCATTGAGTTGGTGGAACTTAATATCCATCTTGAGGATCTAGAGTCTAAGGGATTTTTTCATCCTATAATGTCACCATGGGATTCAACTATTCTCTTTGTTAAGAAGGCAAATGGGAGTCTCATAATTTTAATGGATTATCAAAAGTTGAATTAGGTAACTGTTATGAACAAACTTCCTTTTTCCCAGGACTGATGATATCTTTAACCATATTAGAGGGTCATTTTGGTTTTCAAAGATTAACCTTTGGTCATGGTACCACTAGTTGATATTATAAGAAGAGGATATACCTAATATAGTGTTTAGGAGTCGATACAGGCATTTTGAGTTTCGGGATATGCCATTTGGTGTCACTAATGATCTTATGATATTTATGGATTTGATGAACCAAATATTTCATTAGTTCTTGTAATATTTTGTTGTTGTGTTCTTAGATGATATTTCGGTGTACTCTAAGTAAGATGACGATCATACAAACCATTTTTATATCATTCTTCAAACCTTGAAGGAATATCATCAATATGGTAAGCTTTCCAAATGTGAGTTTTGGATCTAGGATGTGAAATTTCTAGGGAATTTAATTTCTATAAGGGGCATCTCATTGGATCCTGAGAAAATAAAGGCTTTTATTTCCTAGTAGAAGCCTATAAATTTCTTTGATATCTAGATATTCTTTGGTTTGGTTGGTTACTATAGACGGTTTGTTCAATATTTATCAATGATTGCATCTTTGATGAAAGATTTTACCCGTAAATGTGTAAAGTTTGAATGGAATGACAAATGTTAGATATATTTTGAGGATTTAAATGCGAGGTTAACTTTTTAACCAATTTTTATTCTCCCCAAACTAAGTTCATGCTATGATGTTTTATGTGATTCTTCTGGTATGGGTTTGGGATGCATCTTGATCCAGGGGAAACAAGTGGTGGCCTGTGAATCTCTCTAGTTATGCCCTCATGAGAAAAACTACCATACCCATGATCTTGAGTTGGTAGCAGTTATGCGTGCAATCAAAACATTGTATCACTATCTCTTTGGGGAGTGGTTTACAGTGTATTCTGATAATATGATCCTAAAATATATTTTTATTCAGATGCATCTAAACTTGAGAAAGAGATTCTTGGTGGAGTATATTTATACTTTTGATTTTAATATTGAATACACTCCGTAGAAAGGGAATGTGGTTGATGATACATTGAGTAGAAAATTACCAACACAAGACATGAAGGAATTGGTTGAGAAGTGGTATTTGATGAGTTTTTTGTTGTGATGAGATTGGGAGTGGAAGAGTTTAGAGGACATGTGTTCCTGTTATCGATGAAATCTGAATTTTATTTTGATGAGTGAGTTCATATCAAGAAGGAAATAGACATTGAGTGTCAATTCTTAGGTAAAAGTTTTTATTGTAGGGAGACCTTAGGTGATTGGTATCATTCTCCCAATTTGATTTGTGATTCCATATTAGGTTGGTTGTTCTGATTTCTCTGAAGTAGGAGTTGATGAATAGTAGACATCATTCATGTTAGTCCGTACACCCTGGGCCTACCAAGATGTATCATGACATGAGATGTTGGTATTGGTGGCTAGGGATGTGGTGGTCGATTGCATATTTTGTATTCTAATGTCTCATTTGTCATATAATTAAGGTGGAACACCAGAGACCTACTAGTTTATTACAATCTTTACCTATTCTAGTATGGAAGTGGGATGAGATTTCCACACACTTCATCATTGGTTTTCTATATACACCTAGTGGGAAGGATACGATTTGGGTGATCATTGATATACCTAAAAAATCAACTCATTTATTACCAATCAAGGAGAAAAAAAAGTGGAACTACTTGGAGACTTGTGCATATGATATATTTTGAGTCTTTTTGTGGTTCCATCTATGATTATTTCTGATAGGGACCCTAGGTTCACATCAAAACTCTAGAAATTTATATAGGAAGTGATGGGTTCCCAATTAAAATTGATCATGAATTATCATTCATAGATGGATAGAAAGATAGAGAGATCCATCTAAGTTCTCAAGGATATGATTCAGGCTTACGTGATTGATTTTAGTGGATCTTGGGAAAATCATTTTCTTATAGTAAACTTTCCCTATAAAAATAGTTATCAAGATTCGATAAAGATGGAATACTTTGATTATTTTTATGGGAGGCCGTGTAAATATCACTTGTGTTGGGAAGAGTTGAGAAAGCAGTCCTTTTTTGGGTCGAATCTCATTCAAGAGATGACAAAAAAGATACAGTTGATCTGTAAGAGGTTGGTTGTAACACAGAGCCATTAGAAATCTTATGTATACTATCATCATCAATTGTTAGAGTTTGAGGTTGGTGATCAAGTTTTTCTTGGAGTTTCACCATACTTAGTACATCATCAGTTGGGTAAGCAGGGTAATTTGGCACCAAGGTTTGTTGGCCCATATGAGATCATGGAGTGACTTGGAAAGGAAGAATATTAGTTGGACTTATTTTCTCTATTGACATTGATTCATGATGCATTTCATGTTTCATAGATTAGGAGGTATCAATCAGATCCTTCCCTTGTAATTGGATGAGAAGATGTTGATCTTGATCCTGTTACCATCATAGTTGAGAAACTGGTTTAGATTTTGGATCTCTAGGATAAGGTACTGTGTGGTAAATTTATTCCCTTGGTCCATGTATAGTGGCGGTATATATAGGATATCCATGAGATGTGGGAGTGTGAATCATTGATGAGGCAGTAGTGGACTTCTCTTTTTTCAAGTCTGAAATCATGATCACTTTATTGGGATATAAAGCCTTTATGTTGGGGAGATTGTAATGTTAAATTAATTTATTATAGATAATTTTTGACCCTTTTTATGACTATGTTTTGGTTGGGTCTTGTTTTGGTGTTTTTTCAAAAGTTTTTGGATAATTTTAAGAGCCATTTAGGCTATGCATAGTTAGGGAAAACCATGCATCTTTGAGCGGGAAACTGTGTGGCCAAAAATGGTCTACTAGAAGGTGGAGGACAGTTTTTAAAAACAATGAGGCCACCCCTCCAAACCATGAACCCCTAGGTAGAGGGGTTATGCATGATTGGTTTATGATTAAAGTAACTGTGCATCCAAATTGTACACTCCAAATAGAAGCTCTACTTAGGGTGCATGGTTAAGGTGCACAATTACTCTTAGCTGTGTAGCCTCTCCAGTAAACCATGCACATAGAATTTTAATTCTACGAGTTTTAAATTAAAAATACTCAGGTCCCTGGTTCAACCTCTAATCACACCCTAATCTATTTTAGTCTTGACCTAATACTTCCCTAGTGATCTATAGGATTCTACCTTGGGATTCTAGGTAGATTTTCTTCATTCTTGATGGATATGCTGAAGGTATGTTGTATTTTTATCCAATTTTGACTTTTCTTTTTAGATACTCATTGGATCTATTATCCTATCATATTTTGAAACTATAAGGGGATGTGTATGCCAGATATAAGTGGGTTTTATAGAGGATTGATGTGTTTCTTATGGATCTAAGATCATGAGGACATGATCTATTATTCCCCAATCTCAGTTTTCAACGGCGATTATTATACCTCTATTTTTGAGGAAGGTGTTTCTATATAAATGTATAATTCTATCAATTGATTATTGTTCTTGTAAACTCATTTGGGTTATTAATTTAATTGAATTTATTTGTGATTAAAATGTATTTTTTGGAAAGAAATCATGTTTTTAAATGGGTTTTGTTTTAAAAATTGATTATGCACATTAACTATTTGATTAAATGCTTGAATGATTATTTTGGTTTGGAAATGGTTTTTGAAACACCAAAGTAGATTGAATTGGATTTGAATTTTTTTTTATAAATTATGAGCATAGTTTTTAAATGGATTTTGAAAAATTTAGCACATTGTGTGCCTTGGGTGCATCAAGAATAGACATATCACTCATAGTGCGGGTAATTCCACTTGAGGTTTTCTTTCACTTTAGTGTTCATAATGAAACCAAAGGTTATATGAGTTGGATACATCATAGTCTTATATTAGGGATTTATTTTTATGTATAGTATATATAAACATAGGTTAAATCCCAAATGGTGTGATTTTTCATTTTTTATCACATGTTGGATTTTTTCATGGATATTTTCTCAAATTATTTTACACTATGGATTGGTCATGGTTATTTTATTACATGTTTACCTTATAGAATATTTATGGATTTTATTGATTATGCTCTCATGATTTATCACTTATTCTTTTCATGTCCCTTATTTTTAGAACATGAAAGTTTTTTATGAAAAACAAAGAGATGATTTTCAAATGGTTTTGATTAATGAAAATGATTTGTAAACCAATATTTATTTTAAAGCTAGAGCTAAAACATTCTTGATTTTAGACTTTGTATAGATTATATGGTGAAATCCTACCAGGATTTGTACTCACACCCTACTTTTTCCTTAAGGTGGTTGTAGACATTGTTTTTATGGATTAAGGTAAGGGGAAGGACATTATGTAGCATGTTGTATTTTATTTTCATCATATCCTTTATAACGAGATGGTTTGGAGTTGTTGGTTGGTCACATGGAGACTTGTTAAACTAGTCTTGTCTTACCCTCTAGTTTGGCCAGTTTGGATTGGATTATATGGATCTTGGATGTATATTTTTCTCCTATATTGTACTCTGGGTTTTTTATATTGTTTTCTTATATATTAGACTTGTTTCCAATATCTTGCTTTTCCTAACCACCATGATAGGATTACATGGGTGTCTAGTCTAGTTGACTTGTGTTTTTTCTGACCAATAAGAACACCACATGTTTTAGGCGTCATTGATTATTCCTATCTACGAGCATGTGTGTTGGTCTCTTAACTTGAGATTATTATCAGTGTATAACATTTGATTAGATACTTTGATATAATATTAAAACGATGAAATTTATGTCATGATGAGGTAACTTACATTGGGTGTGTCATTGGTGGTATGATATTGATTGAATGGTCAAGACAACATTTTTTTCTTCCAAAAGGAAGATATATATCAGTC
Source organism: Viscum album (assembly GCA_963277665.1). Taxonomy (NCBI): domain Eukaryota; kingdom Viridiplantae; phylum Streptophyta; class Magnoliopsida; order Santalales; family Viscaceae; genus Viscum; species Viscum album. Next base: position 183,238,759 of record OY728159.1, read on the forward strand.
CCAATTAACTTGGATGGTAGTGACTTTATTAAATCCATGGACGTGGTAGAAGAAAGTAATAATGTTCAATAGGGTCTTGAAATAATAAAGGATGTACGATGACACAAAGTGTGTGTTCCACTTTATGATATATCACGATACAAAGATATTATATTACACATATCATTTTCATATGAGGTAGCCATAACTATGAATTATCCTTATCTCCTTAAGGGCCATGATCTGTTGCTGGATACCACTCTTGGTCTATGATTATGACTCACTACTATCAAGATAAAGTTCTCGAGGGTCACACACAAAGTATATCCACATGTTTCACCAACTCATATAGATAAGAGTTTAAGATGAAGTGGGACTTACTTGAAGGGACAGGGTACATCTTAGTGTGAACAATCACAAGTTAATTATTTAAATTAAATTATTAACATTTAGAATAATAATAATTGAATTTATTTCTTAAGGAATTAAAAATTTATTTAATTATAAATAAAATATATAAGAAAATATTATTTTTTGAATGAATGTTGCACATTCAAGGTTTATTATATAACTACAAGAGGAAAGAGATGAGTTAATGGCTCATGTTTGATCACGTGACACATGAGAGAGTCTCAAGTGAGTGATGAAATATTTCTGACACTTATGACATGTTAACTAAGTCATTAGTAGTTTTAGGAGTTTTTTTGGGTTAACTCTTTTTAAGGGGCTAAAATGAGTTTTTAGAGTTAAAACCTAATTATAAAAACCATTTTAAGACTCAAATAGTAGGTATTATAGGATTTATAGAATTTTTATCCCAATCTAACCTCCCAAGATCCCTCTCAAGGTTTAGAGAGATAAATCAAAGGAATAATAATCTTTTATTGATTCCATCGTGTGAATCAATAATCTGTTCTTCCCATGATTGAATAGATTCTATAAAACACTTTAGTTTGTCACTATAGAACCTAATAACCAAAATAATGGAATTCTAGGAGTTACAGTTCATGTTTGAAAAATAAATAGGATGGATTACTTTGTAATGTAGTTCTATGATAAGCTGAAAAAGAGTGGATCAAATCATCATTAATGAACAAAAAAGGTATTATTTATGGTTTTATTCAATTTTTTTCAAATATAAATTAATTTCATAAAGCTCCAAGGATGAATATAAGCATGGGTATTCCAGATTAAGTATTTCATCATGAATCTGGATGTGTGAAATTTTAAAATCAACTTATTTAACACTTCTGTAATCCTCAAGTTTCTATAAGTGGTATCAAAGTGTTCGTGTAGTTATTAAAGTCAAATTAAAATTAATTTTTCATGAATTAGAGAAGAGTGAATTGTAACGCTACCAACACTATGAATGATGCTTTGATCCAAGGTTGTATGATTGAGTTATGGCCATCAACATATTGAAAATATGGTTTTTGGATAAAATATTACATATATTTATAATATTTATTTAGAAATGGGTGATTCACTGGTTTCAAGATGAGGAGATCACTGGTGGAAACTTCCACGCCAGTGTACAAGATTCCATGAGGAATATGTATACATATGTAGAAAAACAAGAATTTTTTTTTACACACCCTACACATATAGTCATGGAAAATGAAAAAACAAATATATAAATTATATATATATATATTAGTTATAATCTATAAGGGGAGGCACCAGTGTCTACACTTTAAGGTGTCTGATAGGGAATGGGAAAACATATTCAAAACTGTGTGAAAAAAATTATACTGCATACCTATGTTTAGGCATGGAAATAAGAAAAAAAATTAAAAATTAAATGGGTGGCAGTCGCCACCTGTAAGGAAAAAATCCTCCCACTAATTGGTGGGGGAACCTACATTCAACGATTGTGTGGCACTGGTGTTTTTTAAAAAAAAATTTAATAACGTGTGTCACCCTTCTTCTGTTTCCCCTCCCTAAATAGAACACCCCATCTATGCGGTGCACTTGTGCCCGCTGAACCCCTAACAGCTGGGTTGGCCTAACCCACCTGGTCCAAGTCACATCATTCCTAACCCACCTAGCTAGTTTGAGCCTAGAATTTCTTCGGGGGGGGGGGGGGGGGTAAATAAATAACTAGGAACCCAAAATTTTTAAATAAAATCCAAAATAAATTAAAATATTTGGAATTTACTAAAAAATTCCCTTGTAAAGTGCACCTTATAAATTGTGAATTAAAATTCAATTAATTTATTTTAATTCATAATTTATTCCCTTGGGTTGAATTATTATCAAATTTAATTTTATACTAAAAGTTTATTGTGTATCAACTGATCATGAATAAAACCAACCAACTTATGAATTTTTATTCATTTATTTATTTTTTTCATTACATGTGATGTTTGTAATAATTAATTAATGAATTATGATATACACATTATCTCCCTCCCTCATAATATGTATAAGAGTTTTCATATCTATAATTGATAGTAATCATCTGTATCCCACATTCCCAATACACCATCACCCATGTGTGAGTATTTATGTATAATGATGAGCACAAAACAAGACATAAACCACACTGATACTTTTAAAAGTACCATAAAAGATGTAGATACATTGGATGAGGGTGGGAACTATGACTCGAGTTAGATGTGACTTAATGAGTTACCCCTAGGGTATGAGTTGATCCATTATCCTCTTAATGGATCAACTAGTAGTAAAGGATCATGATTAGTCTCTTTATTTATTTATTTATTTATGCATGGTTTATTATTATTTTCCATGTTTATTTTTATGTGATCACATAGAAGAATAAAAAATAATGTATAGATAAAATGAACATGCATGATGAATGTTTTCAATTTAAAGCATAGTTAAGTTGTGAGTGGAGTCACATAGAATAACTATAAAGACCAAAAAATTCCATGTAATGTTTTTTAATTATTTGGGAATATTACGAGTCTGTGAAAATTGATGGCACGTGATTCTGAGCCCTAGTGTTCTCAGAATGAATTTCTGAACTTTTTTTAGGTATGTTCAGTAAACGTGCGAGCGAGTTTTTGTAACTTTTGAACCGATGATCAGAATTGAAATATGAGGGCACCGTTGAACTCACTGTGCCGATATTCTATTAAGGATACTTTCACCTCGATCGTAGTAGGTTGAGGGTAGAATATAGTTTTTTAGTTTTTCGCGGAAGAAGAAAAAAGAAAATATTTAACATTTTATTTTTATTTTGAAACCCTTCCTTTTGAGTTTTGGCGGTGGAGACCAACCAAACTAAAAAACCCCCATTTTGAATTCTAGTGGTGGGGACCACCCGAACCCCTCTTTAATGTGGGGAGTCCCTTAGAATCCTCCCACATAATTGTGCAACACAATACAATTAATTGTGCCATTTAATTGTGCCAAATTTAATTGTGCCAATGTAAATTAAATTGATAAACCTATTTTAATTAGTTGGCTCCTCATTTCCTTGGGGAAATCATTAGAAAAAGATAGGATTGGGGAGAAATTTGGAGAAACTCTTTCTCCAATGAAGAAATCCCTCTCGACTAAAGAACATACTTCAGAATCAAGAATGAGGATAACGCACGAGCCTGACTTCGGAAGCGTGTTGAGGAAGTGACGATCGTTGGCACCATCATCGCCTTCACTGACTTCTTCTTGCGACACCTCCAACGAGAAATCGAGGTAGGGATTGTTGTTTGTTTACCCCTTTCCACATTCACGATTTTCATCTTGATTTAAGAACATTTATATTCTTCTTGATTCAAGAACAAATAAGGTGCTTGCTACCGTTCTAACGCGGAGGGTGCAGGCTGAACGAACATAGCCCGACCTATCCACAACCTTTGTGGGATTTTTATGGTCTTGAATTGATGGAGACATCTCGAGGCGAGTGATGGAGTCTTTGGAATGAAGAACGGGCCACTGAAGCAAGCCCAACGACCTGAGGAACTTCACCGGAAGGGCTTGGGAGCGGCAGCTTTCTCCCCAGCCAGCCACGAGGATAGCGGCAGCGCGACCTTACCACCAGAGAAGGGTCGTGGCCCGTCTTCCGTAGCAGAGCAAGGGTGGATGCCGACACATGGCCGGCCACGCGAAGGGGAGGTGGCAGAGCATGTCCATGCCGTCGGGCATGCAGGAGCCGTGGCCTTGTGCTGTAGTGGTGAAGGGAGGTTGACTGGCTCACTGCCAGCCGCCGGTGATGGCACAGCGCTCCACTGCGCCATTCGGAGGAAGGTTGGCCATTCGGTCAACCGCGAGCCGAGCGGGCATCGTCGGCGGGCCGCACCAGACCCAGCGGGCTAGGTTGGATCTCGTAGGCCGGTTCGACTAGAACCAGTTTGGGTTAGCCCAGGCCGGATCAGGTCGGGTCGGTCTGACCAGGTCGGACTGGACCTGGACTAGCTTCGACCCCTTTTTGTTCTTTCAGCCATATCTTGAGCTACGGGCGTCCATTTGAAGAACCGTCTGTGGCACCAGAAACCTTAGATCGAGAAGGTCCTTATGGTATCCCCCAATTGAGTTTTAGATAAAATTGGGGTATATCCAGGTTGGATTGAACATGAATCCAATTGGGCCCTCAGGACTAAACGACAAATAACTTACAGACTAGGCGTCTAATTGACGCACCGTCTGTTGCATTGAGACCCCTTTTACATGGTGGTACTTTTGGATACTTCTTCATGGGACTTTGTGGATTTTATAGTATCATTATGTGTCTTGAAAAGTGGACCCTCCCAGAATCAAGCGAGATTAGTGCGGAAACCCTGTGGCTGGATGTAACATGAGAAAAGGATCATATGTTGGTTTGTGGCTTGGGATCCTACGTGGTTCTATGCTTTGGGATCCTACCTGGGTCTGTGTTTGAGATTCTCACCTGTATCCTCTCTAGGAATCCATGTGGGACTACTATAGGATCCTACGTGGCTCTGGTGTACTAGGATCCTATGTGGGTCTGATGATTTAGGATCCTATGTGGGTCTGCCTCTTAACAGAGTAAGATGATATAGAAGTTACATCTAATCATCTTTGCTACCGTACCTAAGTTATACCTGGTGTGAGCTGAATCTTTACATTTGTGGTGATACCTTTGTGGTATTCTTATGTTTGTAGTACCTTTGTGGTACTTACCTTCGTGGTATTATTCTGTGTAGCGTTACCTTGTGGTACTTACCCTTGTGGTGTTACCTTCATGGTATTTCTTTCCTCCTTTGAACAATTGTACATTGGTTAAGAGTTGGGCCTTGTGTTTCCTCATGAACAAGATGGGTATACTTGATAACTTAGGTATATGTATGGGCATATGCCTAAGTTGGTTTTTTAGTTGTTTTCAATCTTTTCGGTTTATCCTTTGTGGATTTTTTGAGACCTTTGAGGGTCTCATGGTCCCTACTGAGTATCTTTATACTCACCCCTGCACGGGCTATACCCTCACATTGTTGTGTTTGGTGCCGATGACCGACAACACTGACTGAGGATGAGAGAACCAGGACTGGAGGTATATCAAAGGTGGAAATTAGACGAGGCATACCACATAGATGACTATTCAAGAGTTGTACCTACCCTTTAGGTAGGATCCTTGGTGGGGGTTCACAGGAGCTATTTTAGTTTAATTGTACTTTTCAGTTTTCTTGTACTTTCTAGTTGGGCTTCTATTCTAGCCCCTTTTACTTACTGTACACACTCTTTTTACTATATAGTTTATTTGTGTTCATATCTAGTTGTGTGCTTGGTTGTGTGTGTTTATAGGTTATAAAGGCAATGCCTTCCCGGTTTTAGGGAATATGCCTTTCGGTGCTAGTCACCAGCCCCTGGCCTATGGAAGGCGGGCTTGGGGTAGTCATGGCACGGGCCCCAGGGGACCGGTCATGAAAAATTGGTATAAGAGGATTTGGTTCTACCGTAGAACATTGGACTCTGAACATTTTAACATAAATAGTTTTAAGTTTAGTGAGTGTGGTTATCAGTTTAGGGAATCCAATGTTGGTGTGGCGGCCGATGTATCCATAAACCATGACCCCAACTTCTAATTTCTGACTCAGTGCACGAAAACACTAATTGAGTGTGTGTTTTGAAAATTTTTCTTTGTGATCACTTTGATTCATCTCACCAGGTATAAATTATTGACTATGGCGCAATTGTTTCTTTTCAGGATGCCTCCACGCAGACAATTAGCTAGGGTTCCGAGTAGAGTATGTGATGATAGCCCACCAAGTGATGAGGCCTCAGTGCAGGGCCCTTTATTAGTAGGGGCACTAGTGGAGGCACCAGTGGTACCATTACCCATTGGGACACCGATGCCACCAGCCCTAGAAGCAGAGAGTTCACACCACTTGAGCACGTTGCAAAAGTTCCATTGCTAGAGGCCACCCTGGTTCAAGGGTGATACAGACCCACAAGTGGCTGAGGATTGGCTGGAGGCTGTGGTGAGAGTCTTCCGACTGGTAGAGACACTAGCTGATCTCATGGTGATTCTTGCTGCCAGTATTCTACAGGCAGTAGTAGGAATATAGTGGAGCTTGATTCTCTAGGTTCACGACGAGGTGACACCTCTCTAGGCAGACGTTGAGAGCCTATTTAGGGTAGAGTTTGTCCCAACGACCCTTCGCACAGTGAGCATACATGAGCATCTTCATCTGTAGCAGGGCAGCATGACTGTGGCTTAGTACTCAAAGAGGTTCACCAACCTGTTGCACTACTCCACTGATATGGTGCGGTACCCATTGTTTAGGGCCTGGACCTTCGATCAGGGACTCAGGCGGGAGATCAGGGCTTTGATGATTTCTCTCAGCATCCCGATGCAGGCGGAGGTGTTAGAGAGAGCCCTCTTAGTAGAGAGTTTCCTTTCTAAGTAGTCACCAATAGTGCAACCCACCACCAGGCATCACGTAGCAGAGTTTTCTATAGCTGGAAGCAGACAGATGTCGCAGAGGTCCAAGAAGACCAGACCTACAGGAAAATGACAACAGGATTCAGGGTCGGTTTTGCAGGGAAATGGAGACAGATCCAGTCATGCAAGGAGTAGGTAGTGTTACGCATGTAGTGGGCAGGGTCACATGGCTCGAGACTACCCTACCCACCATACTGATGATCAGCATATGGTCTAAGGATTGCCCAGGCAGATACATAGGTTCGACTAAGGAGGTCCGTAGGGAGTAGGCAGACGTGGCAGAGGAGCTGGCTGTGCAGCTGGTGGTGGGAGACGATTCGAGATGTTACCACCACCACCACCAGGTGGTCCACCCAGACAATAGAGAGCAGGTGAAAAGGGGATAGCTTAGCTCCTGGCAGTTGAGGCCTATGATCATGGCACTCTGGAGATTATATGAGGTAAGATCTGTGTCTACTATAACTTAGATGTAGTACTTATAGACATAGGTGCCTGTCATTCTTTTATTTCCACTGCCCTCGTTTGGAGCTCAGAGATTCCAATGGAGCCATTGGATTGATACTTATAGTTAGAGACTCCTAATGGATAGGATTCGATGATTACACACTGGTTCCAGTAGTGTGAGCTTACTCTAGGAGGCGATAGCTTTGACTGGGATCTCCTAGTAGCGGCGTCGAGGCCTTACGACGTCATCTTGGGTATGGAATGGTTATCTATAGTCTATGCTCAGATTGACCATATTAGGTGAAAAGTGTGGTGTATCTATGAGGATGGGACTAAGTTTAACTTCAATGGTGAGAAGTGAGCCTTTGCAACACAGGATGGACTTACCCATAGGAGAGTGCAGCCGATCACTCATTAGTTGGCTAGCCTTACCCTCGGAGCGGTTGATGTGGAGAGTCCGAGCTATCCTATAATGGTGAACCAGTACGTGGATGACTTCCCTGATGACGTTCTAGGTCTACCTACTCATAGAGAGGTGGACTTTTACATTGAATAGTACCTCTAGATGGAATCGATATCTACACTAGTGTATCAGATGGCTTCCGCGGAGCTTTGTGAGTTGCAAGTATATCTGGAGGACTTAAAGGGGAAGGGATTCATCTGTCCCAGTGTTTCTCCTTAGGCAGTCTCGATTTTGTTTGCCAAGAAGGTGGATGTGAGCTTGAGACTTTGTGTTAACTATCGGCACTATAACCAGGTGACGGTGAAGAACAAGTACCCACTTCTGGGGATTGATGACCTCTTTGATCAGCTGAAGGGAGCATAGTGGTTCTCGAAGATAGACCTCAGATCTGGCTATCACCAGCTTAGAGTACAAAACGAGGATGTGCAGAAGATGGATTTTAGATGTCGGTACAACCACTACGAGTTCTTGGTTATGCCTATCGGTGTGACCAATGCTCCAACAGTGTTCATGGGACTCATGAATAGGATCTTCCAGCCATACCTTGATCGCTTTGTAGTTGTCTTCATCGATGAAATTCTGATATACTAGGCTACCGAGGAGGAGCATGCCTATCATTTGAAGATAGTTCTGGACACACTCTGAGATCACCAACTTTATGGTAAGCTCTTGAAGTGCTAGTTCTGGATCTGATAGGTTCACTTTTTGGGACATGTCATCTTGGAGGCTGGAGTTGTGGTGGATCCAGTGAAGATTGAGGCGGTACTTGCTTGGGAGCCACCCAGGAGTGTGACAGAGGTACGAAGTTTCCTGGGTTTTCCTAGATACTACTGGAGATTTGTGCCTGATTTCTCCATAGTTTCAGCACCTTTATTAGTGTTGATGAAGAAAGGGAAACCCTTCATTTGTTTAGATAGATTTCAGTGGAGTTTTCAGGAGTTGAGGCAAAGGCTGACTAGTGCCCCCATCTTGAGGCTTCTGGAGGAGGGACTTGGGTATGTAGTCTACTGCAACGCATTAGGGACTAGTCTCAGATGTGTCCTGATGTAGGAGTGAGTAGTTATCGCATATGGTTCTCGATAGCTGAGACAATATGAGCAAAAATACACTACCCATGACCTTGAGTTAGCAGCAGTGGTCTTTGCTTTGAATATTTTGCGACACTATTTTTTGGGAAAGAATTTTACGGTCTACTCTGATCACCAGAGTCTCGGGTATATCTTCTCCCAGAAGGAACCAGACCTAGGACAATGACATTGGCTTGAGTTCCTCCAGGACTATGACTTTGAGATAGTCTATAGTCTTGGGAAGGGAAATGTTCTATCAGATGCACTTAGTAGGAGATCTGGTATATAGTTGTAAAGTGAGGTGATAAAGAAGCTGTCCACTTTACAAATATCCTTTGTGGAATGAGATGAATCATATTTTCTTTAATCTATTATAGTAACTCCCCCACTTCTTCAACGAGTCCGGGAGGTGTAGCATGGGGACACTGATTGCGAGGATCGACATGTTCAGATATCCTCAGGGCAGGAACCTGATGGATTTTCTGAAGGTGGGGAGCACATCATCCTTTTCAGAGGACATACCATGGTACCCGTGTCACTTTAGAAGGAAGTGTTGTGGGAGTTCCACACATCCCTTCTAGAGGTACATCCAAGAGTGTCGAAGATGTACCATGATCTCCGATGATAGCACTGGTGGCTGGGAATGAATAAAGTCGTAGCAGAGATTGTCTCTTGGTGATTCACTTATCAGCGGGTGAAGGCAGAGCATCAGGTACCACCAATCTTAGTGTAGCCTTTAGAGATTCCATAGTGGAAGTGGGATGAAATATCCATGGACTTCATGACAGGACTTCCACATTCATCCAGGGGTTATGATTCTATTTGGGTGATCGTCGACCGACTCACCAAGTCGGCCCACTTCCTATCGACCAGAGAGCAGGGTTCGGTAGAGAGCTTAGGAAACCTCTTTGTGTAAAAGATTGTGTGGTTACATGGTGTACCCTTGACGATTGTGTCCGATCTTGATGCATGTTTCACTTCCCAGCTATGGAAGGGGTTGTAGGAGGCTTTCGAGACACAACTTCATTTGAGCACTACCTTCTATCCTCAGACGGATGGCCAGACTTAGCAGACCATTTAAACCTTTGAGGACATGTTGCGTTCTTGCATCCTTGACTTCGGTCATAGCTGGGAGGATCACTTTCCCTTGGTTGAGTTCGCATAAAACAATAGATTATCACTCCATTATTGGGAAGGCACCTTTCGAGGCTTTGTACGACCGACCATGTATATTGCCTTTGTGTTAGACTAACCTAGGGGAGTCAGCACCCATGGGACCATATATGGTACGACCTACCACAGAAGAAGGTGTAGATCATCCAAGATAAGATGAAGACTTCAAAAAGTGGACAAAAGTTTTATGCCCATAGGAGACATAGACCTCTGGAGTTAGAGGATGGTGACCACGTCTTTCTACGGGACTCAACACGATGAGGTTTGTGGATATTTGGCCGGGGCATCAAATTATCTCTGAGGTTCATCAGACCCTTTCAGTTCCTCAACAGAGTTGGAAAGGTTGTTTAACTCTTATCTCTTCCACCTCAGTTGCACCAGGTGCACGGTGTTTTCCATGTATCCCAGCTAAGGAGATACGCGCATGACACATCTCACGTCATCGACCATGGCAAGCTAGACATCAATGATGGGGTGGAATTTTCAGAGGTTCCAGTGGAGATTGAGGATCGACAGGAGAGAGTCCTTCATGGGTAGTTGATACCATTAGTGCATCTACATTGGTATCACGGGAACCTCCAAGAGAGCATGTGGGAGTGGGAGGTTCAAATTCCTGCTCAGTACCCACACTTGTTTTTCTAGTTTTTGTGATTTGGATTTCAGGGATGCAAAGCCCTGAGGTGGGGGGAATGTAAAGTCCCAGAAATTCCATGTAATTTTTTTAATTATATGGGAATATTATGAGTCTGCGAAAATTGACGGTGCGTGATTTTAAGGCCCAGTGTGCCCAGAATTAATTTTTGAACTTTTTTTAGGTACATTCAGTAAACATGCAAACGGGTTTTTGTAAATTTTAAACCGGTTCTCGGAATTGAAATTTGAGGGCACCGTTGAACTCACAATGCTGATATTTGCTTAAGTGGACTTTCACCTCGACCGTAGTGGGTTGAGGGTAGAAGATAGTTTTTCAGTTTTTTTGTGGAAGAAGAAAAATAAAATATTTAACATTTTATTTTTCTTTTGAAACCCCTTCTTTTGAGTTATGGGGGTGGGGACCACCCAAACTAAAAAACCCCCATTTTGAATTCTAGTGGTGGGGACCACCCGAACCCCTCTTTAATGTGGGTAAGTCCCTTGGAATCATCCCACTTAATTGTTCCAATCCAATTCAATTAATTGTGCCAACTTTAATTGTGCCAATGTAAATTAAATTGATAAACTTATTTTAATTTGTTGGCTCCACATTTCCTTGAGGAAATTGATGGTGAAAGGGAGGCTTGGGGAGAAATTTGGAGAAACTCATTCTCCAATGAAGAGCTCCCTCTCCAACTAAGAACATACTTTGGAATCAAGAACGAGGACGACGCACGAGCCTGACTTTGGAAGCATGTTGAGGAAGTGATGATAGTCGACACCCTCATCACCTTCACCGAATTCTTCTCACAAAACCTCAAACGAGAAATCGAGGTAGGGATTGTTGTTTTTTTACCCCTTCCCCCTTTCTTGACGTTCATCTTGATTTAAGAGCATTTATATTTTTCTTGACTCAAGAACAAATAAGTCACTTGCTACCATTCTAAAATGGAGGGTGCGGGCCGAACGAACATGACCCGACCTCTCCATAACCTTTGTGGGATTTTGATGATCCTGAATCAATGGTGACATCCTAAGGTGAGTGCAGGAGTCTATAGAATGAAGAATGGGCCACCGGGGCGCACCCAGTGACCCGAGGAACATCACCGGAAGGGCTCGGGAGCAGCGGCGGACACCCCGACTGGCCATGACGGTGGTGGCGGTGTGACTACACTGCCAGAGAAGGGCCACGCCTTGTCGGTCGTGGCGGAGCAAGGGCAGCAGTGTGTATCCGCGCCACCAGGCGTGTAGGAGCCGCGACCTTGTGCCGTAGTGGTGAAGGGAGGGTGGTCGACTCGTGGGCGGCTGCCGTTGATGGCGCGGCGCGCAACCACACCGCGTGGAGGAAGGCTGGCCTTCTGGCCAGCCACGAGCCGAGCAGGCCGCGCCAGACCCAACGGGCCGGGTCAGAGCCCGCGGGTCGGGTCCTACCCAGGGCAGACCCAAGTCGGGCCAGGTTGACCCGAACCGGGTCGAGTCAGGTTGGCCCAAACCGAATCGGGCCGGGTGGGTCCGACCGGGTCGGACCGGACCCGGACCAGCTTCAACCCCTTTTTGTTATTTCAGCCATATCTTGAGCTATGGATGTCCATTTGACGAACCGTTTGTGGCGCATGAAACCATGGATCAAGACAGTCCTTATGGTATACCCCACATGAGTTTTAGATATAGTTGGGGTATGACCAGGTTGGATCGAAGATGAATCCAACTGGGACCTCGGGACTAAAAGGCCAACAACTTACAAACCATACATCCAGTTGATGCACTGTTTATTGCGTTGAGGCCACATTTACGTAGTGGTCCTTTGGGATACTTCTTCATGTGACTTTGTGGTAGTTGAAGTATTGACCTGCGGCTTGAGGAGTGGACCCTCCTGGAATCAAGCGAGCTTAGTGCGGAAACCCTGTGGCTGGCTGTAACATGAGAAAGGGATCCTATGTGGGTATGTGCCTTGGGATCCTACATGGGTCTATGCTTTGGGATCCTATGTGGGTCTGTGTTCGAGAGTCTCACCTGAATCCTCTCTAGGAATCCATGTGGGACTATTGTAGGATCCTACGTGGGTCTTCTGTACTAGGATCCTACATGGGTCTGGTAATTTAGGATCCTATGTGGGTCTGCCTCTTAACAGAGTAAGATGATATAGTAGTTACATCTAATCATATTTGCTACTGTACCTAAGTTATACCTGGTGTGAGATGAATCTTTACCTTTATGGTAATACCTTTGTGGAATTCTTTTGTTTGGCATACCTTTATGGTACTTACCTTCATGGTGATACCTTATTGGTATTCTTCTGTGTGGTGTTACCTTGTGGTACTAACCCTTGTGGTGTTACCTTCATGGTATTTCTTTCCTTAGTGGAACAATTGTACTTTAGCTAAGAGTTGGGCCTTGTATTTCCTCATGAAAAAGATAGGTATACTTAATAACTTAGGCATATGTATGGGCATATACCTAAGTAGGGTTTTCAGTTGTTTTCATGCTTTGTGGTTTATCCATTGTGGATTTTGTGAGACCTTTAAGGGTCTCGGGGTCCCTACTCAGTATTGTTATACTCACCCCTGCACGGGCTATGCTCTCACCTTATTCTGTTTGGTGCAGACGATGGACAACGATGACTAAGGATGAGAGTACCAGGACTATAGGTAGCTTGAAGGTGGACATTAGACAAGGCATACTACAAAGACGACCATTCGAGATCTGTACCTACCCTTCGGGTAGTATCTTTTATGGGGGTTCACATGAGCTGTTTCAGTTTACTTGTACTTTTCAATTTTCTTATACTTTCCATTTGGTCTTGTATTGTGTTCTCTTTTACTTACTGTACACACTCTTCTTACTATATAGTTTATTTTTTTCGTATATTGTTGTGTACTTGGTTGTGTGTGTTTATAGGTTATAAGGGCAATGCTTTCCCTATTTTAGGGAATACGCCTTTCGGTGCTAGTCGCCAGCCCCTGGCCTATAGAAGGTGGGCTTGGGGTAGTCAAAGCATGGGTCCCAGGGGACGTTTCATGACAATAATCATCTTAATTGGAAAAGGATTCCATTCACTAGGAAAAATTCAAATCCCTCAAATAAATATTAATTCAAATTCCTTGTAAGGGGACTGATAAGGATATAAACAATGCTAAGAGGGGAGGGGGGGGGGTGAATCCATGTTGGTAATTTTTTACCCAATTAAAAGTTTAACTTTTATACCTTTTAAATTTACCTCTATCACTTTTTAAGGTAAAAAAATCACCCTTGTATCTCTATCCTTCTTTATTTCTTATAGAAAAACTGAAAATACTAATTTTTAGGGTTCACTACTCAATGTGAGATAGCTTGTCCTTGGTGTGTACTAGATTCCTCCAAGATCACACAACCCACCAGATTCCTCTTGTGAGCTATAATGAGTTGGGTAAAACCTTGATACTCCTGTATAAATGTCTCCTGACTATATTTTGGTACATCCTATACAGAGGTGTATCCTACACCTAACAATGGTAAAAATTTGGATAACAACAATTGATTCTTATACCAGTATAGAATTATATTTTTTTGTAGATGTGTTGCATCTTTTTTAATCTTATTTAACTTACACAACAACAAAAAAAGACTTATTATTCTAGTATATAAAGTAGTAATGCATAAAATCTATTCATTATTTACTTAAATTACAATAAAATTTAATTTTTATTTCTCTTCTTCTTCTTATATTTCCCTGGTTTTAAGATACTTCTTATGTTTGTACAAGTTTGGAATATATAACTACTTATTATCTCTTCCTCTTTTTTTTTATTTCTTCATAGTAGAAAGTGATGGATTCCTTTCATGTATAGATTTAAATACACTTATTCTTCTAATTTCCTCTTCTTTCTTCTTCTCGCTTCAATTCAAAATAATATTGAATTGGTTCTTCTTCAATCCCTTACTTCAATGTACAAACAAGAATACACTAGTTCTTATTTATCTTCTTCAATAATAAAGATTTATCTAATGGAATTTGGTATAGGATCTTATCATAAATGGAAAAAATAATTTCTCTTTAAGATTATAGTGTCAAACACCCTTTTCACACACTTATTTACTCTAATTTTAAAATCCATAGTAGACCCCTTTTTTAACAACTAATTCAGATTTGAATTTGAATTTAAAATTCAAATCCCCTTCTTTAACCACAACCCTTAGATCATATACCATCTTAATATTGACCATTGAAATTTAATTGGTAGTTCTAATAGGTTGAAATAGCCACAAAATTTAAAATATGAATCCAAATTAATAATCCTGTTGAACTACCTAGATTTCTCCAAAAACACAAATTACATGGAATGGAGAATAGATTTATGGCGTGGACAATTAGTTTTCAATGATTTTCAATCAACTAGAACACAATTATGTAATGTTGTATAAGGGTTTCAGCAAGGATGTATTTAACAGTCTAGTGGCACAAAAAATCCATAGAACTCCCTTACAACACGATCCATGCACTGAAGTAAAGTCCTATAAATTTTCTCATGATTGTGCTGTAGAATATGAGCTACAGTGTGGAGGTCCCAAATTATTTAGAAACACCTGAAATATAGCTTGTCTTGAATTATTTCATAGACCTTCACTATGATGTGGAAGTCCCAAATTTTCTAGGGACATTGAAATCCTATCCTGAGCTGCTTTTTAGGATAAGCTTGGTTTAATAACATAGACACCTATTATGCTTACAACATAACTAGTTTTACTGTGGTGTGGAGACCAATGATTGATCCTCCCTTGTGGTGTGGTCACTCACTCTGCAACTTGAGGTCATGTAGACCATTTTTTCATCCCATTACCTAATTCAGAATCTCCACAACATGAAAAATATGTTGCAATGTGATCTTTCTTTCTCCTTCATTTCCACAGTGTGGTATAAAACTTATGGAATGGTCTCAAACTATATATTCCTGGTAGAATCATGGTGTATTCTTTCATTTTTTTTAAAATGTGGCGACATGAACTAGTTTCCCAGCACATGCCCCATAGGAATTTATAAATATAAAAAAGAGTTTACAAAACAAGCTCGAGGTGTAACATACTTACACCAGTAGGGAATTAGAGATTACAAATCATAGCAAAAAAATAGACACCAGCCGGGTACCTTCATTGAGAGAAATATGTGCCTCCATGACCAGCCCTTATAAACTTCAGAAAGTATTAGATAGCTTGAACAGATTCTTCAGAGAAGAAAAGTTATTTTAGATCCAGCATGCCTCAAAATAAAATCATGAAGGATGAGAGTCCAAACTCAAGAAAAGGATTCCAAACAATAAGCAGAAGTATTACATACAAGAGATGCATCCAAATAGAATGTCAGTAAATTCATGCATCATACCCAACACCAACTGGAAACAGAGAAAGAAGCCAAAAAGTAATGGAGAAGGCAGACTAGGGATTCCACAACAAATAAACTGGAGGTAGAATCTTCACAAAATGTCAGCTTCTGTCCAGATTCATGAAAGCATATAGAATCCTGATTCATCAAAGCATCATGGAATGCATCCATGACAAAAATTTCAGAAGCAGGGCTCCATCATTGAATTAAAAAAAGTATGAATTAAAAAAAAGTATTTCAAGAAATTTATGAATTAAAAAATCTCTAAACATCATTGTGATAAACTAATGGACTTCATGAATAGTTCCAACACATTTGAATGGAGACATAAACTATCTTCCATCATATATATATATAATACTCATTATTAAACTCTTTATGAACTTCAATTTCAAAAATCACTTTTTCCTATAGTAATAAGATGACATCCCAATGATTTCAAGGAAATAACTTAAACAAAATTCAAAAAAATATTCCAAGGTTTTTTGAGAAAATATTTAAACATATTTTTCCTATAATATAATAATTATTTCCAAGGCTCAAAAAATTAGAAACAATTTTCCAGGACATGTGTATTTAAATATTTAAACACCATACTAAGTAACACAGTGCTTAAGACTTTCTTAAACTTCTTAAAAGGGATCAGATAATTCAACCAAACTTTAAAGATACTTATTCTTGACTACATCTCCAACATATTGACATCAATTAAATACTTCTACATTTAAATACATTTACAACAAATATAACTCACCCAAATTGGGAATAATAATCTCTACCTTTTTATTTTTTGTTAATACCCTTATAAAAAATATATTAATATGTACTCTTCAATATTACACTTCTCTCCAACCTTAATTTAATTTTACTCTCTCCCACTTTATCGATATTTTAAATTTTCTTTCTCCCTACCTTATTGATAATAAATAAAAATTACTTGGGAAAGGGTATCATTCCATATTTAGAAAAGTGTCATCAACTATTCAACTCTAAGTCTACTAATCCATTATCAATGTAGAAAAATGAAGGTTTTATTTATATAACTAAGTTTTCCCTTATAAGTTGAAATGATACCAATCAATAAGAGACAAATCATAAAAGTTTCTTTAAGGGCTGTCCAAATTATTTTAGGATGAAAAAAATGATATAAACTGAGATTCAAATTTCTCATTAATATCAACCTTAGTTCCCTACAATTACTTTAATACATAAGTTAAAAAATTTCAAACAAAAATGATAGGATAAAACAACCTTAACACTTATTAAAACTTATAATTTTATGTCATTGATAAAAAATAAATTCTTCTCCCTTTAATTTAGAATATTATTTTTATTATTAAGTATGATAAATAAAGAATTACATACCTCTTCAATGAAATTATTAGTGAGGACCTTCTAAAATATTTATATTTTCATGAGATAATAATATTTTAATCTCCTTAAAAATTATTTATTTGTAAAACCCTCTAGGATAAACTCCTCATGATATTTATAATGTTGAATCTCTTCAGTAAATACACTTTAGGATTTCTATAATGAGAATACATAAAAATGGAATTATCTCTGTGGCTATCAATATTTGAGAACTTCAAATTCTTTACCAAGGATGATTAATTTAATGTATTCTTGTTGGAATACCATTTTATGAGATCAATCCATGATGATATCATCATCTTCTTGCTATCTAGTGGTGAAAACAATTTCTAGAACTTCATCAAAGATGATTATTTTCTAATATTTAAAATATCAACTGATAAATACATATTATATGGAAACTTATTCATATTTTACATCTAAAATTTAAAACATCCACTCAATATTAGGTTATCCCCCTGGGAATATGATTCACCTTCAATTCCCTAGACCGTAAGAACTAATATAACACATGGATATAAGAAAATAAGGTGGAAATTCTCTGTTCCTTAATGTCAATAGAAAGGTTGATAGGATTTTTTAAATGAAGTTGTTCCGAACTTCATGATTCCACATATAATTTTAAAATTTTATTTGGCCTCTAGTAACATGGATCTCTTTATATCTATTATTGTCTCTTTGTTTGAGATATAAAATTTCTTTCTCAATGTAGCTTAAACTCTTTTCAAAGATTATTATTATACTAAAAAGATGATCAAATAACCTTTATAATTGTGTCCAATCATCTCGAATCTCCCACAAAGTTATTATTCATATCTAGGGTTTCTATTTATATTAAACCTCTCATTAAATGTTTATTCTTCATGTGGAATCTTCTCTATTTCCTTTTGAACTATCCCTTGATTATGCTTCTTCCAATTTATTTTATTTATTTAAATATACTAGATATATTACTAGAAAATCATTATGAACATTAAATACCTTCATAGAGTATCCACATGTAAAATTGTGTGTGTTTTTATTTACATATTTTTTTTGATGTGACACTCCTCCTAGGCTTCTTGGACTTGTTTCCCAGGATTAAACCATTGACCTTTCTTGAGATTTTCTTATAAGTATTTTGATTTAAATAATTATTTCACTTCATCCTCATGGATAATACTTTAATATTAATTTTCTCTTGTATCTTTTTTTATTATTTGATAAATTTTTAGATGATCATGCACCACTCTTATGACCACTACTACTGCAAACATCAAAAATATTACCAAACATTCTAAATCTATTTGAAGTATGTAGATTATTATTAATATATGGATATTGATTCTTATCCAATTTCCCCTATAAATAGAATTAATTTGTGATTATAATATTTTTTAATTTGACAAAAAATCCAATATAAAATTTCTAAATCAATTTCACCACCAACATTCCCCAACAAATCATGTTCTTCACTTAAAACATGCTTGCTATTTGGAATTTCAAGATTTGTGACCAAGATATTTTTGAGCCTTTTTCACAATTGTTTGGGATATTATTGGGGAAATAGATTCTTCAAATACTATTATATTCACCATAGACATAATTTTAGGCTTTTAATCACTTATTCTTATCCATATATTAATATAATTTTCATTTAAAACTGTTTTTTTCTCGAAGAAGATTTATAAAAATCATTATAATGGGATATGGATGGTACCTACTTATTAATAGTATATTGGGAATGATTATTAAATGATATTATGATCATATTTTAATGTAATATAGGATTTTTTTACATTATAATCATCCTTATAACAACCTTTGATAACAAATACTTCCTTTAATTGTGAAGACTCAATATGTGTCATTTCAAGATTGTCCAGTTTAATCTTTAATTCAAGAAACTTCATATTGAGTGAGTTAGTATGATATTAACTCAATGAAATTACCTCCTCACAAACCTTCCTAATCTTCTCAACATAATATTCATTAATTTCAACATTCTCTTATAATATTGAGTCAATCACCTTGATTCTTTTCAATTTAATATCCAATTGTGCATTTTTAACATCATATCATTTTTCGTATTTTCTTCTAATTCATGGATTATATTATAAATCTCTTTAGTATATTATGATTTTAAACTCTTCTTAAAATTTTTATCATATTACCATAATCCATTCATACTCATATTCTTTAACAGTAACTTGTTTTGAGTGCTTAATGAACGTAAGATAACTTTCTCTAAAATCCTTATCTAAGTTATCTTTTTCAAATTTAATATGAGTGATCTATTCCTACTAACTTTAAAAAATACCACAAATAATATAAAATAATTAATTGGTTAATCCATGAATCATATCCTTTAATTCATCAATAGATAATGTTTTTGACATATGATCACACCCACCTGATTCCATTTTTTTTGGAAAAGTTAAACATGAATCTTTACATACCTTAGGATCACTTAAATTCCTTGAACCAACTGATTTAGTCATTATATACATATCCTTGGTGGTAAATTGAACCAACCATTATTCCCCTTCCAAGATAAATATATATTCCTTGATTTGAGAACACAAAACTTATTACTATTTTAATAAGAGGGACATCTTGCTCATTTTTTTATTCTCTTCATTTTTATGTTCATAAAAGTCTTAGTAGAAAATAATGTTTGATCTAAAATAGACAACTCTTCACCAAAATGGAACTTCATTATAAATTAATAAATATATTAAAATCCGTAAATAGAACAAGTTATAAAAGGAGAATACAATATATTTAAACCTTCCTTTGATACTAATTGAGGGGACCGATTGAGATATAAACCACACTAAGGGGTGGGGGTGAATCAATATTGGTAAGTTATGATCAAATTTAAACTATAATTTTTTCCCTTTTCAATTTGACCCTATTACTTATTAGGTAAAAATACCACTCTTGTTATCTCTCTCTTTATTTATTTCTTTCAACACAACTGAACATATAAATTTACAAGGTTCACCACTAAATGTGCTATAGATAGTTATTAGTGTGAACTAGATTTCTCTAAGATCACACAACCCACTAGATTCCTCCTATGAGCTATAAAAAGTACAATATATCCTTAAGACTCATTTTTCATGTTTCCTAACTATAATTTGATACACCCTACACATGGGTATATCTATAAAATTATAATTATAAATATTTGGATAAAAATAAGAGATTATAATACCAGTTTAGAATTATATCTTTTTGTAGATGTGATTTCTATTTCCTCTTCTTCTTTCACTTGCACAATGTCATGAAAGAACTCCATATTATTTTATAAAAATTATTAATGGACATAATATCATCTTAATTTAATTCACTTATTACAAAAATAAATTCTTCTTTGTCTTCTTATTCTTCTATTTCACTAGTTGAAAGATACTTCTTATGTTTTTATAATTATAGATTGTAAAACCACTTCTTATTCTTTATTCTTATTTTATTTCTTAAAAAAATTTAGTGATGGATACCTTTCATGAATAGATTGTAAGAAGCTTATTCTCCTACATTCCTCATATTTATTCTTATAACTTAAATGTACCAAAATATTAAACTAGTTCTTGTTCTTAAATCCTCTATTTCAGTGTATAAACAAGAATACACTGGTTATTCTTCATCTCCTTTAAGTCCAAATAATTTCTCTAATATAATCTGGTATAATATCTTCTCCTACTTGGAAAAAATAATTTCTCTCTAATATTATATTTCTAAATATAATCTTCAAACACTTATTCAATCTACTTTTAAAACACAAACCATACACATTATTTCATAACAAATTATTATTTGAATTTTAATTTCTAATTAAATTACTCTTATTTATTCAAAACCCTTGTATCATCTACCATATTAACCTTGACCATTTGATTCAAATTGGTAGTTATAAGAGGTTAAAATAACCACCAGATTTTTAATATGAATCCAAATAAAAAATTCTGTTGAAATTCATATATTTTCCCAAAAACACAAATTATATGAAATGGTGGAGGGTTTTACAAAATGGAAAATTGGGTTTCAATGATTTTCACTCAACCACCACACAAGGATGTGATGTGGAATATGAGTTGTGGTATGGATCTATTCAAAAGCCCAATGGAATTAAAACTCCATCAAAATATCTTATATCATGATCCAGGAAATATGACATGGTCCTACACATTTTCTCCTAATTGTGTCATGGAATATGAGTTATGACGTGGAGGTCCCAAATTCTCTAGGAAAATATGGAATCTAGATTTTCATGCATTGCAGCATGGAACTTCACTACAGTATGGAGGTCCTAGATTTTCTAGGACCAATAAAATCCTATCATGAACTAATTTATGGTGAGAACTTGTTTTTATAGTGAATTCACTTATATTCTATTCTACATGTGGTGCAATCAGTTTAACTATGGTGTAGCGACATATGACTAAGCCTCCCTTGAAACTTGGTCACTCACTCCACGGTGTGAGGTTTCGCATACCATTTTTTTATCCCAATTCATAATTCAATATCTCTGAAGTGTGAAAAATATGTTGTGGTGTGGTCCTCCTTTCTACTTCATTTACATGATGTGGTATACAACTTAAGAAATGGTTTCAACCAACATCTTCATCGTTGCATCATGGTTTCTCCTTCCATGATATGATATCACTAAAAAACAGTTCATGAAATTTCTAAATTAAAAAATATCTAAACATTATTGTGAATAATTGATGGGGTTAAAGAATAGTTCCAATAATTTTGGATAGAGAATTAAACTATCTTCCGTCATAGAGATATATAATTATAATTATTAAATTATCTATATAATTTCAATTTACAAATCACTTTTTTCTTGTAATAATAAGAACATATCCCAATACTTTCAAGGTAAGAACTTTAATAAAATTCTTAACTAATATTACAAGGTTTTTCATCCAATATTGAAACATATTTTTCCTATAATATAATAAGTATTTCCAAGGCTCAAAACATCAAAATAAATATTTTAATGCATGTGTGTTGAAATCATTAAACACCATACCAAGTAACACAATTCTGAATATCTTTTTCAACTTATTTTACTGGATTTTATAATTCAACCAAACTTCCAGGATACTTATTAATTAATAAACCACCAACATATTGAAATCAATGAAATACTTATTAATTGAAAACTATTGATAAAAAATAAAACTCACACAAAGTGTGATCAACAACTTTTATCTCTTGAGTTTGAACAAAACTGTACATTTGAGGTGATCTTAATCCCTAGTTGAGGGTGCCTCTTACTACTAGGTAATTATTATGAAATTGGTGTATCAATTTAACTAAATTTGGTAGAAAATAATTATTCATAACTATATTTTTATAACTTTAGAGGAAATCATTGAGTAAATCAATGTTATGATTTGTAGAAGATGAGACTACACTAGACAAATTATGGATCCATGAGTTAATGTGGTTGGCCAATAAAAATCCTACATTTATACTCTTTAAGTAGTGGTGTAGCCATATCTTTGACTACCATAAGAGGTTTTAAGGATATTTTTCACTATAATAATCAAGTGACTGGGTATTTCAAATCCAGTAGTTGAGAGATACTAGGATTTAATAAAATACTGGGATACATTTAAGATGAATAAATCTATAATTTATTAAAATCAATAATCAAGATAAAACCACTAAAATGATATTTTTTTTAAATAATATAAAGTAATACCCTAAGATCACTACAATCAATATTATATAACAAACATGTCTTAATCGACACTAATTTCAAAGAGTGGTATAGAAACTTGTGCATAATAATATTATATGAGTGTAAATTATAGGAGACACATAGATTATGAATTTGATGTTTAAATCATAATTATTTCTTCAATGTTTAGTGAGTTTTGAGAGAAATATCATAAAATGTATTATTTTACCATGTTATCTCATCTCTAAGAATATTGCAAGGAGAATGAAAAGACAAAAATTAATGATATTATCATTTTATCATTCTTATCACCCAATTGTTCCAATTAAATTGAGAGTTATAAAATGAAAATTATAGATAAAATAATTCAATATCTATTGTTTAAGACTTTAAAAATTGATAAAAACCGAAATAAGGACAAATATTTAGTTCTTATAGTGAAAAATATGAAATAAAAGGTTAAAAACTGATGACCATTTCTAAGTAAATAGGGATTTATAGCATCTTTATAAGATAAAAAAGGTAAATAGGGATAAAATTATACTAGAAGATATTTTATTTACCTGTGGAAACATAGGTCATTGGAAGATAAATTTTAGTTATTATAAGAAGAATCATGTAAATGAATCTACTGCAAGTATATTCATCATTGTATGAGATATTTATATTTTAATTCTTAGGTATTAGATACTATAAGTGTGTTTCACATTTTTATCCAAATACTGTTAGTATGTAATTTTAAAAAAAATATAAGAAGTAAGGTTAATTCTATAATTTATTGAGTAAGTTTGATTCCTATGTCAATAATGAGAAGAACAAAACTTCTGTTTTTTCAATTTGATTAGTTCTAGTTGAAATATTATTTTGTATTGAGTGTTACTAAAACATTTATCTCATGTGTACATTAGAAAAATTTATAAATTATTTCATTATATAATAATATTTTTTTTGGTATTTCATAACCAACTAATCATTTAATAATACTTGAATTATTGGAAATAAATGATGAATATAAAATGTAAGACTAAATAATACTGAGTTGTGGGAAGATAATTATTTATCAAGTAAAACTGAATGTAGTTATAAATCATATAATTATTATAATTTTTATACTATTTAGAGTAAAAACCTTAAGTATTATCTATATACTTAAGTATCAAATTTTAGATAAAGAATCATTTTGAAAAAAAGTTAAGCCACAAAGATTCCAAATATAGTTCAGCTTAACTGCATGAACTATTATAAGGTGAGGATAGTGGTAAGTTTATATACTTAGTAGTATTCCTTTTAATAT
The DNA here is from genome assembly GCA_963277665.1 of Viscum album. Taxonomy (NCBI): domain Eukaryota; kingdom Viridiplantae; phylum Streptophyta; class Magnoliopsida; order Santalales; family Viscaceae; genus Viscum; species Viscum album. The sequence continues at coordinate 183,263,087 of OY728159.1, forward strand.
TTAAGGAATATAAAATCTAAGTAAGGAACATACATGGTTATAAGATATGATTTTATTTTAGCAGATGATTTTAATAATATCTAAACTAATAATTCATTGATCATTAAAATGTAGAGTGAATTTATTCCCAAATTCACATTTCCTTATACACATCAAATTCATGATGTTAGTAAAATAAATATTGATGATGATTCATACATAAATACATTGATAATTAAAATTTAGAGCGGATTTATCCCTAAATTCACATTCCCTTATACACATTAAATCCATGATTCAAGTACAAGGAGGATCAATGATAGGACTAATGAATCTCGAAAAGTATTCCATTATCTTTTTGAGAAATATATAAAAAGTTGTAGAGTTAAACTATAACCATATGAAAAATATAATTACATATAGAAATAATATGAGTTATGTTATGAAATAAATTCATTATTATAAAAAACATGTGTTAAGATTAAAAGTGTTTGTTAAGACTAAGTCAATAAGGAAACCACCATCAAGAAAAACATAAAGTGAATCTCTATAATTATCCTATAGTTTTTAAAGATTATTATATAAGATAAATAAGATAGAAATTTTATAGGTGGGTGATAGACTATATTTATATAAAAGGTTTTACATATATAATTGAGATCATGATAGCTAGATTAACTTGATAATGCAAGGCACACCATGAAAAATTGTAGGAAAAGGAACAAGTTCCACTAGAGCTTATATAAAATGGATTGTTCCAGAGAGACATAATGCACATGAAAGATAAAAAAGGTTATATAGTTTTATTATCACTTGTTAGGCGATATAGTATTTATTGATAATAATTAATCTCCATTTTACAAGTAAGAAATAAATAAACTATGATTGAAAATTTCATATGAATTCAGAAAAATGGATTCCATGTGCCAAAAAAAGTAATTATTTTGGAAATTTATCTAATTGTTTTAAATATTTTGGTGGGTATCCAAGAGAAATTATACATGGGTGGTAATCTATTATAATTAAACTTTTCATTATAGCTTGTTATGATAATTAGATTGGGAATTGGTTGTCTATAATTCCAACATTGAATGTAAGTTGTATAAATCTATTTATAGATTAATACAAGCATTGTGATAATAGAATTTAGTTTAAAATTATATTTTTTTCACATTTCTATAAGAGGTTAGTGGGATCTCCATAGTTTTACAAGAAAAATATATTCATTACATATGGAAAACAATTATTAGTATAACAGTCATTTAATACTAGATTGAAACCAAAGACTTACTTAAAGTAGTAACCCCAGTTTTAGGGAACAAGATCTACCAAGGTAGGTAAATGGGTTTATTGGGTCAGTTAAAAGTATATATACTAACAATGTATTGAAAAAAATCCAAATTGGAACAATTTGATATATAATTGTTTCCCATGTCAAATGGAGAAAATATCTCCAAAAATACATGTATCATACATATGAGAAGATTAAAAAAGTGAGTAGAACTTTATATAATACAGTGATGGATCTATCACATATGGAATGCCATGTTATAGATATTAAATTTCCAAAAAATATATCATAGTAGGAAAATATCAGATAAATCCAGGAGTACTGCAAAGTTTAAAGTCAGACCCATCCAAAAAGAACATAAGAAAGTACAAGGTATTGTTACCTAATATATAGAGTGGAAGGAACAATAGTTAAAAATGGGGAAAGTAGTTTTCCTTTAGATATATTTTTTAGTACCATATTTAGGATAAGGTAATGAGAAAGAGTAGATCATTGAATCCAATGGTATCCATAACTATTACAACTTCTGATGTATCTGAATAAGTAGTATGAAATATTCAATGACTTTTTCTAGTTCTTAGAATCATACCAATGGTACTAGAAAATATTTCATTATTAAGACAAATGAAAAAAGGGGATATACTGAGGGATATAATCTCTTGAGGGTTTTTTCTCAAGGATATAAAGTCACAAATAATAGAGTGTCTAGGTAGAAAAAAAGGTAGGCCTGATGATTAAATCCATAACATATAGAGATAACATGTTGATAGTTATAAAGTTGTATATAGTTCAAGTGGGAATATTGTGACGTTGGGAACCTTCAAACCAACTTGAAAAATATTTTTTGATTACCATATCATGTATATATAGAGTTATTAATGGAGTATTTTTACCATAAAAGTGTTGATACTACTATATCCACCATTTAAATGGTAATGTCCATAGATCATTTGTCATATCAAAAGGTTATATAATTTCCCATTTATAATGAGAACCACAAGATACTATGAAAATAGTCTTAATCAATAAGAACTTTGGTCTAGATACATCATACTAATGGGACATAGATGATGTTTTACTACTAGGTGCTGGGGACTCATAGGAATTGATACTTCTTCTCATGAATTTCGAACTTGGAGATATCGAGTAGAGGATATCATGTAGACCGACCAGCCAAAAGGAACACTATATGTTAAGGGTGTCATTGGTTATTCTTATCCATGAGCAGGTGTATTGGTCAATTGAATTATGATCATTATCAATGTGTACCATTTGATTTCATAATTTTGTGAAAGATAAAAACCATACAATTTGTGTTTTTGAATGGTATCTTGTGTTGGGTGCATCATTTGTGGTATGAAATTGATTTTATGGCCAAGAAATGATTTTTCTCTTTTGAAAGGAAGAGATACATTAGGTCTAGTTAAGTAGGATAGTAGTACCATTATTTAAAAAATAGACAAGGTAGAAGAATGTAAGTCTATCTAGTAAGGTCATAAAATAATAAAGTGAGAAAGGACGATGACACAAATTGTGTGTAATGCTTTATGAGATATCATGAGAAAATGATATTATATTACATACTTCATGTTCATAGGAGGTGGTAATAGCTATGAATTATCCTTATCTCTTTAGAAAATATGAAGAGTTGTTGAATACCCCTCTTGGTTTGTGAGTATGATTCATTACTATCAAGATAATATCCTAGAGGGTCACACATAAAGTGTATCCACAAGTTCCACCTATTTTTATGAATAAGAGTGTATGATGAAGTGGACCCCAGGTGTTGGGTCTCTGTATGTCCAAGTGTTAATGATCACAAGTTTATTAACTCAATTAAATTATTAATGTTCATAATAATAATAATTTAATTTATTTCTCAATATATTTATAATTTATTTAATTATAAAAGTTAATATGATAAAATATTAATTTTTTAATGAATGTTGTGTGATCAAGGTTTGTTAAATAACTATGGGAGGAACAAGCTTGGTTATTGGATTTTGTTTCATCACATTACACATGATAGTGTCTCAAGTGAGTGATGAAATATTTTTGACACCTAAAATATTTTAACTAAGTCATTTGTAGTGTCACATTTTTTTAGTGAACTAGTTTTAAGGGGATAAAATAAAAATGTTAAAATGTTAAAACCATATTATAAAAATCATTTTAAGATCCAAATAGTAAGTGTTCAAGTTTTTTGTTAATTTTCATCTCAATTTATTCTCTTGATCTCTCTCTAAAGGTTTAAATAGTTTAACTGAAGGAATAACCATCTTTGATTGATTATATCTCACGAATTGATCATTTATTCTTCCTATGATCGAATGTAATTCATAAAGAACATTGGTTTCCCATTCTAGAACCCAATAATTAAAGAAAAAATTATATTATTTGTTTTTAATGTGTGAATGATCTAGAGGATTCCTCAATTAGTGACATTTATCCATGAAATGCCGTCAATGAGCGGATAAAATCAACATTGATTAAAGAACAAGGTAAAAATTTACTATTTCATTTTATTTTTATTTTCATACTTAAATAAATTTTATGAAGATACAAGGATGAATATGAGGATAGTTATTCTAGATTAAGTGTTTAGACATAAATCAATAGGCATTAAATTTTAAAATACCCTTATTTCAAACATATTCAAGCCCCAAGTTTCTACAACTCCTATAACACAGTTACGATTATTTTATAAAAACAATAACCATTTTTAGTGATTATTGAAAATCATAAATAAAAACCAATTTTAATAGCATTAAAATTATAAGATCTGATAATTTAATAATTTATCAGCACTAATTTTAGTACTGATAAATATGATCTTTATCAATGATGAATTTAGAAATGATAATTATTAATACGTAACAGTCACTAGCCCGATATGTAAGGGTTACCACTGTAACAACCCATATCGTTAGTTTGTAATTTTTAATTTAAAAAATTTATTAAAAATGAATAATATATGACTATAAATAAATTTATGAAATTATTTTTGATTTTTTTGAATTGATAAAATTATTTGGTATCTGAATATTTGTTGGGTGGTAAATAATAATAACAATAATAATAATAATTGTATTATAATTATTACATATGTAAAAAATTAAATGAAAATATATGAATTTAATTAATAATTGTGTTATGGTGGAAATTTTGTTTGGGTAAATATTTATTGGTGGTCAAAGTAATAATGGTGATATTATTGATTTTACTAAATAAATGAAATTATATGTGCTTAATAAAATTTCATTTTCTATTATCAGTATTTAGTGAATATTATTGTTGAAATATTTATGGTGGTATTAATTGGGTAAATTTAATAATAATAAAATTTATTGTTATGATTGTTATTATTATTAAATCGGGAAAATAATATTTGTGTGTGATAAATTAAATTGTGTGGATATTAATATATATGGGTTATATATATATGGGTGTATATATATGTGTGTGGGAGTATATATGTATATACATGTGTGTGTGTGTGTATAATTTAGTATATATATAGGTATTTATTTTAAAATATATTTAATGAAGGATTAAAGGTGTTTAAAAAAGGGTTTAAAAAAATCATAGAGTGTATATGGAGTGGGACATGGGTTTAGGAGGAGGAAATAAAACTAATAAAGGAAATAAATAATAATTGAAGGGGGCCATGGGGGTGGTACACTGGGAGCATGAAGGATTTTTTGGGTCTATGAGTAACATATGAAGGAAGGGGGAAAATAATGAATTAGAAATAACTAATGAAACTAATAGAAGAAAATTAATAAAAGGAAGAATTTATGGGGGAGGTGCCTAAGGTACATCACACAGGTGGAACTCTCCCCCTCATGCCTCTCTCCCTCTACCTATCTCTATTATTCATTATTTTTATTATCTTAAAAACTATCATTTCTATATATTATGTGATACTAATTGGATTGATGTGGCATTGGTGTCGTTGGGTTCATCTTGATGTGTATAAATTAAAACATAAGTTTATGTATGAAGGCAATAAGGTATTTAATTAAAATATAATTAAATCCATTATCACATTTTTTAATATCAAAGATGGTGATAATTCTAAATCATATTGAAATGGGAATAATTCTAGGATTCATTGATGAAATTAAACTTGAATTTCAACCCTTTTTTTACCTAAAGTAAAAATTCCTTGACTTAGTTACTTGTTTTATACTGGTTATTGGCATGATTTTTTCCCATGCGTGTGTATCCCATGAGACCTATGTTTGATTCTTGATCACATGATGGGTGTGTGTGTGTGTGTGTGTGTTTAACCTTGACTTGTTCTCGTGTTTCTTGGATATGGATTTTTTAGATGATGATACTGCTTGGTTGATGTGGTATTGATTTATCATATTGTATACATGTTTGTACGTAATGTTTTGTATTTTCAGTTGATGAAAGTGGTCCCATATAGACTATCCCATTATGAGAGGGATATGTGAGATATTTTTTAGCACATATATGGGATATCCATTACTAGAGATGTGTAAAAAATGTTTTATGAACTATCCCATTGAGGATGGGGGTGTGTCAGTCATTGATATCATCATTCCCACTAACATGGTTCTGAAACAGGCAGAGTTCATTCTAGTATTATACCAAGGCAAGTAGATTCAGTATTTGAGGACCTAAAATATGTTTTGTACTTTTATGATATATTGTTTTTTATATATGTAATGGGTTTATATTCATTGTTTGAACTTGTATATTTTATGCACTAATGGTAAGATCCATTGGTGTTATCTTACTGAGTCTTGTACTCACACCATACTCAGGCCTTTTAGCATGCTTGTAGATTTTATGATTAGGGATCCAACAAAGATAAAGGGACCTGTAGTGGATGGTTTAAAAGGTGGAGGAGAAGGGTGCATATGTTACTATATGGATTTAGAGCGGGATGTATGATACTTCTTTTATTAATATCTTTATCCTATACTTTTGGATCCTTGTTTAGTTTGGTTGTTATTTCATGTATGGTATTTTATAGTTTCTACATATAACTTGTATTGTTATTATATTATTTATAGTTTTTTATCAGTTCCATGAAAAGATACTAAGGGTATAGTCTTCCCACTAGTGGACATAAACCCTCATTGCTAGTCGTGAGCCTATTGTAGATATAGAGACACCTCAGGTCATGTGAAACTCTAGATTGGACCTAGTGGTTTATGTCAGGATGTTAAAAAATGATATCAAGGGTATATGATTCACTGACCTGTATTTTCTCATTTCTTTGATTTGAGATAAGGTATATAGAAGTTAGGAAGGTTTGGACTTGAGTAGGGAATCAGGTAGAAGAAATGTATCAATGTATGATATGCACTATATAGCAGACCTCCAAGTTTCCATAAATTGATAGAAATATGTTTTCTTTTTAATGATACTATTGATTAAATTCACCTTGGGTGATTCACATGATGTTGATATATTTATTTATGGGTTTTGGTGTGCATTCATGAATCATGTTAGGAATATAGGTTTACATACCATATACCCTTTTCTTTCATTAGATAAAACCCAAATAATTAAATACCCATTAAAATTGTGACATGTTTCTTAGTGAATTATTTATAGAATTATTTTGTTTTAGCCTATTTTATTCTATGCTTTAGTAAATATATATTATTGTGACTAATGTTCATATATATTTAATAAGGACTTAATACTTGAATAAGTTTTAAGTGTTTTGTGTGTTATTTTCAATGGATGTAATTTTTTTGGGAACTATCTATGTGTTTTATTAACTAATTTTTTCATAAAACTGAAGGTTATTTAGATTCAATAAATAATTCAGAGGGTTATGGGTGTATTTTTTTTCATGACTTTGTTTGGTTTTTTTGGATTAATCCCTTTAGTGATGTTTTTAAATCCATTGAAAACACAAATTTGTGACCTAAAACAAATTATATTCGAGTTCTTTGAAAAGTGTTTTTAATTACCAAAAGGTATGTTTTTGTGGAAAGATTTGTTTGGAAAATAGATTTTCAAAGAATCTTGTGTGTTGAGATAAAAGAATTTTTTTAATGGGTTTAAAATGGAAATGGTTTTAGAATTTGAAAATGGGATTATTTTTCTTGAAACTCTAGAATAAGTACCATGATCTGGTAATGGATTTTATGTTTTTGATAAAGTTATGTAAAGATTTCATGATTTGAAAGAAAAGTGTAATATTTATTTCTTGTGAAAAATATTTTGTGCTTTTAATTTTAATATGGAAACTCCTATGGTGGGGAATAACAACTCTATGACGTAAACCTCTTCTCTAGGATGAAGGGAATTATGATGGGGAGATTGTAAAGATCAGTGTCGTTAGTTTTAAATTTTTGGATTAAGAGATTTATTAAAAAGGTAGAATATAAGACTACGAAGAAATTTATCAAATTATTTTTGATTTGTTTGAACCGATAAAATTAGTTGGTATCTAAATATTTTTTGGAGATTTAATAATAATAATATTATTACTTGTGTCAAAAAAATTAAATGAAAATATATTAGTGTGATTAATAATTATGTTATGGTGTAAATTTTGTTTGGGTAAATATTTATTGGTGGGCATTGTAATAATGATGATATTATTGCTTGTGATAAATAAATGAAATTATGTGTGAATAATAAAAATTTATTTTCTATTTTTTATATTTAATAAATTTTATTATTGAAATATTTATTGTGCAAATAATGGGGTAAATGTAATAATAATAAAATTTATTATTATTATTACTATTATTATTAAATTGCAAAAATAATATTTGTGTGTGATAAAATAAAATGTTTGTATATAAATATATATGGGTTATATATATATATTGGTGTATATATATGTGTGGGTTCATATATGTATATATGGGAATGTGTATATATAATTCATATATATATATATGTATGACTTTTAAAATATATTTAATGAATGTTTAAATGCATTTTAGAAAGAGTTTAAAAAAATTCATGATGTGTATTTGGGATGGAACATGGGTTTAAGAGGATGAAATAAAAAAATAATTTAATGGTGGGCATGAGGGAACTTAATAGGGAGAATAGGAGAGTCTTTTGGGTCCACATGTAACACACGTAGGAAGAGGGAAAAAATAATGAATAAAATATAAAGAAAAGTAATAAAAGGGGGAATTTATAGGGGAGGTGCCTAAGGCACATCGTACAAGAGGAAATCTCCCCCCCTCATGTCTCTCTCCCTCCTTCTCCCTCTCTATCAATATCTCTATTATTATTTTTTTATTATCTTAAAACTTCTCTCTTTGATATATTCTCCAATACTGATTATGTTGATGTGTTGTCGGTGCTCTTGAAATCGTCTTGTCAGGAAAATAATTTAAACCTCTGTTTTTTAAATAAAGTGTGAAATTTTATTTAGATGTAATTTAATCCTTTTTTCACATTTTTTTAAATATTGAAGATAACGATAATTCTAAATCACGTTGAAATGGGAATGGTTATAGCATTTGGCAGTGTAATTGAAATTATATTTCAACCCTTATTGTCAATCATCATTGTACCCAAGTTAGGAATTCCTTGACTTATTTTCATGTATTATATGGGTTATTAGAATGATTTTTTGGTGTATATGTTTATCCCAAGAGACCTATGTTTTATGATTTATAACATGCGGTGTGTGTGTAACCTTGACTTGTTCATGTGTAGCTTGTATATGGATTATTTAGATGATGATACTACTTGGTTGATGTTATATTGTTATGTCATATTGTATATATATATATATATATATATATATATATTTTAATATACTACTTTTTTCTCTATAGTTGATATAGGTGGTTCTATATTGTCAAGAATCAACCAAGTTCAACCCCAAATCAAACACCCGAACCAGCCCATAACATGGTCCTAGAGGAATTCTTGATCCTCCTGGGCTAGAAACTAGTGATGAGTATCAAGAAAAAATTAATTGGGAACAATTTATCCCATGAAAAGTAGATAAATTAAACAAAATAAGCAAGACTAGAACTGGTAGAAGAAAATAAGCAAGAAACTGATATATAAAAATAAACACCATACATAACTCCACATGACCTCATGGGTCACCACCATCCATTGAACCAATGTCGATCTAAGGAGTCTGAGGTTAAGCTAGAAGCAACACCAAAATCCAAAAAAAAGATAAATATATAGACATGAGTATTAAAACTTAGTAGGTATGAACGAATAAACAAATACCTATGCCTAACATCTAAAAATAAAACCTATTCATGTTAGTTTTAAAATAATATATATACAAATAAGTTTGTCCAATATTAAAGAAAAATAATAAACATGATTTAATTTTAGGTAAAACTACATTCCATAATATTTTAAAAATAGTTTTTAAGCATGTAAATTTTTTTAGTTAATTACTTATAAAATATAACCAAAGCTAAACAGGTGTTTCAGTATGGAAAATAAGGTAAAGATGTAATGTTATAAAGAAACTATAAAAATTAAGGAAACTAGAAAAAAAAGAGGTTTAAAAAAAGTTCTATGAAAAATAAGAGTAAAGGAGAGCAGACATTGTGGAAACCCCTAAGTAGCTAGGGTTATTGAGGACCTAAGATACTCATACTCTCAATGGTCAACTAGTATGTGAATGTCTATATCTTGATTGATCCAAAAATTCCATATCATCAATAGTTTAGTTAGTATTGTAGTGTAATCCTGCTATGTAGGATGGTTATGCCTAGAGTACCTGTCCCAGTCTACCTACATAGGTACCTAGGTTTCCCAAGTGCTATAACATTGTAAATCATGGTTGTTCCACTTTTGAAACCACACACAAATTCACTATCATTCAAATTCAAGTTTCACATGTTAATACACTGGTTTTAATAAATCCATAGGGAAAATCCATTTCACATACATGACACACACACACCAAAACATCCTTGAAATTACCCACTAAAGATTAAAATCTATTTAGAAAACCAATGGGACATTTAAAATAATATATATTTCAAACAAGGTTGGAAAACATGCTTAAATAAAGAAAACCACTATTAGAATCTGTGGTAAAGTATGGTAAGTGAGTGAAAATTTATTTCCAAGAATCAAAAATCACTTTTCATAGAAAATAAATCTCATATAATAATGAAAAATTGATTTTAAAGCAATCAAGTAACCATATAATTCAAATTAAAGGTCTTTTCATAAGTAAACTACCTCAAAACATGTCGTCTTTGATGATGGCCACTTAAAACATTCATGCATATACTCCTCCACACATATATATATGTACCATTTGACCAAATGTACATATTCCACTTTTCATGAGGGAATATATATAAGGAGGATATGTGTGTGGGTGTGTGATTATCTACGTATAAACATGTAACTGGAATTCAAAAACGGTATCTCAAAACCACCTCAAGGAGGTCCAAGTCACACTAGAAAAAAAATAAGAATCTTAGAAATTAGAAAATTTCTAATTAAAAATCTGTTAAAGAATTAAAATAGGGGAAAACACTTGAGTTTAATAAATTCATATAAAAATTTAAATAACTCATAATACATTAAAAATACCTAATGTAACTTCAAAAACAAACACAATAATATTCCATACAAAGGCAGATCACATTTTTTAAAAAAGTAGAGTCAACCTAAAGAATAATCTATGGAAAACCAAGTTGAAACATAATTTCATCCTTAGATATTTTACAAACAACTATAATAAAATTAATAAGTATCAAGAATAAAAATTTAAAATCTAGGAAAAAAAAGGTTATAAAATTAAAAGTTCAATAATGAGGAAAGCCTACCAGGAGCTCATCACCTCTAACAACCGAGGCTCAACCACAATTGAACCAATAAGACTCGAAAAAGGGATTTCACCACATTCATGAAACAAAATACAAAAAAATATATCAAAACTACACCTAGGGTTTGTCCTATGCATGAAACAACAAGAGGGAAATAATAGGAGGTAATAGAAATTAAGAATAAGAAGTTGGAGAGGTGTAATCACTTACCTAGGATAATCACACAGCGAATCGGGAAGAAAAATGATGAAGAATGGAGGCCTGACTGAGGAGTGGGGGTTTCACATGAGGAGGGAGGGATGGTCATGGGGGAGGGGTGTAGCACGAGGGGTATGAGGTAAGGGTGAGTATCTTAGGTCATTATTATTCTTACTATTACTATTATTATTTAAGCTAGGAGGAACTCGCATGGTCATTGCACATAGTTTAGTAAACCATGCACAGACTACCCCCCCTTTACTGGGCACACTAGGGACCTGCACAGGTTGGTCACATGGTTTAATAAACTGCATGCCAACCATATGAAACCACTCTTCCAAGGTGAAAGACTCAAACACACGGTTTTCACACAGTATGACCAACTATGAGGCCAAACCATGCAACATTGTTTTTTTTAATTTTCCCAAATTAAAAGACTCAAGCCTTTGAAACAAAAATATAATTAATTTTTAAAAAATCAATAAATAAGTGTCGGGGTGTAAAAATTCTCCCCACCATGACCCTTTTTACCCCCATAAATCCATCATAATTGCAAAGGAAGACACATAGAAGGCACCTTAACTGAAAAATGAAACCAAAAAAACAACTACAAACCACTCAACTTACAAATTTACACGTCACACCTGATCAAATTGATCAAGAAGGAAAATAGAGGACACTCACAATGAATCTTCGCACCATTTAATGATTCCTATATAATGGTGTATCAATAAAGAAAGCTCATTCTAATATAATTTATGCAAAAAACAATGAAAAATCCCAAATGAGGTGACTCAAGAAGAACCTACGATCATAAACTCATCTAAAACCCCACCAAAAAGGAACACCAATTCTTTAATGTACCATAACTTGGATAAAAACTAATATTAATACTAGAACACGAGAGATGAAGAAAAATAAATTGAAAGTAAGAGGGAAATATAGGAATACCACAAAGGATTTACACAACCATTCTAAAAAAATATCACAACCTTAAGAGAAACCCAATGATTTACCAAATAAAGGACCACCAACACACTAATCACCACACTCCTAACTAGGGATGATGGGTAAAGAGGTATAAATCAGAAGAATTATTCTTTAATGATGACATGGGATCCTCTCTAGTGTTGAAAATAAAAATGGGATGACCTATAACCTCAAATCCAAACCACCAACCATGGAGATCTCAACAATATCTAAACCAACACCAACCCAAGTGTAAACTCGAATGGTGTAGAATCCATCCTAGTCACCTAGAGAACACACTGGGGTGTTTCCATTCCTATTAAATCAAAATAATACCTCACCACAACCATTATCACATAAAATCCTCATGAAACACATCCCCAGTGATGAGTTAGAAACATAACAAAAAAGTATCTCAAATGGAATAAGTAATCAAAGAGGGACCCATAGAAGTAAACCCAATAAATGAACACCTTAACAACTCTTTGAATTAGGAATCCACAATAGAAAATCTCCAAAGACTAAAAATACTCAAGGCTGTCTTTGGGAGGCGTTTCCAAACAATACAAAACAAAAGTTACAAAAGAATAAAGAACTCATCACAATAATACAAGTGGAAAACCCCTATCAAAACAAAATGAAATCCCAAATTCAAAATAATTTAATTTTAATGAAGACAATTTTAATTTTCTTACTTAAAATATTTATTTTCACTCCCTTTTACAAAATTGAAACCCAATTTAAAACACTGAAACCAAAAATTAATTCACATTTAAAAATAAAAAATCAAGAACTCAAATCAAAATCACACATCAAATAAATAAAAAACCATGAAAATCCATTAATTACTCATTTAAAATCATTTTAAACCCCACATTTTAATTTTTAAACCCTGAAAACTTATTAAAAACCCATTTAGATCCTTAATTTCCAATTTTAAAATCTTGGGTGCCTAATAAAACCAATTTAAAATCCCATAATTCCATTTTATAAACACAAAACATCAATTTAAAATCATTTTAAAACTTCACAAGTTTTTTTTGGAAAAATCCTCATGGGTATTTAAACACAAAAATCCATTTTACTTCATTTTAAAGAAAACCCATTATCAATTTCAAAACCCAGTTTTACTATTTAAAACTAAATTCCATTTTAAAAATTCATTGAAAATAAAACCAAAACCATAACAACACATCACCTCAAACAATTTCCAAATCCATAATAACTCAAAAATAATATTCCAAAGGGGCTAGTGGAAATTCTTGGTTGGACCAAATGATTTTATGGACCATAGTCCAATCATGAAATAAACACAAAGAGCCTCTTGGAACCATACGCATGGGGTCCACGTGGTTTTTCAAAACACGTGAGCTACTATTTTCTTCCATTACACTTTATTTTCACCCCAAATTTCAAAAAATAAGAAAGAAAATTTCAAAATCAAAATTCAAATCCTTACTACCCTTGGTAGCTCAAGTTTCATCACGAGTGGTGGTGATAAAGAACCAACCCATGACCTACATCTTGATCCCCAACAAACCTATCTCCCACCTACCAAACATCCCAAATATCAAGGGCTTCCATCGAGAGAGTAAAGTTTACTATGGAGAAAATAATCTAACTCCTCTGATGCCATTTTATCATGAACTAACACGGGTTAAACCTGAAGTGAACAACTAAATTGGCCCATGAAATATCTCGATAGGCATTCCCAATCCTCCTTAGATGGAAACTAGTACTAGGCATTAATCATAACTAAATTGGGAATGATTTATCCACTGAAAAAACAAAAATAAACAATACTAAGCCTGGAAGAGGAAAACAAGAAAGCAACTAATAAATAAAAATAAGCATGATAAATACCTTTATGTGACCTCATGGGTCCCCAACATCCATTGAACCAACATCACTCCATGGTGATCGAGACTGAGCTATAAATAGTTCCAGAAGCTAAAAATAAAGATAGAGATATATGTGTGAGTATTAAAACTCAGTAGGTGTGTTTTAATAAACTAATCCCTTAGCCAAACCTATAAAAATAAAACTAAGTCATGCTATTTTTAAAAAAAGATATATAAAAATAGGTTTTTCTACTCTTAATTAAAAAAATTAATAGGAGTTCATTTTTGGTAAAACTACTTTCCATTTATTTTAAAAATAGTTTCAATCTTGGAAGAATTTAAAGTTGACTCCTTATAAAAGAAAACCAATGATAAACACGTGTTTCAATATAGAAAAAAATATCATATTATAAAGTAACTAAAAAATTTAAGGAAACCCACAAAAGAATATTAAAAAAAGTGATACAATCATTGTGGGAAACCCTTAAGTAGATAGGGTTAGTGGGGAACTGGGATCCTCATACTCTCAGTGATCGACCAAGGATGAGAAGGTCCATCTCCTACTTGAGCTAAAAAATCCCTATAATCAGTAGTATAGTTAGTGTTGTTGCATAATATTTCTAGGTAGGGTGGGTCATGCCCAATTTACTTGTCATAGTCTACCCACCTAGGTACCCAGGGTTCCAAAGTGACCTAACTTTATAAATAATAGTTGTTCCCCCTCTTTAAAAAACACACAAATTCACTATCATTTAATGCCAAATTTCAAATGTCAAAGCACTAACTTTCAATAAATCCATAGGGTAAATCCATTTCACAGAAATTACACACACCACAAAAAATATTTGAAATTACCCACTACACATTCAAAGCCATTTAGAAAAGCAATGGTACATTTAAAATACTATACACTTGAAACAAGGTTATAAAGCATTCCTAAAAAAATAAAAACTTTATTGAAATCTTTGATAATGTATGGGAAGTGAGTGAAAATTAATTTTCCGGAATCAAAATTCACTTTTCATAGAATATAAATCTCATATAATAATGAAAAGTAATTTTTAAAATAATTAAGAAATCATGGAATTTAAATTAAAGGATTGGTCATAGGGAACCTACCTCAAGACACATCATCTTTGGCGATGGACACTTCACAATTACATGTATATACACCTCCACATATATTTATATACCCTTTAACCGAATGTAAATATTCCCCTAACCGTGATGGAATATTTAAAAGGACTGGATATATATATGTGCTTACCTATCTATAAAAATGAAAGTATCCTTCAATAATGACAGATTGAAACCACCTCAAAGAGGTCAAAGGCACACTAGAAAAAAATATGAGAAACCAATAAATTAAAAAATTTATGATGAAAAATTGAAAAATAATTAAAATGGAATAAGTCATGAAAGTTAAATAAAATTCCTTTAAAAAATCATATAAAATTATAAATAATTCATATGACATTAAAAATACCCAATGCCACTTTAAAAACCAACATAAGAATTTTCCAGATAAAGGAAGAACACATTTTTCAAAAATTATAGGAAACCCAATGGATAATATATGGAAAACCAAGTTGAAACATAATTTTATCCTTGAAGACTTTATAAAAAACTATAATAAAACTACTAGGTATGACTAATACCAATTTAAAATATAAGAAAACAAAGGTTCTAAAATTAAAAGGTCAAGTATGGGGAAAACCTACTGAGAACTCATCGCCTTTGACAACTGAGGCTCAAATAAACCACTGTTTAAAAAAAGAAACTAAAAAAAGGGATTGAACCACCTTTTTGAAACAAAATACAAAGAATTCAGTCAAACCTACACCTAAGGTTTGGCCTACACATGGTACACTGAGATGGAAGCAATAGGAGGGAAGAAAAGGAAGAAGAAGAAGTAAGAGAGGAGGAATCACTTACCTAGGATGATTCAACACCGAATCAGGAAGAAAAAGACAAATAACAGAGGTTGTAATGAGGAGAAAGAGTCACGTGTGAGGAGAGAGTGATGGCTATTGGAGAGGAGTGTCGCATGAGGTGTATGAGGGAGGGGGAGTATTTTAGGTTATTATTATTGTTATTATAATTTAAACCCGGAGGGACTCGCATGGTCTTGGCACACAGTTAACCAAACCATGTGTTTAACATGTTCCCTTTACTATGTGCACTAGTAACCCACATGTGTTGGTCTTATAGTTTAATAAAACATGTGCCAACCATGCGAAACTACTCTGCCAAGGTGATAGATTCAATCAAACAGTTTCCACACAGTTTGGCCAACCATGCACACTATTTTTTTATTTTTTTCCTATATTAAAAGACTCAAACCCCCAAAAATATAATTAAATAAATAAATAAAATAATAATTAAATAATGGTTGGGGTGTGACACATATGGATTAACCCCTTTCAAGAGGGATGTGTGGGATATTGATCCGCACATAAATGGGTTATCCCTTCCAAGGGATGCATCAAACATGTTTTGTGAACTATCCTCTCAAAGAAGGGGATATGTCAGACATGGCTAGTGACATTTATAATGGTATGGTGATGAAGCAGGTAGAGTTCCTTCCAGCATATTACCAAAGTCGGTTGATTCAGTCTCTAAGGATTTGACATATATTTATACTTGTGTGACATATTTTTGTTTATATCTAGATTGGGTTTACATTCATAGCATGCACTTGTATATTTTATGCAATGACATTAAGGGTTATGGGTGGTGTCCTATAAAGTCTTGTACTCAAACCGTACTCAGAAATTTCAGTGCACTCGTAGCTTTCATGACTAGGGATACAGTGAAGGGAAAAGGACTTTTGGTGAACGATTGAGCTGGTGGAGCAGGATGGTATAGATGATACTAGATGGAGTTCGAGTGGGATATCTACTACTACTTTTATTACTAGCTTTAACCTGTAATTTTGGATTCTCATGTAGTTTGGACAATATGTCATGTATGTAATTTTATAGTTTCCACATGTAACTTTGATTGTTATTATAATTTTTTAATATTTTATATTTTTTCTATGACATGATACTGAGGGTATAGTCTACTCACTGGTGGACTTAGACCCTCGCTACTAGTGTTTAGCCTCTTGTGTATTGGGAGATGCATATGAGGTCATGTGGCACTCTATCACAGATTTGGTGGTCTAGGATAGGATGTTAAAACCACCAGATACCTAAGAGTTACCACATTATACGTAAGGGTTACAACCTATATCAATGTTAACATTAGCACTAATAATTCTCAATATGTAGGTGTTACTAGCTTGATATGTAAGAGTTACCACCTAATACATAAGAGTTACCACCTAACATGTAAGGGTCACCACCTATATCAATGTTGAATTTAGTGATTCTATAGGTAGATTTATGAGTGCTAAGGCTAGAGATGATAAATGTATATTATATATATATATATATATATATTAGAAAGAGGTAGTCAAGGACCACAAACCCTATCCAAATTAAATAAAATCATGGATGTCTGACATCATAAACTTTAAATTTTTATATAAATCATATATATATATATATATATAATATTAATAATTATTATATAAATTTATATAATATTAAATGTATATAATATTAATAATAATTGTATTTAAATATTTTTTAATAATATTTAAAAACATTTAATAATTATATAAATGAATAAATATGTAATATTATAAAAATTTATACTTATATTTAAAAATATAAATAAATATGTTTCAATTTATATAGGACTATTTTCAATATATTACTAATCAATATTAAATTTCTTATCAACTATACTTAAAATAATACTAAACTGTTAATATTTTAAGAAAATATATATATATAGTTGAGGTATTTGATGTTATAAGAAATGAAACATCACATAATATTGGGATAACATGGATCAGACCTCATTCCCCCACCCCAAGGATAAAACCACAACCAAGCTAAATCTTACAATTTAAAGGCCTGAAGGCCTTGTGTCTTTAAAGTTAGTAATTATAAAACCATAAAATTGAAAGTAATAATTTTAATAATTATATTTCAATAGATTTGAAGTTACTAATACCTAGATATATTATTATTTCAAATTATAGATGTATATATTGTATTTATTTTATAGCCGCTTCGGTAGTGGTGTATTGGTAATTGAAAATGGTCATAGTAATGAAGTTTCTTTTGAGGTACAAGGTTTGAATCCTGGGAGACTTCTCACAATGTATGTATATATATATATAATATTAAAAACATATTAAAAATATTATATGAAAGTTATAAAATTTTAAAAGTTCAATTAATTAGTTAATTTAAACTTAGTGCTAAATAAAACACTGATAAAGGTATAACTTTGTTTTAAAATGTATATATAAACACACAAAGAAACACATATACATGAGTTTTAATATTTATATTTGTTAAAAAATGTGTGTATATATATATATATATTTTTGTGTGTGTGTTTTAATAAATATTCATTGCAAAATGTATACATGTATTTAAATATATATAAACACACACACAGAGGGACATATATTTATAAACAAACACACGCACACACATAGACATATAGAAATATATTTATAAATGGACACACACACGCACACAAACACTCCTAGATGTATATAAATTCATGAACACATAAACATATATTTATAAACATGAATGCACACATATTTTTTGAAAAATGTGTATATATATTTATAAATTTTGAAAATAAAATAGATAATTATTTTTATTCTATTATGATTTATATTTTTAAAAATAAATTATATGTAAAAATATTTTAATATTTTATATATTTATTTATATATACTACATATTTATATATTTTATAATATAATTACAAATATTTAGGGAGGGGAAATTGTTGATCTGTAATGAAAATCACCAGCACACGACAACATACTCGAGACTGAAACTTGAGACCTCCCCAAGACCTCACAGGGATGTGACTAACCCATATGCGGCTAGGGGGAAATATATTTTCTAACATAGATATATGATTATATAATTATATATATGTGTGTGTTCCTACACACACACACATATAATTATGAATATAAATATAGGTATTTATGAATATTATAAATTATATAATATGAAAATAAATATCTAACTTTAAATATGAACTCTATTTAATTTGTGTGTGTGTTTATATATATATTTAAATAGGTAGAGAGGAAGCCCTATTTTTTTTATTTAATCAAACAAACCCTCTTATTATTCTTGAGAAGTATGAACCCATTACATAGCTTTCATGCCTAGTGTGTATGAAACCCTAAGATAATGGTGACCCATATGTAATGTCTCAGAAATTCTGTATAATTTTTTTAAAATATATGGAATTATTCTAAGACCACATGCTATGACGACAAGTGATTCTGAGGCCCGATGAGCCCGGAATAGAATTCTGAACTTTTTTAACTACGATTAGGTAAACGTGCGAGAAGGTTTTTCTAAATTTTGAACTAGTAATCGAATAAAAAATATGAGGGCATCGTTGAATTCAGAATGCTGGGATTCACCTAAAAAAGACTTAACTTTGGCCGACAAGGGCCGAATGAAATGTTAATTTTCAGACTTTTCAAAAAATAATAAAATAACATTAAAAAGTTATTTTATTTTCTTTTCTCATCCATTGAGCAATGTAAGATGATGTTGCGGTGCAGCGACGAGGCACATTGATGAGGCTCATTAATGGCTTGTTAACTCACGGTGTAATGACACTTTAATGATGGGTAACAGTATAACGACACGATGTCGCAATGTAACATAAATGATGTGATGTGTTTTCCTTTTATTTTTGTTGATGTGTTGGTGGAATGAGGAATTAAACTTTGAGGATTCTAAGACAAACCTATGATGAACATACTCTCCAATGAAGAATGATAAATGCTATTGAATGTCAAACATATTCGACACACCTCAAAGAATGGAGTTGGAAGCGACCAATTATTTCAACCTCTTTAAACCTTGAAGACGTAATGTTGAGAAAATGAATATCAAAGAGGTAAGGGTTATTTGATTTTAAAGTTATTCCCTATTCCCTTTTCTGAAGATGACGAATGTGGATCAACCCATGAACAGGTTGATTTGTGGATCATGTTATCTACTAGGAGGGTAACTTTATTTGGGATTTATCTATCTAGGATTCAAACATCACTTGTCTTTATTGAACTAAACCCCCCCAGACCTTTCCCTCCATTAAACCTCTAATGTGGAGGGTGTGGGCCGACATGAACTAGGATCGATAACCTCTACTGTGTGTGTTCCTTGTGGTCACACCCTCAAAGTAGTGACAAGATGATTACAAGACCTTTTCAGTGAAGAGGAAGTTCCCTAAAGAGCACAGGTGTAGGCGACATGAAGAATGGACCACCAGAGCGCGTCTGGTGGTCTGCCGAACAATATGTCGACATGCTCGTTGGCGCGCCGTGGTGGTAGGAGGTCGTAGCTGCCTGGCCATGGAGGTAGCTGGGTGATGTGATACCCTCCTAGATCTGCGTGGAGGGACAGTCCGTGTCTTAGCTGTTCGGGTGGCTGGTGACCTGTCGTCTATCGACCACGACAAGAGGGCCCCATGCGTCCACCCGGCAGCTGAGGCCGGACGCGGTAGCTAGCCACGCCCTGACTGAATAGAACACCACCGGCCACCCGTGTGGTCGAGCTTCAGGCTGGAAGGCTACACCCCCAGCCAGTGGGTGGGACCCGCACCCAGCAGGTCGTACCTCTACCGGCAGGCTAGACCTGCACCCTTCAGGCGGGGCTCGAGTAGACTGGGTCACCAGGCGACCCGATGGGCCGGACCTTCGTCCAAACAGGGTTGGGTCCAATGAGGCCCATTGGGCCTGGCCCACTGGCAAGGCCGGACCGGACCAGCCCTAACCCAAACAGGGTTAGGTCGAGTTGGTCAAATTTAAACCAGGGTATGTGGGAACCCTGAGCTGGGTTGGTCGGGTCGGACCATGCCTAGACGCAACCAACCATTATTTATTAAAACACACATATCTTGCAAACCTCATGTCTGATTGATGATATGTTTGTGGCATTGGGACCCAATCGATGAGGAAGATATTTTGGAATTCCCTAAATAGGATTGCATGTAAGTTGAGATGTGACTAATCACATTAGGGGCGGTTCTCCCAAATGCGCTATTTATGGAACCATACGGTTGGATGAGACCAGAAGACTGTTGACTATCGACTCTGTGTGACTCGATGACGGACCAATGGGAAGTGGATTTTTGTGACCCAGTAGACCCATGGTGGCGAGTGACTCTGTGTGACTTGGCATACCCATGATACTCGATAAGAGGAGTATCTCAGTATGGCTATAGTGAGAAGTGGCTCTGTGTTACCTAGCAGGCCCACAGTGGGGAGCAGCTCTGTGTGACCCAACATACCTACAACACTAATTAGGGATGAGTACCAAAAAATTCCAAGTTTAGTTTTAAGAATATTCTTTGCGACTCAGCATACCCACTATAATCGATAGAGGATGAGTTCTCTAGTAGTCGAGGAGTTTGATAATGTGACTTATTATTCTTCTATCACTACCCTGAATGTATACCTGGTGTGAGATGTCTTGTACTTCATGCTTTACTTTGAGGATTTTTGTGTGATATTTCTTTCTGTTTTGGGGTCCTTAATGAGTATCACATTACTCACCCCTACACGGGCTCCTCCCACTTGTGTCGTGTTCCGTGGAGGAAATCTGCGTTTCGACAGAGACTTTGGTGGACCGGAACCTAGAGGTGCTCAAGGAGACGGGACCGACATAAGATATGAAAGTAGAAATGGTGTCCTAGGTCCAGGTGGGTCCCTGTATGATCAGGTGGATAGGACATTCTACTTCGACTTCTAGTAGCTACACTACTCTCATGATCAGGTGGGGGTTTTCCACGGATGACCATAAGAGTTTCCTTTTTATACTTTTCTGTTTTCAGTTCTTTTGTTAGGTTTGTATTCTTACCCACTTGTATTAGTTGTACTTGTACTCAGATCTATTTTAATGATACTTGTTTTCTTTTCAGTGTGTGGGACTTGGTTGGGTGTGTGTGTGCGTACAGGTTCTTAGGAAATTGCCTCCCACTTTTAGGTTGACACCTTCAGTGCTAGTCACCAGCCCCTAGCCCTCATGAGGTGAGTTTGGGGTATTCATGACACAAGCCCCAGGGGACAGGTCTTGAAAAAGTGGTATCATAGGGTGGTTGGTCCTACCAAAAATACCATAAGTCTATGTTTTGTTTTGGGGAAACAATGTTAAGTGTTTCGAGTCTGACTTCCAGATTTGAGGAGTCCAATGTTGGTGCGGTAGCCGACGTATCCATACACTGGGGCCTTGAATTTTTCTTTTTGGCTCTATACATGAAAAAATGGTTGCATAAGTTTCTCCTTATGTTCTTTTGAATAAAAGTCAGAACACTAGGTGTAAACTTCTGACTGTGGTACATCTTTTTCTGTCTCTAGATGCCTCCACATGGACGACCAGCCAAGATCTTGATATGAGGTAATGAGGATAGACTTCCTAGAAAAGATGCATCCGTTCAGGGAACAATTCAAGAGATAAACCCAGTAGGTGGGGCACCAGTGCTACCACCACCTAATGGTCATCATCTAATGTTAGCAGTTCCGAAATAGGATGCGCAAAGACTCATTTCCCTACACGAGTTTCAGTAATAGAGACCTCCTAGTTTCCTGGGAGAGATAGATCCTCAGGTTGCTGAGGACTTGATGAAGGCAATGACGCGAGTCTTCTGCTTAGTGAGGACACAACTTGACTAGATAGAGATCTTAACGATGAGCCTTCTGTAGGGATTTGAAAGGAGATGGTGTAACTTGACCACCCAGTCGCACGATGAGGCGACCCTCACCTGGGAAGACTTTAAGCGGATTTTCTGGGAGGAGTTTTCCCCATGACCTTGTGCTATGTACACATTTAGGATCTACTTCACCTACATCAGGGAAACATGATGGTGGATGAGTACTTAGAGAGGTTCACTGAACTATCTCTATACTCGATAGATATGGTGAGATACCCTTTCTTTAGGTTTTGAACCATTGAGAAGGGACTCAGGTGGGAGATCAAGGTGTTGGTAATGTCTCTTAGCATCCCCACTCAGGCTGGGGTGTTGGAGTGAGCCCTTCTTCTAGAGATATTTTTAGCGGAGCAGACACCTGTAGCTAGAGATAACAGTAGTCCCTAGGTAGCATAGTCATAAGTATGTAGCAGAAAATAGACATGAGGGCCCAAGTATGCCAATTTTTTTAGAGGATTACCCTAGGATTCAGGGTCGACAGTGCAGGGTTCCCAGTCTATAGGGAGTGAGTAGGGATTCATGCAGTGCTTTGTGTGTGGCGGGTAGGGACACATGGCTTATGACTGCCCAAACCACCGTACAGATGACCAGAAGACGGTTAAGGGGCCACTAAGGTAGAGGCAACATTTCGAGCAAGGAGGTCTGTAGGATGGCAGATGTGGTAGGGGAGTAGGTCGAGCAACAGGCGGTGGGTGACGGTTTGAGGTGTTACTGCCAGCACCCCCAGGTTTTCCACCCTGACCTCAGGGAGTAGGCGAACATGGGAGAGAACAACTCCAGAAAGTAAAGGCTTATGACCATAGTGCTCCAAAGATGATCTAAGGTATGATCTATGTCTTCTCCACCCTAACTATAGTTCTTATAGACACAGGTTCTAGTCACTCCTTTCTATCCACGACTCTTGTTCGGAGCTCAGAGATTCCGATGGAGACACTTTCTTGATCCTTATAGATAGATACTTCTACAGGAGGGTATTAGATGATTAAACACTAGTTCTAGTAGTGTGAGCTCACTCTAAGAGGTAAGAGCTTCGTCTGGGATCTTCTAGTAGTGGCGTTGAGGCCTTACGATGTCATCTTGGGTATGGACTTATTATCCATAGTCTATGCTCAGATCAACTGTTTTGGGCATACAGTGCGGTGTGTCCATAGAGATGGGACCAGGATTTCCTTCACCAGTGAGAAGGAAACCCTTGCAACATAGGACATACTTTCTCAAAGGAGGGTGTAGCCAATCACTCACCAGTTGGATAGCCTCACCCTCAGTGTAGTGGATGATAAGAGTCCAAGATTTCTTTTAGCAGTGGATGATTATGAGGATATTTTTCTTAAGGATATTCTAGGAATACCTCCATGTAGGGAGGTAGAATTTTTCCTCAACCTGTACCTTGAGATGGCACCGATATCCACACCGGCATATCGTATGGATCCTATGGAACTTCGCGAGATGAGGGTATAGATAGAGGAATTATAGGATAAGGGATTTGTAAGGCCTAGAATTTCACCATGGGCATCCCTGGTGATTTTTTTCCAAGAAGGAAGATGAGAGTTTGAGGTTGTGCATAGACTTCTGGCACCTGAACCAAGCGACCATGAAGAACAAGTATCCACTATCGAGGATCGATGTTCTCTTCGACCAGATGAAGGGAGCAAGGTGGTTCTCGAAGTAGACCTTAGATCAGGCTATCACCAACTTTTGGAATAGGATGAGTATGTACCAAAGACAAACTTCAGGTGCCAATATGACCACTATAAATTCTTGGTGATGCCTTTCGGCATGAACAAAACCCCAGAAGTGTCCATGGGACTCATGAACACGATCTTCCATCCTTACCTTGATTGGTTTGTTGCGGTCTTCATTGATGACATCTTGGTGTTCTCAGCATCAGAGGAGGAGCATGCTACACACCTACGGATAGTCCTAGATACACTCTAAGAGAACCATATTCATGATAAGCACTTAAAGTGTTAGTTTTGGATATGGGAGGTCCACTTTCTGGGACACATGATCTCAGAGTCTGAAATTGCAGTAGATCCAGCAAAGATAGAGGCGGTTCTTGATTGGGATCCACCTAAGAGCGTGACTAAGGTGCAGATATTCTTGGGGTTGGCTGGTTACTATCAGAGGTTTGTGCCTAACTTTTCCCGAGTAGAAGCACCCTTATCGTCTTTGACATGGAAGAGACAACCCTTCATGTGGACGGAGAAATGTCAATAGAGTTTCTAGGAGCTGAGGCATAGACTGACTAGTGCTGCTATCTTGAGACTACCAGAGGAGGTCATTGGATATGTAGTTTACTATGAAACATCAGGGATCAGACTAGGTTGTGTTATGATATAGGAGAAAGCAGTGATTGCATACAACTCATGAAAGTTGAGGAAGCATGAGCAGAACTACGCAACCCATGACATGGATTTAGTATTAGTGGTCCTTTTCATGAAGATGTGGTATCACTAATTGATGGGTGAATGGTTTATGGTTTACTCCGACCACAAGAGTCTCAGGTATACCTTCTCTCAAAAGGACCTAAACCTAAGACAAAAGTAATGGCTAAAGTTTCTCCAGGATTATGACTTTGAGATTGTCTATACTCCTAAGAAGGGGAACGTGTTGGTCGATGCACTCAGTAGGAGGACCAGTTTGTAGCTACTAAGTGAGGTGATAGAGTAGTTAGATGCGATGAAGATATCCTTCATGGATGATGGTGGATCTGCTAACCTTCATTCATTGATTGTTACTACCCCACTCTTACAAAGAGTTAGGGAGTCCCAAATGGTGGATGTTGACTGTGAGGCCTGACGTACTCAGTTATCCTCAGGACCAGATTCTAATGGATTTTTGATAGGTAGGGAGAAATTCATCCTTTTCAGAGAGTACACCGTAGTTCTAGTGATGTTGTGGGAGGAGGTGTTGAGGGAGTTCCATATATTCTCTTTGTCGGTACATCCTGGAGTGGAGAAGATGTACCAGTACCTATAACATTAGTAATAGTGGTCATGGATGAAGAAAGCGGTGGTTGAGTTTGTTTCATGATGCCTCACTTGTCAGCAAGTGAATGGTGAGCATCAGGTTCCAACAGGATTGGCCCAGCCACTTGAGGTACTGGAGTGGAATGGGATGGTACCTTGATGGAATTTGTGATGGGGTTACCACATACCTCCAGGGCCACGACTCTATCTGGGTGATCATTGATCGACTCACCAAGTTTTCTCACTTTCTACCCATTCGGGAGTAGGGAACTATAGAGATCTTGGGATGCCTCTAGGTCCAAGAGATAGTATGGATCCATGGCGTGCTTTAGACGATTGTCTCAAATCATGATGGTCGCTTTACATTCAGGCTATGGGGGGGTTACAGGAGGCATTTGGGACCCGACTATTATTGAGCATAGCTTTTCATCCCTATACAGATGGTCAGACAGAGCAGACCATACAAACCTTGTATGAAATGATACATACTTGAATTTTGGATTTTGTTCATAGTTGGGACGACCACCTTCCACTGGGGGACTTTTCATACAACAACAACTATCACTCCACCGTTGGCATGGCACCGTTTGAGGCCTTGTACAAGGGGCCGTGCAGATCACCACTATGTTGGACAGATTCAGGGGAGTTGAAACTCATGGGTCCAGAGTTGGTATGGGCTACCACTGAGAAGGTTCATATCATACAGGATCAGACGAGGACTACACAAAGAAGGAATAAGTCATATGCCGACAGGAGATAGAGACCATTGGTGTTTGAGGACGGTGATCATGTATTCCTTTGTGACTCACCCCGATGAGGATTATGGAGATTTGGTCGGGGAAACATGATATCTTTGAGGTTCATCATACCTTTTTAGATCCTGATCAGAGTTGTAAAGGTGGCGTACCACCTATTTCTTCCCCCACAGATACACCAGGTTCATGATGTTTTCCACGTGTCGCAGTTGAGGAGGTACATGCATGATCCGTCGCACATCATCGACTGGGGCGAGCTAGAAATTGATGATGGAGATATTTTTGAAGAGTTCCCAATAGAGATATAGGATTGAAATGAGCGGTTCCTACATGGGTGGTCAATTCCTCTAGTGCGAGTTTAGTGGAAGTATGGGAATTTTGAGGAGAACACATGGGAGCGGGAGGCTCAGATTTGTGCCCAATACACCCATCTGTTTGATTAGTTTTTGTTTTGGATTTTGGGGATATAAATCCATAAGGTGGAGAGAATGTAATGTATCAAAAATTCCATGTATTTTTTTAAAATTATATGGAATTATTATGAGTACACATGCTTTTACAACACATAATTTCGAGGCCAGGGGAGCTTGGAACAGAATTTTAAACTTTTTTTAAGTACACTTAAGTAAAGGTGCAAGAAGGTTTTCCTAACTTTTGAACTGATGCTCAGATCAAAAATATGAGGGCAACTTTGAATTCAAAACATCTAAATTCACCTAGAAAGTACTTAACATTATCCGAAAAGGGATGAACAAAAATTTTAACTTTCAGACTTTTTGAAAAATAATAAAATAACTTTAAAAAGTTATTTTCTTTTCTTTTCTCATCCATTGAGCAGTGGATGGAAATTCTATAGTGAAATGATGAGGCACATTGTTAAGGATCATTAATGGCTCATAAATGAAATAGTGTAACGACTCAATGTCGCAACATAACAGAAACACTGCGATGTGTTTTACTTTTATTTTGGTTGACATGTTGGGGGAATGAGGAATTAAACTGTGAGGATTCTCTGATGAACATCTGATAAAATTCCTCTCCAAAGAAGAATGAAAAATGCCAACGAATGTCAAACATCTTCAATGCACCTTGAAGAATAGAGTCAAAAGCGACGAACGATGTCAACAAATTGAAACCTCGTGGACGTAATGTTGTGGCAAAAAACTTCAAAGAGGTAGGGGTTATTTGATTTTAAAGTTCTTCCCTGTTTCTTTTTTTGAAAATGAAGAACATGGATCAATCCAAGAACATGTTGATCTACATATCATGCACTCTAGAGAGAGGGTAACTTTATTTGGGATTTCTCAATCTAAGATTCAAACATCACTTATCTTGATTGAACTAAACCCCCCAGACCTTTCCCTACATTAAACCTCTAATGTGGAGGGTGTGGGCTGACACGAACCAGGTTCGAGCACCTCTATCGTGTGTGTTCTTTGTGGTTTCACCATCAAAGTGGTAGTAAGATGATTCTAAGACCTTTTTGGTGAATAGGACATTCCCCAGAGAGGGTAGGCGCAAGAGACGTGAAGAGCAGACCACCAGAGCACGTTCGGTGGTCCTCCAAACTATTTGCCAGTGCGGCAGTGGTGGTAGAGTGGGCTTGAGTGAAAAAATGCTCGTCGGCAAACCGAGGCTATAGGAGGCCACGTCCAGCTGTCCGTAGTGGCAGCAGGGAGATGTGGCGCACACTTGGTGCCGCGTGGAAATACGACAAGCTTCCGGGCCGTCTAGACGACTGGAGAGCCGCAGTCCCTTGACTGCAGCAAGAGGGACCCACGTAACCATGGGGAAGCTGAGTCCAGACATGGAGGCTAGCCGCGTCCCGGTTGGATGGTGCACCACTGGCCGCCCATGAGACTTCCCATGCGATAGGGCTTCGGGTTGGCGGGCTGCACCCCTATCCAGTTGGGTGGACCCAAACCAATGGGCCGAACCCGCACCCAGTGAGGTGGACCCACACTAGAAGGCCAGAACCACGCGCTTCGGGCTGGGCCAGACTAGACCGGGTCTCTGAGCGACCTGGCGGGTTGGACCCTCGTCCAAACTGGGCTGGTTCCAGCGAGGCCCATTGAGCCTGGTTTACTGGCCAGGCCTGACCAGACTGACCCAGACCCGAACCAGGTTAGGCTGAGTTGGTAGAATTTAAACTAGGGTATGTGGGACCCCCCAAGTCGGGTTGGTCGGTTCAGTCTGACCGGTTCGGACCAGGCCCAGATGCAACTGACCCCTGTTTACTAAAATGCATGTATCTTGCAAATAGTGCATCCAATTGAGAGCCGTTTGCAGCGTTGGGACCCTCTCGATGTGGCAGATCTTTTGGCATGCCCTGAGGAGGTTTTCATATAAGTTGAGATGTGATGAATGGATTAAGGAGCGGTTCTCCCAAGTGTGCTACATACGGAACCCTACAATTGGCTGAGACTTGAGGATTATTGACTATTGAATATGTGTGACTCGATGATGGCCCAATGGAAAGCAGTTCTATGTGACTCGACAGGTCCACAGTGGGGAGCGGCTCTATGTGACCCGATTGTCCTTTGATAATCGACAGAAGGAGTATCTCAGTATGGACAAGGTGGGAAGCAGCTCTGTGGGACCCGAAAATCCCAGGGTGGGAAGCGACTCTATGTGACCCAGCACACCCCCAGTACTCATTAGGGATGTGTACCAAGACAATCCAAGGTTAGTGGGAAGCATCTTCTGTGTAACCTGGTAGTCCCACTGTACTCTATAGAGGAGGAGTTCTCCATCAGTAGAGGAGTTTGATAATGTGACTGATTATTCTTCTATCACTACCCTAAATGTATACCTGGTGTGATATATCTTGTGATTCATGATTTAGTTTTAGTTTTGATGTGTAATCTTTCTTTTTTGTTTTGGGGTCCTTACTGAGTATCGCGTTACTCACCCCTACGCGGGCTCTGCCCACTCGTGTCGTGTCCCATGCAGGCGATCGGAATTTCAAAATAGACTTTGGTGGACCAGGACCCAGAGGTGCTTAGGGAAATGGGACCAGTGGATGCTACTATGATGGACTTGGTGTCCTATGACCCGGTGGGGCTTTGTAAGATTAGGTGGACATGACGTTCTACTTTGACTTCCAGTAACTATACTACTCTCATGATCAGGTGGGGTTTTTTCCGTGAATGGCCATCAGACTTTCCTTTTTGTACTTTGGTGCTTTCAGTTCTTTTTTTGGGTTTGTATTCTGGCCCACTTGTATTAGTTGTACTTGTACTCAACTCTGTTTTAGTTATACTTGTTTCATTTTCAATGTCTGGGACTTGGTTAGGCATTTGTGTGCATACAAGTACTCAGGAAAATGGATCCTACTTGTAGGTTGACGCCTTCAGTGCTAGTAGCCAGCCCCTAGCCTTCAGGAGGTGGGCTTGGGGTAGTCACGACACGGGCCCCAGAGGACAGGATGTGACACATATGTCCAAATATGACTTGAAGTATCCATATACCTAACCCAAAGGCCCAAATTATTTTTGCCATCATACATGTCACTACCTGACTGTCAAATCCCATCACTTTCATCCCAGGCAGCATACTGTTAGGATCATCATCGAGGCTCACACCTATCACTGATCTCTCATACATCGCTGAGGAACGATGCTGACACTGACCCCTCTGCTTGCCAAGGACCGCCGTGCATTGCTACCACTGACACCGACCCCACCTCTAGCCTGATGGCCCACCACCTTCATTGGGACACGCTCTATCCGAAACCCCCCATCAACGCCACCAAGGACCACCATAGTTCTATTTTGGAACCCTCATGAAGTTGATTCTTTCCTACCCAAGCACCCCTAGTGCTCCTGCCACCCTTCTCAACTTGATGTATGCCTATAAGTCCTCTAAGTTTGCATAACACCTCAATATTCTTATTTATGATAGGAATTAAACCACTGATCAATTACAAGGATGATTCCTTTATCACTAGTCCATCTTGTTTTCTTTAATTTTTTTTGATATATCTATTTATTTTTATATATTTACATACATATTTTTTTATTTATATGTCTTTTCATATAATTATATATATTTATATAATTATTTTTAATACATTTATAAAATATGTTTATATATTTAAAAATAGTTGTATATTTACATATAGATTTGTTATAATGTATTTATAAAGTGCATATTTATTGTAAAAAAAATTATTTAATATATTTCTATAATATGTTCAAATATAATTATCTTATATATGCTTACATACATTTATATTATGTATTTAATGATATATTTATATAAATAAATTTACATAATGTATTTACACAATATATTTAAATACATTTATATATGTATAATGTAATTTATTAATGTGAATTTTTTATAAAAACATTTATATAATTTATTTATACAATATATATCTATAATATGTTTAGATACAATTATATTACTATTTAATGATATATTTATATAAAAATATTTATATAATGTATTGCACCAGTTCGTGTGATTTTTCTTATTCTATAATAATATATTTATATATATTAATATATATTTATTCATATATTTATTTTTTATATTAATATACACACATATTCACATTCACATATATAATTATAAATATATATGTATATTAAAAATTCCATAATATAAAAATAAATATATGAATCTAAATATGAATATGTCTCATGTATTGTTATATTTATTTATATACTTTTTATTTTTATATTTTATAAATATAAATATTAAATTATAATTATTTATATAATTTTAAATAATTATAAATAAATGAATATGTCTATTTTATATAAATATGTATTTTATATTATATAAATCATATTTAAGAATATATAAAAACATATAATATATTATCAGGGGTACCCTTTATCAGTTCTAAAAAAGAGCTGATAAGGGATGACTTTTATAATCACTAAAAAAGTGATGATAAATGTCACCCTCTATTAGCGCTAAAAAATCACTCATAAAGGATACCCATTATTAATGATATTTTAGTGCTGATAAAGGGTAAACTTTATCAGCTTTTTTAAAAGTACTGATAAATTATTCCTTTTATCATTGTTTTTTAATAGCATTGATAATGTTCATTACTCCATTTTCATGAATTTTTAATAGTACATCATGTTTCCCTTGTACATAATTTTTGTTCATGATGTAACAATATATTTTAAAAACCCACCTTAGATACTAGACTTTGTATTGTATTGTAACTCAAAAGGTGTGATATTTTATCATAAACTCAATAATATCATATTTTGAATATTTTAAACAATTTTTATAACTTTTACTAGGTTCTTTGGAACATTTTTGGATGACAACATACAACTAACCATTTTGATTATACTTTTTTATTTCTTATTTCAACGGTCTCATTCTATTTTGGTATTCTCACTAGTGAAAATATCATTCTTTTCATGATATTTTTCAAATTCATGTTAGGTGCATTCAATTTCATTTTATAATATAACAAAATTAATTTTAGATCACACTATTTTTTTAATAATTTTTTGTTTTATTTTATATCTCTTTATATAATATGACACTTTACTATTGTGTCAATCACACATGAGAGAACTCATTATTGGTTTATGTGATTTAAAAATTTTAAATTATTATCTAATTTATTTCATGAATTAATATACACAAATTTAACATATAATTCTAAGTGAGTGATTGGAATACTTATTGTAGTATAAGATATTTGATTATCTGGTGGGAATTGTAAATTTTACATCTGTATCAAATTTTATAAATTTATAAATAATGTTATCAACACTAAATGAAAAATTTATAGAAATTTGGTTATCTCAAGGTAAAAACCACAGAGAAAAAATTATCATTGAATTAATATTTCAATTATAAAGTTAAAGCATTCAATTTAGAGCGATTTGTTTTTCTATTTTAATTAAACAAAAGAAAATCATAAATAAAACTAAATATAAAAACATAAAAAATAACGGTGTGTTGAAAAATATAATTTTATGGATCATGAATAAAGTATATCTAACATATTTATATGAATAATCAATTTTTATAAGAATTGTGTTTAAAAAAATTAATTATTTGATATGTGATTTATAATTATCATACTTGTTTATTCCCTTAGTCTGACATTAAATCAGTTTAACAATTTGGTAACTTTAAAATGTATTTTACTATTGAATAAAAATAATTCAATGATCATGAATAATGTTAAACCATCCAATTGATATATTAAATGATAATTATTTAATAAAAATTAATTTCTAGGAATATATAAAGAAGTGTCAAAAACCAACTAGGGTCAACCCCAAACCAATAAGACGACCCGGCCCACAACAAGTCCCAAAAGGTGTTCCCAATCCTCTCGGGCTGATAACTAGTGTTGGACATCAAATATGACTAATTTGGGAACAATTAAGCCCTTAAATGAAAGATAGATAAATAAAAAAATAGATAAATAATGTAAACAATAGCAGCAAAAAAAATAAAAAAACTACTACACACAACTCAATGTGATCTCATGGGTCACCTCCAACCATAGAACCACACTCTCTCCATGAGAGAATAAGAATTCAGAGAACCTGAAACTAAAAATTATAATGTAGTAATAATAACTAAGATTATTATTAAGTATTCCAAGAGTAAACAATGCCTTATTCCTGACCTTTAAAGTAAATTCAAAATCATCATAGTTTTAAAATAAGATATATAAAATTAAGGATTTCCATTCTTTTCAAAAACAAGTAACAAAATTCCATTTTATGTAAAATCATTTCCTCCACTTTTTCTAAAACAATTTTCAAAAAAATTTCTAATTCATGAGGGAAATCTCAAATTATTTCACTACAAGAGTAACCAGTGCTAAAAAAAGTACTAGAAAATGAGGTAAAGTATCTTATGTGTAAAATAGGTATCATGGGATCTGGGGTTATAATCGAGATATATTGAGAAAAATATATCATACATATCACAAATTTAATCTCTATTGGTTCGAGATACCATAAAAACTACCCTAATTCTCGATGAAACCCTCACTGGATCGACCACAGGGCACGTCCCAAAATAATTTAGGTTATCTACTCAGGGCCACTAGCTAGTGCATAATCTCAGCTAGTGAAGCATGTGTGCCTAAGTATCCCACATAAATACCCAAGGATTCCCATGAAGAATAAATGGAGGAGAATTTTATTATACTAGAATATACATACATTTCATACATTTCCCAAAAAAACAAGCAATTCACTAGCTCGCCTCGAAACTCCCACCATAAGTGCAACCCATTTCTAAGTAATAGAAAAAATCACAAGCCCATAATTGGGAATACATTTCCTATCACACATTTGACACACATATATCACATTTCCATTTCAAGGGGGCATGCCTTAAGAGGGGTTTTTCAATTTCATAAAATAATTGAAAGTACCAAATGGGCCTAATAAATTTAAGAAAAACCTTTTGGTATTTAAAAATTCCAAGTTATAAATCATTTATAAAATTAATTGATCATTTAAAATAAAATATATTTTCAAATAAGGTTGAAAACATGTTTAAAAAATAAAAACACATGTTTTAAGATTTGGCAAATTATGTAAAAAAATCAATACATACTAAATAATAATAAAAATAAACTTTTAAAACAATCATGTATTCATGTAATTCAAATTAAAGGCTTGGACATAGGGAAATTACCTTAACACATATCGCCTCTGACGATGGAAACCCGAATCCACTTTAAAGAGATCCAAAGAATCAAGAAAGACCATGAGCTCTAGAAAAAACAAGAATGTCCCTTTATATGTACACACATATACCCCCCCCACATATATATATAAATACCCCTAGCTGTAATGCAGATATTTCCCTTTCCATGAGGGAATATGTATAAAGAGGGTATATATATATGTGTGTGTCTTACCAATGTATATGTGTGTAATTCACCTTTAGGGATCCATTAGTTGTTTATTTCATGAACTATGGTATAAAACTACCCCAAGTAGGTCCATTGTACACTAGATAAATATAAGTAACCTAAAAGACACAAGATCCCTAATTAAAATGAGGCCAAAGAATAAAAATAGAAGAAACCTCACTGAAAATCGAAGAGAAACCTAATGCCTTCATTGAATGAGAAAAAAAACCACCACTACAAGGATCAAGGAGTCTCACATGACCAAAAAGAAACCTAAGTAAGCAAAAACCCTATTAAATTTGGGTCATAAGAGAAATTGGACCAAAACCTCGACCTAGGGTTTAGTCCATAATGTTGTGCATTGGGGGAGATAAAAGGAGAGGGAGAAGGTGGAATAAATAAGTGATGGGGGAGGAGGAATATTTACCTGAAGAGATGATTTTACATTGATTTGGGAAGAAAAATAACAAATGGGAGCTCGATTGAGGGAGTGGGGTCGTGTGCGAGGGATACTTAGTGAGGGGTGTCACACGACATAGAGAGGAGAGGGGGAGGGGTCACATAAAAAAGATAAAGGGGGAGAGTCAAGAAAAATAATAAAATAATAAAATATTATTATTATTATTATCATTTTTTATTTTTATTTTTTATTTTTTTAATCCTGGAAACCATGAACGGTTTGGTCGTATGGTTGGCCAAACCTTACACCACCTATGTGACTCTACTAATGTCCCTGGACATCCTACACAGGTATTTTACTCAGTTAGGGAAGTTGTGTTCTGGTTGTGCAATCATCTCAATTAAAAACTACATACACCCTCACATGGTATGCACATGATTTCTACTAACCGTGCGTCAACCGTACTCCTAGGCTAAACATTCAAAAATTAAAATTTAAAACTCGGTTTGACTCACAAATAAAAAAAATACTAAATAAAATTAAACAATTAAATATAATTAATAATTCATGGTTGGGTGTGACAATTCTCCCCACTATGAACGTTTTTACCCCCATAAACTCCAAAACATTAAGTTGATCGAGACAAGAAATTAGAACAAAACACCTTCCAAATGAAACCTTTGCCACTCGAATAACAAAAATGAAAAACTCACTTTTATCCTAAAACATAAGAGTTCAAAATCTAAATAATTTTGTAAGACTGTCCTAAAAGAACCATAAAAACATTACAAGAATCAAGTAATGAAATTAAAGGACCCAAACTATCAAATGAAATAACTAGATCGAAGGAATTACATCTCCAAACATGCTCTCAAAACAAGGAACACCTCAAAACCTAATATATAATTCACCAAAGGAACTTATCCTGGAATGTTCAGGATCTCCATGAGAATCCATCGCAAAAAACACTATCTAAACCAACCATATACTATGATCAGGGTTAGGTGAGGTAAAAACAAGGACTCACAAAGACAACTAGAATTAAAAATTCCCAAAAAAATAAAATGCATGGACTATAAGACTAGGTTCACCGCAAGATCATTTAATGGTGGTCTCCCAAAAATTTTAGAATATATGGTCCAATAATAGTTCCCTCAAGCTAGAACAAGATCCAAAGAGATTAATCATGGAATAGATAACACAAATATCCATAACCATAAGATCTGTAATTCATTCCCAAAATATAATTCTACCGGAACCCAAATTTTTGGGAAAAGAAAAATGAATAGAGGTCTCTCAAGTGAAACAAACAACAAATAACCATTCTCAAAACCACTCCCAACTATTATGGACCTCTAAAATAAGACACTTAAAATCACTAAAACTATTCCAAAAACAAGGATAACATTCTAGAGTACACATCCACAAAACACGATCATATGGATCTCAAGGAAATGACACAACCAAGATCTCCAAATAATAAGTTTCAAAAATGAAAATCTACAGTAATGGGAAACATAAAAATTTTAAATCCAATGTTAGATAAAATATGTCGTATTTACATACCCCACACCTGGTAACTCCTTTACTAAAAGAAAATATTCACTCAGATACCTATGGATGGATCCAGGACGCATTGAAGCATGTATTTCACCACAGTCAGGAGGTGTTAATCCCTGAAAAAAATTCCTCTTTTGATAGCACAACTTGTAGAACCCCCTTTGGGTGAATGAGGTGGCCACACCGAATGGATTATCTTATCATAATATAAATATGAATAAGGTAATCTAATATTATCAACTTAAAAAGGTAGATAATAGACCAAAAATACCTGACTATGGTTTTATGTCTAGAAATACTTTGGCTCCACCACTTGATTCAGAGTTTGAGAAGAGTCATCAATGAGAATTTTGAGATAAATTCTTATTTAGAATTTCTACCAAGACTACAACTACCAAAAAATAACTCGGCCCAATCCTGAAAAAAAAATAACCAACACTAATTCATAGAAATGATCTTCTTCTAGACATAGAGGAAGACATCCTAGAGTCTGATAGTCTACTCTTTAGTGGGAATTTTCTAGGGAATACTCAAAAACAAGAATCACATAGTTGAATCAAAACACATCATAAACCAAAACTCCACACTTCAATCACAAATCATAAATACATACTAATAATAGCATTCCAATAACATTTCCAACACGTTAAAACCAAAATCCCACAAAATAAGACTCTAAACACACAAAAAACACAAAATAAATACTCACTCACTTTTCAAAGCATTGAAATCCACTTTTTGAAAACCATTTTTAGAAAACATAACAAGAATTAAAAAAAACACCTTCCATTAGTATTCCATGAAGCCTCATATATTTATAAATCCTTAATAGCTCAAGAATACCTCCAAAAATACCAACAACTATCCACATTACACATGCATACATCCATATATGTGATCATTCATAGAAATACCAAGGGCTAATTAATTTTTTTTCCATTCCAAAAACAAAACATCCAAACCATATTTCAAGTTACCAACCAATTTTCAAATCTTCCTCTTATAATTAGATAAACACATTTCCAAATTCCCAAGAAAATCCCCTTTCACATTTCATAAAACATTCCAAAAAACCCCCAAAACAATTTCCAAAACCATTTTTGGTTTGATTTTTATAAAACCTTATAGGGATCCAAAAAATTTCCCAAAATAATTTCCATTTTTAAAACAAACCATTTAATCTTTAAAGAATCCAATGTTTTCATTTTTGAAATCCAATTTCAATATTCCAATTACCATTTTAAAATATAAGGTGAAAAATCCAAAATCAACTCAAACCAATACAAATAAAAAAAAAATAAAAACCCAATTACTCAATAGATAAAAATACCAAAATCATCGAGGAAAAACCACTATACACAGTTTGGATGCATGGTTTGGAAGGCCATGAACTAACCGAGTGAACACATTAGAGGTCATCATAAGTAGTTACATGGTATATGCATGGTTTTATAGACCATAAAAAACAACCATGAAACCTCTAAATTCACCCCATAATAACCACTAAATCTTCAAGAACAACAAAAATTTATCAAAAAAAACCAAGGACCTTGAAAAATTTTGAGAACCAAGCTTGGATTTTAAGGAAAAACCACCTTGGACCACCATGTAAATTCAAGAGTCCTTCTAAATAGGTGGTGATAAAGAACCTATCTATGAATAACCACTTGAATTACAAAAATCATAGCTTAAAAATACCATAAATCCCCACATAAAAAGGGATAATTACCATGATACCATTTTTTCACAAACCAACCTAGTTTGACCCTGAACCGGTCACCCAAGACGACCCACAACAAGGCCCAAAAAAAATTACCAATCCTCATGGGTTGTAAGATAGTGTCGAACATCAAATATAACTCATTTGGGAATAATTTAGACCATAAACAATTGATAGATAAATAAATAAATAAATAAATAAATAAATAAATAAATAAAAACATAACAATGAGGTAAACACAATCAGAAAAAAAGAAATAAATAATTACTATACCCACCTCCATGTGACCTCATGGGTCACCTCCAACCACCGAACCACACTCTCTCCATGAGTGAACTAGTTATGGGAGAACCTAAAACTAAAAATGATAATGTAGGTGTGAGAAACAAGATGATCAGTAGGGATTCCATGAGTAAACAACTACTTATGCCTAACCTTTAAAGAAAATTTCAAATAATACAATTTAAAAATAATATATATAAAAATATGGTTTTCTATTCTTTTCCAAAATAAGTAACAAGATTCCATTGTATATAAAACCATTTACATCAATTTTTCTAAAACAATTTTCAAAAATAAATCTAATGAATGAGGGATATTTGAAATGATTTCACTATAAGAGTAATCAGTGCTAAAACTAGTGCTATAAAACAAGGGAAAATATCTTAATTGTAAAGCTAGTGTCATGTTGTTTGTGGTTCTAGTTGAGACATCCTAGGAAAAATCTATAATACATCTCACATAATCAATCTCTAATGGCGTCACATATCATCAAACACTTCCATAACATTCAGTGACACCCTCACAGACTTGATCGAGGGGCACATACCATAAGAATTAATGTAATCTACTCAAGTCCACTCGCTAATGTGTAATCTCAACAAGTTCAGCATGTGTACCTAAGGATTTTTCATAACTAACCAAGGCTTCCCATGAAGAATAAATGGAGGAGAGTTTTATTAAACAATAATATACATACATAACATACATTTCACACTAAAACAATAAATTCATTATATCTCCTCTAAACTCCCACCTTATGCCCAACCCCTTTACAAGTCACATAAAAAAAGAACAAGACCATCATCGAGCACACATTTCATATCCCACATTTAACATACATATATCACTTTTACATTTCAAGGGGGCACTACTTAAGAGTGTTTTTCTAATTTCATAAAATAATTGAAAGTTCCAACTAAGCCTCATCAATTTAAGAAAACACATTGGTGTATTTCAAATTTATATTTTAGAAATTATTTAGAAAACCAATTGAGCATTTAAAATACCATTAATTTTCAAATAAGTTTGAAAACATGTTTAAAGAAGAAAAATCCATGTTGGAATCTTAGGTAAATTTTGTAAAAAAATGAATACATACTATATAATAATAAAATACAATTTTAAAACACTAAAAAAATAAAGGAATTCAAATTAAAGGCTTAGAAATAGGGAAAATTACTCAAAATACATTGCCTATGAGGATGGAAACTTAAATCCACTTTAAAGATATCCACATAATCAAGAAGGACGAAGGACTCCGATGATAGCAAGACCCTCCTTTTACACTTACACACACATATAAATACCACTAGAATTACTTTTCATATTCTCCTCACTATGAGGGAATATATTCAAAGAGGTAATATATATATACACATGCCTTACCCTTGTATATGTGTGTATGTTTCCTTTAGGGATCCATGAGTTTTTTCCTTCATGAACGATGGTCCAAAGATACACTAAGGAGGTCTATGAAATACTATAAATATGTAAGGTACCCAAATGTCACAAAATCCCAAATTTAAATTGGTCCAAAGAATAAAAATGGAAGAAACCTCACCTAAAATAAAAGTGAAACCCACTTCCTTTATTGTACAAGATCCCAAAACACTAACACAAGGTTCAAGGATTCTCACACAACCCAAAGGAACCCTGTGGAAGAAAAAACATTATTAAAATCGGTCCATAGGATATATAAAACAAAAACCCCAACCTAGAGTTCAGTCTATAATGCAACGCAATGAGGGAGAGAAAAGAAGAGGAAGAAGGAGGAAGAAAGAAGTGATTGAAGATGGGTAAAGATTACCTAAAGAGATTATTTCACACCAATTTGAGAGAAAAAAACAATGAATGAGAGTTGGATCGAGGGAGGGGGTCACGCATGAGTACTTATTGGCAAGGGGTTCCATGTGACACAAAAAGGAAAGGGTAAGGGGTAAGGGGTCGCATGAGGGGGGGGGGATGAAAGATAAAAACCTAATAATAATAATAATAATGTTATTATTATTATTATTATTCCTATCATTATTTTTTTTAATTTTTAATTTTTTTAATCCTGGAAACTACACATGGTTTGGCTGCATGGTTGGAAAAATTGTGTGCCAACCATGCACCTCTATTGGAGGCCCTGAACACCAAATATGGTCAGACCACATGGTTAGGAAAACCATCATCCAGCCGTGCAACCAGCTCTATTAAAAACTAAATACACCATCACATAGTTTGTGAATAGTTACTATTAACTGTGTACAAATCATACGCCTCGACTGAAAAATAGAAAAATTTAAAATTTAAAACCTGGTCTGGACCGAAACTAAAAAATGAGTCTAAATATAATTAATAAGCCAGGGTTAGGGTATGAAAATAATAATTTAAAAGAATTTATAATAAAATTATATACAAAAAAATATAATTATGATTAAATTAATAAATAATCCAATAACTATTTAATAATAATTTTAGTAGTAGAAGTTTAAAAAATATTTTTAGTAAAATATTAATGAAATACGAAAGATAAATTACACCAAACATAAAAAAATGATTCAAGAAAATAAATAAATAACTCTCACACTACAGGAAATATAGGCATTTGCGACGGGTCATTTGCGACGGGATCCCGTCGCAAATAGCCTTTTGCGACGGGGCTCCGTCGCAAATCGCCCGTTGCGGAAAACGCCGTCGCAACAAAATTTTTTTGCGACGGGCCCGTCGCAAAAACACTTATTTGCGACGGGAAAAGGACCCGTCGCAAATAGTTTTGTGGTTTTTTTTAAAAAAACTTTTGCGACGGGCCCGTCGCAAATAAGTTTTTGCGACGGGCCTTTTCCCGTCGCAAATAGTTGCCTCGAATCAACTATTTGCGACGGGCCCGTCGCAAATACTTATTTGCGACGAGAATATATTCCCGTCGCAAATAATAATAAAAAAAATAAAAAAAATTTAAAAAAAATTAAAAAAATTAAAAAAATATTTATTAATATATAAATTAATAAACGTATTTATATTGATATAAATATAATATTTATTTTATAAATACGTTTTAGAAAGGATCTATGGAAATATAACATTAATTTATAAGATGTTTAGTAAAAGAGGGTTATAAAATAAATTAAAAAATATTTTTAATTAATAATTACCTAATTTTTATCAATTAATAGTCATTTAATAACTCTTTGAATATAAAAAAAATAAAAAAATTAATGAAAGATGGAAAATAAGAAGAAAATGAAACCCAAACTTCAAATGGCCATAACTTTTGATCCGGGACTCCGTTTGAGCTCTACAGCATATCAAATCGAAGCTTGCGAAGAGCTCTACAGCCATATGGACCGGTGGAACCCGTCCAAGGTTTTTTCGAGGCCCAAAAAGGCCCTGAAGGCCTCCAAAACTGAGTTTTTAGTCGGGGCACCCCGATTTTTCACCGTTCAAACAGCTATAACTTCTGATCCCGATGTCCGATAAACCTCTACCATATATCATGTCGAAGATATTTTAATGTTCTTCGATTTGACTGATTGTGGAGCTGAAACGGACTCCTGGATTAGAAGTTATGGTCCTTTTAACATTCAAACGACTATAACTTCCGATCCGGATGTCCGTTTGGACTGTACTGCATATCATATCGAAGATCGTTTCATGTTCTTCGATTTGACTGGTTGTGGAGTTGAAACGGACTTACGGATTAGAAGTTATAGTCGTTTTAACATTCTCAGAGGATTTTCACCCCCTCATTTCTATGTATTCATTCATAACTATACATACATACATATATATATGTGTGTATGTGTATTTGTGTGTGTCTGTATTGTATATATGTATTTATTTATTTATTTATTTATAAATACACATAAAAACACATATTTTATAAATTTATTTAAAACTAAGCTTATAAATATATATTAATTAATATACAAATAAATATACGAATAAAAACTTATAACTACATATATATATATATATATAAAAATAGAATAAATATATATTAATATACGAATAAATATATATATATTAATATATAAATAAATATATATATATATATATATTTATTCATATAACCAAATATATTTATATTAATATAAATCTATATTAATATACGAATAAATATAACTATAAATAAATATAACTATAAATATATATAACTATATATATATATAACTATAATTATTCCTAATTATTACTAATTATTATTAATTATTCCTAATCATTATTAATTATTTCTAATTATTATTAATTACACCTAATTACCATTAACTATGAATACTAATAACTTAAATTTATTAAATAACAAAACAATATAAACATAATTAAATTACAACTAATTAAAACTAATTAAAAATAATTAAAACTAATAAAAAAATTAAAATAAATATTAAATTAAAAATAACATAAGTACCTTTAAAATGGATTTGAAGTTGATCTCCGATAATTGTTGAAGACTTCAATATCAACTCTGCAAAAAAAAAATTAAACTTAATAAACTGTAAACAGTTTTGAGAGAAGTTGAGAATGAATGAAAAAAAAACGGATGGGGGTATTTATAGGTTAGCTTATTTGTGACGGGACTATTTGCGACGGGTATACCCGTCGCAAATACTTTAACCCGCATTTATCACGGTCAACGGTTAAATAGTTATTTGCGACGGGTCCCGTCGCAAATAACAACCTGCCGACACACTATTTGCGACGGGGGTATATTCCCGTCGCAAATAGTTTTTACCGCCGCCGGCTATTTGCGACGGGTGGTAACCACCCGTCGCAAATACCTTTCCCGCGGTTTGGCGCGCTATGCGCGCCAAGCCTTTTGCGACGGGTGAGATTTTCCCGTCGCAAATAACTAGTTATTTGCGACGGGAAAATGCCCCCGTCGCAAATAAGTATCTAATGGGACTATTTGCGACGGGAATAAATCCCGTCGCAAATAACCCGTCGCAAAAAGCCATTTTTCCTGTAGTGTCAAAACATTGTTTATTTAATTCCCAACATGAATTATAGGTATGATTTTGATTTATTTTGATCCAAAGTATGTTTATTTTTCCCTATATTAGATATATAAGGGTTTGTGGAAGCCTAAGGTTGAATATTATGAGAAGAGGGGTTGGGTGGTATAGATATGTCCAAGAGAAGACCTCCCACCAAATTCCCAATTGGTTTAGGAAGTGAATAGAACCACTACCCAACATAATAGAATTCTGGCGGGGATCCACCAGACTTCCAGTAGACTTGGGAAATAGGCAATGCCACTAACCCTCCCATAGAATTTCTAGTAGGAGAAACTAGAGTTTTATTGGGATCTTGATTTCTTTAATTTTAAGTCAGGGTAGAAGAATATTCTAACACCCGTATCCCTCATTTATTCCATTTCATGTCCAAACTCTACCCTTACTATTATGAACATCCCTAGGTACTCTAGTACACCAATACTTGAACTGGTTTTAACATAACGTGAAGGGAATTATCGATCCCCATAGATTGGTGACTAGCATCTAACATCAATAAGAAATTTAAGGGAATTATTTTTACACAAAGGTATGATAAAAATGGAAGATGAAAAAAAGAATAATTGGTATTCCAAATACTCCTCAAGGGGGAAGAACCATAAACATTACGATATCTCATATGATAGATCATCCAATAAACATAAAATCATCATTGAGATAATATATCATAATCCTT
The DNA here is from genome assembly GCA_963277665.1 of Viscum album. Lineage (NCBI taxonomy): Eukaryota > Viridiplantae > Streptophyta > Magnoliopsida > Santalales > Viscaceae > Viscum > Viscum album. The sequence continues at coordinate 183,307,193 of OY728159.1, forward strand.
ATCCTATAAGTGGATCATAGCTCCACCGGTTATCGTCATTACTCTAGGTCTCATGATCAAGCACACCCACCAGTTCAAAGTGGCACTTTCCCTTTTCCTAGACCTGACATAACAAAATCTAAAAATTCCTGAAGGAAAAGGTAGGTTTTAAGCTAAATATCCAAGTAGGGTCTCACTAAAAACTACATAAGTAGTTCCAAAACAAATAAACCATTTACACATTAATTTAAATAAAAAATGCATGTCAAATCATTTTTATTACTTTTAATAAAACATGATTTCAAAGAAAATAGATGGAAGATACATCAAAAATAGGATTTAATCAATGTTTTCATAAATCAAGGGCAGGAATAAAAGAAGTTATATAAAAAATAGCAATCAAATCAACACCAAGATAAATGTACATATTCTCTCTAACTAATTAGTTCCAGGCCATATGATCCTTTCACAACTCGGTCAATCATCACGACTTAGTGTGTATGCACACATCCATAGGCTCAATCCATCAAGATAGAATCAATCAACACCCCATCATGGTAAATCATACCAAACATGGTTTTGTTTGAGTTAACATTATCAATCCATTTATAGGGATTCAAAGTCCTAGTTTGTTTGTAATAATTACCCACTAACTTCCCAAGCTCATATGTGATTCAATCAAACAATAATTCATGGAAAAATCATTCATTTCATTTCAATTCATCAATCATAGTTCAAATTCACAATTTCATATTTTAACATTCCATTTAAATTTCAAAATTAAATAATATGTTTTCATCAAATTCACACATTTCAAAATCACCTTTCATTTGATTCTTATTACCCAAGGATCAGTCATCAAATCATTCATCAAACCATTTATTAATATAATACATATTTCTTAAAATTCAATAAATATCTCAAGACATTGAGATATGGGTTTTCATTTCAAAAATACAAACCCTTTAAAATCATACATAGAATCTAATAAATTCACGGATTTAAATTTAAAATAAATTTCAAATCAATAGTTCAATCAAGATTTTAATTTTAGGATAATTCTTAAGGATCCTAATACCTTTTATCACATGATCAGTCTATCAAACACCCAAAATGGGAACACTAATGGAGAGTTAATGGAATAAAAGATCAAGGATGAGTCCATAGAAACAAAGAACATCAAATTAAGGTTTTAATCCATCAACATCACTAGGGTTCATCACTCTCAAGAAGGTGAGAGAAGAAGAAAATAGATTATTTTAGACCAAGAGGAAATACTTACTAGAGAGGTATTGATCACATATACCAGTACTCAATCTAAAAAGAAGAGATGATGTAGGGGATAAAACCCTATCTTGAGAGCCTCCAAAATCATAGGAGTCAAATGAATTTGTGAGGGAGGAATTTGGAATAAAAATAGTATATAAAATTAATGGAAATGGGGTATTTCATGACCGAGTAATGGAGACCACACCACAGTCACCTAGAACTATGGTGTAACCCAGAGTTCTATGCCGCAATCACCCCTAGGTCAATCGACATCTAGATTCCATGGAATAGGTTGCATCCAAATATTATTTACTTAAGGTATGGATTTGGTAGAAAATATAAACCATGTCGTAGACACCCCTAAAATGGAAGAGGCACCACATCCACACCCATTTTGTATCTCTCCTCTACACTGCAACCCTACTTGATTTGGTAGAGGCTCAAAAACTCATCATGTTGTAGCCTGGTGGTCCATGATACAACCATGATGAATTTGGAAGTGGAACTAAAATTGGATATGGACCTGAGGTCCACACCACAATCAAACTCACTCCACACTTCAATTCATATCATCCATAGTGCATTCCCTTATAGAAACCAATAAAATCCCCCAAAACTCCATAAAAACTCATAATGGAAACTAAAAAAAGGTGATAAAAAAGGGAAGAGAAAAACCTGAAAGTAGGAAATGGGATGTTAAAACCTCTCTACCATGAAAAATTTATACCCCTAGAAATTCAATATATAAGATTCTATATCACAGAGATAAGGTTACTACTCTCTCATAAGTGGCTCACACTCCCACATATCATGTGAATCAGAACCGTGATACCATAACACTCGAACCAAAGGTTTAGACTTCCCATAAATAACCTTTTTCTTATAATCAATGATTTAAACTAGATTATTAGTCATAAATAAATCAGGTTGAACATCAAGGTTTTCCTAGCTCAAAACATGATATAGGCCAAAGAGGCACTTTCAAATCTATGATACATGAATCACATTATGAGTCTACATCAATCGAGTTGGAAATTCCAAGTATTATTCCATATTACCTATATTATTTAAAGCTTCAAAAATCCCACATATCATTGTGTAATATTTCCCTATTTCCTATGTTTTTAGTGATCCAACCAAGGAGAAACTTTCAAAAACACTCGGTCACCAGCTAAAAACAGCGAAGGGAATCTATGAAAATAAATATAATATTTATAAGGATTCTATGTTATCACCATTATTAGATGAATCAACTAAATATTTTTCTCCATATCTTAGAAAAAACTAGGTCCCACCAGGTAAACTTCACCAATCTCCAACCAATATAATAGAGATTTGCACGGGTGTCCATACAATGCCTTAAAGGGTTCCATATAGATAGATGACTAACTATTATTATAGGAAAACTCAACAAGTCCCAATTATCTATCCAAAGATCCACAAAAGTCAATAACACAATGATAAAACATATCTCCAAAGATCTATATAGATCATTCTGTCAATCCATTCATCTACAGTTGATAATCTATGCTCAAAATTTCCTGAGATCCCAATACCTCCTAGAGGCCTCTCAAAAAACAATAATTAAACCAAGGATCTCTATCAAAAACTATAATATACGGAACTCCATGAAATATAACAACATATAAATTATCAACATTGGTTTTATCATGAATGGGGATTAAGTGAGCCGATTTAGTTAGCCAATCGATCACTACACATATCATGTTCTTCTTCTAAGGGGTATACAGAAACCCAACCAAAAAATATATATAAATATTATCCCACTTCCAAGTCAACACAAGAAGGGAATGAAGAAAACTTGAATTTTTCTAGTGCTTGAACATAACCTGTTAGCAAGTATAATAATGATAAAAAAGTTATTGATGTCAAATCTAATACCTATTCACTAGAATCATCACCACATATTCATGGTTTTACGGTTCACTACCCACTAGGTATTATAAAAATCCTTTATCAAATATTTTCTCACAATAAAAGAAACTGATTTTATAAGCATAGGATACTATCAAAAGAGAATGAACACTCGATGATGGTCTCCCCATCATAAAAAGAGTCCTTACAACCACAAAATTCATCATCAAGTTTCTACACCTAAAGAATCATCTCAAGAAGAGAGGAGGTCAAATAAACATTTTCAAAAATAATATTAGCCTCATCCTCCTAAAATCCCAAGTGAATGCGAGCAAAGAGAGCCATCAAATTCCACTCTTCTAATGGTTCTTTCGTATCCTGGGTCAAAAATTTCTTACTGAAGGAATTAGCAATGACATTCACCTTTCCAGGGGTATAGGAAACGTCAAAATAAAAATACCAAAGGTATTAAACCCAATGCCTCTACCATATATTCATATATTTTTTCTGATAATATATAACTCATACTTTTTTATTCAAAATGGATGGAAAAGTGTCTCTAAAAAAGTAATTCTAAAAAATCATAAGAGCATGCATCATAGCTACGAGTTCAAGTTAATGGGTCGGTTAATTATTCTCATGAGGCCTAAGATGTTAGGAACCATATGCCACCACATGATCACCCTACATGAGAAAATATACCAAAAATGAACTTATGTGTCAAAAAAGATCACATTCTCCTATCCAAACTCAGGCAGACTCAATACTAGCACAAATATAAAATGATGATTCAATTCATCAAAATAATTCTTATATTTTTAATCCCACACAAACCTTAATCATTATCCAGTAATATTAGTCATCAGAGAATCCATCTTTGAGAAATCCTTAACAAACCATTGGAAATACCCCACTAAACAAAGATGCTCTGAATCTTTAAGATATTCCATGATTATTCCCATTCCATAAAAATCCTTAACTTTTCAGTATCAATTAAAATACTATGTTTTAAGAAAACATGTCCCAATAACTTCACTTTCCAAAACCATAAATCACATTTCAATAACTTGGCATAAATTTTAATAACTCTCAAGATTTCCAGAACTACTCTCAAATGACACACATGATCCTCCTTGGTTTTAGAGTAAACCAAGATTTCATCCAAAAATACTACTATGAATGTGTCTATTTACTCATGGAATATATTTTTTATTAATTACATAAAACCATAAGGATCATTGGTTAGACAAAAAGGCATAATAGGGTACTTTTAATGGATATACCTACTCTGAAAGGTGATCTTTGAGATGTTAGATCCTTAATTCTTAACTGGTGATAACCAATTCAAAGATCAATATTTGATAACTAGTTAAACTCTTTTAACTGATCAAATAAATCATCTCTACGTGGGAAAAATATTTATTATTTACTATAACTCAGTTGTGTTTTTAGTAATCAACATAAATATGAAGAGTACTATTAAATTTATTTTTAAAAAGAATAGGCACTACCCAAGGTGACACACTCCAGAATAAAAATCATTTATCCAATAAATCATTTTGATATATTTTCATATATTTAAATTCATATGGTTCCATATGTTAAGAAGTAATAGAGAAATATACCTCCCTTAACTAAAGGAACCTATAAAAATAAGATGGAAACACGCTAGGAAACTCAATGGCCACTAGGGGAAGATCACCACTTATAGATTCTTACTCCAGATCAAAAGAGAACACTGATATCACTCTTCCCAACCACAAAAAATAAGGTCCGCATGTAATGCCCCGAACCCAGTTACCTAAAGTCGGTGCATTATTACATAACATTGGAATGATACAAGGAATCATGTCCCAAAATACTGATCAGTTTAGTAGCCTTGTAAGTACTAGATACATTCATAAGTTTTACATTACATTATGAAGTAAAAACATCAACAACATTTTCCCCCTTTTTAAACACACTTATATCTGTAGCCTATCCCTATAGATCAACCATAAAATACTTCTTCATATCCTAGGTAAAATAAAAAATCGAAAGGGGAAAGATTATATGCTCAATAAGGATAACAATATAGCGGAAACTTTTATAAATAAGGATAAACATTTAAGGCAATGTATAATACTAAAATAAAAGCCTTTTGAACTTAAACTTCATAATAATATGGAAAAGATAAAATCAAGTAATTCCATTTAATTATTCACATTGATATTCTACTATTCGAATAATCACATGGAATATCAAAAGTTACTTTCATAATTATGGAAGGAAAAATGCCAGACTTCATAACCACATAGTCAAGGCCTTGTGCCAAGACTACAAATAATATTTTGTCAAGGCCTTATTCCAAGACACTAGTTTGTCTCATGAGACCTACCGATGCATCGAGGAGATATAGCGGGCTCCACCTATCACTTACTAAGTCCAATGCATTCCTCATATGAAAAGTTTTAAACATAACATAAACATTCTTATTAAAACTAGCATACAAAATGTCAATAAATTATCCATAAACCATGAATGGTATAAAAATAACACATCCATAGTCAAACATATCACAAAACCTTCAATATAGTATGAAATATTTTTATCATAATAAATAAACCTCTATAAATAATAATATCCTATAAAGGATGTTGACATAGTTGAAAATGATCAGTAAAAGTCTTTGTGGAAAATATCCCTTTTTCATGAAAACATTTAAAAGTCTTACTATTTATCAAGAAGTTGTTTAAAATATATTTTTGAATCAAAGTGTCCCATACAAATTTGAAACTTTTAAAATGAATTTCAATTTTAAAACTTTAATGTCCATATAAATAAAACCATAAAACCATTTATAAAACATGGACATTAATGAGAAAGATTCAGATGAAAAAAAAATTTAAAAAATTTAAAATGATATTTTAGTTAGAGTTCCTAACCAAATGAGAGACACATGAATATGAATAACTGAGGTAATAAAAACTTTATAATATCATGAGAATAAAGGGATTAATTATATACTATGTCAAAGTACAATATATACACCAAATAAAAGTGAATTGGCACATAACAACAAAGAAGTCTCAATGGAATGTAAGTTGAGATGAATTCCATTATAAAGACCATATCTTTAGGTTAAGGAAAAATCAATGAAATAATTATGTGTAGAAAATATAAATACAATAAATATGATTGGATATTTAGTGTAAATCAATTAGAGTAAATTCACACATATTCTTGTAAAAACAACACCAATGACTTGGATGTTTAACTCAATGAATAGAGATTGAGTTAAAATTACTCTTATCAAGTTTATATCGATGACTTGAGAATTTATAAATGGAGTGATTATGTGTATCAAAAGTATATCCACTCAAAGGGGATTGTAAATTACTACATAAGTAAATAAATTGTGATTTCACACATAATCTTGGAGTAATGTAATCAATAAAGTTTGCGTAAAACTGAATGAGTGGAAATTGAAATTTGAAATTCCCATACCGATTTGGTAACCTATGAAACGTACACCCCATGAAAGAAATATCATCCAATGATGATGTAAATACCCATAAATTAAATTATATTATGCAAAAAATACAATCATGGGCAGTACATACACCACAAAAAAGGTAGTAGTGGAAAATATAGCATGAATCTCACAGGAATAAAAGTGAGATGAAAACACCTTACCTTGTACTTTTCCTTGGTAAATGGTACGTTAACCTCCTGTATAATAGTTAAATAATTGTTATTAAATTATACAAGAACTATATACAAAAATATGATATCATATATGATCTTCTAATATTTCTTTGTTAATAATATTTTAGTAGTATGATCATTTCGGGTGTTAACTGATCTGTTTTCCTTTATATACTCAGTTACCTAAGACATGTTTGTTATGAATATGATGTATTTTATTCATATACAGAATGATACTAAGTTTATAAACATTATTTTTAATCATAAAATGAAAATTATTAGTGAATGATTATGATGGAAAATGAATCTCATCGCCTTCATGGAGACTGTAATCCATACGTACGCATGAGCAACAATATCATTATATTGATAGTGAAATCATATGTAATTGGATGGTATATAATATATACAGAATCATTAACATGTTATAATTTTATTTACATCTGTTATACTCATTATTATACCCATCCAAATAATGGAGTGTTTGAATAACAAACTACCCCACGGCGTGGAGACGGTAAGCCGTACGTACGCACGTATGATGACTTTGTCATTCATATGATCGATAGAATAATGAATATGGTTTTACCATTTTTATAATAACATTACATTATATATAATATAATGGATTTATTATTTTATACTGGAAATAAAAAAGAAAGAGGAAGTGGAAAAAGAAAATAACTTGATAGTGGTGATGAAATATTTACCTCTTCTTTGGGTTCTTCCTTTTGATTTGATCAAAAGGGATACTTAGGTAGGATTTCTGACCAAATGAAGGCATATAGTATTAAGGGAGGAAATTTGTGATGATATTTTGGCAGGGTTTTGCCGATCCAAAAGGCTGTGGAGGTGTGAAATTTAGAGAAGAGGAAGTGTCCTTTTATAAGAGAGGTGAGGGTCACTTTAAGAAAACTTGAAATATTATTTTATAATAAAATCATTTTTAGTTTCTAATGGATAAAAAATGAATTATTTAGAGTATAATGAGGGTATGGGTCTAAAACATCTCTACCAATAGGTTTTAGATAGGTTTAGGTCATCATATTAACCTTATCTTTAAGATTAAACTCTTAGTTAAATAGTTTGTCATTTACCATGTCTCTTTGTATTTTTATATTATATGGTTAATAAACTTAATATAACAGGACAATAGAACCCCATGTGGTTAAGTTTTAATATATATAACCTTATCTAAGTCCTTTGTACGAACCTTATATTTTTATGAATATTATATGAATTAATAATATAGTATTTGTTTTAAAAGCTCAATTATGTCAATTTTGACACTATTTAGTATTTTATTTTTTTGAAGGTGATAAAAACATTATCACTTCGAATAAAATTAATTCAACTAACCTTAACATGTCATATTAACCTATAAAATTAGTGTAATTTATCATAAGTCTAAATTTACATTTATTTGGATATTTATAATATCAATTATTTTCATATTTCATTAATAAGGTAATTACTGCATCATCATTGTGTCATAAATAAATTAAATTATTTAATGTATAAAAATTATAAATAAAATACCATTATGTAGGAACTATTTTTAGATTTATAATTAATATTTATAGTCGAATTTATATTGTGTGTAATCCTATATTAAAAATGGTTTAGTTATTAAACATTGAATTTAACTCTTTTAACTCTTCCTTAAATAAAATAATAATAAAGGTCATAATCTAATCCAAGTGGAACAAAGAGGTTCATATTTTATTCCTAAGGTTGTTTTTGGTCTAATTATACTTATACAGTAGAATTATGACATGTGTTAGGATAATTATGATATCATTTTTACCCTTAATTACCCTATTTACTTTTAATCGTGGTAAATAAAAGTCAAAAGTTATTATTCACAAAAAATTATTTTCATCTTATTAAACCACATTTTTCTTAATGATATTAATCGTGTCTCTTGGAATTATGAAATTAAACTCACAAAAGTGGTAAAATTAAGTTTTATACAAATTTTCAAATTCTCATAGGAGGTGGGTAAAAGGTATTAAAAAGTTCAAAAAGTTTATACATCTAATTTTATTATAAAATGACTCCAATGAATTACATTGAACTTATATAGGTATTATATATCTATTTTTTCTTAAAAAAATTTAAATAAAATAAATAATTATTTAAATAAAAAGTCGGGTTTAAACTATAACAGAGTGTTTTTCACTATTCATCAAAAATTGAATATTTTTAGAAAAATACCAGAAATTTACCCTAAGCTAATTTTGATATTATAAATTCAAAAATAAATTTTATTTTACCGAATTATAAACATTGAAGTTTCATTAATTAATTTAAAATTAATTCCCATTGTCAAAACCAAAAAGAAGGTTTTTTAAAAAGTAAAAACTTTCAAAAGATTGACATGTGTTTATGTCAAATTTAAATGTGAAATTACTTGTAATGACCTAAATTGTATTAAATGATAAAAATAAAATCTAATTATACTTATAAACCATTCAAATACATAATTTAACACTATAAATTATTTTGATTAAAAAAGTTGTTTTCAATTAAAATTTAGTATTTTTCAGTATTCATCAAAATATGAAAGTTATTAGAAAAGTACTAAAATTTATCCAAAATAGATTTTTATGTCCTGATTATAAAGAAGAATTTAATTTCACTAAATTGAATTTATAAAAGTGTCAAATATTTTTTTTAAAAGGGGTTTCCATTAAAAGTGGTAAAATTTCATTTTTTGAAAAATAGTTATTTTATCTAAAAAAATGAAATAGTTCTTATATTATGTCCAAGAAATAGATAATATGTATTCTAAAATTATATGGAGTATATAAAATTCAAAATTCAGTTAGTACTATTCATAACCACTTCTGAACGGCTAGTTTGGTAAGTCGTGGTGCGCTCGAACTTGGTGTTGTGTGTAGAACATGCTATTGAATTACTTAAAAGAAAATAACTTACTATAAAATCTTTGGGTGTTACATTCTTCCTCCCTTTTAGAAATTTCTTCCTCACAATTTTAAAATTGGTCTTGGGAACTTCATTGAAAGTCCCACATCATAAAAAGAGTCTATAAAACTATTTCATTAAAAGAAAGAAAGAGAAGTACAAAGGTCACCCGAGATAACCCATACTAGGATTCCATGTAGGAAAACATGGATATGGAAGATAAACGAAGTGTCATGTTCTGGTGGAGAGTGATAGAAACGTGATCAGGATAAAGTTAACAACAAGAAAACTACAAACTTGTGATGGGATAAACGGTCATTAGTTTCCTAGTTGGAAAAGTAAACGGATAACATTTTTTTGTTTTAAGTTAAATTTCATAAAGTTGAGGAATTTATTTATGAGATTGACTAAGAAAATAAAGTAATATACTTACTTTTTAAGTAGAGTTTCATCCTTCAATAAATTTCTACCACTAACTCATCATTTTTTTCAAATGATGAGTATTCAAGATGACTTGGTCACACCAGAAGCGCTAGAATCAACTTCTAGAGAATCACATAATCCACAAAGGATAAACTATATATATTTACCTCATCTTTAGAGATTAATCAAAACCAAAATGGTTAGTACAAGAACAGATGATCCCCAAAAGGATAATCCTTTAGAGAAAGAAATACTAATCTTAATTTCTAAAATTAAACCATCAATACCCAAAGTTTAACAAATACCATTCAATAAACAATTTTACTTAAAATACTTCAATATAATACCAACTAATATTGAAACCAAAAACATAGAAGAATTTTATTACGTAGTCTTCCACATTAAATTGTATCTCCAAATAACATCAACTACTCTTAAAGTCACATACTTAAAATTGATTAACCTAATCCCATATTCTCTATGATAGGTTAATCATTTCCATAAATAACCCAAATCACTATAAATCCACAATTAAAAAATATATAATAATCCACCATTACTCCTTAAATTAAATCCCATAGTATTCTATTTTCCTTAGGCATATAGTGTTCCCAATAAAGCGAACATCTTCCAAAATAATATTTATCACTTAATCACCAAATAATTTTCCTATACTAAGGATATTAATTTGATAAGACATAAGATCCAAAATAAACATATTATTGATCAATAAAATAATTTAACTATAAAAAATTAGTCACAATAACCAGGGACTTCATGTATTCCAGTGGTAGGCGATAAATCCCAATCGCACTCTAGTTGTGGGTTCGATTCCCACATCTTTGTCCAACGTGACAGGTTGTCACATGGTCTGCGTATTATTCTTTTAGAAAAACTATATTTCATAATGTTCCCAAAATGAGACAAATTGCTCAAAATAACTATAACATAATTTCACCACAAATGTTATCTCATACCTCACATTTTCATCCCAAAATTTAATAACTTGTAATTGCCTCAAATTCAAGGATCATATAAACCCAAATGGTTATTTATAACTATATAAATAATAGAAAATACAATTCTTCCTAAAATATCATTTTCACATAAAAAACTGTAGGGTTACACATACAAGATAAAAGTCTTCCAAAGTAATCCCATCAACAAAGAGCACTAATGCTTTTAAACATTTCACCATCCATTTATTTCTACATAGTTTCTTCCTTGACCAAGTGGTTATCCTATAGAATAGGGAATTCACTCGAGTAATGCCTAGGTCCCATACATTTACAGCAAATAACTTGAAATGGATTCTTGGGATCATTTTTATTTTCTTCCATAGTACTCCTCATTTTCCTCAGTAATTCTTTACTTTATGTCCTTCTTTCCCACACATAAATTATTTCTTTGATCTATTGAGACACTTCCCTAGGTGTCTCCTTCCACATTTCCTACATGATGGAAATTGATATTTATTTTCTCCATGGTCTCCACTGCTGGAGCTCTTATCATTCACCACCTTTCTATTCTTTGTTGAGTCTGAGAGTTGGTTAATATAGATATTGTTGATCATATTTTTGGAAAACTGATTCGGCATAAACATGATATCTTTTACACCTATCAACATTCCATTTTGTTTCTCATTTCCACCACCGTGCCCAAATTTTACATAATGTTCAATGTTACTATGACTTCCTTCGAATCTATCCATTGACTAACACAAGAAAGCATAGTGTGAGTCATAAAACCATTTAGATAATATCATAACACCTTATTTTCAATCTAAAACACCTTAGTATTAACCAAGGTTATTTATTCTCATCTTATATTAAAATCATTCAAATCGTTTTGTAAGGAAAATGTGAATTATTCTAATCATGTCCCCCAGGAGTGTCGTAACCAAGAGTGAAGCAAGGCCCATTGTCGTGTACCAAGATACCCCAGGTCAAGCCTGAAACTCCTTGTCGGAGTTTTCACTCCTAGGTACATCTATGCCAGAGCCACCTATACCTGCTCGTATCCACATATGGATGTATTTCTTGTAAAACCCATATAATGTTTACATTACCAAAATTTTTGGATGTCCTTTTATACTATTCCTCAATGTCAATCTTAGGGTAGTGTTTTCAAATCAGAGTTTTTCTAAATATAGCTTCAAAGGTTTGTACTAAACTTCCTCTGATACCAACTGTAACGCCCCAACCCCAGTTACCCAGAGTCAGTGAATTATTACATAACATTGGCATGATACAAGGAATCATGTCTCAAAAGACCGACCAGTTTAGTAGCTTTGGAAGTACTAGATACATTCATAAGTTTTACATTACATTATGAAATAAAAACATCAATAATATTTTCCCCCTTTTTAAACACACTTATATCCTTAGACTATCCCTGCAGGTCAACCATAAAATACTTCTTCACATCCTGGGAAAAATAAATCATAGAAAGGGGTGAGCTCAGATGATTAGTAAGGATAACAATATAGCAGAAACTTTCATAAATAAGCATAAATAATTAAGGAAATGTATAAGAATAAAACAAAAGCCTTTTAAACTTAAACTTAAATATAATATGGAAAAGATAAAATCAAGTAATTCCATTTACTTATTCACATGGATATTTTACTAGTTGAATAATCACATGCAATATCAAAAGCTACTCTCATAATGATGGAATTCATAATGTCAGACTTCATAACCACATAGTCAAGGACTTATGCCAAGACTACAAATAAGATTTTGTCAAGGACTTGTGACAAGACACTAGTTTGTCTCATGATACCTACTGATTCATCAAAGAGCTATAGAGATCTCCTTCCATCACTTACTAAGTCCAATGCATTCCTTATATGAGAAGGTTTAAACATAACATAAACATTTGTATTAAAACTAGCATACGAAATGTCAATACATTATCCATAAACCATGAATGGTATAAAAATAACACATCCACATTCAAACATATCACAAAACCTTAAATATAGAATGGAATATTTGTATCATAATAAATAAACCTCGATCAAGAATAATATCCTGTAAAGGATGTTGACATAGTTTAAAATGATCAGTAAAAATCTCTGAGGGAAATATCCCTTTTTCATGAAAACGTTTAAAAGTCTCACTATTTAACAAGAAGTCGTTTAAAATAGATTTTTGAATAAAAGTGTCCCATACCAATTGGAAACTTTTAAAAGGAATTTAAATTTTCAAAAATTAATGTCCATATAAATAAAACCATAAAACCATTTTTAAAACATGGACATTAATGAAAAAGATTTTGGAGAATAAAATTTTAAAACATTTAAAATGATATTTTAGTTAGAGTTCCTAACCAAATGAGAGATGATTGAATACAAATAAATAAGGTAATAAAAACTTTATAATATCATGATAATAAAGGTATTCATGATACACTATGTCAAAGTATAGTATATACACCAAATAAAAGTGAATTTGGACATAACAACAAAGAATTCTCAATGGAATGTAAGTTGAGATGAATTATTTTATAAAGACCGTATCCTTAGGTTAAGGATAAATCAATGACATAATTATGTGTGAAAAATATAAATACACTCAATATGATTGGATATTCAGTGTAAATAAATCATAGGACATTCACACATATTCTCGTAAAAACAACACTAATGAATTGGATGTTTAACTCAATGAATATAAATTGAGTTAAAATTACTCTTATCAAGTTTATATCGATGAATTGAGAATTTATAAATGGAGTGATTATGTGTATATAAATTATATCCACACAAATGGGAGTGGAAATTACTAAATAAGTAAATAAATAGTGATTTTACACATAATCTTGGAGTAATGTAATCAATGAAGTTTGTGTAAAACCGAATGAGTGGAAATTGAAATTTGAAATTCCCTTACCGATTTGGTAACTTACGAAACATAAACCCTATGGAAGAATGATCATCCAATGATGATGTAAATACCCATAAATTAAATTATATTATGAAAATAATACAATCATGGGAATTACATACACCACACAAAAGGTAGTAGTGGAAAATATAGCATGAATGTCACGGGAATAAAAGTGAGATGAAAACCCCTTACCTTGTACTTTTCCTTGGTCAGGGGTAAGTTAACCTCCTATATAATAGTTAAATAATTTTTATTAATTTATACAATAACTATATACCTAAATATGATATCAAATATGATCCTCTAATAATGCCTTGTTAATAATATTTTAGTAGTATCATCGTTTTGGGTGTTAACTGATATGTTTTCCTTTATATACTCAGTTACGTAAGCCATGTTTGTTATGTATAGGATGTATTTTATTCATATCCAGAATGATATTAAGTTCATAAACATTATTTTTAATCATAAATTGAAAATTATTCTTGAATGATTACGATGGGGAATGAATCTCATCGCGTTCGTGGAGACGATAATCCGTACGTACCACGAGCAACAAGATCATTATATTGATGGTGAAATCATATGTAATTGGATGGTATATCATATATAAAGAATCATTAAAATTTTATATTTATTATTTAAATAATTTATACTCATTATTATACCCATTCAAATAAATAAGTATTTTAATAACAAACTACACCACGACGTGGAGACGGTAAGCCGTACGTACGCATGTATGGTGACTTTGTCATTCATATGATTGATAAAATAATGAATATGGTTGTACTATTTTTATAATAACATTAAAGTATATATAAGATACTAGAGTTATTATTTTATAATGTAAACAACAAATAAATAAGAAGTGGAATTCATCATAATTCTCAATTTACATTTATTTGGATATGTATAATATCAATTAATTTAATATTTCACTAATAAGGTAATTACTACATCATCATTGTGTCATAAATAAATTAAATTATTCAATTTATAAAAATTATAAATAAAATACCATTATGTAGGAAATCTTTTTATATTTCTATTGAATATTTATAGTCGAATTTATATTGTGTGTAACCCTATATTAAAAATGGTTTTTTTATTAAACATTGAATTTAACTCTTTTAACTCTTCTTTAAATAAAATAATAATAAATGTCATAATCTAATCCCAGTGGGCCAAAGAGGTTCATATTTTATTCATAAGGTTGTTTTTGGTCTAATTATACTTATCCAATAGAATCATGACATGTTTTAGGGTAATTATGATATCATTTTTACCCTTAATTACCCTATTTACTTTTAACCGTGGTAAATAAAAGTCAAAAGTTATAATTCACCAAGAATTATTTTCATCTTATTGAACCAAATTTTACTTAATGATATTAACCATGTCTCTATATTTTTTAAATTAAACTCACAGAATCAATAAAATTAAGTTTTATTCAAATTTTCAAATGCTCCTAGGAGGTGGGTAAAAGACGGTAAAAAGTTCAAAAATTTTATACATCTAATTTTATTATAAAATGACTTCAATTAATTACATTGAACTTATATAGGTATTATATATCAATTTTTTCTTAAAATAAATTTAAATAAAATAAATTATTATTTAAATAAAAATTCAGTTTTTAAACTATAATACGATTTTTTCACTATTTATCAAAAATTGAATGTTTTCAGAAAAATACCAAAAAATTACCCTAAGATAATTTTGATATTCCAAATTCAAAAATGAATTATATTTTACCAAATTAAAAACATATAATTTTCATTAATTAATTTAAAATTAATTCCCATTTTCAAAACTGAAAAGCGGGTTTTTTAAAAAGTAAAAACTATCAAAAGATTGACATGTGTTTTTGTCAAATTTAATTGTGAAATTACTTATAATGACCAAAATTAAATTAAATGATAAAAATATAATCTAATTATACTTACAAACCTTTAAAATACATAATTTAACACTATAAATTATTTCTATTCAAAAAATTTGTTTTCAAGTAAAATTTAGTATTTTTCAGTATTCATCAAAATATAAAAGTTATCAGAAAAGAACCAAAACTTTTTCAAAAATAAATTTTTATGTATCAATTATAATGAAGAATTTAATTACATTAAATTGAATATATTAAAGTGTAAAATATTGGTTTTAAAAGGATTTTCTATTAAAAGGTGCTAAAATTGCATTTTTTGAAAAATACTTATTTTATCTAAAAAATGAATTTGTTCTTATATTATGTCTAAGAAACAAATAATATGCATTCTAAAGTTATATAGAGTATATAAAATTCAAAATTTTGTTAATACTATTCATAACTGCTTTTGAACGACTAGTTTGGTAAGTTGTGGTGTGCTTGAACTCGGTGTTGCGTGTAGCGCAAGATATTGAATTACTTTAAAGAAAATAACTTACTTTGAAATCTTGGGGTGTTATACCACCTCTACTTGATATCGGGTCCCATTCTACGTAGAAAACATAGAATAGCCCATCAGGGGTAGTAAAAGAGAGCCATCGAAGATTAAAATCAATATAGGATTTATGGTTAATTATCCAATCCATTCCAATAATGACATCAAGAGGCTTTATATTGAGAACCATAAAATCACATGTGATCTAGATCTATGATAAAGAGAAGTCATAAGAAGGGAATCAGAGACCCTGCTTTATCTTTATTATTAGGGGAATAGAAATATCCATCATATAAGAAAAAATATCCATATGAAGATTTAGTATGTTCATAATACAAGTTGATATGAATGAATAAGATTCATCAATATCAAATAAAGTAGTCGCTGAAGACAAATCTATAGTGATGGTACTTCTCACTGTTTTTGGAACCGTATCATCTTGCTCTAGATACTCTTCCACTATATAAAGAAGCTTTGTTCTAGATGTCTATGGTTTGAACCCCATAGTTATTAAATAATTTGATTGAAAAATAGTATATTTGAGAGTTGATGAGACCGTATCACTACAAGGGGTAGAAAAGTTATGGAAAAATTTCTAAATGAGGACTGAGAACTGCATGAACCACAAATCTTCAATTCCTCAGTACAAACCTGCATCAAATGCCAAAAACCTACCACACTAAAATAAAGTCAATGAGCCTCTTACAAACAAAAAAATATATCTATATTATGCATGTGTTTGATATCCTCCATTATAATCATCATGATTCCTATTTCAATTAAAGGGATTTAAAGATCCTCCACCAGGATTAAGAGGAACTCCCATTAACCCTGACTTACCACCTAGGTTAAGATCGACCATAAATGCTTTATCCAAAACATAAGAAAAATAATTGAGTTTCAATATGGAAACCTGAGATCAAATATCAGATCAAATACTCATTATGAATCCTTAGGCCTTCAGTTTCTCATTTTAACCACCTTAGTATAAAACTAAACATGTTCAGTGGAAGGGTTTCCATACCTAGTCATGGTATTATTGACTTGTTGGGGGTTAAGAAAATCCCTAAAGTTTTCAAAAACCATCAACTCTGAATAGAAATAATCTGAAAATAGGCTCTAAAGTCTTTCCATTCAAAGCCTTCATTTTTCTTCTCCGTAATTATAAAATCTCACCACCTTATATGAAGGTTTTAGACATCACTTTTATAGAATTGGGAATTTTAAAAAAACTCAAAATGTAGCTCAATCCTTTTCAATTAATCCTCTACCACTTGAGGATCATTTGAGCCTTGTAAATTTGGTGGATTCTGGTGAATAAATTCCAAGGAACAATCTCTAGATTTATCCCTTCAAGTTTCCCAAATTGGTTCCTAAATAGGAAAGAGTGAAGATACTTATCCCAGAGCTTGGATATAACACACCAAAATCTTTTTGAGGTTGTGATCAACTGGAGGGTTCAGTTTCCATGGTTCATTGGTATCTCCCCCCAAGTTCTATTCAAATGACTTCTCAGGGGCATGGTACTACATAATGTTAACAGATAACATGAGAGCATCAAGATGGATACTCAGGTCATCAAATAAATCCATAGATACAGGGATATCCATTCCATCGTAAATAATTCAATTTTTTGTAATTTTAGAATAATCATATAAAATTGGGAAAAGGCTATAATTAGATTAAATTATTCCTCAGAGGCACTTCTCCTAAACAACCATGGTGACTAAATGTCCTCTACAATGAGAGATGGCTAGGAACTAACTTGAAACTACCCCTTAAGTCCCAAAAATATACCTCTTATCTACCAAGACATCCCAGACTACATATTGGCATAAAGGAAAGATGGAAAACAGGGCTCTAATACCACTTTGTCAGGAACCGACCCTGATACCCTGGTGCACTAGTACATGAAACGAATCTGACATAACCCAAATGGAATTTCCAATACCAATAATTTAGAGACTATAACTAGGAATAAATAATAAATTAAAGGTGATTATTTTGACATAAAGTTATGGTAAAACAATATAAGATAAAAAAAATAGGGGAAATCACCATCAACATTTAGATATCCTGAAGAATAAATCATCCAAAAAATATCACATCTTCATTAAGACATGATCTCAGAATCCATATAAAACAATTGGAACATATCTCCAATGGTCACCACTATCACTCTAGATCCCATTATCATGCACAATTTTCACATCCAAGTAGAGGTTTCCCTTTACCTAGACCTAGAATAACAAAATCTACAAACTCCTAAAGTAAAAGTTAGTGTTTGAGCTAAACAGCCTAGTAGGGTCTCACCAAGCATTTCATAAACTATTCCAATAAAAATAAACCATTTATGATTTAACTTAAATAAAAATAATTCATGCCAATTCATTTTTTATAAATTTCAATAAAACATTCTTTTCAAGAAAATTGAAGGAAGACATATCTAAAACAGGATTTAATGAACATTTTCATAAATAAAGGGCATGAATAAAAGAAGTTCTATAACCAATGGCATGTAATAATCAAATAAAAACCAATAAACATATATATAATCCTCGCGGTTAGTTAGTTATGGGTTATAAGAACCTCATACATATCAGTCAATCATGACAGATCAGTGTGTGTGCACATGTCCCTAGCCTCTGGCTATCAAGATAGAATCAGTCAACACCCCATTAGAGTAAATCATGCCAAAACTTGGTTTAGTTATATATTTCTTCATCAATCCATTTTTACGGATTCAGAGTCCTAATGTTCTTTTCCTAGTAACCCACTAACTACCTAGTCTCATATTTTATTCAATAAATCAATCAATTATTGGATAATGATTCATTTAATCTCAATTCATCAATCATAGTTCAAAATCCTAATTTCAAGTATCAAAATTCCATTTAAATTTCAAAACCAAATCATAGGATTTTATCAAATTAATGCCTTTCAAGATCATCTTCCATTTAAAGACATTTTCTCAAGAATCAGTTGACAAATAATTTCTTAATTCAATCCATATTTATCAAAATTCATTCAATTAGTCAAATCCTTTGAAAAAAGGGTTTTCATTTCACAAATACATGCCTTTTTAAATCAGAAATAAAATCCAATAAATTCAAGGATTTCAATTGAAAATATGTTTGAAATAAAAAAATAAATCATGGTATCAATTGTAAGAAAATCATTACAGAACCACCTAGAATTTATCACATGAGCAATCAATCAAACACCCAAAACAGGAATGGAAATGGAGACTCAAAGGTGTAGAAGATCAAGGTGGAATCCCTAGAAACATAGCCTAATAGATCAAGGATATAATACATAAAAATAATGAGTATTAATCACTCTCAATATGGTGATAGAAGAAGAAAATAGAGGATTCCACACTAAGATACAATACTTACTATAGAGGTATCAATCACATCCATTGGTACTTTGATCTGATAAGATGAGAGGATGGGGGGGCCAAAATACTCTCTTGTGTTCCTCAAAAATCCCAAGAGTCAAATGAAGTTGAGATGGAGGTAGTTGAAATACAAATGGGATTGAGACTTACAGGAAATACAGTATTCTATAATTTAGTATGGGAGACAACACCGTAGTTACCCAAAATTGTGGTGTATCCTAAAGTGCTATGCCATAATCACCCCTAGGTCAACCATCCTCTGGATTCCATGGAATAGGATATTTGTAGATTTTCATAATCTAGAGAAAGGATACATTGTCTCCCATACACCACACCACAAAACCCCCCAAAATAGAAAAGACACCGCATCCACCTCTATACTATAACTCTCCTCTACACCGCAACCCCACTTGATTTGAAAGAGGATAAAAAAACTCATGATGCTACAACCTGGTGGTCCATGATGCAACCTGTAGGACCCCAGGACACCCTGAGAGGGGAGGGATGAATCATGGTGGCAAGTTTTTCTTTTAAAGAAAAGGATCTTGTTCCCACGTTGGTAGGAACTTGTTAAACCTGCATAATGAAAATGATCAGAAAGCAAACATTCACATGCAGAGATATGACACAACACCTTTTACTTAGTTTGCCACTTGTTAAGGGCTACGTACAAGTAGCATATGCTGACATGTTTTTGGTCATACCAAATTCCACTATTCTTCACTAGTTGTGGATTACAATGGTTCAGGCACAATCACTCTAACCCAGGCTCACTGCCTTTACAAAGGTTCAGGGATAGCTCACTATGTCCCTCGGGTCACTCCCGTTGACTCCCCCTGGCTCACTGCCTTTGGTGAAGTCCCACTCAGTTTATAGATGTGAAGGTCTCTTCATGATTGAAAAAGAATGCATCCTCTATTGAATATAGATGCTCTGTTGAATTCCAACTCTCACAAGTAGACTAATCTCACTTCACACCGAAGGTATCAGGCAATCTTCCAGCTTTCATGCAGCTTCAAAAAGACGGGCGTACTTCAACAACACCAAGCGCGCTTCTCCAAGCCGGTGTAAAAGTTTCAAAGATGTCGTGCAAGTTATAACTGGCATGCAAGTCCACCTCAACCACTTGCATGACACTCACTTCTACAACATCAAACTTACATGACTCACATTCCTTTTCACCCAAACCGGTTTTGGCACGCAGCAAACAACTATTGCGTAACTTATACTTGCACGACCCACAACCACTTGCGTGACCACTACACCTGCTTGATGGGAGCATTGAATTTATCTAAGTCTCAAACTTCATGTTAAATGACAAGGGGTGGTCCTCTATTTATAGGAAAACTGGACACCCTGCGTGGTGGCGCGCAAGCCTCCTCTCGGCATGCAAGTTCTGGCACGCAACTCCAACTGCCCAAGCCTCTGTCACGCTACTCACTTGGGAGACCAACCCAATACTTGCATGACCCTCTTTCCTTTTCCATATTTTGAAGTTATGATCCCGAAAAACATATGGCGCGCAACTTTCCAATCCTCCGAGGCACTGGTGCACAAGTCCTTTCTCAGCGCACAAGTCACTTGCGTGACACATTTCCGGCGCGCAAGTCCCTTTACCAAAAAACATTGTTTTCCCCTTTTATCAAATTTGAGGTCCAGAAATTTGGCAAACACTAGAAAACGGTTTCATATTCAATACTATTATATGCTTGACCTGTATGAGTACTTTGCTGGCACACATTTTGAACTTCCTCTGAGGATTGACAATAAACACAAACCATTCTCAAATTCATGCATAGATGACCATGGTTCCAACAATCTCCCCCTTTGGGTTTGTTGGAAATCAGTAAATAAATTCAATATATCACCATCCACATGCAAACCAAAAATGTAAGAATCAACTCAGCCAACACTCTAAGTCTATGTGAGCAATGCTCGGTGTAGAAAACCAGAGAGAAAGCTTGAATTGGGTTCCCATATCTTGGAATTCTCAATTATTCCCAAGAAATTCTCTTACAATGTCACACAGTGTCACAGAAGCATTACATGCATGAACATGCCTAAAACATGCCTGAATTTATTCCTTTTTCCCCCATTGAAAATAAACCCAAAGATCGGTAATTGTTCCTTGTTCAGCTCAAACCACACTCCCCCTAGATAGTATCTCCCCCACAAACCTGCATCACATCCATATACAGATTAAAAACAGTTAACATAACTGAGGAGAGGGGATTTCTGTAACCTCTTTATGAACTGGGAGGTGGCTGAACACCGACATTCAACCGATGCTTCACAAATATAGCTGTTGATAGTGGCTTGGTCAGGATATCAGCCACTTGGTCATCAGTTCCCACATGATCCATTCTAATCACACCTTGTTTAACTTTCTCTTTGATAAAGTGTTACTGAATTTCAATATGTTCTGTATGAGAATGCTGAACCGGATTCTTCTTAAGATCAATTGCACTCTTGTTATAACAGTAAATCACAATTGGTTACTTCACCTCATCGCTAATATCTATTTATTGTTGCTTCATCCATAGTAGTTGAGTGCATGCCTTTGTGGCGGAGATATACTCATCTTCAGTAGTACTAATAAAAGAAATTTCTTATTTCTTGCTCAACTATCCAACACATTTATTCCCAATATATAATTCTACACTACTGGTGGAATTTTTGTCCACGACATCGCCAGCCCAGTCAGCATTAGAAAATGCTGATAATTCACTGTTCCTTTCTGAAGAAAAGTATAATCCACAATTGTGAGTACCTTGAATATACCTCATGATTCTTTTTACTGTTGTCATATGTTCCTCCTTTGGATTACTCTGAAAGCGGGCTACAAGACATATGGAAAATACAATATCGGGCCGTGTCGCTATCGGGTACAGTAGGATTCCAATGATCCTTCTGTACATGGTGGGATATACATAGGTCCTATCCTCATGGTTTCCAAGTTTAGTTCTAACTGCAATCAGAGTTGACATTGTTTTAGAGTCTTGCATATTAAACTTCTTCAGTAACTCTCTTGCATACTTTTCCTGAGAAATGAAAGTGTAATCCTTCTTTTTAATCACTTGCATCACCAAGAAATACGTGAGCTCCCCAATTATAGACATTTCAAATTCTGATTTCATGTGATTAGCAAATTCATCCAATGATTTCTGCCTGCTTCCACAAAATATGATATCATCAACGTAGACCAAAACCATGAATTGATCTTTTGGAGAATTCTTCACATAAAGATTGTTATCTACTCATCTTCTTTTGAATTCCAGTTTCTTGAGATAAGATTCCAGTCAGGAGTACCACGCCCGTAGTGCCTGTTTCAAGCCATAAAGTGCTTTCTTTAGTTTGTAGACCATTGTTTCATCAGTACCAAGAAGAAAACCCATTGGTTGTTCAATGTAGACTTATTCTTCGAGAACACCATTTAAGAATGTTGTCTTGACATCCATTTGATATACTTTATATCCTCTTTGGAGAGCCATGGCAAGGAACAGCCTGATTGACTCTAGTCTAGCCACTGGAGCAAAGGTTTCTTCAACATCAACACCTTCAATCTGGGAATATCCCTTACATACCAGTCAAGCCTTGTTTATAATAACACTTACATGTTCATAAAACTTGTTCTTGAAGATCCATTTCTGACCAATCACATTGTGACCTTTGGGTCTCTGGAAAAGATCCCATGTCTGATTCTTATCAATATGATCTAACTCTTCATTCATGGATTTCACCCATGATTCATCCTTTGCAGCTTCTTCAAATGAGGATGGATCCATAACTAACAAAAATGCAGATAGTGTGTTATTCCTCATCCTCCTTGTTTGTGTGGGTGCACTCCTATCCCCAATAATGTTAGATGAATCAATCTCAACTCTTCGATTTCTCCTACAAGGTTCATTTGCATTTTCTCCAGCCATAGTTTTTTCTTCAGATTCTTCTTCTAAGTCAACATCATGATGTGGATACTGATTGTTTTGAACAACTTCCTCTATTTCTGTATTTGTATTTTCTCCATGTTCACTTTCTTCCTCACTTTCTATCACATCATCATATGATGTCCTTGAAGAATTTGTGGTTTTCTCTTCAATTATCTTAACATCCCTTCTTTCCACAATCCTTCATAATCTCTTGTTGAAACACTTGTAGGCTTTGATGTTCATTGGATACCCAAGAAAAATTCCTTCATCAGCATTGTCACCAAACTTTCCTAAGTTTCCTTCTTTATTCCAGATGAAACACTTGCTTCCGAAAACTCAAAAGTATTTCAACAAAGGCTTCTTTCCATGCCACAATTCATATGGTGTCTTCGTTTCTCCCATATAAAGCCCTGTTCGATTCTGAATGTGCACTGTAACTTCAACATCTTCCTTCCAGTAATGGCGAGAGATACCACTCTCAATCAGAATAGTCCTGGCCATATTTTTGACCTATCTATTCCAGTGCTCAACAACTCCATTTTGTTGTGGAGTTCTCACAACAACTCCCGCATGTTGTATTCTATGTTTTTATAGGTAATTCTCAAACTCAATGGACATGTATTCTCCTCCATTGTCAGATCGCAACACTTTGATTGTTTATCCAGTATCATTCTTGGTGATTTGATGATATGTTTTCATGAATTCAAGCACTTGTCATTTCTTGTGAATGACCATAACACATGCCATTATACTATAATCATCAATGAAAAGGACAAAGTACCTCTCTCCATGATTTCTGGAAACAATTATTGGCCCACATACATCTGTATGAATTAGATCAAGAAGATGAGATGCTCTTTTCTTGTTTGGCCGATATGAACTTCAGAACAACTTCCCACGAATGAAAGCATCACAAGACTTTTCACGCTCACACTTCAAAATAGGGATATACATGAAAATCTTAAGCTTAGATATCTTTTCCATGTCTTGTTGGTTAATGTTCCCCAGCCTTCAATGCCACAAATTGTTTTCTTCTTCAACAGAAAAATAGAAGGTGGTCACTTTTTTGTCAACATGATATAAGTTTCCATCTGTTCTACATCCTTTCATAAGAGAATTCCCTATTTTTCCCTTTATAGTTCATCCTTTTTGATTGAAAGTTACTACGAGCCCTGAATCACAGAGTTGACTCACACTAAGGAGATTGTGATGTAAATCGTCCACATAAAGAACTTCAGTCTTTTTTATCTATCCATTGGAGAGAGCAGTATTCCCACTGCCTTTAATCTTCAAAGCACCATCATTACCAAACCTCACAATTACATCGACCTTATTTTTAACGTTCTTTAAAAGGTCATAATTTCCTTTCATATGGGAAGAGCATCCACTATTAAGAATCCAGGTGTTTCTGTCCTTTGTAGCTTTGAGGGCTACTTCTGCAAGGTCAGATTTCTTAATTTTCTTCCTTTCATTCCATGAGACATTGGATTGAGTATATTGCACTGATGTACTTTCAATTATCTCATCTGCGTACATTGGTTCTTCATATTCAAATTATTCTTCAAGAGGAGAAAACCTGTTTGTAAGAGAAACACTATCTTGATGATGAGATTTGACTTGTCTTAAACTCCGGTATGAGGTGTCCATGTCCTTTCTCTGCCTACAATTAATAGCCTTATGACCAAAGTTTAAACAATGAAAACAATATCCATAGAATTTGTTTCTTCTAAATGAATTAGGATATGAATTTTTTCTCCTTCATTGAACTCCCAGATCTTCCCCGTTCAAGTAGCTCCTTGCTTCTTCGCAATATGACATGGTATGGCCCAAATAGCCATAGAACCGACACTTCATGAGAGGAAATGTCTTCTCACTTGAATTTCTCCTCATACCTTCTTCTATGGAATAATAATGTGAGGGATCCTTTTTCTAAGAGGCTTGAGGATAATCTTATTTTATTATTTCAGATTGAATTGGGGGTTTTTGTTTCATCACTTCAGAAGACTTTCCCAAATCACCCACTTTTAGATTACCTTTATTTTGGTCACCTTTATTTGCAGCATTTGACGATTCTGCCTCACAATCTATTCCACTATTTCACATGCATGCAGGTCTTTTATCATTTAAAATATTTTCAACTCTATTAGAGCCATGTTTTTCTCTCTCCAACAGCTCAGCATCTGAGAACCTTCCAAACTGTATTTTCTTCCTTGATTCTTTTGAAATTGAATCTTTTTTAAGGTTAATTATAATAGTAACAACTTCCTCCTAAATATGATCAGCAGTCTTGGACTTTTCTTATAGTCTGGAGGTGAGGTCATTTATGACCTCTGCCTGCTCTTCAATTCTCAGCTTTAGATCCACTACATCATCATTGCTTTCAAGTAATCTAGACTGTACTTTCACCAATTATTCCAGTTGTTCAATTTAAGCCTCAAGTTGATCAACATATTCAATTGATTATTCTACAATTTATTTCCACTTATTCCAACTCTTACATTTAGTCTTGAGCTTAATAACAGCATCCTTAAGTTGCAACTCAGGATCTGCACTAGTTTTCAACTGATTTTCTCCACCAGTATCTTCTGATTTTTCAACAGTGGCCATCATGGAAGCATAGTTCCCAGTTTTAAATTCTAGTTCTTCTTCATCATAGAATTCAATATCATCATCTTCCTCTTCACAGAAAAAACTCTTCCTCTGTATCTTCTTCCCAGATTTGAAGTCTCCCTTTTTTAAGAACCTTTTCCGAGGCTTCTCAATGTCTTTTTCTTCGCTTTCATCATCATCAAACATTCTTTGGCATTGAGAGGCAATGTTCCCGACTCTTCCACAACGAAAACATGCTAGAGGTAGCTTACCTTTGAATTTACCTTTTCCCTTCTTCAGCTTCTTAGAGATGAGAGAAAGAATTTCATTTTCCTCTTCATCTTCACCACCAGTATCTTATAAATTTTTTAGTTTGTCCATGGCTTTGAATGCCATTTCCTTGCTTTACTACTACAAACACGGCCTTTATTAGCGCTAAAAATGGCCTTTATCAGCGCTAGAAAAGCGCTGATAAAGCCAGCGTAGATAAGGGGGGGGGGGGGGGGTCCCCTTTATCAGTGCTCTGAAAAGCACTGATATAGGACCCCTTTATCAGCGCTAAAAAAAAGCACTGATAAAAGGGGTCTTTTACCAGCGCTAAAAAAAGCACCGCTAAAAGTACCCCTTTATCATCGCTTTTTTTAGCGCTGATAAAGGGGTCCTATATCAGCGCTTACTTTATCAACGCTCTCGTTTTAGTACTGATAAAGGACCCTTTTATCAGCGCTTTTAAAAAAGCACTGATAAAAGTTAAAAAATTTAAAAAATACTGCCAATCATGGGGGGGGGGGGGCTTTTATAGCACTTGAACACCCCCCCCCCTTTTACAGCGCTTTTCGGCCCCTATACAACACCCCACGCACCCCCCTCCACCCTTTAACAGCGCTAGCTCCAATATTCCCCATGCACGCGCACCCCTGCCTCCACCAGGATTTGAACTCGAGACCTCCCCCCTGCGCGCCTAAGCCCTTACCACTACTCTATTTTGATTTTCTTTCCAATTCATCATATCTCTCTATATATATTTATATATTTAGTTATATTTATTCGTATAGTAATATATATATTTATATTAATATATATATATAGTTATATTATAATATATATATATATATCTATATTATAATATATATAGTAATATTAATATATATATAGTGGTATTAATATATATATATATATATAGTTATATTTATTCGTATAGTAATATATATTTATATTAATATATATATATATAGTTATATTAACATATATATAGTTATATTAACATATATATAGTTATATTAACATATATATAGTTATATGAATATATATTTATATAGTTATATTAATATATATATAGTGATATTAATATATATATTTATGGTGATATTAATATATATATTTATAGTAATACTAATATATATATATGCAGTTATATTAATATATATATAGTTATTAGATTAATATATATATAGTTAGATTAATATATATATATAGTTAGATTAATATATATATATAGTTAGATTAATATATAGGTATATAAATATTCATATATTGGTATTTTAAATAAAATGGATATTAGTTATTATTTAGATAAAGCTAATATATTTTATATGTAAATATGTTTAATTATTTATTTAAAAATTTTAATTTTTAGGTGCGAATATATAAAAAATATGTACATATAGTTATATATTTGATTATAAATAGCAGTTCATTATAAAAAAGGATGAAATTTCAAAGACATAATATCAATATGAATGTAATACCTTGGAATAAATTGAGTCCCCACCAAGAAAAGTCAATAATACCCCCTTAAACGAGTTTGAAAATCCCCAAAATGTTAAAAAATCTGGGTACCCCGACAAAAAACTCAGTTTTGGAGGCCTTATGGGCCTCTTTTGGCCTCGAAAAACGCTTGACTGGGGTCCCCCCGAGTGACAGCAATGTAGAGCTCGTCGCAGGATTCGATTTGATATGTGGTAGAGCTCAAATGGACACCCGGATCAAAAGTTATGGCCGTTGGAAGTTTGAGTTGCGTTTTCAACATATTTTGGATCTTTTTTTAATTTTTTTAATTTTTTTAGTCCTCAAATTGTTATTAAATTACTATTACTCCATAATTATTATCAAAATATTGATTAAAAATATTTTTTTAATTTTTTAAGAAGTCATTTTCACTAAATATCTTAAATATTATGTATAATAAGTGTAACTGTAAATTTATACTTATCTAATATATATTTAAAAATTATATATTATATTTATATAACAATATAACTATATTTATATATTAATATATTAATATATTTTTAAATTTTTTTTGAAACCGACCCTTTATCAGTGCTACAAAAAGCGCTGATAAAGGCCCCCCTTTATCAGCGCTACTAAGCAAGCGCTGATAAAGGGGGGTGCTGCGAAAAACTGTTTTTGTGGTAGTGCTTACACGAGTCGTGACATCTTCAGGTTTGACTCTCATCTCATATTCGACTAGACTACTTAAAATATCATCTAGATATATTTTAGATAGATCTCTTTCTTCAAGGGATGAAACCTTTGCATTGTACATAGGAGGAAGTCTTCTCAAGATTTTTTTACGATATCAATGTCTTTGATTTCTTCTCCAAGACCTCTAATTGCTCCCACTACTTCAGTAATTCTATTGAAGAATGAATCTACATTCTCATTAGGATGAATCTTTAGATCGTCAAACCTGTTGTGTAGGACTTGTAGTTTTTCCTCCTTCACTTTGCTATCTTCTTCATAAATATTTTCAAGTTTATCCTACATGAACTTTGCTGAGGTTCAACTCAATACCTTTAGATAGATATGATTAGAAAGGGCTGTGGTGAGAGTATTCTATGCTTTAGCATCAGCATAAAGAATTTTCCTATCGGTATCAGTCATAACCAGCCCTGTTGGATCAATAACATGTATACCTTGCATGGTGGAAAACAGAACATCCATTCTAAGGGATCATAGATGAGATCTCATTCTATTCTTCCAAATATGAAAATTAATTCCATCGAAGAGAGGGACTCCCCAGACATTGACTGCATTCTCCATGATGACAAAGGAAAGATTCAACACCAGCAACCTCCCTCTGATACCACTTGTAGGACCTCGGGACACCCTGAGAGGGGAGGGGTGAATCAGGGTGGCAACTTTTTCTTTTAAAGAAAGGGATCATGTTCCATATGGGTAGGAACTTGTTAAACTTGTATGATGAAAATGATCAGAAAGAAAACATTCACATGCAGAGAGATGACACAACACTTTTTACTTGGTTCACCACTAAGGGCTATGTCCAAGGAGCATACACCAACAGGTTTTCAGTCATACCAAATTCCACTATTCTTAACTTGTTTTGGATTACAATGGTTCGGGCACAGTCACTCTCTCCCAGGATCACTACCTTTACAAAGGTTCAGGGATAGCTCACTGCGTCCCTCGGGTCACTCCCATTGACTCCCCCGGGCTCACTACCTTTGGTGAAGTCCCACTCAGTTTATAGACATGAAGGTCTCTTTATCATTGCAAAATAATGCATCCTATGTTGTATGTAGATGCTCTGTTGAAGTCCAACTCTCAAAATTAAACTAATATCACTTCGCACCGAAGGTATTGGGAAATCTTACATCTTTTATGCACCTTCAAAAAGACGGGCATACTTCAACAACACCAGGCGTGCTTCTCCAAGCTGGTGTGCAAGTTTCAAATATGGAGTGCAAGTTATAACTGGTGCGCAAGTCCACCTCAACCACTTGCGCGACACTCACTTATACAACTTTAAACTTGTGCGACTCACATTCCTTTTCAACCAAACCGGTTTTGGCATACCGTAAACAACTGTCACGCAACTTATACTTGTGTGACCAACAACCACTTGTGCGACCACTACACTTGCACGACAGGAGCACTGAATTTATCTAAGTCTCAAACTTCGTGTTAAATGAGGATGTGTGGTCCTCTATTTATAGGAAAACTGGATACCCTACATGGTGGCACTCAAGCCTCCTCTCGGCACACAAGTTCTGGCATGCATCTCTAACCACCCAAGCCTCTGTCACACTTCTCACTTGCGCGACCAACCCAATACTTGCGCGACCCTCTTTCCTTTTCCATATTTTGATGTATAGATCTAGAAAAACATATGGTGCACAACTTTCCAATCCTCCTAGGCACTAACTAAAAAGTCATTTATCGATGTCCAAGTCACTTGCACGACACATTTCTGGTGCGCAAGTCCCTTTACCAAAAAACATTGTTTTCACCTTTTGTCAAATTTGAGGTCCAAAAATTTGGCAAACACTGGAAAACAGTGCCATCTTCAATATTGTTATCTTCTTGACCTATATGAGTACTTTGTTGGAATACATTCTGAAATTCCTCTGAGTATTGACAATAAACACAAACCATTCTCCAATTCATGCATATATGATCATGGTTACAACACAACCGTGCTGAATTTTGAATTGGAACTAAAATTACCTACGTTGTAGCCCGTATATAAACTCCAGAGAAAAAACCACTCCATGACACAACCCCTATCATCCATGGCATAATCCTCTGTAGAAAACCAAAAAACCCTTAAAACTCCAAAAAAAACTTAGAGAAACACCCGAACAAAAAGTGAATAAAAATAAGGGAAAATAAATACCTAAAAGTAGGAAAAAAAGTTATTAAACTTATGAACCTCCACTCTAAATCCCTTGGTTTCTTGGTGAATTTAGATCCCGACCTAAATTATTTTCATAATTTAGTGACTTTATTTTTATTTAAATGTTTGAGTGAGTTTAATATTACTCTTCCCTAAAATCATTCATTTCTTCATTTTTTTCATTACACATTTTTATAACCTAATT
This sequence comes from Viscum album, assembly GCA_963277665.1. Taxonomy (NCBI): domain Eukaryota; kingdom Viridiplantae; phylum Streptophyta; class Magnoliopsida; order Santalales; family Viscaceae; genus Viscum; species Viscum album. The sequence goes on from OY728159.1 coordinate 183,338,426, forward strand.
TTTGAGGGTTTTCTAGAAATTGTGATTCTAATCATTTGAGGTTAAATTTTCTATTGATACTCAATGAGAAGGATCCTACAACATTAATGTAGTTGGTCCCTATACTTTTATGATAGTTTATGATAATTTTAAAGATTGTGTCATGTGTGGGTCTTTCCAACCATGTTCACATGACTGTAATTTAAATTAAAATCTAAGAATTATAATTTTTTTTAACTATGTATGACTCTTGGGACTATGAATGGTTCCCTATATATATTCTCTATGACATGGAAACCAATGGCCTTGATCATTAAATAAATCATGTTTTACTATATTAACATAACCCAATTAGGAATTACTTGAGTTACATGATGATATTACAGACCTATAGAGTTGCATGTAGCCTTACTAAACATAGGAAAAGTATGTAATTGAGGGAAATTCAGATTGTTGATTGACTTATATGGGACTTATGAGTTTCAGTTATCCTTTTTTCTAGTAATGGAAATGTATGGAGTGAGTGATACTACACCTTTAAACATGAGCATAACCAAGTAGGTTATGGATTATATTAAGACATGTAAATAGGTTGGGTATGAGGTGTACCAAAAAAGATATATTTAAATGTGAGTTGGATGATTTTCCAACCATAAATTAACTTACTTATGCTATATTTATTTAGTTTTTCTATATATATTTCATTATTATTTTGGTTAAATATGTTGGATGATATGCCTTAATTCTTCAATGGTTATGGTTCGGATGAAATAACCATTTCTTCTATGTTAGTTATAAAGAGGGATGAAATTCCTAATATGTTGCATAAATGTGTCCAGGATTCTATGACCATGGTAGTGGGAGTATATGATGCAATGACCCAAATTTTTGAAATAATAACCTTTAAAATATTTCTAATAGTATTTTTAGATGAGTTTCTAAGTTAGCATGGAGTTTTAGAGTCTCTATAATAATATATTAAAAGTATTATATTAATTTTAGTTTGGGTGTTCTTGTTTGTGGGTATATTGATTTTCCATCTAAATGGAGTCTCAGATAGGATATCCAAGACTTTGGTTGTGTCTAATATTGAGATTTTACCATAGGATCACAATATTTAGAGTTATCTTCTAAAAAGTACATTGAATTGTGATTGTATGTTTTTCAATAAGCATGTGAATATGTGTCTTTCAGGTGATGGGTAATGAAATGAGTATCCACCTACTAAACATGAAGAATATTCCCATATATTCTTGGGTAAAGGAATATTTTTATACTACATGATCTTACCCTAAAATTATAAAATTAATTAAACTGGTACTCACATAAAAGATAAGTGATGAATCTTAGAGTATAATAGTCTAAAACAAGTAATGAGTTTAGATAGAAAAAATGAAAATATGGATGCTCAAATAGATTCTATGGAAAATCTATATTGTATTCATTAACATGAATAAAATATTGTAAAACTCTTATTGAATAGATGACTTTATTTTTAAGAAACCATCCTTATGAATGTGAGAATGATGGTTGTCATGTTTAGTGATACATATTAGTTGGATAAAGTTTTAGTGAATTTGAAATTCTATAAGGTTTTTGAGGTTTATGAGAATACTCAAAATTGAGTATATATACTGTGTAACCTTGGTAATGATTCTAAAGTGTCTTGAACAAGGCTTATAAATTACAAAAGGTGATTTGGAATTGATTTATAGTTATTTAGGAAGCTCTTGAGTTAATTTGAACATGTTTTTGGTATTATTTGAAGAAGAATAGAATTTTAGAGTTGGAGATGAAAATTAATAATTTTTTGGACTTTGTAAGGATGCCCAAAATATATTTTTAAATTTCATCACAAATCTACATATAGGGAATCATGCTTATTTTTTAAAACATTATCCTATTCTATGTAATCATCATACTGAAGACAGACAAATTTTTTTTTAATGGAATGAATGTAAAAGCATGAACTTTGGATTTGTGTAAGAATAAATACAGAGCTATGTAAAGGTTATTTGTTATGCATAAGGATCATTCAGGGTAGCTTAATGGAAATTTAGAAAAGTAATGCTGCGTATAAATATAATTTTTATCTATATAAGGATAGATCAGTAACAAAAGGATCATTTTAAGGGTCATTTTGAACTTCTTAAGGGTCATAAAAGAGTTATAAATATTTTACAAACCTATAGTATGCACAAATACATATTTCTAAAAATGAATATTTTGAATGGAAAATAAAACTATGTGATGCTAAATCCAAAATTCAATGATTAAAACATCATAATAAAATTGTGATTTGAGAAAAATAAAGAATTTATTATCCACTCACCATAAAGAACAAGATCAACCATGAGAAAATTTTAATGAGGGATATCTAAATTGAAGTGGAGACTCCCTATGAAGAAATTCTAGATATTAAATCTAGAAGTTAATGGGATGATACTAAGCTATTATTCAGTTCCTAAATCATATGATAATCAAGATATGATATAATATTATTTTTTAAAGTTTCTAAGTTATCAAAGGTGCTTCTATTTCACAGTGAATAACTTCTATCATGATATTAGTAGATTTAAGGAAATGAAAACCGATGACTAATTATTATTTTTAAAAGAAAATAAATTTATTTATGTGTTATTTATTATGGGAGATCAAGATGTTGTGTGTCATAGTTTTTTTTTTATTTTTTGGGAAGAAGAAAAGATAATTTTTGGAACACCATATGAGAACATGGGAGATAGACCCATGTGATGGGTAGGTAGAGAAAATTGCATAATAAATCATGGGTTTTATAATTGGTAGCATGAAAAATAACTATTTTTTTGGTATATTTTGATATACCAAAGATATTACCATTTTAGATATAGTGTGAAATGTTTTAAAAATGTATTGGATGGCTTATTATAGGCAGTGGATATCGAGATAATGAAAATATATTGTGAAACAAATTACACTAAATGATTATCAAGTGTGAGATTTTTCTTGATGTGACGAATAAGGAGAAAATGATACTGAAAAAACCAAGATGATTTTATATGTATTGAAGAAGAATAGGAAAATTACCAGAATTAACAAGTTAAAGAAATGGTGAAGAATAAGAATAAACTAGTTTTGAGACTATTATTAGAGATAAATAATATTATTGATGTCTTAGAAGAAGAAAGAAGAAGAAATTATAATCTCACATAGCAGGGAAAGCTATTAAATATCTATAAGTAGTTTAAGATATTTATGTTTGAGTGGGTCAATCCAATAAATAGTTTCTTAACAATTACTAGGAGGTTAAAAGAAAATAGTGACAAAATTGTATGTGGTTTATTCTTAAATAATTAGAATTTAGTTGAAGATTCAATGATTTTTGGAAGGAGATAATATTTCGTGAATGTAGTGAAATCTAGTGCTTATTACTGATCTACTTCAAAGGCTGAATGAAGTGTTTTAAACTCATTGGAGAAATTATAAATACTGTTTTAGAATTATTTTATATTTAACAGTGTAATATAGTAAATTCACACCAGTGTAATCTAGTTTGAAAATTTTTAGGATGATCTTTGAATTTCCACTTGTAATTTATGACAACATTATTAGTGAAGAATTTATGAATCAGTGAAACTTGATCACAATAAGGAGATGGTTTCCAACCTTGGGGATGAAACTTGTAAAATTGAACATGCCATTACCTATTTTAAATTATTTATTACATGTGTTTGTGTCATGTTGGGTAGAAAATAAAAATATCTATTCATATACTAATATATAACAGGGATTTAAATACCAAAAGTGGTAGAATATTATAAGAGTATTTTGTAATTTTTTAAAAATTTCCACAACTGATTCACCCCCTCTCAAGTGTGCTTGGATAATTCATAGTCCATTATAATTAATATCAAAGTGAGGATCCCTTTAGTTGGATATTTTATTTGAGGTTTAGTAATTTTTTATCAGAATACTTGAAGTATATATTTGAAGTGTTTCTAGAAGATCCTCATATGGATATTTTTTATTCAATCCTTGTTAGTATAGAATTGGAAGTCACATCCAAGAATTAAAAAAAGAAAAATAGAGAGGCTAAGAAGATTAGAAAATTTTAAAACTCTACAGAGGATCAACCATTACCTAAAGTTATTCATATTGGTAAGTGTTCACTATGTAAAACTATTTGGGATGATTATTTTAATGAAGCTAGTAAAAGCTACGAGGGAGATTAGTTTAATGAATCACTTAGTGATTTATATTTTAAAATAAAGGTTTTCTTGAAGAAATTAAATCTTGAAGTTGTTAAATAGATATTTCTCCACATTAATTAAATTCATTATGAAAATTAATTTCAATAAAAATATTCTGATGCTTTGAAATATGTATTAGTAAAAAGTTGGTGTGTTGTAACACTCTCATAAATCTTGTGAATGTTAAGGAATAATATGTATCATTTTGAATATATATATATATATATATATATATGTATGTTTTATGAATAATTGGAAAGTAATACTTGTGATAATGAATTTTTTAAAATAGTTGTTAAATAGGTGATCCATTAATTGGATAATTCACATAAAGTCTTTTTGAATGTCAAATATTATCAACTTGAAGATAAAGAAAAAAAGGGTAATGGAGATTAATAGTCCACTTTAAGATACAAGAAATATGTATAAGGAATAAAATAAACATATTTCTTAGTAAATGTTAATATATGTTGATATTAGTGGATGATGAAAATAATACATGCAACCTTAAGTTTCTTGAATTGGGAGTCAAACTGAAAAATCCAGAACCAACCCAACTTGGAACTTCCCAATCTATTCCAAGAAGATATTCAACCACATAAACATATAAAATGATTCATTATTATAATAAGACTCACAATGTAATTATAAAAAGATTTATATCGTCTATATATACCTCTACCTCAAGATTATGAAAAAAGGTAACCCATAATACAATTAGATTTGTTTCTATTAAATTTGTTTCAACTGAATGTTCCGATTTCAATTAAAAAACTATATAAATATGAAAGTAGAAAAATTAAAAGAAATTCATCACATAATAGTGTGTAAATATAGAAATTTAAAAATATATAAAATCCATAAATCAAGCCTAATAGATTAGAGAAACTTATAAAAAATAGAAACATGATAAATCTAGACAGACTACACCTAAAGAAAAAAAAGAAAATGGTTTGTTGGCCACTGTTGGTGGTGTTGGAAGTTTATACACAATTTCATTGAATATTGGAACAACACATCAATATATTTAATTGAAAAAAGACCTGAAGTTATGGGGATCATAGTTTATATAAGGAAGAAACATGCTATTCAAAAGAAAACTTCACATAAATGACACAATCCATCTTTAAAGAATAGATTTAAACATTTAGAGAGATCCTATGACTACTGAAACATATATCACTATTCTTATGATGGGTTTAGGTATTTACTATTACAAAAAAACTATTATAATTATGTAAATAAAAGGACACAATAGTAATTAAAATAGTTTAAGGATAATAAAATAAATTTTACCATAAACAGTAAATTAAAGAAGAAAAATATTGAATCAAACACTCCCAAGAAGTTAGTGAAGTAAAAAAAACAAAGTTTTCATGTTTATAAGGAAGTTATACTTATATTATAGAATGGTAGGCCACATTATTAACCATTTTAAACTCTTTATAAACTTCAAAACTAAATGAATTAAGCTGAAATCTAAAAAGGAATAAATCTAGGAGATAAATAACTGGATTGGTTTGTTTGTTGATACTCCTGATGAAGAATTTGATAGGCTACCAAATAATGGTAAGTTAAATTTTTTTGAAGATATATATGGAAGTTCCAAGATTCTTGAACATGTAGCCAAAAAATTCATGGAAATTATAATTATACAAATGTTACTTCCAAGAGACAGGTGGAGAAAACTAAAGACTATTAGCATCAAGAAATCTTCTGAGAAAGAGCCATCACACATGAATAAGATTGACCATTTGAAAAAGGAATGCCTAAAAATATGGATAACTCAATTGAAAAAGTATAATAAAATGGAGAAATATGAAAAAAATAAAGTGGTATATTTTATAATGTTGATAATAATATTTCAACCAATATGAAAGGTTAAAATAATAAGAAATCCTTGTTTTCCAAATAAGTATATACTTATAATGTTAAAGTAGGAGATAATGTGAAGAGTTCTCAAAGGAATGATGCTATAAAGAAGAAGTTATTTAGGTTGAGAAACAAGTATCATCCCTACTATGTAAGAACCCAGATTTTCCTTTTAGGTATGGATCTTGATTTTAGGTTGTTTTTGAGGTAAAAGGAAGAAAGGGGAAATTTTATAAGTACATGTTGTGTACTCTTAAGTACATGTTGTGTACTCCTGAGTACATGTCTTGTACTCCTGGCTACATGTTATGTACCCGGTTACCACGGGTAGCCATATACTGACCATGTAACGGCCGAGTACATGGTCGTGTGGGTGACCTGACTGACTGCCTAAAGTGGGGTCGATTGAGGCATGTACATGGCGTGTACATTAAATGAAAATTCCATGTACATTTATTTTTATTTGATTAATCATATTGGGTTCATGTCTCATCTCTAGAAGCACCTTCTTATTCTTGTTTTTCATACAGGAGAGCGGTGAGATGGTTAAGAACTTCAAACCCCTACCATTCCTCCATCCAAGCTCTGATTGAGACACTGTCGGGTGCGTTGGATTCCCACCAGTGAGTTATATCTTCCCCTAGATCCTCTCTTTCTGATTTCTCCTCTCTCATGATTTATCATGGGTTGAAAGATTTTGAACTTTCTGTAGATCTAAGACATTCTAGGATGATTCAAGGGCCAATGTTCAAGAGTGTTCATCGTACTACATCAAGGTAGGTGGTTTGTGCCTTTCTTTGAATGTATTTGGATTAAATATGCTCAAAGTGCCAAATAACCTTGTTTAGGGTATTGCGTGTATTAGAATTTAACCATGTTTGATTCCTACCATGGTTTGTTTGTTTGAGAAAGGGTTCTGATTATGAATAAGGTTTATTACCTTGATTATGGAGGTGTTACCCATGTATTATTTGGTTATGGTTGTTGGGTCTAGAAAGCATGATAGGCTACCTTTTTTCCATTCCAATTGTTGTTAGGATGTAATTGTTGTTTATATGAGGTGCATGTGTTTTACATTATAAATGTATGAGCAAGTGGAATTGACAGTGAGAGCTTCCCGAAGTAAGGTCTTTTAATTATGAATTATTATTTTGAATGACCAAAGGTATTGACTGTGAGAGTTGTCGTGGGTCATTGACTAGAGGGGTTAGACTTTGAGAGCTACCCAGAGGGTTGTTATTAAATGTGTATTGGACCATAGGGAATTGACTATGAGAGCTACCACAGGGTCATTATAATTATTATTTCAATTTAAATCAATGGGTATTGACTATGAGATCTACTCAGGTGGTCAGTTGTATTTGATTAGTGCTAGGTGGGACCAAAGGTGTTAGACTATAGGAACTTTCCCATAGGTTCATTATTATAGATATGGAATTAATGATATGTTAAACCACAGGGGTTATATTGTGTAAAATTTCCCATAGGGTTGCTTGTGAATGATTGAATGATTGTGACAATCCTTCCAATCCAAAGCACAAGATTGGACTCGATCTTACTTGTTTGCCTAGATGGTCTTTTGAGATGTTTTTATGTTATTATTATAAAAGGGGATAAAAATCTTAATCTAGATCCCAAGGTTACATTATTCAATGGTTTTAATTATTTATAAATGTAAATGAATGTAATTGAAATGGTATGATTGTTTACTTTTGAGCACTTCCTAGATTATTACTTCATTTTTTCACATTACTTGCTATATATATTCACTGACTGTTAGGAACAGATCTTTTGGTGGTTTCTTACTGGGATTTATCTCACATCCTATTTGGGTCATGCTTTTGGACCCACACATATTATATGTTTTTAGGTATAGATAAGGCAAGCGCCCTTCTTCGCCAGTTACTTGATTATAATTGGAGCTGGATAGAATGTGACCAAGATGAGTATTTCGATGCTGTGGAGTTTAATTTTTCTGTACTTTGGTTTCAATATTGTATTTAAATTTTTTTGACTTGTTTAGACGATTTACTAGATTCATGTGACACACATCATTTATTTATATATGTTGCAGTTGTTTATACTATAAGTCTTCCACTCTTTACTTCTATTGTGTGGTATTACTACTTCCTCTACTGTTTACAATTTGTTTCCACTGTGTTACTCTACCTATGAGAGAATAGTTTCCAAACTATCTCACCCAAGGCCCTCACTGCTATTCAGAAGCCTCTGGCATTCGCGGAAATGGGCTTGAGACCATGTGACCAACCGGGTACTGGGCACCTTTGGGTGGCACCCGGAACTAGGATATTACAATGTGGTATCATAGGAGGTTATTTTCTACTTTTTCTTACTATTTGGAGCCTATATATAGGTACAAGAAGGAATAGGTATTTGGTAATAAACTATGCCTAGGAGTAGCTAACCTGTGTACAGGGAAGAACCAAGATTCCTCAAATATTGCAATTTTTTCTGGTTTTTACAATTTTTATAGTTAATTTGATTTCACCATTAGGTGATCCACTTGTTTTGTGATACTATTATTGATATCATTATGGTTATAATTTTTTTTCAACCTGATGAGATGAGGGTATTTCATCTCATGCATCATATAGGCACTTGATAGAAATCACATGTCATGCATTATTATCATGCTAATTAGGGTGCATTAATGATTGCATGTTGTTGTGATAGATGTTGTGCTATATATTCGTGATGTTGTGATATATTCCTTGATATAATAACTTCTATTTTATAGGTTATTACTAATATGTAAAGTTTCATTTGGATGGGAGCCAAAATTTAGTCCCTGAGGTGTTATGGGCCCTCTTGGATCAGAATTTGGTGGATCATGTTTGAACTTTAATTGAATTTTATCAAGTTATGATATGAATAAGGATTAAAAACCTTGATTCGCGGGAGTATGGGGTCTCATGGATCAGAATTTTTCATTCCTTGGACGAAATTTTAAGTTTATAAGGGTTTCAGAGGAGTTTCAGAGGCCCACTGTCCCGAAACCTAGACAACACGACGTGTGGTGTTATGAACACATGCCATGTGTTCTTCTCTTTTGGAAGAAACTACTTTTCCTAAGTACATAGTTTGTACTGTATGTACACATTGTTTAGTATTTAACCATGTGAATGAATGTGTGAGTTGAGACACGGGGTGGGAAAAAATTTGGTAGAACATGTTGTGTATTAGGCGTACACACCATGCTTTAAGGACTGTGTATCTGGCCCCATGACTAATGACGTGAGTGGTTAGAACATAAGTAGTACATGTTGTCTCTAGGGTGAACATGCCATGTAGTGTTACCTAGGAGTGAACCGTGTGATTTATCCCAGTAAGAAGAACTTGTGTAGAAGGAAAAATTCAAGTACAGATCGTACCCTAGGAGGAACACGTCGTGTGTATGGGTGTTACATGACCAGGTTTGGAAGAGGTACACGCCCATGTTAAAGCATAAATGAATACGTTGTGTAGTGGTTGTACATACCATGTAACCCAATTTTGTAAATTTTGAATGTTTTACTTCTCCTGTTCCTTTCTTCATGCACTTATAAGTTACAGTCCTTGATAATCTTGAACTGAGGTGTGTGATTGACCTTCCAGAGTCATACCACCAAGACATCCTCTGGTTGTATTCCAGGTACAGGGTGATGAATAGACACTGTAAATGGTAGATCGAGGACTACCAGAATATCCTCCCATTATGACCATCTTGGAACCATCTGTTAAACCAAACACAGGTGCTGATGCACAGTTCCATGAAGAATTTTTGAGGATGTTACAGAATTTTCAGGGAGCACCGCATCCTACCTCATCTGTGGTAGAGCTGACATTGGTGTTCCAATAGTAGCATCCTACCACTTTTTCTAGGGATGGATAACCACAGGCTGTAAAGTCATGGTTGGAGGCCATTATTTCTATCTTTGATTACCTGGTGATGCCTCCGGAGAGGAGGTTTAATCTCACAATGTACATGCTACGTGATTCAACTAAGAGATGGTGGGATGTTATCTCATAGGTGGACGCCATCAGTATATGGATTGGGAATAATTTTAGATGGCCTCTATGACTACTTATATCCTAAGACATTGAGGGATGATCAAGCCCAAGAGTTCATGAACTTGGAGCAGGGTTCTCTTTCAGCGATGGATTACTCTTCTCATTTTACAAAGTTTTAGAGCTTCGCAGCTATTCTATGAGGAGATGAGTTATCTTTGGCTAGGCAGTTTGAGGATAGTCTCAGGTTTGAAATCTGATCATAGGTGAATGTTTTTAGGCTAACTTCAATGACAACTATAGTGAACCAAGTGCTGATTACTGAGTATAATCTGAGGGAGTTGGGAGCTGTGAGCTAGGGCAGTTTAGTATCTAGGGATGGTACTCCTTCGATAGATAATAGGAAGCACAGTTGGGAGCCTTCATGTGAAGTTTCTTCAGGTAGCCAGGTGGTATGCTACCAGTAAGATAAGAGTAGTCACACGAGACCTCAGTTCTCGAAAGACCTAGTTGAGTGTTGGTCTTACGGCAATATGGGCCACCTTAAACGTTTTTTTCCGAGTGTTCTCACAAAAAGCGAGTGAGAGGGGTTCTATTATGTCTCCACGTTCTGGTGCAGGACCACCAGTTTCTCATCAGTCATGGAATTGGAGTTCTTCAGGCCGTTCAGGCTGAGGAGGTAGCCTTGTTCGTGGTAGTAAGGCTACAAGATTTTAGTGGTAGTAGGGTGGATCAGCTCAGGGTAGCCAGGCAGGGTCACAGGGTCGCGTTATAGGTCATAATTTTTTAGTGGAGAAAACCCAGTAGAAGTAGGATCCCAGAACCTCTATATTTAGAGGTAAGATTTTAGTTTCCCTAGTTTTAGCTTATTCTCCTTTTAATATAGGGGATTCCCTTAATATTATATCTGTTGTTTTTTTGGAGAGCCTTGGGCTCTTTATCTTTAATTTTAATAATGTTATGACACTAGAAACTTTGTTGGGGATTAGGATAGCTAGTGTACATCAATTCAAGGTGTTCCCTCTTAAGATTGGTGGGTGTCACTTATTATGGGACCTATATGTCTTATAAATGACAGGTTATGATGTCATTCTCAAAATGGACCAGTTAGTCACCTTTCAAGACTTTTTTGACTTCTATCACCGTAGGGTGAGTTTCACATCACTAGAGGGTGGGTATTTTCTCCAAAAGGGAGAATGGGATGTCCTGGAAATAAGAGCTGGACCTGAGCATCATGGGTTAGGAGGAATTATAGCCCATATTGCTAGTTTATATCTGGATGACCAAGGTACATCAGAGATGAACTTTCCTCCAGTGGTGGATCATTTCAGAGATGTTTTTATAGAATAATTTTCAGGTTTACTTCCAGAGAATGAGGTAGATTTCTCTATTGAACTTGTGCCAAGAGTGGCACCAATGTCCATTATTCCTTATAGGATGGCTACACCAGAGTTATAGGATCTCAAGAAGTAGTTGGAGGCAAAGGGTTTCATCCAACCTTGTAATTCTTCTTGGGTTTTTCTTGTCCTTTTTGTGAATAAGGCAGACATCACCCTCATGTTTTGAGTGGATTATCAGAATTTGAACCAGTTGATGATCAAGAACCAGTATCCTTTGCGGAGAATTGATGATATCTTTGATCAGATTTGAGGATCCCAGGTGTTCTCAAAGATTGACTTGAGATCTGGTCATCATATGTTGAGTGTTAGACCATTAGATATACCTCTAACAACCTTTCGGAGTAGGTATGGTCTATACGAGTATGTTGTTATGTTTTTTGGTCTCATGAACACACCGACAGTTTTCATAGAACTAATGAACCGAGTGTTCCATCCTTATTTGGATTCTTTTGTGGTAGTCTCTATGGATGATATATTGGTGTACTCTCATAATTGTCATGACCATGCCACCCATCTTGAGATTGTTTTGAGTACACTAAGAGAGCATTAGTTGTATTCTAAGCTATCAAAAATGACACTTTTGGATAGACCATATTCACTTCTTGGGTCATCTTATCTCTGAGATAAGAGTATCATTAGACACATAGAAAGTGAGAGTAGTAGTTTCTTGGTAGAAATCGAAGAATGTCTTTGAGGTATGGAGTTTTATGGGGCTATATGGTTACTACAGGAACTTTATACAAGAATTTTCACACTTAGAAGTTCCATTTATGGGCCTGACTAAGAAGGGTGAAAAGTGCTTGTGGTCAGATTCTTGTGATTCATCCTTTTAAGAGATGCAAGGGAGATTAAATTCAGTACTGATATTGATTTTTCTGAAGTTGGGAAAGAGTTACACCATTTTCTATGATGTGTCAGATATCAGGCTGGGAGTAGTACTTATGCCGGGGAGAGGAGTCATTGTGTACATGTCTCAATAGTTAAGGCCACATGAGAGTAAATACCTGACACATGATCTCAAGTTATCTGCAGTTGTGCATGATTTACACTATTGGATAAATTATCTTTTGAAGATCATTTTGTGGTTTTCACTTACCACAAAAGCCTCAAGTATATCTTTACTTATCATGATATGAATTTGTGACCATGAAGGTGGGTTTATTACCTTCAGTCTTTTGATTTTGAGCTTTCCCATATGCCTAGGAAAGACAATGCAGTGGCTGATGCATTGAGTAGGAGGACTCAGATACAGACAGTTTAGGAGGCTAGCAGTGAGTGTAAGCTTATGGATCTATTCTCTGAGATACATTTTGAGGTTCACGATAGACAGGGATAGAATTTTCTTTCTTCTGTAGCTGTTACCTCTACTCTTTTGAATCGAGTGCGAATGAGGCAGCTATCAGATTCTGAAGGCCTAGTCCTACGGGAGAGTGTGATTGGAGAGGGCCCTAATCCTGGGTGGACCGTAGGCAAGGATGAGGTCTTTCATTTTCATGGACTTGTATGGCTATTAGGAGACATGAATGGTGATCTTTTACGGGATTTTCATTCCTTAATTTGGGTAGTTCATCCTATTGTCACCAAGATGTACTGAGATGTACACTATCAGTATTGGTGGCCAGGTATGAAGAGAGATATTGCTGGTTTTGTTATGATATTTCCCACTTGTCAGTAGGTGAAGGCAGAGCATAAGTGACCAGCATAGATTCTGTAGTAGTTACCCATTCCCAAGTGGAAGTGGAATGATGTCACAAAAGATTTCATGATAGGTTTACTGAGTTCACCTCGAGGAAATGATGTGGTTTGGGTTGTTGTTGAGAGACTCACAAAGGTTTCACATTTCTTATTGATTAAGGAAAACTTCAATGTTGATGATATTGGAAGGTTTTACATACAAGATATTATACATTTTCATGGGGTTCCACACTCTATCATTTCATATAGGGATGCTGGATTTAATTCTCATGTCTGGCAGGGACTATAGAGGGATTTGGGTACACATGTAATTCTGAGTATAGCTTACCATCCCTAGATAGATGGTAAGTCCGAGCGCACGATTTAGGTTTTGGAGGACATGATTTGAGCATTCATCCTAGATTTTATGGGTTCTTGGGAGAGATACATTACCCTATTGTAGTTTTACTACAGTAACAGTTTTTAGGAAATGATTCTGATGGAACCTTATGAAGCTTTGTATGGTAGGCCATGCCGATCAACCCTATATTGGATGGAGGTAGGAAAGACAGCTATGTTGGGACCTCATATTTTCCCGGATACAATTGAGAAAGTATATTTGATTCAGAAGAGGATGGATAATGCATATTCTCAACAGAAATATTTTGTTGATCGATAGAGATGACCTATGAAGTTTGAGGTCAGAGATTAGGTTTTCTTACGTGTCACACCGAGGTTGGGACATAAGAGGATTAGGAGATAGGGGAAGCTTTCACTATGATATGTCAGGCTGTTTGAGGTTTTGGAGAGAGTCATGATGGTTGCCTATTAGTTTTAGTTACCTTAGAGGTACGGGGATATGCACGACATCTTCCATGTTTCTCAGCTACGACATTACTTTTCTAACCCGCCTCACATTTTTAAACTAGAGAAGGTTGAGTTGGAGGTGGATTAATTCTTTGAGGAGCATCATATTCCGATTGTGGATCGCAGTACAAATGTTCTCTGTGGTCTGTATGTTCCTCTGGTATGGGTGTTGTCGTATCATATGCGAGAACAAGATGAGACTTGGGAGAGGGAGGCCAACGTTTGTTCATAGTGTCCAGAGTCTTTTGAAGTTTCTTCTTTGACACCCTTTGAAGGGTAATTCAAGGAATAATTTCTTTAAAGGGGAGTTTTTAATAACCCAAATCTTTATTTTAGGTATGGATCTTGATTTCAGGTTGTTCTTTAGGAAAAAGGAAGAAAGGGTAAATTTTATAAGTACACACCGTGTACTCCTGAGTACACGCCATGTACATGTTTATTGTGGGTTGCCCTTTACTAGCCATGTAAAAGACAAGTACATGGCCATGTGGGTGACAAACTCATGAAGGTTGTACATTTTTTTATAGATTAAGGAAACCTTTAGTGTTGATGATCTTGGAAGGTTGTACATCCAAGAGATTGTACTTTTTGATGGGGTTCTTCTCTCTATTGTTTTAGTCATGGATGACTGGTTTACTTCACATGTATGGCAGGGAATACAAAGGTATTTGGGTACATAGGTACTTCTATGTACAACATACCATCCTCAGATAGATGGCTTGTCTAAGCACACGATTCAGGTTTTGGAAGACATGCTTCCATCATGCGTCTTGGATTTTGTGGGTTCTTGGGAGAGAAACATATCTCTAGTGGAGTTTTCCTACAATAACAGTTTTCAGGAAATGATTTAGATGAAACCTTATAAGGCTTTGTATGGTAGTTCATGTCGATCACCCTTATGTTGGCTGGAGGCAGGAGAGGTAGCTATACTGGGACCTCGTCTTTTCCAGGAGACCACTGAGCAAGTAGAGTTGATTTGAAAGAGGATGGATACTACAAAGTATCAGTAGAAATCTTATGATGATCGATGGATAAAACCTCTGGAGTTCGAGGTCAGAGATTATGTTTTCTTACATGTCACACCAAGGTTGGGACATAGGTGTATTGGGAGATATGAGCAGATTTTACCAAGACACGTCGTTCCATTTTAGGTTTTGGAGAGACTTGGGAAATTTTCCTATCAGTTGTAGTTACCTTAGAGGTGCCAGGCTATGTACGACGTCTTCCATGTTTCCCAGCTATGACGTTACTTTTCTAACCTGTCTCACATTTTTTAACTCGAGGAGGTTGAGTTAGAGGTGGATGCATCCTTTGAGGAGCACCCTATTCAGATTGTATATTATAGTATGAAGGTTCTTTGTGGTCAGTCTGTTCCTCTCGTATGGGTGCAATGGTAGCATGGATGAGTATATAATGAGACTTGGGAGAGGGAGGCCAATTTACATTCATAGTGGAAAAAGTTGTTTGAAGTTTCTTCTTCTCCACCCTTGGAAGGGAAATTCAGGGAAAAATTGCTTTGAGGGGGGTTGTAAGAAACTAGATCTTAATTTTAGGTATGTATCTTGATTTTGGGTTGTTTTTTAGGAAAAATGAAGAAAGGGGGCTTTTTATAAGTACACGTTGTGTACTCATGAGTACATGTCATGTACTCAGTTGCCACAAGTAGTCATGTGCTGGTCATGTAACGGCCAAGTACATGGCCATGTGGGTGACCTGGATGACCGCCTAAATCAGGGATGATTGAGGCATGTACATGGAATGTACATTAAATTAACACACTGTGTAATTTTATTTTTATTTGATTAATCGCACCAGGGTCGCATCTTAGCTCAAGAAGTGCCTTCTTATTTCCATTTTTTGTATAGGAGAGCAACAAGATGACCGAGAACTTCAAACCCCTATTGTTCCTCCATCCGAGCTCCGATTGAGATGTCACTGGGTGTGTTGGATTCCCATCGGTGAGTTATCTCTTACCCTAGAGCCTCTCTTTCCAATTTCTACTCTCTCAAGAATTATCAAGGGTTGAAATTTTTTGACCATTTTATAGATCTAGGACATTCTAGGCCGATTCAAGGGCCAAAGTCAAGAGTGTTCATCGTAATACATCAAGGTAGGTGGTTTGCGCCTTTATTTGGTAGTATTTGGATTATATATACTAAAAGTGTCGAATAACCTTGTTCAGGGTATTGCATATTTTGGAATGTAACCTTGTTTGATGCCTATTATGGTTTGTATGTTTGAGAAAGGTTTTTGATTATGAATAAGGTTTATTACCTTTATTATGGATGTGTTACCCATGTAGTATTTGGTTATGGAATTTGGTTCTAGAAAGCATGATATGATTTCTTGTTTCCATGCCTAGTGTTGTTAGGATGGAGTTGATGTTTATATGAGATGCATGTGTTTCACATTATGAAAGTATGCACAAGAGGAATTTACTTGAGAGCTTCCTGAAGTAGGGTCTTTTAATTATGAGTTATTATTATAAATGACCAGAGGTATTTACTATGAGAACTTCCATGGGTCATCGACCAGAGGGGTTAGACTATGAGAGCTACCCAGAGAGTCGTTATTAAATGTATTTTGAGTTTTAGGGAATTGACTATCAGAGCTTCGAGAGGGTCATTATAATTTTTGTTTCTATACAGACCAAGGGGTATTAACTGTGAGAGCTACCTAGGTGGTCAGTTGTATTTGATTAGTGCTAGGTGGGACCAAAGGGGTTAGACTATGAGAACATTTCCAGAGATTTATTATTATATATATAGAATTTATGATATGTTAAACAAGAGAGGTTAGACTATGTGAGCTTTCCCAGAGGGTTTCTTGTGAATTATTGAATGATTGTGATGAGCCTGCCAAGCCAAAGCACAATATTGGACCCAGTCTTACGTGTTTGTCTAGATGGTCTTTTGAGATGTATGTATATTTTTATTTTACAAGGGGATACAGAGCTTAGTCTAGATCCCAAGGTTAAATTATTCAATGATTTGAATAATTTATAAATTTAAATTAATGTAATTGATACTGTAGGATTGTTTAATTTTTATTACTTCCTAGTTTATTGCTTAATTTCATCATATTTCCTATATATATTCACTGACTATTAGGCACAGATCTTTTGGTGGTTTCCTACTCGGATTTGTCTCACACCCTGATTGGTTCATTCTTTTGGACCCAAATAGATTATATGTATGTTTGTAGGTATAGATAAGGTCAAGTGCCCTTCATCATCAGGTACTTTATTGTTGTTGGAGTTGGGGAGAATGGGACTAAGATAAGGCTTGTGATGTTTTGGAGTTTACTTATTCGTATATCGATATCCTTTTTTCTAAAATCATGAGAATTGAAGGTGGAATTTCATTAGGTAGAAATTTTGTAACAAATGTAATTTATAAAAATCATGAAAGAATTAGCCATCATGGAATATCTCAAGTGGTATTCATTTCACAATTGGTATCAAACGTCAAACTAGTATTAAAAATTCTTGGAGATTATCTCTGAAGATTAAATCAGCCATAGTAAATAATAAAGTGCATCCTTTTAAAGGAGAATATGGTTGAAGTAAATATTCCAAAATTTTGTCATTTTCTATTAAATATATAATTCAATATATCCCCAAAAAAGATAAAGTTTAAGGTATGATTTTCACTCCCCCCACCCATTATTTTTTAATTCATATTGAATTTGGTTATCAAGGGGAAATTATTATCTAACAAAAATGGACAAAAATAATTTTCCCTTGACATATTTTGGTGTGTTTGTTCAAGATTAGTGCAAGTTTATGGACCTTATTGAATATTAGCATGCCCCATGGAAATGAATTTTAGTATTGGTACTACATTGATGGCTTATATATGGATAACATTGTTATCTAAATTATTAACTCTTGTTTGATAAATCATGTTAGCCTAAGTATACTTATATTTGATTGGTTGATGGAATATTACTAAGAGATATATGGTGACACCCTTATCTTAAATTGAAGTTGACTTACTCTATAAATAAGGGTGGGATAAACAAAGAGAAGTAATAAATACAATAAGATCCTACTTTGAGCTAACGGGTAGAAAATGGAATAACTTACATATGAACTTATACTAAGGGTAGAAATTTTTTATCACCTTTTCATTTATTTTCAATAAGAGTGAGAGAAAAAGTGAACTACCAAATAAATATTGACATGTATCTCATATATTTTGAAGTTAAAAGTACTGAAAAAAAAATCTAAAGGGTAATATTGAAGCTCCAATTGGATTGTGTTAGTATTTTTTGTCAACAATTATTTCAATATTTTTCTTGTAGTTTTTGGGTGATGTAATGATTATCCACATACTGAACATAAATATGATTCACATGCATTCATGCATAAAGGAATAGATATCTACTACATGAGAATCCACTAAAATCAGAATTTTTTTTGAACTTTTATTTAAGTAAATGAAAAGTGCTAAATCTTGGAGTAACATTGTATACAACATTAAATGAGTGGAGTTTGAAAAATTAAGAGTTGGTTGATAAACTAGACTGGTTGGATAAGCATTATTACTATCATTGAAATGAATAAAACTATTTCAAATTATAGAAAAATAGCTATCTAAGTTGTGGAGAAACCATCCTTATGAATATGTTGTCGGTTGTTGTATTTAGTGATAAGTATTACTTGGATGAATGTTTGGTGAAGTTAAGCTTGAAGTTTAAATTATATAAGGTAGTGTAGGTTCATGATAATACTCAATATTGAGTACATATATTACATGGCCTTGAGAATATTGATGAAGTGTCTTGAAAAAGGTTTTTAAATTCCCAAAAGTGTTTTGGTATTGATTTGGTGTGATTTGAGAAGGATTCTAGTTTATTTGAAAATATTCTAGTGTTATATGACGAATTTTGTAATTTTAGAGTTGGAGATTAAAATTAAGCAAGTCTTGGATATCTTAAGGATGCTTAGACCATCTGCATAAAGGTTATAATAGATCTATTTAAAGGCCATGATTCCTATTTTCATAAAAATAATCCTATTCTATGTAAGCATAATGTTGTAGATTGAATGAAAAATTGGAAACAGAATGACTATGTAATCATTAACTATAGATCTATATAAGAATAAATCATGATTTTTGTAGTGGAAATTTGATTTGCGTAAATATCATTCAGAGCAGTTGATTGAAAATTAGGTAAAGTCCTTATCTATGTAAATATAATTTTTATTTTTTGTAATTATGGGAATGAAAATTAAGGATCTACTTATAGGTTAATTAGAGATGTGTAAGGGTAATTTGAGGCCTAGAAATATTTGAGAGACCTATAATATAGAAAATATGAGTTTTCTAGAATGAATATTATAAAGATAAAATTAAACCATATAATGCCAAATCCAAGATTTAATGATTAAAACATAAAAATTAAATTATTATATAACCCAAATAAATAATCTATTATGAACTCATCATGAATAAAAATATCAACCATGAGAACATTTGAATGAGGGTGGTCTAAAGTGATATTGATCCTGCCTATAAAGAATCTCTAGATATTAAATATGGAATTCTAATAGGTTGATGCTAATATTTTCTTTAGTTTTTAAATATGATGATAATAAATATGTAATACAAGATGAGTTTTTCAAGTTTATGAGTTATTAAATGTGTTGTTATTGTATAGTAATGAACTTTTATTGTGATGTGAATAGATTTGAGAAAATGAAAGCTGGGGAAAATCTAGTTGAAATAAGAAGAGATCACATATGAGTATTTCTAGAATATGAAAATTCACTTATTTATGTGTTATTTATAATGTAATATTGGGTTTCTATGTGTTCAAGTTTTTTTTTATTTTTTGGTAAGAATAAAAGAGTATTTTTTGGAACTTCACATGAGAACATATGAGACATACCCATGTGTTTGGTATGTGGAGAAAATAACACAAAATATCATGGGTGTTGGAAATGGTAACATGAAAAAACTTATTTTTTGTCATGTCTCAATATGCCTAAACTATAACTATTTTAGGTAGATCATAAAATATTCTAAAATTGTATTTGGTGGTTCGTGATATGATCTAAATACCAAGACAAAAAAATATATTATGAAATAGAACATGCTAATGGAGTATCAATTATGATCCACTTCTTGCTATAAAAAATAAATATAAAATGATACTGCATATACCAATGATATTTTCTATATATTTAAGAATAAAAGGAATCTAACCGGGCTTAGATGTTTGAATATAAAGGTAAAGAAGAAGAATAAACTAGTTTTGAGACTAGTACCAGCAATACATAAAATTATTGAGGTTTGAGAAGATAAAATAAGAATATGTGAGGAATTATGAAGTATAAGTAATTATACTTAATATCTATAGGTATTTGAACACATTGAAGTTTGAGTGAGTGAATCTAATAAACTATTTCTAAACAAGAACTAAGATTTTGGCTAAAAATAGTGACCGAGTTGCATGCAGTTTATTCTTGATGAATCAGAAG
Organism: Viscum album; assembly: GCA_963277665.1. Lineage (NCBI taxonomy): Eukaryota > Viridiplantae > Streptophyta > Magnoliopsida > Santalales > Viscaceae > Viscum > Viscum album. The sequence goes on from OY728159.1 coordinate 183,358,942, forward strand.
GTAGTAAAAGACTCTATTATTGAGGAATAAGATCATATTATATGGATTTAGTGACATCCAGTTCTTACTAGTGATCTAATTCAATTGTTGGAGTAATTTTTTTTAACTCATGGGAGTGATTATAAAGAACTTAATGGAATCAGTTTACATTTACCTATGTAATATGGTAAATTCACAGCTATGTAATATGGTGTGAAAGGTTTTATGATGATACCCTTAGACCCACTTATAATTGATTAAGAAATTATTAGTATATAATCTATGACTTGGGGAAATATAATCCCAACAAGGAGTATGTTTCCCACCTTAGGTCCAAACATTGTAAAATATTACATACTATTTTATTGTTTATATTTTGTATTGGATGTGGTTATGGCATATTGGGAAGAAGATAAAAAAGATCCATTCATATCCTAAAAGATAACAAGGGTTAAAATAGAAAAGTGAGTAAAAAAATTAAAAGATCATTTAGAATTTGGTAAAAGTTTACCCCACCTAATTCACCTCCCTCTCAAGTGTTCCTGCACCATTCCTAGGGTGCTACAACTTTAGTGATTTCTAAAACTGACCCTAATGATAAGTATCTTAATAAAATATCATGAAATCCTAGGGTTATCCTATTTAATCATCCTTTTCACTAATACTAGGTTTATTCTCTCTAAACCCTATAATTAGAGAAATTGATATTTAGAGAGATCTATAAATTTTGGAGATATATAGAATCAATGAGATCAAAGAATAAAAATCTCTAATGGTATTTTTCATTAGAATCTCCAACAACACCTAACAGGGATGAAAACTTTGTCAAAGATGCATCCAATTTGAGGTAGGACTTTATGATTTATATTTATCCATTATTCATGGATTAAAAAATAAAAATTAATTTATCAAACTTATGTTCTCTATGATTGAGCTGGAGTATATTATTGTTTCTTTTTATCTAAACCAATTCTTGAATTATAAATCCTTATACCATAAAATTTTTAAGGTATAAATTATTTTACCCTATATATTTTCTTTGTGATTGTGTGATTTTGGTGTATGTTAAATGAAGAATGAGGGTTTATAATTTTTATTCTCTCCCTCCCTCCCACCCTCCCTCTCCCCTCTCTTACAAATTTATCTTTGGGAAAAGGGGCCACCAAACCTATCTACAGTTGGTGGAAGTGATGTGAGGTAGTGGAGGAAACCATACAGTATCCCAAAGGTGTGAGAGTCATGGAATTAGAGGCATATGATAGAGTAAAATTTTGAAGGTGGCTTAGCGAGGAGACTCAGTATTGTTGAACTCACTTTGTGTTTGAGTTGTATTTATTTTCAATGAGGAAGTAAATACGCATGATGTTAAAAATGAGATGAAGTAGGAAATTTTTTAAGCAAAGTGTAGAACACAATAATGTTAAATAAGGTTCATAAATTTCCCAAGAAAGGTTTCACTTTATATTGAGTTAGTGAGTATTGGAAATATACCATGAATCTTGGAAGTTATATAATCCACCACCACTAATTATATGGAAAATAAATAATAAGTAATGAAGTGATTACATGGTTCGTGTGGTAAAGAAGAAGGGTTCCCTACTATAGATGATTCTATGTGTTAAACTGTGACCAATGTCTGTGGATTGGAGATTCATATGTTGGAGTAATTATGAGATACTATTATCTTTATATGAAAATGGATGTACTACTATTGAATTTTCTTAGAGATAAATTCATGGATGGAAATGGTGTTTTGAATATTGGAGTTTCTTCCATTGGATTGTAAAAGAATCATTAAATTGATTGAATGATGGTCTAAATGTGTTATTGATTGGTGTTTCATATATATATTTGGTTTGACCAAACATGAATAGTTCTATTTGTGTGAAATTCCTTGGATGAAGTTTTGATAAGTTTGAAGAAGCCTTGATGTATTTTGGAGGAAATAAGAAAAAATGGCTAAGTCTTATGTTTTGTAAACATTTTTTTGATATATCTATAATATTTAGCTTGAGATATATAAATATAAGACAAGTGACCTTAGGTATTAAGGTTTTAAGGTGTAACAATCAGATAAGTGATCATATGCATGAGTTTTTACATGCATTTGATTTGAAGTTTCTTCATGTGGCCACTTTATTCATGGCCAATTGAGTTTGTATATGTTCTCGATCTAGACAAACCCATAGTTTATCCTCATGGTTGATCCACTAAAAACGTGTATCATATGAAAAATTGTGATTAATATTTGATCCATTAAGCAGACGCTTCATATGTTCAATATAGAAAGGCATGATCAATCATGTACTTAGAGAATCTTTGATGAAGTCTACTGTTGAGTTTCCTAAATTTATATTTTAAAGAAATAAATGTAGAATTCAAATTAGTCAATGCTATTAAGATGATCCTCATAAATAAAACATCATGATCATACATGGATGATGGTTCAAGACATAATGAATGTAGACCCATATGAGGAAGGAGTAAGTAAGTCTGAATGTTTGTATTTTCTTCTATGAGAATATGTATTCATCATATGTATTTGAGATGTGCATAAGTATTTGATATTTGAACATAATCCTTTGTCCAATCATAATTTTTTGAATTTTCGATCGTATGTATTTTATGTATATCATTGATTATATGTCCTTGAGTGTATGTCTTAAATATTTAAGTATTTTGAAAAGATTTATGATATCTTAATATGATGGTGATAATCCATGCATTCAAATTAAAATATCAAGAAATCATGATCCATGCTATTATTATTTCTACTAAATAAGGAATGAATAACTTCAATAGAAATAGGTTTGACTTCAACTAAAATATTCATTTTTTTCATGAATACTGGGAATTTGATGAAGTAGGTTTTTGAAGAAAAATAAATAAATTAGTAGAGTCTATAAGATAATTTGATATTTAATATTTGTGTGTTTAAAGGATGATATCTCATGTGGTTTTAATACTAAGAAACATGGAAATTGATTTCTAAGTCTTCAGTATTACTGAAGAATAAGGACACTTGAATTATGGTATTGAAGGAGATTAAAAGTGTAAGAATAATATAAATTATAAACTATATTGACTACTTATAGTGAATACAACTCTGGGAAGAAGAAAGAAAATTAGTGACACTCAACTTATTCATGATGGATTTCCACTGAGGTTTCTATATGTCAAAGAGAGAGAAAGAGAGAAACAGTGTTTCATGTAAGGAATTCACCACATACACTAAATAATATATGAAGACAGTGTTCTAGTTCTATTCATATTCACTAAATAATAATAAGAGAGAAGAAGGTATTTTTAGTGGAATACATCAATTGATCATACATAGGATAAATTTATGAGAGATAAACCTATAAAATCATTTCTATATAAGTATGAAGAACATTTAGGAAACCCATTTGATTACTATAAATGAGGATGAAGACCATTCATATAGTATAAGAGGGACTTTATCTATCATAGGTGATCTTTATTTGAGTAATTATAAGTCTAATTTCTTATATAAAGTGAAAATAATCCCTCTATTCTTTGTACCTGGTCAATTCCATGCTAAGAGTTTCAGTTCATACCCTTTCCTAATCTTATTTTGATAATAATAAGGAATTTTTTCATGTGGGATAATAACCATGATGCACTATGTATATAGTCATCATTATGGAGGTAAACCCCATTAACAAACCCTGGTGTTATCTTATACCACTTTATATTTTTTATATTCCCATAATGACCAAAGTAATGAAAGAGAATGAAAGATTAATTCACTTAATCAGTTAAGTGGTAATAAATGGATATAAGTGAAATTAGAGTAAAAATAATTCCACATTGATTCATCCCACCCCTTAGTGTGGGGATATACCAAAGTGATATTAACAATTGGTATTAGATTAGGACACACTTATATTAGATTCTCATTTTTGAAGTTTATTTTATGATTTGAATTTCTCTTTATAAAGAATATATGAAGTTAAAATTTGAAGAAGCCTTTGGATTTCCTATCAAATAAACCATGAAAGATATGAATTCTAGGAAAATTAAAAATAATATGAAGAGAGGCACAAAAACTGAGAGAATAATCATGAAAGAAAGAAGTACCTCCACTATTTTAAGGTAATAAAATTGAGAGTATTTCTATTTCAACTTCTAAGGAGTTATCTCTTTAATATGGAAATGATATGATGAAAAACCTATTATCTAAGGGGGAATAAAAATTAGTTCCTCCTTTCTATGATTCTAAATAATATATAGCATGGAGAGATCTCTAGAATTTAAATCTATTTCTAAAATTTTAGGAAAATATTCCTCCTCATAAGTCCCAAAGTATTCAGATGATCAAGTAGTATGTGATTTTTTTCTTCAAGATTTTCCTCATTAATATCAAAACATATATGTGAGTGATCGTACATCCAAGGATTTAAAAGATAAATTAGTTGCTTCACTAAACAATATTCTACTTGATTTACTCTAATAAATAGTCAAATATATTTATGGAATCTTTAGAAGTATTAAAGTGGAGATCACCCAACATGAATATGAGAATGAAATAATGGAGAAGGGTTTATAAAAAGGATACAAATATGTGTTAGGATATCTAAAAAATTAATATTCATATGTGAAATTAATTTAGATCTTGAAGAAAAATTCACTAGTTTTGAAAATGAATGGCTCACTACAATTCATGGGAGAGAATAATTCAAAAAATATTTAATAAAGAATCCATGAAACTGAAGAAGTAATTACTATTAAAAATGATAATCTTGAGGACAATCCCAAGAGGATTAAAGAGCTTGACCATCTACTGTAAGAAAGGATAAAAATTAATGAAGGTCAAATTGAATAGGTAAAAAAGGAATTTTAAGACAAAGTAAAATTAGTGTAGGATGATAAAAGTATCCTCAATATAAAATTCTTATATCTTGAAATTAAATTAAAGAATCTTGTAAAAAATAAATCTATATCTTCAAAACAAGTTGAAAGGAAAGTTATTTACACATGAATTTACAAGGGGGATTATTAGTCTAAAATACCTATATCTGGTGGCAAGAACATTTTGAGATCATCTTATAATCATTATAAAGGATCCTAAAATGAAAAGGGTTCATCCATTTAAGAAAAAATATTTATGCCAATTTTTTTTATGTATAGTGCATGTTTGAAACCTAAATATATACAAAATTTTATGAAGAAAAATGATGTAAAACCCCCCAAAACATTCAAGGTGGTTGGAAACATATATAAGAGGTGATATTCCCCAAATTAGGCACAAAAAAGTAATGTAAATACTAAAAATCAATTATATTATAGTTATGTAAAATATATAAAACAATTGGTTGAAAGAAATAAACCAAGGTTTGTTGGTAATTATTTTTTCTATTATATATTTGGACATAATGAATTGGATTATTGGTATAATACATAAATTCTAGAGGATTAAAGGAATCCCATTTTGATAGGGATTAAGTCTCAAAATAAGCTACATCCATAAACTGTGAAGTCACTTTTGTCAAACTCAAATAGATTTGAAATGCATAAAAATATCTATGGTATTTGAAATAATAGTAGTCATAGTGAAAATTCATAAAAGTATAAATAATTCGAGCATTCAATTAAAACAAATGAGAAGAGAATAAAATAAAATTTAAATAATGGAGATAAGCCACCATTGGGAAAGAATCATGAGAAATATACTAAAAATAAAATTCCCAATAAATATATGAATAACACAAGTGAATTATCCTTGGGTAAAAAGTAGAAGAAAACTAGTGATGTTAACAAAAAGACTAATAATTAAAATATGTAAGATACACTAAAACGGAGAATCTATTTCTTAAAAATTGGACACAACATGGACACTTACAAAGGATCCATGAATATGAGTGTTTAAAGGAATAAATTGGAATAGAATAGAAGAATAATCCAAGGGATAAATGAAAGGACTAATCTGGTGAAAAACACATTTGATAATCCATGTGGAAAAACCACGAATGTAGAGAACATTACTAAACTGTTTTTAAAATTTTGGTCAGCCTAATTAGAGAAATAAAGAGATTTAGAAGATCAAGATATAGAAAGATCTAAAGGGAAATAGAGACTCCACATGAAGGATAAATATAATTTTATGATAGGTTTTAAAAAGTGGATAAACTAAGATCTCCTAAAGAGCTACATGTTAGGTAAAAGTAGGATAGACACAATTCGAATGATTGTGTAACATTTATACTAACCCGATAATAAATATTAAAAAATTGAATGTTGCACAAAGTGATGAATGTTTACTAATGGATCATGTTCAAAACAATATCATACACAAGGAGTTGAGAAAATTACACATGCTACCCTATGAAAAAACCATATCTAAAGAACTATTTTTCATGCATGAAGACTCCATCTAGACAAGGAGCTAAAATGGAAAGGGAAATCGGTTGAGAATAAATTATCAATCCAACTACTCACATTGATGAATAAGGTGGTCTAAATTATTCCCAAAATAATTTTTTTATTTGTGTGCTTACCGTGTGGGGAATCAATGGTGATTTTGTTTCTCATATAGAGACCGAATGAATTGAATTATGGCAGAATAACAATTCTAGATCTAAAGAATCCACCATATTGGTATGATTTGGTAAATAATATTCTAAAGAACCTATAGAGAAAAGTACAACAATTGTAACACCCCAAGCTTCCACGGTACGCTTCTCTTTGAATAATACAGTAGCCTGTGTTGTACACAACTTCGAGTTCTAACACACCACAACCAATCAAACAAGCTGTTATGAATTGTAATACCCAATTTTTAAAATTTTATAAATTTTATTTCAAAATGGACTTCATTTTTGGTTTCAGAATATCAAAATTATCTTAGGGTGTATTTTTGGTACTTTTCTGATAACTTTCATATTTTGATGAATAGTGAAAATTATTAAATTTTAATTAAAAATAATTTTTTTAATCGAAATAATTAGTAGTGATAAATTATTAATTTGAGTGATTTTAAAGTATAATTAGATTATATTTTTACCATTTAATACAATTTTGTTCATTGGACATAATTTCACATTTAAACTGGACAAAAGCAAGTGCCAATCTTTTGATAGTTATTATTTCATAAAAACACACTTTTTGTTTTGACAGCGGGAATTAATTTTAAATTAATTGTTGCCTCTTTTGTGTTTTGAATTTATAAACATGGATTCCATATTTAGAATCACGAGTTTCAAATTGTGTAAATAGGTAACTTTTATTTTTAGACATTTTGAATAATTACTTCGGTAAATATTTTATTTACCATGGTTAAATGATAAATCCAGTAAATAAGGGTAAAAAAATAATTTTATAATAATATTAAATTACCCTAAAATGTGTCCTAACCCTATTGGTTGATACATGTCTGACCATGGGAATCTTTGGGTCGATTTTGGGACCCCATGGAGCCACGTGTAAGTGATAATGACACTTTATATTAATTAAGTTAAAGTAAATACAAAAATGACCTAAGCGTATATCTTTTAGAAAAAAAATTCTTAAATAGGGTTATATATGTTATATTTTAAACTATAAATATTCATTATAAATATAAAAAATTTCCTACATAATGGAATTTTATTTATAATTTTTATACATTGAATTTTTAAATTTATTTATGACACAATAATGATGCAGTATTTTCCTTATTAATGAAGGAATAAAATAATTGGTATTATAAATGTTAAAATAAATATAATTTTAAAGTTTTGATGACATCCAAAAATTTTATTGGTTAATATTACATGTTAGGATTACTTAAATGAATTTTTTTCGAATTAATAAAGTTTTTAACAAAAATCAATTATTAAATAGTGTCAAAATTGACATTAAGGAGTTTTTAAAACAAATGTTATATTATTAATTTATATTCTATTCCTAAAAATCTATGTTTTGGCCAAAGGACTTATATAATGATATGTGTATCATTAATGGACCAATTGGGGGTCTCTTGGAAGTATATAGTAAGTGTGTTCACTATATATTATAAAAATACAAAGAGACATGGTAAATGTCAAACTATTTAAATAAGAGTTAAATCAAAAAGATAAAGTTCATATAGTGACCCAAACCTGTATAAAACCTATTGGTTGATTGTTTTTCGACCTATCCCCACCTTAGCCTCAAAATAAATCAGTTTGGAGCCATTATAAACCAAATATTAATTTATTATAAAATAATATTTCTATCTTTTCCAAAGGTGCCTCTCACCCCTCTTATAAAAGGGCACTCCCCCTTCTCTCTAATTCACACCTTCGAAGCCTTTTGGATCAGATAACCCCTACCCAAATATTCTCTCAACTTCCCTCACCTCATCCTAGAAGCCTTCCTTTAGTCAGAATGTAACAACCCAGTTCTTATTTTGAGGTACGGGTTTCTTCTTTTCTCTTTTCCTTAAGTGTTTTTGAGAAAATAAAAAAAATGGGGAAAATCCTAAATTTTGGGACTACACGCCATGTAATTTTCCATATGCTGTGTACTTTTGGCCATGTGGGATGATTACATAGGGCGTGTAGCCTTGTCGGCGATGAAAGGTGTAAAAAATGACTACACACCGTGTAGTAGGTATTTACACGCTGTGTAGTCAGTTGGCAGGCGAATAGTAAGGTGGTGGGAGCATCCGCCAGCTGGGCAGCAGTACATGCCGTGTAGTCAGGAATACACGTCATGTACTCATGTCGGCGGATGAACAGTTTCACGATGCTGCCATATGAATTGTTAAATGAAGGAAGTACACACTGTGTACTCAAAAGTACACAACGTGTACTTTTTTCACTTAAAATGGGCAGTAGCCAATGCTGTTCACAGGATTGGATTAGAACCGGGCGGGAGCTCGGGAGGGGATGGCCAAATCTTTGAGGATCTCTAGATCGAGCGTCGGAAATCCGTTTCTACCTCGAATGATCTTGTTGGAACCACGTGGGTAATCCCTCCCATCTTCTTGCATAGTTCTTTCCAATTATTCCTATAATGGAAGTTATTTAAGTTTGAACGGGTTTTCTTCTGCGTCAGATCTAAATCGTTCTTGGGCGTTTCTGGAATTGACGTTCGCGTATACCGTTCGTGGGTGTTTAAGGTAGGTGGCTTGGTGTTTAATTTCCAACTGATGTGTGTTTTTGTGTATTATTGAGATATGCGCCCATGAATGGGGTGTCGTATGGCTGAGGCCTTATTGAATTAAATACCTATAATTGTATAGGTAATTTAAATGTGATAATAAACTATTGTTTGGGATCGCTGCTTGGATCTAGGACCACCTTGGGGGTGCGTTCCTCTGTTTAGCCATTTGGCTAGGATACCCGAGGGTATGCCTTTATAATAATGATTATAGAATTTCCTTGAGATGAATTTCATTTGTATTACATGTGTATTACTTGTTTACATGTTGGTCATGGCCCGATTACTTGTTTAGACTGATGGCAGTGTTGTGATTAGCCTATGGAAAATGTACTACTTAGCCTGTGGGAAACTTCTTCCGTGCCTGTGGGCAGTTGATTCTGTGCATGTGGGTGACACCTCGTACGCCTGTGGGAAATATTTGATATGCTTGTGGGTAGATTCATGTGTTTGGATTCTCTTTACCTGAGGGAAAGGGTTTACATGTCTGAGGACACTGGCTGTTTTACTTAGAATATTCACTGTGGTGATATCTTAAATTGAATGTTTAAAAGAATAATAAAATGGCCATATAACTGGTAAAGTTAGTTAATTTTGAGTACTACTTAGTTTATTGCATTTTACTACTGCACACTGTTTTTGCATATTTTCACACAGTTGGGCACGGGCCTTTGGTGGGTGCCTACTGAAATTTATTTCTCACACCCTGTTTGGGTCATGTCTTCAGCCCAAAAAGATTATGTTTCTATAGGTGTGGATAAGGGCAAGGGTCCCTATACAGGTACTTGATTATTGCTGGGAAGTAGGGGAGCATGGGACCGAGCTTGGGCTCGCGATGCCGCTATCTGTTCTGTTTTTCTTTTCTATACTTGTACTTCAGTTGTATTGTATTGCAGTGTAACATGTTTTGGCTATTTTATAGAATAGTGACATGCTGCATTTTCATATATATATGACTGTTGGTTTCCTTGTTATTATCAGTTATCCATTACTATTATATATATTTTTTACCGCTTCTCCTTATTGTATGTTATTTATCTATTCTGCCACGCTACACGTTGACAAATGAGGGCGTAGTTTCCCCACTATCAGACCTGGGCCCTCACTGCTAGTCGGCATCCTCTGGCATTTGGGGAAATGCACTTGAGGTCATGTGGCGAACCGGGTTTGGGGCACCCGTTCAGTGGCCCCCGGAACCGGGATGTTACAAAGTGGTATCAGATGTAGGTTCTTTTCTTTGACTTACTATTTAGATCCTTAGTCAGGGATAAGACCAGAACGGTAGTTGGTAAGTTGTGCCCGGTCGTAGCTAACCTGTGTATAGGGAAAAGCCAATTTACCTCGTGTTGCAATTTTTCTGATTTTGAAATTTACAGTTGAATTGATTTTCACCGAAGGGTAACGCACTTGTATTATACTGTTTATATTTTATTCATGGGTTCTATTTAGTTGCAACCCGATGAGATGAGGGTATAAAATCTCATGCATCATTTAGGCACATGCTAAAAATCACATTCCATGCAAAGTTCCATGCCACATAGGTGCATTAGAAATGTCATGTTGTTGTGATAGATGTTGTGATAGTAAAATCATACTGTTGTGATAGCTGCTTTGATAGATACCTACTGTTTGATGGGGTATTATTGTGTGATCCTGTTTATATAATGGAATCCAAACTTTGGTTTTTGGGGAGTATGGTCCCTCATTGACTAGAATTTGGTGGATCATTGACGGCTTATCCGGTTATAACACAAATAAGATTCCAGACTTTGATTCGCGGGGATTATGGGCCCTCACGGATCGGAATTTGGAACTTAGGTGTTTTTTTTCAGTATTTTATGGGTTCCAGAGATGCTTCTAAGGAATAATGTCTGGAAAACCAGTATACACGCCATTTAGTACCATAAACACGTCGTATATGTTCTTCTGTTTGGGGAGAAAGGAAAACTTTTTGAGTAGACGCCGTGTACCTGAAGTACACGCCGTGTAGTCTCTTCCCGTGTCATAGACATTGTGGGCGAAGACACGGGGAAGGGAGATTCTTGTGGAGAACATGTCGTGTAACAGATGTACATGTCGTGTAGTGTTGACCTGGAGTCCTCCGTGTAGCTAACAACATGGAATGAGGAGACCTTAGGACATACACGCCGTGTCCATTATGGAACACATCGTGTAGTCTAGTCTAGGATCCGGCCGTGTAACTAACAACATGGGTCGGTGTAATCCTTTCGTGTACATTTTGTGTCCATCTGGAACACGCCGTGTAGTGTGATCCGTGTATCCGGCCGTGTAACTAACAACACGGGTCGGCGAAGCTCGTCTAGAACACATCGTGTACCTATGGGACACGCCGTGTAGTCTTGACCGAGGACAGACTGTATGGACTTAGCTGTGTGGCTGGGAAACAGGATGGTTTCCACACCGTGTGCGGGTGTAACACACCGTGCAGTATCAAGCCGAGTAGTCGGCCGTGTCACAAATGACATGGGTATTTGGAAATGACACCATACACGTTGTGTAGATGATATACACGCCGTGTAGTTTTGTTCAACGGGAGCCGTGTGACATGGCCGTGTGAAAGGACCCAGGAAGGGAAGAGAAGTTAGGTACATGTCGTGTAGTCAGTATATATGCCATGTAGTCTTGTTTTTCAAATCTTGAATGCCTTCTTCCTCCTGTTCCCCTTTTAGTTCCTTCATTTTTGAGACTGTGATAATCTTGATCTAAGGTGTGCATTTGACCTTGTAGTGTCATTCCACCGAGATGTTCACGCGTTGTTCGCCAGGAGAGCGGCAATGAGTATACTCCATAAATGGTGGGCCATGGGCTACCAATGGATCCTCTAGTAGAGCCAGATGCGGCACCAACCTTTATACCAGACATAGGTGCGGAGGCGCAGTTCCGTGAAGGCTGTATGCAGTTCATGCAGACCTTTCAATGAGCACCACCGCCTGCCACATCTATGGCCGAGCTGACTCTTATCTTCCAGCAGCAGCATCTGCCTACATTTTCAGGGGATGGCAGACCACAGGTTGCGGAATCTTGGATGGGGTCTATGCAGACTATCTTCGAGCATCTTAAGATGCCTCCAGGGTGGAGGGTCAAGCTTGCGACTTATATGTTGTGTGATTCCGCCAAGAGGTGGTAGGATTTTACCACCCTGTCAGAGAATCACAGAGACATGGCGTGGGAAGATTTACAGATAGCCTTCTATTACTTCTTCTTTCCAGAGATTTTGAGGGTAGATTGAGCTCAAGAGTTCATGAATCTTCAGTAGGGCACTATGTCGGTGATGGATTATTCTGCTCGCTTTACCGAGCTTCAATGTTTTGCACCCGTTCTGGTGGGTGATGAGACGTTGAGGGCCAGGCGCTTTGAGGATGGTCTTCGATATGACATCCGAGCACTGGTGAATGTTTTCAGGTTGCCTTCAGTACATGATATTGTGAACCAAGCACTAATTACTAAGAGGAACCTGCGGGAAGCTAGTGATGTGGTCCAGGGCAGTTCAGCACCAGTTTATGGTACAATTTCTATTGGAAAGAGGAAGAGACAGATGGACTTCTCTCAGGGTGGCAGTACCAGCCAGAAGAATATTTCAGGTGTCCAGGTCATGTGCTACCAGTGTGGTAAAGAGGGGCACAAGCGACCTCAGTGTCCACATGACCCAGTGGAATGTCGGGCTTGCGACAGGATGGGTCATCTGTAGTGCTTTTGCAGGGCGTTTCCACCAGTGTCTAGTGAGAGAGGTTCTGTGCAGACTTCGCATGCGGGGGCAGCACCAGCAGCTTCTTACTAGTCGGGAAACTGGAATACGTCAGGGAATGCAGGCAGGGATGGTGGACGTGGTCGTGGTAGCCAGACACCATGATCTCATAGGCAGCAGGGCGGGACAGCTCAGTGTATCCAAGCTGTGTCGCAGTGCCGCGACACTAGGAAAACATATGCGGTGCAACAGACCCAGCAGGAGCAAGATCTCGGACCTTCTACTGCCAGAGGTACTATTTCAGTAGCTTCTGTTTTATCTTCAGTACTTTTCGATATGAGTGCTACACATAGTTTCATATCTGTGCCCGTTGTGGAGAGCCTTGGGCTCAGTGTTTCTTCTTCTTCTGATATCATGACGCTAGACACATTGTTGGGGACTAGAACGATATGTGTGCGTTAGTGTAAGGAGTTCCCCTGGAGGTTGGTGGGTGTCACCTCCTATGGGACCTTTATGTCTTAGATATGATGATCTATGACGTCATTCTTGGGATGGACTGGTTGGTTCCCTTTCAAGCCTTTGTGAATTGCTATCTTTGCAGAGTGTGTTTCATGTCACTAGAGGGCGGAGAGTTTCTATACAAGGGCGAGTGGGATGATCAGGTGAGTTGAGCTAGACCAAAGCATCATGGGTGAGGTGGTATCACATCCCAGATTTCAAGCTTATATCTGGACGACCATGTGACTTGTTAGAAGGATTTCCCTCTAGTAGTTGATCATTTCAGGGATGTTTTCCCGGACAACTTTTTAGGTCTTCCTCTGGAGCGTGAGGTGGATTTCTCTATTGAGCTTCTTCCAAGAGTAGCACCGGTGTCCATTCCTCCTTATAGGATGGCTACACCAGATTTGCAGGAGTTCAAGAGGTAGTTAGAGGAGCTACAGGAAAAGGGTTTCAACCAACCCAGTACTTCTCCATGGGGTTCATCGGTCCTCTTTGTGAAGAAGGTGAATGGTACCCTCAGACTCTGTGTGGATTATCGTATGTTGAACCAGTTGACGGTTTATAAACGATATCCCTTGCCAAGGATTGATGATCTTTTTGATCAAATTTGTGGAGCATGAGTTTTCTTGAAGATTGAATTGAGATTAGGATATCATCAGCTACGTGTTAGACCATCTGATATACCTCTCACAGCTTTCATGTGTAGGTATGGTCTATACGAGTATACGGTTATGCCGTTCAGACTCATGAACACACCAACAGTTTTTATGGATCTGATTAATCGTGTGTTCCATCGTTATCTGGATTCTTTTGTGGTAGTATTTGTGGACGACATCTTGGTGTACTCTCACACTCAACACGACCATGCCACCCATCTTGAGATCATACTGAGTACACTGAGAGAGAATCGTCTATATTCTAATCTCTCAAAGTTCCACTTTTGGATGGACCAGATACACTTCCTAGGTCATATCATCTCAGAGGAAGAAGTTGCAGTAGACCCAGAGAAGGTGAGAGCAGTAGTTTCCTGGGAGCAGCCTAAGAACGTGTTTGAAATACGGAGTTTCTTGGGGCTGGCTGGTTACTACAGACGATTCATACAAGACTTCTCCCGCTTATCAGTGTCATTGATGGGTTTGACTAATAAGGTTGTGAATTTAGTTTGGTCAAAAGATTTCGAGACAACCTTCCAGGAGCTGAAGGGAAAGTTGACATCAACATCGATCCTGATACTCCCAGAGCAGGGGAAGAGCTATACAGTTTACTGTGATGCATCAAGTATTGGGCTAGGAGCTGTGTTGATGTAGGTAGATCGAGTTGTTGTGTACGGATCTTGGAAATTGAGGCCACATGAGAGGAATTACCCGACGCATGATCTCGAGTTGGTTGTAGTTGTTCATGCATTGCGCTGTTGGAGAAATTATCTCTTGGGAGAGAATTTTGTGGTTTTCACCGACCACAAAAGTCTCAAGTATATTTTTACTCATCATGACGTGAATCTGAGGTAGAGAAGGTGGGTCTAATGCCTTTAGTCCTTCGACTTTGAGCTTGCTGATACACCTGGTAAAGGTAATGCAGTAGCTGATGCACTAAGCAGGAAGACTCAGATATAGGCAGTGTAGGAGGCCAGTGGTGAATGGCAGCTGATGAATTTGTTCTCTGAGATGCATTTGGAGGTGCGCGATAGTCAGGGGCAGACCTATCTTTCATCTTTAGTTGTGACCTCTACCCTCCTGGATAGAGTGAGGATGCGACAACTATTTTATTCAGAAGGCCTAGTTCAACAGGAGTCGGTGGCAAGTGAGGACCCTCCTCCTGGGTGGATGATAGATGACGATGAAGTATTGCATTTCTATAGACGAGTGTGGGTTCTAGGGGATATATACGAGGAGCTGATGCGGGAGTTTCATTTTTTAGCTTGGGCAGTTCATCCTGGGGTTACCAAGATGTACTGTGACTTGAGGATTCAGTACTAGTGGCTGGGTATGAAGAGCGAGATAACTGGTTTTGTTACAAGATATTCCACCTGTCAGCAGGTGAAGGCGGAGCATCAGAGGCTAGCCGTACTGTTACAGCAAGTACCCATCCTGGAGTGGAAATGGGATGATGTCACGATGGACTTTGTGACTAGGTTTCTGAGGTCACCTCTAGGCAATGATGTTGTATGGGTTTTCATGGATAGACTCACGAAGGTAGCTCACTTTTTTCTGATCAAGGAGACCTTCAGTGTTAATGACCTCGGGAAGTTGTATATCTGAGAGATAGTACATCATCATGGGGTCCCATGTTCTATCGTTTCAGATAGGGATGCCTGTTTTACGTCTCATTTCTAGCAGATTTTTCAGAGGTCACTAGGTGCACAAGTGCTTCTGAGTACAGCTTACCACCCTCAGACCGATGTCCAGTCAGACCGTACAATATAGGTGCTTGAGGACATGTTGCGTGCATGAATCCTAGACATTGGGGGCTCTTGGGAAAGGCATATACCCCTAGTATAGTTTTCCTATAATAATAGTTTTCAGGAAACTATTGAGATGTCACCTTACGAGGCTTTATATGGTAGTCCATGCCGATCACCCTTGTGTTGGTCAGAGGCTGGTGAGGCAGCTTTATTGGGACCATGTCTCATGAAGGAGACTTATGAGTAGGTCTAGTTGATTCAGAAATGGATGGATACCGCAAAGTCTCATCATAAATATTATGCTGATCGCCGCAGACGACCCTTGGAGTACGTGGTCAGGGATCTGGTTTTCTTATGTGCTTCACCGAGGTTGGGGCATAGGTGGATCAGGAAACAGGGTAAACTTTCACTGAGGTATGTGGGCCATTTGAGATTCTAGAGAGTCGGGTTGGTTTCCTATCAGTTGCAGTTACCACAGAGGTACCGAGCCATGCATGACATCTTCCATATATCTCAGTTGCATCGTTATCATTCAGAACCATCTCACGTTTTTCATCCCGAGGAGGTTGAGCTTGAGTTAGATGTGTCCTTTGAGGATCATCCGATTCGTATCGTTGATAGGAGCATGAAGGTTCTCTGAGGCTGATCAGTTCCTCTCGTATAGGTGCTATGGCAGCATGGCCAAGTGTAGGTTAAAACCTGGGAGTGGGAGACCGACATACGTGCTCAGCGGCCGGAGTTGTTCATGGTTATATCTTCACCACCCTTGTAAGGGAAATTCAGGGACGAATTGATTTAAGGGGGGAAGTTTGTAAGAAACTGATTCTTATTTTGAGGTACGGGTTTCTTCTTTTCTCTTTTACTTAAGTGTTTTTGAGAAAATAAGGAAAATGGGGAAATCCTAAATTTTGGGACTACACGCCGTGTACTTTTGGCCGTGTGGGATGAGTACACAGGGCGTGTAGTCTTGTCGGCGATGAAAGGTGTAAAAACCGACTACACGTCGTGTATTAGGTATTTACACGCCGTGTAGTCAGTCCACTGGAAAATAGTAAGGTGGTGGGAGCAACCTCCAGCTGGACAATAGTACACGACGTGTAGTCGGGAATACACACCGTGTACTCATGTCAACGGATGAACAGTTTGGTGGTGCTACCAGATGAATAGTTAAATGAAGGAAGTAAACGCCGTGTACTTTGTTTTTTCACCTGAAATGGGCTGTAGCCAACCCTATTCACATAATTGTCTTAGAACTGGATGGGATCTCGGGAGGGACGGCCGAATCTTCAAGGATCTCCAGATCGAGCGTCGTAAATCTGTTTCCGCCTCGGACGATCTTGTTGGAACCGCGTGGGTAAGCCCTCCCATCTCCTTGCGTAGTTCTTGCCAATTATTCCTATAATGGAAGTTATTTTAGTTTGAACGTGTTTTCTTCTGTGTCAGATCTACGTCGTTATTGGGCGTTTCTAGAATCGACGTTCGCGTATACCGTCCGTGGGTGTTTAAGGTAGGTGTCTTGGTGTTTAATTTCCAACTGATGTGCGTTTTTGTGTACCGTTGAGATATGTTCCAATGAATGGGGTGCCATATGGTTGAGGCCTTGTTGAATTAAATACCTAGAATTGTATAGGTAATTTAAATGTGATAATAAATTTTTGTTTGTGATCGCTGCTTGGATCTAGGACCACCCCGGTGGTGCGTTCCTCTGTTTATCCGTTTGGCCAGGATACCCGAGGGTATACCTTTATAATAATGATTAGAGAATTTCCTTGAGAAGAATTTCATTTGTATTACATGTGTATTGCTTGTTTACATGTTGGTCATGGCCCGGTTACTTATTTAGCCTGAGGGCAGTGTTGTGATTAGCCTGTGGGCAATGTACTACTTAGCTTGTGGGAAACTTCTTCTGTGCATGTGGGCAATTGATTTTGTTCCTATGGGTGACACTTCGTAAGCCTATGGAAAATATTCGATATGCATGTGGCCAGATTCCTGTGTTTGGATTATATTTACCCTAGGGTAAGGGTTTACATGTCTGAGGACACTGGCTATTTTACTTAGAATATTCATTGTGGGGATATATTAAATTGAATGTTTAAAAGAATAATAAAATGTAAATATAACATGTAAAGTTATTTACTTTTGAGTAATGCTTAGTTTATTGCATTTTACTATTGCACACTATTGTTGCATATTTTCACACAGTTGGGCACATGCCTTTGGTGGGTGCCTACTGGGATTTATTTCTCACACCCTATTTAGGTCATGTCTTCGGCCCAAACAGATTACATTTCTGCAGGTGTGGATAAGGGAAAGGGTCCCTATACAGGTAATTGATTGTTTCTAGGAAGTAGGGGAGCATGGGACCAAGCTTGGGCTCGAGATGCCGCTGGCTATTCTGTTTTGATTTTCTGTACTTGTACTTCAGTTTTATTGTATTGTAGTGTAACATGTTTTGGATGATTTATATAATAGTGACATGCTGCATTTTCATATATATATATATAACTGCTGGATTCCTTGTTATTATCAGTTATCCATTACTGTTATATATATTTTTTACCACTTCTGCTTTTTGTATGCTATTTATCTATTCCGCTACGCTACACTTTGACAAATGAGGACATAGTTTCCCCACTATCAGACCTGGGCCCTCGCTGCTAGTCGGCAGCCTCTGGCGTTTAGGGAAATGTGCTTGAGGTCATGTGGTGAACCAGGTTTAGGGAACCTGTTGAGTGGCACCCGGGACCAGTACGTTACACAGAAAGGCAACCTAAGGAGCCCTTTTGATCAAATCAAAAGGAAGAACCTGAAAAAGAGGTAATAATCTCACCACCCTCTTTCAAGTTCTTTTCTTATTCCACTTATTCTTTCTTTGTTATTTCCATTCTAAAATAATAACTCCAGTATCTTCTATATACTATGATATTATTATAAATATGGTATATTCATATTAATTATTCTGTCCATCCTTTGAATGACATGTCACCATATGTGCGTACGTACGGCTTACCGTCTCCACATCATGGTGTAATTGTTATTCAATACATTATTATTTTCATAGGTATAATAATGATGTTTACTTCATTTAAATAACAAATATAACATGATAATGATTCTTTATATATGATATAACATCCAATTATATATTATTTTAATATCAAAAGAAATATATTGTCACTCGTGCGTACGTACGGACTACCATCTCCACGAACGCGATGAGATTCATTCCCCATCGTATCCATTCAAGACTAATATTCAATAGATGATTAAAAATAATTTCTAAAGACTTGGTATCATTCTGGATATGAATAAGATACAACCTATCCATAACAAACATGACTTACGTAACAAATCCTATAAAGGAAAACGAATCAGTTAACACCCGAAACAACGATAATACAAAGATATTATTAACAAAGAAATGTTAAAAGATCATATATGATATCATATTAATGTATATGATTATTTTATAATTTAATAACAATTATTTTACCATTATACAGGAGGTTAACCTACCCTCGACCAAGGAAAATTACAAGGTAAGGGTTAATTTCACAATCTCTTTATTATCCGATGTTGTTTTTACGTAAGTATCTACTAGGACACCTTTATCATCCATATCCATGTTTCTTAAATATGTATTTCAAATAATTATTACTATTTTATAGACTATAGGTTAAATTCATTTATACCCTTTTTGACTTTTTATAAGATGTTTATAAAGGAATATTTTCGTCATTTTCCAAATAAGGTCCTTTTTAACCTTTTCAACAAAATTAAGGTAAGAATGTATTTTTTAACTTATACAGTGGGTGCGGATATTTTCCACCGTTATAAAATCGTCGAAGATTCCATTAAAAGCTTATAAGGATATTTTCAAAGTAAATGTTTTATTTTATAATTATGTGACTTTTAAATGATTTCAAAAAAGAGATATTTCTCTCAAATAGTTTTGATTTCATCAATGTCAACATCCTTTGATGGATTTTAAGCTTATTTGAAGTTGAATTATTATGATACAAAAATTACATATTGTATTGAAGGTTTTGTGATATGTTTGATTTTGGATGGGTTATTTTTATACCATTCATGGTTTATGGATATAGTATTGACATTTCGAATGCTAGTTTTAATACGAATGTTTATGTTATGTTTAAACCTGTTCATATGTGGAATGCATTGGACTTAGTAAGTGATGGGTGGAGCCCTCTATAGCTCCTCGATGCATCAGTAGCTCTCAAGAGACTAACTAGTGTCTTGGTAAAAGTCCTTGACAAAATCTTATTTGTAGTCTTGGCACAAGGCCTTGAATATGTGGTTATGATAGTCTGGCATTATGCATTCCATCATTATGAAAGTGGTTATTGATATTGCACGTGATTATTCGACTAGTAGAATATCCATGTGAATAAGTAAATGGAATTATTTCATTTTATTTCTTCCATATTATACTGAAGTTCAAGTTTAAAAGGATTTTGTTTTAGTTATACATTTCCTTAAATGTTTATGATTATTTATGAAAGTTTTTGCTATATTGTTATCCTTACTGGGCATATGATCTCACCCATTTCTATGTTTTATTTTTCCCAGGATGTGAAGAAGTATTTTATGAATGACCTATAGGGATAGTATGAGGGGATATGATTGTGGTCTATGAAGAAAAGATGTTGTTGTAGTTTTCATTTTATAATGTAATGTAAGACTTATGAATATATCTAGTGATTCCAAGGCTACTAAACTAATTGGACTTTCCAGACTTGATCTTTTGTGATCATGCCAATATTATGTAATAATGGACCAACTCTAGGTAATTGGGGTTGGGGTGTTATAGTTGGTATCAGAGGAAGTTGAGTACAAACCTTGGTAGTTATATTTAGATAAACTCTGATTAGATCACATAGCCCTAAGATAGACTTTGAGGATTATTATAGAATAACTTCCTAGAATCTTGGTATTGTAGAGATTTTGTGAGTTTTCTGAGAAGTACATCCCTACCTGGATATGAGCAGGTAGAGGCAGCTCTAGCACAAATGTACCTTGGGGTAAAACCTGAAAACACCGCTTTGAGCTAGACTTGAACAGGAACTAGTGCATGACAATGGGCATTGCTGCACTCTTGGTTACGACACTACTGGGGGATATGATTAGGATAATTATCATTTTCTTTACAAACCATTATGAAGGGTTTATGAGTATATACTTCCTCAAAGAAAACATTTTTATGATTATGGATTATATCCATAAACTGTGGAATTCATGTTAAGTGTTTTACAAGTTTGGATTTATGTATTGCGATTCATAAACTAATCTAGTGTATGCCATTGTTTAGAAATGTCACATAGTGGATGAAATGGAAACCATATCAATGCACGCACTCCATTTAGGGATTTCCCTCCTGTTCAAGATAATTATATTGGAGTTGGTTATCCAACTGGTGCTGATCAGCTAATCACCATACTGGGAAAACTCACTCAGGTTATGAATAATAACCTTACTCGTATAGAGCACCTAGATCCACAGCGTGGAGGATCAATGTTAGATCTCCTTATGAGGAAATAACCACCAACATTCAATGGGAGTACAAATCCATTAGTAGCTAAGAAATGGATAAATTCCTTAGAGAAAATATTCCATTCCTTGGGGAGTAGTGAAAGGGAAAACGTTATCATGGAAGTTTACCGCCTCACTGGAGATGTTGACCAATAGTGGTCATTGATTCAAAACACAAAGGAGGATGATGAAGTATCAAATATGGAATGGAGGGAGTTCAAAGAACTTTTCTTAGAAAAATACTTTCCTTGTGACCATCGAGCATATATGGAAAGGCAATTTTTGAGTATGAGACAAAAGGAGGATGAGAATGTCACAAAGTATGAGGCTAACTTTACAAGGTTAGAGAGGCATGCATCAGATTATATATGTAACCCAAGGAGTAAGATTGATCATTTCTTTGATGGGTTAAAACTGTTTCTCCATCGAGCATTAGTCTCATAATCCTTCTCGTCGTAAGAATATATTTTCTCATGTTCTATCAAGACAAAAAAAGAATTCTCTAAGTCTTATGACTTTAAAGAAAAGAAAGAGAAGAAGACATCTGCTGATCACTATGGAAATGTAAATAAGGGGAAGAACGGAAAATTTGAATATTCATCCTACAGTAAATGTGGAAAGAAATACCCCGGTACTTGCTTGAAGGGAATGGGAGTCTGTTACAAGTGTAGTGAAAAAGGCCACAAAGCTCATGATTGAAAGGGGAAGAAAGAAGCTACCAATGTTCAATGCTAAAATTGCAGGGAGATGGGACATTATTCAAATTAATGTCCTAATCATTAGGTGAACTTACCTCAGAAAAGACCAAGGGATCAAGTCCAAGCTTATGTTATCACTACTATTGAGGTAGAAGCTCTAAAAGACGTGGTGGCAGGTAATTTAATGGTTTAATCAAGTTTAGAAAATGCTTTATTTTATTCTAGATCATCGCATTGTTTCATATCTTCCCAGTTTTCTAAGAAAATTATATATTTACAATTTGATTTAACAAGTGAGTTTTCAGTCAAAACTCCTAAGGAAAGTATCATTGTAACAATGTTTTGTGAATCATTCCCCATTAGAGCATATAAATGTTCTTTATCTGCTCATCTCATCGTCATACCCATGATTGAATTTGATATAATTTTTTGTGTGGATTGGATTTCGGAACATGATGTGAATATTTATTGCAAGAAGAAGGAAGTTATGATTTTTGATGATGATGATAAAGAACACCTTATCTTTAGAGCAGAATTGTCACCACCTGATTCTTATCTAGATCCACCCCCAGTAGCTCAACTAAATTCAATTATCAGGGAGGAAGAGAATGAAATAACTGTGGGTGAGGAAAGTAATGTTCAAATAGAGGATGTACCAATTGTGAAATAATATGTAGATGTGTTTCTGGAAGATTTACCTGGACATCCTCCAGAACGAGAAATTGAGTTTTCCATTGATTTAATTCCTGGATCAAGACCCATATCGAAGACCCCTTATAGAATGGAAACTATAGAATTAGTGTAACTAAAGAAACAACTAGAGGAATTGAGTAATAAAGGATTTATTCTCCCTAGTGTTTCTCCATAGGGAGCCCGTGTCCGTTTTGTTAAGAAGAAATATGGATCTATGAGGTTATGTATCGACTACAGGGAAATCAATGCTATAACAATAAAGAACAAGTATCCCCTACCTTGCATTGATGATTTATTTGACCAACTGCATGGAGCTCAATACTTTTCAAATATTTACCTTCAATCTGTATACCATCAGTTGTGTGTGAAGAAGGAAGACATTCCGAAGACAACATTTCAAACCAGGTACGGGCATTACGAGTTTACAGTAATGCCTTTTGGGCTAACTAATGCACCTTCTGTTTTCATGGATCTAATGAACAGAGTTTTCAAGGAATATATCAATGATTTTTTGGTGGTATTTATTGATGATATCATTATATATTCAAAAAGCTACGAAGATCGTGAAAATCACTTGTGCATTATCCTGAAGACTCTTAGAAGACATAAATTATATGGGAAGTTTAGAAAGTGTGAATTATGGCTTCAAGAGATTTCTTTTCTTGGCCATATTGTCTCTAAGGATGGAATTTCAATTGATCCTTCTATGAACAAGGAAATCCAAGAATGTCCAACACCGACAAGTATAACTGAGGTACGAAGTTTTATTGGTTTATCATGTTATTATCAGTGTTTCGTCCAAAATTTCGTCCGATTGGATAACCCATTAACGAAGCACACACGTAAAGGGGTTAAATTTATTTGGAAAAAAGAGTGTGAAGAATGCTTTGAAGAACTGAAGAGATTATTAGTCAATGCTCCTATATTGACTCTACCATCAGGGAATGATGGGTTTGTTATTTATAGTGATGCTTCAAAGAAAGGACTTGGTTGTGTCCTTATGCAGAATGGTAGGGTTATTGCCTATGCATCACGACAATTGAAAATTCATGAGAAAAACTATCCTACTCATGATCTTGAGTTAGCTACTATAATCTTTGCTTTGAAGATATGGAGACATTATCTCTATGGTGAAAAATGTGAGATATATACCTATCACAAGAGTTTGATGTATATTTTATCACATAAAGAACTCAACATGAGGCAAAGGCGATGGTTTGAACTACTTAAGGATTATGATTGCACGATACACTACCACTTGGGGAAGGAAAATAAGGTGGCAGATGCTTTGAGCAGAAAATATCAAAGAGTTTTAAACAAAATGAGAGTTGAAAGGGATCCAATTTTCATAGATCTAGTAAAGTTGGATATGGGAATAACCATGGAAGGTGAAACATCAATACTTTTTCAAATGGTTTCCAAACTATATTTACTAGAAAGCATAAAGAGTTCTCAGACCGATGATGAAGAGTTTAAAGAGAATATTAAAGCTGTGAATGATGGGAGATTGAGTGACTTTGTGTATCAAGATGGAATTTTGAAATTTGGGAAGAGACTTTGTGTTCCAAATATACCTGATCTAAAAAGGGAATTTTTAGACGATGCTCATAGTTTCAATTTATCTATACACCCTAGGATCACCAAAATGTAGAGATATTTGAAGAAACATTTTTGGTGGGACAACATGAAGAGGGAGATTGCTGATTTTGTGTCAATATGTATGGTTTGTCAACAAATGAAAGCTGGAAGGCAACAGCCTGGAAGCATCATACAACCTCTTCTTATACCTTAGTGGAAATGGGATAATATCACGATGGACTTTGTCATGGGACTACCAAAGACTCCTAGAAGGAATGATACAATATGTGTAATTGTTGATCATCTTACCAAGTCAGCACATTTTCTTGCTATAAGGGAGGATTTACCACTTGAACATCTAGCAAGAATATATATTAATGAAGTTGTGAGACTTCATGGATTACCCATATCAATTTTTTCTGATCGTGATCCACATTTTACATCAAGATTCTATAAAAGTCTTCAGAAATCTCTGGATACTAAACTTCATTTGAGCACTGTCTACCACCCCAAAACTGATGGACAATCAGAACGGACTATTCAAACCTTATAAGACATGTTGAGATCTTTCTCACTTGACTTTCAAGATATGTGGGATCAATATTTACCACTTTTCGAATTTTCCTATAACAATAGATTCCATTCAAGTATTCGGATGGCACCATATGAAGTGTTATATGGAAAGAGATGTCGCACACCAACCTATTGGGATGATGTTGGTGAAAGAAAACTTGTAGGCCTAGAGTTGGTGGAGGAAACAATGGAAAAGGTGAAGGTAATACAAAACCACATCAAAGAATCACAAAGTAGGCAGAAGATATATGTTTACAACCAAAGGAAGGATTTGGAATTTCAGGTAGAAGATCATGTTTTCTTGAAGGTATCTTCATGGAAGTGAGTTATACATTTCAGTAATAAAGGTAAATTGAATCCCAGGTACGTAGGACCTTTCAAAATTCAAGAAAAAATTGGGGTTTTAGCTTATCATTTGGCAATGCTGCCAAATCTCTCTAAAGTTCACGATGTGTTCCACATATCACTGTTGAGAAAATACATGCCTGACCCAATGCATGTACACACCTTTGAGGAATTAGAAATGGAACCCGATATGTCTTATTACGAATATCCTATCAATATTCTTGATACCAGAGAACAAGTTTTGAGAAATCGGACGACTCATCTGGTAAAATTTATATGGATAAACCATAAGATGGAAGAGACAACGTGGGAACCTGAGGAACTTATGATGAAGAACCACCCGAGTCTTTTCACGCGGTAGTATTCTAGAAATTTCAAGGACCAAATTATTTGAAGGAGGGGATAATGTAACACCCCAAGCTTCCACGGTACGCTTCTCTTTGAATAATACAGTAGCATGTGTTGTACGCAACTTTGAGTTCTAACACACCACAACCAATCAAACTAGCCATTATGAATAGTAATACCCACTTTTTGAAATTTTATAAATTTTATCTTTCAAAATTGACTTTATTTTTGGTTTTGGAATATCGAAATTATATTAGGGTGAATTTTTGGTACTTTTCTGATAACTTTAATATTTTGATGAAAAGTGAAAATTACTAAATTTTAATTAAAAATAATTTTTTAATCAAAATAATTAATAGTGATAAATTATGAATTTGAGTGATTTTAAAGTATAATTAGATTATATTTTTACCATTTAATCCAATGTTGGTCATTTGACATAATTTCACATTTAAACTGGACATAAGCAAGTGTCAATCTTTTGATAGTTATTATTTCTTAAAAACACGCTTTTTGTTTTGACAACGAGAATTAATTTTAAATTAATTTCTGCCACTTCTGAGTTTTGAATTTATAAAAATGGATTCCATATTTAGAATTAGGATGTCCAAATTGTGTAAATAGGTAACTTTTATTTTTAGACATTTTTAATAATTACTTCGATAAATATTTTATTTACCATGGTTAAAGGGTAATTCGGTAAATAAGGGTAAAATAATAATTTTATAATAATATTAAATTACCCTAAAATGTGCCCTAACCATATTGGTTGATACATTTCCGACCATGGGCATCTTGGGGTCGATTTTGGGACCCCATGGAGTCACTTGTAAGTGATAATGACACTTTATATTAATTAAGTTAAAGTAAATACAAAGATGACATAAACATATATCTTTTAGAAAAACAATTTTTACAAAGAGTTATATATGTTATATTTTCGCCTATAAATATTAATTATAAATATAAAAATATTTCATACAAAATGGGATTTTATTTATAATTTTTAGACATTTAAAAATTAAATTTATTTATGACATAATAATGATGCAATAGTTTTCTTATTAATGAAAGAATCAAATAATTGGTCTTATAAATGTTAAAATAAATATAATTTGAGAGTTTTGATGACATAAACTAATTTTATTGATTAATATGACATGTTATTATTACTTAAATGAATTCAGTTCTAATTAATAAAGTTGTTAAGATTTAAAAAAAATCAATTATTAAATAGTGTCAAAATTGACATAAAGGAGTTTTTAAAAAAAATACTATATTATTAATTGATATTCTATTGATAAAAATATAAGGTTCGGAAAAAGGACTTATTTAATGATAATTGTATCATTAATGGACCACTTGGGGGTAAATTATAAGTATATAGTAAGTTTATTTACTATATAATATAAAAATACAAAGAGACATGGTAAATGTCAAACTATTTAACTAAGAGTTAAATCAAAAAGATAAAGTTAATATAGTGACCCAAACCGGTCTAAAACTTATTGGTTGAGTGGTTTTAACCTATACCCACCTTATCCTTGAAATAAATTATTTTTTATCCATTAGAAACTGAATATGAATTTATTATAAAATAATATTTCTAGCTTTTCCAATGGTGCCCCTCACCCCTCTTATAAAAGGGCACTCCCACTTATCTCTAATTCAAACCTTCAAAGCCTTTTGGATCAGCCAAACCTAGCCCAAATATTCTCTAAACTTCCCTAACTTCATCCTATAGGAATTCCTTTAGTCATAAATCCAACCTAAGGAGCCCTTTTGATCAAATCAAAAGGAAGAACCTGAAGAAGAGGTAATAATATCACCACCCTCTTTCAAGTTCTTTTCTTCTTCCACTTATTCTTTCTATGTTATTTCCATTATAAAATAATAACTCAAGTATCTTCTATATAATATGATGTTATTAAAAATATGTAACATTCATATTCATTATTATATTCATCTTTTGAATGACATGTCACCATACGTGCGTACGTATGGCTTACCGTCTCCACATCATGGTGTAATTCTTGTTCAATAAATTATTATTTGGATGGGTATAATAATGATTTATAATTTATGTAAATAATATATATAACATGATAATTATTCTGTATATATTATATACCATCCAATTATATATTATTTTAATATCAAAAGAATGATATTTTCGCTCGTGCATACGTACAGAATACCGTCTCTACGAACGCGATGAGATTCATTCCCCATCGTATCCATTCAAGACTAATTTTCATTATATGATTAAAAAAATGTCTAAAGACTTGATATCATTCTTTATATGAATAAAATACAACCTATCCATAACAAACATGGCTTACGTAACAAAGCATATAAAGGAAAACAAATCAGTTAACACCCGAAACAACGATAATACAATGATATTATTCACAAATAAATGTTAAAATATCATATATGATATCATATTAATGTATATGATTCTTGTATAATTTAATAACAATTATTTCACCATTATACATGAGGTTAACCTACCCTCGACCAAGTAAAAGTACATGGTAAGGGTTAATTTCACAATCTCTTTATTATGCGAGGTTGTTTTTACGTGAGTATCTACTGGGACCCCTTTATCATCCACATCCATGTTTCTTAAAAATGTATTTCAAATCATTCTTAATATTTTATAGACTATGTGTTAAATTCATTTATACCATTTTTGACTTTTTTAATATGTTTATAAAGGAATATTTTCGTCGTTTTCAAAACAAGTTCCTTTTTAACCTTTTTGACAAAATTAAGGTAAGAATGTATTTTTTAACTTATACGGCGGGTGCAGATATTTTCTACCGTTATAAAATCGTCGATTCTTACCTTACAAGCTTATAATAATATTTTCAAAGTAAATTTTTTATTTTATAATTATGTGACTTTTAAATGATTTCAAAAAGAGATATTTCTCTCAAATAGTTTTTATTTCATCAATGTCAACATCCTTTGATTTAATATGATACAAAACTTCCATATTGTATTGAAGGTTTTGTGATATGTTTGACTGTGGATGTGTTATTTTTATACCATTCATGGTTTATGGATAATGTATTGACATTTCGTATTCTAGTTTTAATACGAATTTTTATGTTATGTTTAAACCTGTTCATATGAGGAATGCATTGGACTTAGTAAGTGAAGGGTGGAGCCCGCTATAGCTCCTCGATGTATCGGTAGGTCTCATGAGACAAACTAGTGTCTTGGAACAAGGCCTTGAAAAAATCTTATTTTTAGTCTTGTCACAAGGCCATGACTATGTGGTTATGATAGTCTGGCATTATGCATTCCATCATTATGAAAGTGGTTATTGATATTGCATATGATTATTCAACTACTAGAATATACATGTGAATAAGTAAATGACATTATTTCATTTTATTTCTACCATATTATACTGAAGTTCAAGTTTAAAAGTCTTTTGTTTTAGTTATACATTGCCTTAAATGTTTATGCTTATTTATGAAAGATTCCGCTATATTGTTATCCTTACTGGGCATCTGAGCTCATCCCTTTCTATGTTTTATTTTTTCCAGGATGTGAAGAAGTATTTTATGAATGACCTGCAGGGATAGTATGAGGGGATATGAGTGTGGTCTATGGAGACAATATGTTTTTGTAGTTTTCATTTTATGTTGTAATTTAAGAATTATGAATGTATCTAGTGATTCCAAGGCTACTAAAATAATCAGTATTTCGAGACTTGATCTTTTGTGATCATGCCAATATTATGTAACAATTCACCGACTCTGGGTAACTGGGGTCGGGGTGTTACAATAATGATTGAGGTTAATAGGTTATAAAAATAGTATAGTATAGTGATAAAACTACCCAACTTAGTAGGAATTAAACACATGATATCCTGAAGAGTATTTGAAGAAGTTAATCTACCCTAATGAAGAAATAATGAATGTAGGCATCTTGGTGTTATCTCAAAAAATGGAATCATAATGATTATTTAATGATAGGATAAATCTTGATGATGTGATAGTGAATTTATCTATTGTGGGGGAGTTTCTTGATAAGTTTTCAGAGTTGATAAAATACATAAAACAATAATTTCTGGAATATGCTTAACAAATAGCCATTGAAAATGTTTGAATTCCTATTCTCTCGTACTTTTTATCAATGAATTGGTTCTAATATTAAGGTGGATAAATTTATTTTAATCAATTATGTGAATTTTATGAAACTTGAAGTGTTCTAGTAATGATTTAAATCAAAAATAATCTTGGTTATACTTGAATGTTTTTAATTTGTGTGTTGAGTATATACATGAAATTTAGGTTGAAAATATTTTAAAAAATTGATATCAATAAGACATATCATCCAAGATTAATTTGAATATCCCATGAGTAAAATAATTGATAAAGATTATAGTTGGTATCATATTATATTAATTATGTTTGGCCTTGATGTCTAAATCAAACCCTATTGTTTTCTTCACCAAACATGTATCAAGTAGACTTAGAATGGAATGATTGATGGCACATTACTTTAAGAAGAAGTGATACCATTCTCCATATGATTTTTAATTATTGTAAATAAGTTGTATAGAGAAGAAAATAAAATAATTTAATGATGATAAAATGGTAGAGAAGAAGAAATCATTTCTAATATTGACATTCCATTTTACAACATTGGTATTGATAAAAAAATATAAAGGGGGTTATTTTTTAACCCACTTTATGTTTGAGTTATATTTTTTGTTAATTTACAAGGAAACATGCATGATGTTAATATGATATGAAGTTGAACCAAATTATTTTAATAAATTCCATGAATTTCCTTATAAAGGTGTCACTTTTTATCGAATAAGTGAGTCTTGGAATATTCCTTGAACCTTTGAAGTGATGTAAGCTTCCACCTATGATTATGTGAAAAATAAATAATAAGGAATCAAGTGATTCCATGGTTCATATAGTAAATAAGAAGAGTTCCTATGTCAATATACTTCTATGTGTTGAAATATGACCAATGTATGTGGATTGGATATAAAAAAATGGAGGAATTGTGAGGTTTTGTCATATTGTTATGATAATGGAAGTATTTCCATTAAAGTTTCATAGAAATACATTCATGTAAGGCAATGAGATTTTGAGTACTGGAGTTGATTCCATTGTATTATAAAATAATCATTAACTTTATGGAAAATATGGTCTCAATGTGCTAGAAATTGGTGTTTCATATATAGTTTTGGTTCATGCAGATTTGAGGAGTTCCATACTTATAAAATTCCGTAGATAATGTATCAAGAAGTTTGAAAAGTACTTGAATTATTTTGAAGGAAATATAGAAAACTAGATAAGTCCCATACTTTATAAACATAATTTTTATTCCAATATAAAAATAATCTTGAGATATGTAAACATAAATCGATCTAGAGTGATTACTAGACAATGACCATACGCGTGATGGTTGTCATGTGTAACCATCAAAATATTGATTGTATGCATGGGTTTGTATATGCGATGGATCTGAAGTTTGTTCATTCAGTCACCTAATTCATGAACGATTGATTTTTTATAAGATATAAATCTATAAAAACACAAGGTTTATCCTCAAGGTCAATCCACTAACCACATGTATCAAATGCACACTTGTGATTCATGTTTGATCTGTTGAATGCATGCTTGATATGGTTGATCTCAAAAGGAATGGTTGATATAGTAATTAGAGAACATTTTATTAATTCTACTACTGAGTTACCCAAATTTATATTCTAAATAAATAAAAGGAGAATTGAAATCATTATATTTTATAAATTTTATTCTTGGGATAAAACAACATGATCATATATGGGTGATAGTTCAAACCATAATGAAAAAAGATCTAGCCAAGGAAGGATATGGTTAGCCTAAGAATATATATTTTTCCCATGATCATATATCTTAGTCATAATTATTTGAGATTATTATAATCCATTGAGACATGAACATACGCCTTTAGATAATTTTATGTTTTTGAAGTTCTGATTGTAAGTCTTATGTACACATCTTTGATCACATGTCTATGACCACATGTCTTCGGTACATAAGCCTTTTGAAAAGAATTATTATATAAAAATTAAATTATTCTAAATCATGAGTTCAAATTTAATTATCATTAAGACATTATCTATGTAGTGATTCTATCTATTGAATAAATTAATACCCATGAAGGAAGAAGGTTTGACTGTAACCAAAATATACATGTTTTTCATGCATACGTGGAATTTTATAAAGCGAGTTTTGTGGAAGAAAAAGAAGGAAATATGTTTATTCTATAATCCAAATTAAAATAGAATATTTTTATGTTTCATGGTATAGATATCATGAGGTTTTAAATCTAATAATTAAGAAAACTATGTTTTGAGTCTTCAAGAAATATGAAGAAGAAGGTGACTTGAATTGTAATATTTGAGAATATTCAAAGTGTGAGAATACTAGAAATTCAAAGAACCATATTTTCATAGTATAATGGATATATATTCTTATACAAAGAAAGAAAATTAGCGACTCTCAAGTTATTCTTGATGAAATTATATAGAATATTATATATATTTTGAAGAGAGAGAAATAGTGAACCAGTATTTCATGAAAAGGATTCAATTCATACACACAAAGAAGATAAGAAGAAGTTGTTTTTCAATGATAATACTTTGAAATAAAGAGGGATAAGAAGAGATAAAATGTTATTGTAAGTGGAATACATCAATTGATCATACTCATTCCAAATTTCTAATAGATCTATCCAATAATATCCCATTGTAGAATTATAAATAATATTGAGTCAGCCCATTTGATTACTACAAGTGATGAAGAAGATCATTCATAATGTCTAGGTGAGATTCAATCCATTACAAGTGATCTTTATTCTAGGATTTAAATGTCCAATATCCTATAGAAATGGAGATAAATCACTCCCTTTCTTTATACCTAGTCATTTCCTTGATACCATGTTCAAGGTTATAACCATGTCTAAGATTCTATTGATAATAAGAAGATATCTATGCACATGGGATAATAACTATGATGTGACAGGGATGTAGTCATCCTTATGGAAGAAAACATCATTAAAAAATCATAGTGTTATCTTAATCTACTTTACATTTCTAAATTTTCAATCTGACTAAAGGAGAGAAGGAGAATGAAATATCCATTCATAGAATAAGTGAAGAGGCGATAAAAAGATAAAAGTAAAATTTGAGTAAAATTAATTCCACATTGATTCACCCCACTATTAGTATGTGAATATCCAAAATTGATACAATAATGTAGAGAATTAGTGGAAAAACATAGATAGGTATCATGAAATGAGGAGGGCGTTCTAGGTGACTCAATAAAGTAGAGATGGCGGTGGCGACTTGGGTGTGATGGTGGGGACCGACCACATCAGTGACTAATGGGGAGCGTTAAAGCCTAGGGGATGAGTAAGATGTGGCCATGATGTGGCAAAAATATTTGGGATATAAGGGTGGTTAGGTTTTCATCCCCCATATATATGATCCCCCTAGTATCATATAATATCAATTTTCCTCTATGGAAAGCAATCGGGACAAGACAGACCAACCCTACTGGGCTGGTGGTGTGGGTAGACCCGACATAAGGTCCAAGAAAGAGAATCTCCTATTTCAGGTTCACCTGATCATAACCACAGTGGAGGAACCAAATTCACAGTGTTCATAGGTGGAACATGACCAACTTGATGTGCCCAATGCACCATGTGGTGCACCTGAGGTGGGGGGACACATGGCCTACATCACCTGTGTGGGGTGTTTTTTACTATTTATTCATGGGATGTTATTTTCAGATTAATATGTATCCTATACTGAGTATTTTCCCATGAATATTATGATGGAATTTTCTGTTCAACTATTCAAGTCCATTTGTGTGGTGGGATAGGTGGTTTTATGATTTAAATCTATAGGGCGGATGATGGTGTTCAGGAAAGGAAATCGATGTATTCACAGAGGGTTAAGTATTACATCTCATATAATATATAGTTTTTAGAGAGTAATATGTCTCATCATACTGCTAATGGAGTAAAATTATCTCTCACATTTTCCATGTGCTACTCTTATTTGTCATGTGCTACTCTCATCAGTTGTGTGCTACTCAATGAGAAACAAGTTATATAACTATAAAGTCAGGTCCTCCCACATTTGTTAAAAGCTAATTAGGGAGTGTGTCTTAAACTAGGTTTGATTACCCACACCCAATCAATATTTTTCCCTTATCTATGAATGGTTCCCCCACTATAGTATTTATGAGGCGACGTGGGTTTACTCATAACCCGGATGGTTATAGTGGTTGGGGTTAGTACTCCCCAAACATAAATATATACTTTTTAAGGTTTGGGTTTCTCCCATGGGTTTATATAACAGTTATATTATGAGTGTTTTTGGACAAAATGTTGTGGTACTCCCCTCAATCAATGTGTATTTGTTATCAAAAATACCCTATTAGGTATTTTTGGGCTCTATTTGTTGAAACATATGATGCAGAATAATTTCCTAGACATTATAATTGATGGAAGAAGGATCTTTGAGAGATTTTTTTTCAATTTGATAAAGAATATTTTAACCATGACTTAGGCTATGTCGTGGTGAACTCATCTTAGACATTTTAGAGTTGGATACAACTAGAGTTGGAGACCATACCTGTAGTGGTGGGTGATTTGATCTGGGAAATCATTTGTGAAAAATGGGCAGGTCTTCTATAGTTAGGGAGAAAGTTGTAGAAATCCAAGCTTTCACCTATGTTCCATAGGGAGTATCCTTGAGGCATAATGTAATTCTTGGTGTTCTAAGGGTTCACTTGTGATCCATGGGGAGTCCCACTATGGTCATGTTAAAGATCATGGCTCAGAAAAAGTTTTCCTATGAAAAATTGATTATAGTCAGAGGCTATGAGAATGGCGTTTGGTCTATTGATGGAAAACAAGCAATTTTTTATCACTACACCATGGTATAATCTATTTTTGTAATTATAGTTAGTATATTTGAGTAAATTAATTTCAACACTCTTTGGCCTTTATCGTATTTTTTAACCATCAATCAATGGGTTGTTTCATGTAAGTTTTTGCAGGCCTTTACTTCATGGATTCATACATGGAGGTAATTATGATTCAAGAGGTGATTTAGTAATTAAATATAGCCTAATTATGGTGGTAGCATAAAAATATAATATGAAGAGAAAAGTGATATTCTATATCTCTCTGAAAAATAAGAGGGAATAGTTGATCTTGTATGGAAAAGAGAAGTCAAAGAAAAAAGTTAATCTAAGAGTTCCAGTATCTTAGTGGATGTTTGAAACATTTGTACTAAATAAAAATCTCAATTATTTCTGAACATTTATATCAAAAAATTTGAATAATAAAGTTTAATTATGAGGAGTAGTGAGTTACCTAATGTGGTAGAGTAGCGAGATTTACAAATGTTCATGGTAGTGAACTAGGGGGCGTCAGTGAGACCACTCTGAACTTGTGAAACATTGAAATAGTGAGATTTTATTGATATTAGTACATAAGAAAATTTCCATGAATACTCATTGGATATTTCCCAATGTAGTTGAACTATATAAAACCATCTATGTAATTTACTTATTTATTTTCTATTTGGATAAATAAAGTGAGAGATTAAGGTATTCCTCAATTTGTTAGAACAAGATCCATAATCAATGATGAATCATTTCAAATTTCATACCCTAATTCAGCCCCTCTCTTAGGGTGAAATCCTTGATAAAGTGCCTATAAGTGCTATCAAAGGGTTTATTTTTTAGCGACTTTATCTCTATCTTGAAGACATGGAAATAATTATAAACCATAAAGGAAATAATATTTTTTATGGTAATAATTTTCAACTATGGAAGAGTTGTATGAAAAACCACTTCCAATATTTGGTAATGGATGTTTATGCATCTTCCAAGTATGGAATTTCTATGAGAATAGAAAATGAATATTTATTAGAGAATGGTCATATTGAATTGGATGCAGATGAAAAGAATATTAATAGCTTATAAAGTGCTCTATCCAATCCCATTTAAACAAATGTAATGTCCTATAAAACTTCTCATATTATGTGGGGGATTTTTTGAATATTTAAGAAATAGATTAAAAGGTAAATGAGGCCAAGTTATCTACTCCATAAAATAAACATGAGGAATTCAGAATGATTTCAAGTGAGATGGTAAATACCTTTTTTCAATCAAATAAATTCTCTTATTGAATACATGGATGTACTTTGTGAGGATCTTAAAGATGAGAAAATTTTAAAGAGAACCGTGAAAGAACTTCCACCTCAATTTAATGAAAAAGTGATAGTTCTAAAAGAAAAAAAAATCCAAAGTAAAAAATATCTAGATAGCTTTTATAACATACTCATTGGATGTGAGATGATAAATGAAGATAATGAGTCAATGGAGACAAAAAATTCTCATGAAGTGTCTTTTAAATATTTGAAGAAACATGTGGTGAAGGAAGTTTTGGAAGAAGAAGAAATTTATGAGATGATATCCTTTTTTACTCTAGACTTAGAAGAGGAAAAGAAAAAAATTTAAAGGTAAGATTCCACTTGCTTGTTTTAAGTGTTAGAATGTGGGAAATATTAAAGCTAAATGTACAAATAAATTTTAAAATAATGATGTGGAATATGTAAAGGGAAAGAGGCGTGTTTTAAAAAAGAAAAATTTATCTAATAATAAGATATAAAATTAGATGAAAGTGTGGTTTAAGGGGCTCAATATTGAATGGATCTTGATGAATATGAAATTGTATCAATTACACAAGGAAATTATAGTTATGTTAAAAATTATATAAATGAAATATTTGATATTCAGGTTAAACTTGATGAATCCCTCAAAGAAATTGATATTTTGAGGGCCAAGAAGAAGAAGGATAGTACTATTGTTTATGAATCCAAACTCTAAATACAAAAATAATTGGACGATATGTTAGAGTTAAAACCTAAAATTGAAAATATAAAAATAAAAAAAATTAGGAATTTCAAATAAATAAGTTTATTTGAAACTAAAAGATGAGGAAAAATATTGAATCATTGATGAGTTTTCTAAATCATAGAAAGAAAAATCCAAGAATATTAAAGAATTTGAAGGAAAATTAATGAAATAATAACTCAAGTGTGAGAATCAATAACATATTCTCACACATGGTATGGTATCAACTAGCTCAAATAACCTTTCTACTATCAAGGACGGAAAATATTTATGGGAATTCATTGAAGAGTGTATTGTCATTACATAAGTTAAACACTTCAAATAAAAAAAGGAAATATTTTATGATCATTATAAAATAAATAATACAATCATTATTGGTGATAAACCTCAAGAACCAACACCTCATAATAAGTTATATCTTTATAAAACTCAAAAGTATCTTTTTGGATGAGTTCATGTTGCGATGAACATTCCATGAATGAGATGCTTTTATTGTAGAAAGATGGGTCATGCCCAATATATGTGCTTCATTTCCAAGATATATCTCCACGAATAAGCATAAAAAATAGGAAGGAGTGATTTATATTTTTTTCTTATGTTTTAAATAACTATTTCTTTAGTTGTGAAGGTTATGGGAAAAATCTATCAATTATGCATCAAGAGTAAAGAAAATGGTTCCAAATGAATCTCAGAATGGTGAAAAAAAAGAGTTGGAATCTTTATCTAATAAACTAAAAGAAAAAAAAATTATCAATTTTTCAATATAAAGAAGATTTATTGGAGGATGAGGAAAGATAAGTTTATTCTTTATCAATAGAGGTGTAAAAATATTGGGTAATAAAAATAAATTTTTAGAAATCTAATGTAACTGATATTTCTTTAAGAGAAACAGAAAAATTGGGTTTGTGGATTTTGGAAAGTGGATGTACATATCACATGACTAGAAATGAATAAATCATCATGGGTATCAAATATAATATAGATGGTTTTTTTAATTATGGAAATGATGAGGTTCTTAATATTCTTGGATCTGGGAATACTTAAGTTGGAGGTAATGATCTTAGGAAAATTGATGTTCTCTTATCTAAAGGACTAAGTCATAATATTATTAGTGTTATTCAATTATGTTGCTTGGGGCATGTTGTGGAGTTCAAAAAGAAGGTATGAACAATTAGAGAAATTGATGGATCATTCATTATAAAGTTAATTTGAACAAAATTGAATCCTTACCTGGTCAGTGAAGAGAATTGGGGTATAATGTCCAATATAATAAACTAACCTTGGTCAAACAAACATGTCACCCGATCTTGCTTTCTACAAGGCCTCAAGAATTCCACACTAAATTCTAGAGGCTTTGGACCAGTGGAGAGGGTCTAAAAGATACAGTTGGGAGACTATACACTCTAGTTAGAGTGAAATAACAATGATAAAATAACCAAATCATACACAAGGATGAACATAAGAGTACAAATAAATAATAAATAAAAACAAATGAATTATATAATAAATAAAATATAGAATATATTCATACATACTCAAAACATAAAAAACACACAAAAACTAGTTTCCCACTCAAACAACCACATATAAAAAATAAAAAAATTGAAAATAAATACAACAGGAACTACTACCAACACTTATCCAAACCATATACCTGGTCTCCACTATGATTGAACTACACCATCCTAATCCTGAGACTCCACACGAGCAGCTCTTATCGATCAAGAAACATTGGTCCTCAACCCCATCCATCATGAAACTTGTGATCCATCCTAGAAGTTGACACCGGGTCTTTATGTACACTGAGGTTCATGTATAGGGGGTGAGAAGTAAATATTAGTAGGAAATCCCCAATGGTGAACCTATAATCTACCTTCATAAAAAGTTCCTATGCATGTGATATTCCAAACCTAGCCAAAGACTAGTAATATGTAGAATAAAATAACAACTACATAAAAACAAATGGGGATAAACAAGAACTAGGAAAATAGAATACCTCAGTTTCTAGTGTAACAACTTAGGTAAATCCACCCCTTCTCTTGGCCATACCAGAGGATTTACAACACATATATCACCTAGAAACACAAAAACCATCATGTCTGGTAGATCTGCATAGGATTTCAATGATGTCAAAACACAAGAGCCACAAATTCTAGACCCCAGGGCATAACCATAGGCGTATAAATGAACAAATTGCATCTACTAGGATATAGGACTCCAATAGCACAATCTAATATAGAAAATAGGAACATCTAGGTTGGTATAACTAAAAAACCTATAATCCCATAAGGTCCTATAGAACAAAGCAATCAGTAGATATGGACCCAATAATAGGTGAGATCTATACCATAATCTAGGATCACATAATATTATTTTTCCTAGGAGAACAATGACATCTACGGTACACAAAACCCACTCTGTAAGTGCCTCAACACCTCACAAGCCCAAATTTACTCTAGTCAGGGTGTCACACTAACCTGTATGGGGGTTTCACTCATCCAAATCTCCCATTAGATCTATAAGCCCATTTAACCATAAAAATACAGTGAAGGAAAGAACTAGATCAAAACTCAGGTCCAATGCATGATCCATGATATCCCAAGGGTATCCTCCTCAAAATAAAGTCCCGAGAAGAAGCTATCTCGAACGTCTCAGATAAATTGCCCCAAAATATGGGTTGATCCATCTCTCAAATTGACCACCCATGCAGCTGAACTAGAATCACTGGTCAAATCTCATCCAACAAAGCATGTGTCTTCTCATGGAATCTTAGATTTCAACATAAAAAAAATAGTCACCATGGGATCTCAATGACCCACTATAGGGCAAAAAATATAGGGATCCCATAGTCCTCAAGGTATAACTATAAAGTGAATTCCTACTAGGGACACCTCTGCTGCACCCAAGATCTCAGAAAAAATTCATAGAAGCATTCTTAAATGGCCAAAATTCCATAATAAGAGCAATACATCCTAGAAGGGGTTCCTCTAGACCATTAAAAAGAATGGGTAACACCCTATGTGCAAATAACCCAAATAACCCTCAGTAGCCTACAACTGATCCTTGATCAATAATTCACCCAAAGGGAATCCAAAGTCAAAGCACACCAACCAGGTCTTTCATAATGGTCCTCATGAACACCCCAAATGTTGGACCCTACATGGTCTTCTAATCAAAGAAAAAACATAGGGAAATACCATGTAAGAAAACCTTATCCATCCTTACCCTAAAAAACCATCCATGAGTGTTAACCCATCCATAATGGCATCCAGACTATGAAATTCCACATAAGCATTCTCAATATCTGATTACAAAAAACACTGATCACTCAATCAGTGACCACCCCACTAGGGTTTCCTTAAGAGTACCTTAGACTCATATCCACACCAAAATTACACATAGTTATAACTTCCATCCCATAGTGTCATACTAGCCCAAAGGCTCTAGCATATCTGGTCTCTAACCTAAGAGATAAATCTCAACTACTCTAACCTTGAGCAATTGGTCTCAGAAAACAAGGAAGAATCAATATATCCTTATAGATGCTACATAATCCCACCTTCCAGAATTTTTCTAAAGAACTTGAAATAAATAATCTTGGAACACTCGATCCTGGATGATCACTGACCTCACAACCCTCACATGGGACCTACATTTCATAAACCAACTCCCAGGAGGATTATGGATCCAAACCTCAAATAAATACTCTTGAAAACACTCATCCAATCCAAATCACTATTCATAAGGTCTCTAAACACAAAAAGGATTCCACCATCTCTTTCCATGTGAAAAAATGATCAGAATGGACTACTAAAAATTCCACTTTCAATTCCATGGTAAAAAAAGGAAAAGGGGACAAGGAAGGAAAATGTACATGGTGTGTACTTGGGGTACATGACATGTAACCCTAAAGTTCTTCCCTATCCATGTGTCGTAGGACACTCAATATGTACTCTTCTAAATTACATGACATGTATGAATTGTATATAGTGTATACCCCCACATGGGTTCCTACCTGTGTACCTCATCTCCCACTCAGCATGCACACTTCCAATTACATAACATGTGCCACCCACGTACATGGTGTGTGCCCCACATGGGGTCCCCAATTTTATACCTAGAAATGTACCCCCCCCCCACATGGGGTCTAACCAAGCACAGTACAGGGAAACTAGATGTGTACCTCACATGAGTTCTAGTAGTGTACCCTACATGACCATGTGCACCTTTCACACCCTGATTCACCACTACATGGCATGTACCGCCAGTACATGCTGTGTTGTCCCAAAAACTTCATCTTACCTGAATAGAAATAATTCAAGGCCTGTGTTCTCTAAACTACATACCATCTACATGGGTTTTCCTAAACAGAAAACCCCCCAAACCATAAGAAAACCCTGATTTCTCCCCAAAATTCACAAATTAACCTACACGGGGTCCCCACCAACCCAGTAAATGATTTAAAACATAGAAACACTAAAAATACATGGATTTATGGTGAAAAAAATAAAATAGTACTATATTTGAAAAAAAACCATTGAATATTTTCATCAAAACCACGGTACACACCAATTGGGCCTTAATCTACCTTCGGACGAGCTCCTCGGGCAGCACCACCACCTCTTCCCTCTTGTTCTTCTCTCTATATACCTCTCTTGGTAGAAGGCCCAAAATAGAAGAGACCCCAAAGGAATATGTGATAATATAAAAGGGACAAGAAAAAAGAAAATAGGGGAAAAAGAAAAAGGGGAAGATAAAAGAAAAATAAAAATAAAATAAAATTGGTTTAGGCCCAACCCTAGTGCTCGACACAAGGTTATTCTTCACATAGGAAAAAACCCCAATATAAATTAAATTGGGGAGATAGAGTCTCAATTCGATGATCCATTGAAAATATATCACCTAATGAACATGAACAAATATATTAATATTAGATTAATTAAAAATTAAATATTCTGAAAAATTAGAACAACTCATATTTCCACTAAACCCCTATCCTTGGGTAAACACCTTATTATGGGACCAATATAGTGGTAAAGAACATTACTTGAGATAATATTATAGAATAATTTATCATTTCCCCCTGGACACTCCTAGGAACAAAAAAGTTAAAATTTCCCATGATTTTCCCAACCAATGATGATGTGTATCATCACAAAATTTCCACCACAAATGATTCTCTCCCCTGAGAGACCTTAGTAGACAACCAACAAATATGATCTCCCACAAGAACTGGCATAGCCAAGGCTATCTCAATGGTCCAACAACTAATCTTATATCACCCAAAACTCTCTCCCAACATGATATTCATTTAATTGAAACTGATCTAATTCTCCTCACTACAAGTGTATATTTATCATCACCTCAATTACCAATGGAAAACCACATGGACCATGCTACATTCATAACCTATTATAATGGATATAAGTGGAAGAACTTCTCATAACTGAGCAACAACACCAAACCCACAACCTATGTACTCGAAAAACCACTTAAAAAAGTCTCACAACCTCCAACATCCTATAGTGCACTCCCCACCACATGGATTTCATCACACTTAAATAAAAAGTGCAATGAGGCTCATGCTTGCACAAGAAAATTCCTAATGAAACTAGGCTAATGCATATAAAACTAGTGAATATGCTCCTCACATAGGATAATTCCAACAACATAAGTACCCTTGAAACTCATCTCTTCTAAAATTAGGAATCAAACTCATTCCATTATCAAACACACAACCACCCTCCTCTCATGCATCAATCCAAATCCACAAGCATCTAAACATGCTTCCACTACACAACCCAAGGTACAACATAAAATGACCAGGGACAAGGGTCTAAAAAATCTTTCCTATCAAGATAGCCATGAGAAGGGGATAATTTGTGCTCCACTTCTCAAACACCATTCATCCTAACCCCTAACCACACCCCAATAATAATAGATCTCAAAGATCCCACCAAGGAATAACAACCACACCCACCCAAGACATCAGTGACAATAGGAACATGAGCCCCATAACCCAATGAATGGAAAGAATATCCCCCTCCCAAGAGATATAAACTTGGGACTTCAAGAGAAACACCACCTCAAGGAAAATCATGCATGATCCAAATATCTCTCATGAATCATTTCCCTCATTGAGTCACCAATAGGGAACTTAGATCCTATTACCAACCTACGAGGGTCACCATGCATCCCTAAATAAATTTACTACATATCTATCATGGAAGAACATATTGCAATAAGATAGACATGACCTATAATTAAAATAAAATATATATATTCGGTTCATTTGAGTATAATTATACCAATTACTAATATGAGAAAACAATCTATGAGTAGTTGTTCAGAATTTAAACTAAACCACCATCACCAGTAAAACACCACAGATAATCACATGTCATGAAGATCCTATGTTTCTAAAATGATTCATGAACACCGACCTCTTACCCACCAGCCAAGATCCAAAAACAAGAATGATCCATAAATTCAAAAAACCAAGTGCATCATTTTAGGTGAAATAATGAAATTGTAAAAACAAAATCCAAGAACAATGATCCCATTACCTGAAAATTTGGAATAACTATAGGAAAAAGTTTTCATTACACACCAGTTATATATGCATTAAAATTTTCGACACATTCTTATACCACTTATCTACTAACTCCCAATATCATAAAACTAGAAAATTCTAATACCATTTTTTAATGAACCAGCCCAAGTCAACATAACATGTCACCTAATTTGGCTCACCATGAGGCCTCAAACATGCCTCCCCAAATTCAAGAGGCTACCAACTAGTGGATAGGGTCTAAAATATATAGTTGGGAGACAATACCATCATGATATAGTAAAATAATAGTAGTAAAACATCCAAAACATACATAGGGATTAACATTAGAGTATGCATAAAAATAAAATGAAATAAAAGAATTCTATAATAAATGAAATTATGTATAAAATCATACAGACTCAATGAACCCCACACATATATCCACTGATAACCCACTAGGCTGACCATAAATATATAATAAACAAACTAAAAATAAATATAATAGGTCCTACTACCAACATCGATCCAAACCATATATCCAGTCTCCATAATGCATGAGCTGCACAAGCCT
Organism: Viscum album; assembly: GCA_963277665.1. Lineage (NCBI taxonomy): Eukaryota > Viridiplantae > Streptophyta > Magnoliopsida > Santalales > Viscaceae > Viscum > Viscum album. The sequence continues at coordinate 183,402,543 of OY728159.1, forward strand.
AATCTTGAGACTCCACACAAGTGGCTCTACTTGATCAAGAAACAATGGTCCTTATCCCATCCTTTGTAAAAATTGTGATCCAAACTAGAATAATACATCATGTCTGCATGCATATAGAGATGCACATATAGGGGGTGAGAAGTAAATCTTTGTAGGCCACCCCCAAAAGTGAACCTATAATCGGTTGTCATAACAAGTGTATGTAAACATGATATACCCAGCCTATCCAAAGACTAATAACAACTAGTATAAAATAAAAACTATATAAAAATGGTCCTAAAAAAGAATAAGGAAAAAAGTCAACCATGGTTTCTAGTCTGACCCTAGAGTTAAATCCACCAGCATTCTAGCCTATTCCAGAGGATTTATAGCACGCAGCTCACCAAGCCACATGATAATCTATATGTCCACTAGTTATACATAGGACATCCAAGACATGTAAATACAACCAGCATGAATTCTGAACCCCATGGCATAACCATAGTCATACACATGAATAAAGTAAATTTACCAGGCTCCAGGACTCTAATACCATAATCTTAACTGGTGACATGGACATCTAGGTCAAAACAACTAGAGAACCTATCATTCTTGAATGTCTCATAGAATGAATCAAGCACCAACTATAGACCCAAAAATAGGTGTTCTTCATACCATAATCTAGGAGTGAACAATACCCTTGCCATAGGAGTACAATGACATCCACGGTACACAGAACCTACTCCATGAGTGCCTCAACACCTAATGGGCCTGAAGCTACTATAGTATGGGTATCGCAATAAACTAGAAGGGAGTTATACTTCATCCATATTACCCATTAGCTTCATAAAACTATATAATAACAACCATATCATGTATGACAGAAGAATATCAAAACTCTGGGCAATTTACCAATCTATGATATCCCATGGGTCTCCTCCTCAAACCAAAGTCTTGAGCAGAATCTGCCTCAAAAATCTCAACCAAAGGCCACCATAACGTGGTTAAGTTCATCTATCAAACCCACCATCCATGTAGTTGAACTAGTAGTGTCTATCCACGCTCAAAAAATGAATTATGAGTCCCCTCATGGTACCCTAGATCTCAAAATCAAAAAAAATAGCTTCTATGGGATGTAAATAACCCATCTTAGGGATACACCAAAACTTAGGGCACCCACAGTCCCCAGGTTCACAACATAAAATGATGACCTACTAGGGACTTCATTGCTACACCCAATATCTCAGTACATTCCCAAAAAAACATTCCCAAATGGCCAAAAGTCTAAAAAAGAGTAGTAAAATCTACAAGGGGTTCTTCTAGCTCGTCCAAAATCATGAGTCATGCCTAGTGAGAAAAAAACCTAAATAGACCTTAGTGGCCTCCAATTGATCCTCGATCAACAACTTACCCAAAGGGAATCCAAGAGAAAAGAATTAAAACCAATTAATTCATAATTTTTCTCATGAACACTCCAAAATAAGGACCAAAAAAGGTATTCCCATCCAAGAAAATCCTTGGGGAAAATCCCATGTAAGAAAACCTTGGCCAACCTTCTTGAAAAACAACCCATCCATAGGCACCAATTATCCCATAAGGGAAACCAAACTATGAAATTCCATATGGGAATTCTCAACAGATGAATAAAACATCCATTTATCACTCAATCAATGATCATCCCACTAGGTTATCCTCAAGAGTCCCTCATACTCATCTTAGTGCCATAAGGGAACTAGGTCATAACTAGATTCCCAAAACATCAACCCAACCTGATGGTTCCAACAAATATGGTCTCCAACCCAAGATCTAAACCTAAACTACTCAAACCTTGATAAATCATTCTTGAAAACCATGGACAAACAAATATCTCCCCAGAGACACTGTATGATCCTACCTTTTCGAATCTATCCAAAGAACCTAAAACATATCATTGTGGCACACTTGAGATAGACCAATCTCCCAATGCTCACCCAGACCTCACATCTCACAATCCAATCCATAGGAGGATTATAGATATAAAACTTGAAGAAATACTCCTATAAATTTCAATAAAATAAAAATCACCCTCCAGACAGCCTCTAAACACTAAAAGGATTCCACCATAATGATCCATGTAAAAAATGCAAAGAATGGGATACTCAAAAGTCCAATTCAGACACTAGGGTGAAAAATATGAAAAATAACATAGAATGAAAATGTACATAGAGTTTAATATGAGTACATGGAGTGTAACCCCAATGGTCATCTCTGGTCATGTACCTCTTGCCACTTGGCATGTACTCTTCTGAAGTACAGGACATGTATGGTCTATACATAGTGTGTACCCCAACATGGGTACCTTCCTGTGTACTTCATCCCACTCTAGGTGTGAACAATGTCGAATACATGGAATTTACCTACCATATACATAGTGTTTACCTCACATGGGGTCCTCATTCATGTACTTAGCCATGTCCCCCCCCCCACATGGGGTCTATCCAAGCACATCACGTGGACACAAATTGTGTACCTCGCATGGTTTCTGGCCATGTACCCTGCACGACCATGCACCCATTACACACCCTGAGTCACCACTACACAGTATGTACCCCACATTATATGAAATTTTATCCTAAAATCATAACATTCCCTAAATTATAGGAACACACAACATGTGTTCTCTAGACTACATGTCATGTATACGAGTTTTCCCTAAGAGAAAACACCCAAAAGGACTCGAAACCTTTGATTTCTCCCCAAAAGCCACAGATTGACCCATAAAGGGTCCCCAAAAACACATAAAATTATTTTATATGGATTTATGGTGTGAAAAATAAAACAAACCTATCACTAGGTGGAAACCACTCAAGCATCGCACCAAAACTGCACCATGCACCTACCGAGACTCAATCTACCTATAGACAAGCTCTTTGAGAGGTAACTCATCCTACCTATCCCTATTATATCCATATCCATATATTGTAAAAATACCTCAAAGGGGAGATCCCCCATATTTTTATTCCATAATCCAAAAGGGAGAAGATAAAAAAAATGGCCCATCACCTGATGAAAGATTACACCTCATCTTGGAACCCCCCTTGATCCAAAATCAACAACAGAGATAAAATATCAATAATATGATACATTTAAAAGATATAAATAAACATACATTCATGAATAAATTTATATTGAATTAATTAAATGTTATATATTCTTTAAAATTTTGAACGACTCGGATTTCCACCAAACTCCTATCCTATGGTAAAAAACCTATTCCGATAACAATAGGGTGGTAAGAAGAATTAACCAATATAATATTATATGAGTACTCACCATTTTTCCTAGGAAAATCTTAGGAACCAAAGGTTCAAATTTTCTTGGATTTCCACAACCCGTGATGACACGAATCCTCACATCCAAGGAAGATGAAAAAAACCATGACAAAAATGACTTGAACACATGAACCAAACATCTTTGGAAAATATGGTGAAATATAATACAACTTAAGAAATAAAAAATCTTATATATGATCACAATAAAACATGTGATTCTTGTCAAAATGGGAATATTGTTCAAAATAATACACATCAAAGAATTGTAAGTCATCAAAAATTCTTGATCTCATGCATGTGGATATTTTTTAGCTAATCACAACCAAATCCATGGATGGTAAAAGCTACCATGACTTGTTTATTAATTATTTTAGTTAAATTTCATGACTTTTGGTTAATGATTCTAAATATTAAGTGTTTAAGTGTATCACATGATATCGAAGTCTAGAATAAAATATGATTGGTGTAAAAATTAAATAGTTTCACAAAGACAATGGTATAAAAGTTACAAACACCCAAGTGGAAAAATATATTTAAGAAGATTGGATTCAAAACCATGTTTTATTCGTTATATTACCTTATAAGAACAAAAATTTTGAGATAAAGAATAACATTAGAGAAAATATGGCTCAGACTATGCTTATTGATAAAGGATAAAGAGAAAAATATTGGAAAGAGGTAGTTTAATCAGTGGTTTACATCTCTAATAGATCCATATTATGTATTAATAAAGACAAAACCCTATATTAAATCTGGAATGGTAATAAGTATAAACTTAAATACTTTTGGGTATTTGGAAGTAAATGTTTCATTCCCAATAAAGAAAAGAATAGAAAATTTTAATCTCACGGTGATGAAAGTATATTTATTGGATATTCATCAAAGAGTTTATCATAATGGTGCTTCAAAAAAATTATTGACAAAGTGATTGAAAGTAATGTTGTAGTTGTAGTTGAAAATGAGAAGATGATAATGACACTTGAACAAAGTATGGATTCTGGTGATAAATATTCACATAAAAATATCTAGTTTTTGAAGAAAAAATAGATAAAGAAGTGTATTAATTAGGGTGAGTAAGTAAGGCTATAGATAAATATCATAAATAATTCAATTATTAAGAAAACATAGAAAGAATGACATGTTCAAGCAGACAATCGAGAAGGTTTGAAATTACTATAAGAAACATTGTAGGAGATCATTCGACCCCTATTAAAATATGAAGAATAAAGTAACATTAGTAGGCGTCTCTCTTACATTTTGTGGAACCAATTTTTTTAAATAATCTTAAAAGGATGGAAATTAGGTCAAATCTATACATGATAAGCTTAACCAAATAGAAAAGAACAAAACATGATAATTTGATCCAAGGCCACAAAACAATAATGTCATCTTGGAAAAATGGGTGTTCTGAAATAAATTAAATAAAATTGGAAAAATTATGAGGAATAAATAATTAATTGTGTAAAAAGGTTATTACCAAACTTAATTGAATAATGTGGATGAAAAATTATCATCAGTGTAACTACTTGAAACAATAAGATTATTCTTGGTCATGGTAGTGAACAAGGGATTGAAGGTGTACCAAATGAATATCAAATCAACATTTTTAATGTTATCCTTGAAGAGGAAGTATAAATTGAGAAACCAAATGGATTTCTCATTAATGAGGATGAAAATAAAGTATTTTGGTTGAATAAGGCCTTTTATAGGCTAAAGAATGCACCAAGATCATGGTACTCAAGGCTTGACCAATATTCAAAGATGCTTGGATATCAAAGGGGAGGGGTTGATAAAATATTCTATATCAAGAAAGAAAATGATTACCATATTATGGTTCTTATTTATGTGGAAGATATTATATTAGTAGGTTGGGATGAAATCCAATGCAAGAAATTTTCAGTTCTCATGAGATGTGAATTTGAGTTGTCTCATATTGGTGAGTTGTCATTTTTTCACGGATTACATGTGATTCAAAGAAAGCATGGTATCTATATATCTTAAAAAAACATGTTTAGGGGGTTATGAAATAATTCCATATGGTTGGTTCAATATTTATGGAAACTCCATCCAATACCCAGAATAAAATTACAAAAAGTTGAAGAAGGTAAAGTGGTCGACGCCACACTTTATAGAAAAATGATATACAATTTACTCTACTTGACTACCACTTGATAGGAAATTTAATTTTACACATTTCAAGCCCCATGTTATCAATGTTATCCCAAATAAATTCATATAAAATATGTGAAAAGTATACTTATTTATATTAATCATATGGTGGAATATGGGTTGTTTCACAACAGAAACTCACAACAATGATTGTTGGGATATTTGGATATGGATTGGGATGGTTTGGTTGATGACTAAAAAAACCTATGGTGATATTTTATATAATAAAAATTATTTAATCTCATGGGTTATAAAGTAACTAGACTTTATATATTTAAGCATAGAAAAGTCCAAGTAGAATGTGGAAACTCAATCACACGCTCAATTGCTTTGGTGAAGCAAAAAACTTAAAGATGTTGGAATTTAAGTTGGTTCTCTTATTACTATCATGTTTAGTAACTTGGTTTCAATAAAAACTATAAAAAATTTCATACATTATTCAATAAAAAGGTACATATAGATTAAATATCATTTCATAAAGGAGAATATTGAGAAATATTTGGTGAAATTGAAGTATGTGTCAACTCAAGAATAAATTGTGAATATAATGGAAAAGACCATACCTAAGGTGGAATTTTAAAATCATTTGTTAGTTCTTGGAGTCCAACCAAATCCATATACCTAGATAAACTATAAAGAACCCCAACTCCTCCGAGTAACTTTCTATCAAGATCAAGGTATTTAACTTTATTACATTTCATTTTTATATTTTTAACCCTCACATTTAACATTTTATAGGAGTGATATCTTTTGGTTATTTGAAAAAAGGGGAGAGATATATTCAAGTTTTCCAAGTCTATTTTAAATGGGAATATATTATATTGTTTTGAATTGGGGGGGGGATAAAAAGGTGGTTGTATAATGCTCTTGAATATCATGGAATTAAGTCATGTGTTTATGATAATATTGTCATTAAAATATTGCTTCTCACACTGCTAACTCCTTATGTGGTATTAAATTTTGTTATTAGTGATTCATTGGTACATGAATATAAAAGTTGAATGTTTAAGATAATGAGAATACTCAGGGTTCTTGGAAGTTGTTGTGTTTGAGAGTTTTCAACAAACCTAAAGGGGGATATTGTTAGAAAAAATACCCTCTTTGGAATTACTAGGTTGTTTTTGTTGAGAAATATTATAGAGAATGTTTTCATGTAACTTATAGTAGGTTGAAATAATGATATTTGAGAGGGTTTTTCAATTTAGTGAAGGAGATACTCATAATGTATTAGACCACACCATGGTGAACTCATCCATGCCATTTTAGAGTTTTACATGGCTATAGTTGGTGACCACGCCCATAATAATGGGAATTTCGATATGGGAAATCATTCGTAAAAAATAAGAAATTCTTTACATACTCAGAGAAAGGTGTGGTGATTTGGGTGTTAGATTATGATCCATGGGGAGTCTATTACAGACTTAGACCAAGTTTTAGTGGTCTAAGACTTCACCTAGAAGCCAAGGGGAGTCCTATTGTGTCTATGTTTAACGAAATGGTTTAGAAAAAGTATTTATATACAAAACAGCTTATATCAGGATGCTATAGTCACGATGGTTGGTGTGCTGAGGCAGGAACAATAATTTTTCCTCACCATGATATAGAGTAACTTGTTTTAGTTTTCAAGTCTGCAGATCTAGAAAAACACATTGAAACACTCTTGGACCTTTATAGAAGTTATTAATATCAATCAATGGGCTATTTTATGTCTGTTTTTTAAGGCCTTTACTTCATGAATTCACGACATATAGGGAATGGTAAATTAATAGGTTATTTAAGAAGAGGATCTAGACCAAGTTTAGAGGTATATTAGAAAATAGAATAGTAATAGAAAATTGATATTCTAGATCTCTATGGAAAGTGTGATGGAATTACATATATCGTCTGGAAATGATAATTCAAAGAAGATGATGATCCAGGAGTTCCAATATCTCACTAGAAGTTCAAATCATTTGTGATGAAGAAGAAATACCATTATTTGGAAACATTTATTCCAAAATTGTATAAGAAGAAGTTTATATCATGAGGAATAGCGATTTACCTGATGTGGGTGAATAGTGAGCTTTCCAAATGTTCAGAGCAGTAACCCATGAGGGTTAGTGAGGCCACTACAAAATTATAAACTATTGAAGTAGTGAGGTTTTATAGTGATTGGTTCGTAGAAACCTTTCCATGCATGATCCTTATACATATCCCAACATAGGTGAACCAAGTAAAATCATATATGTAATTTAATTCTTTAATTTATCCTAAGAGAAATAAAGGGAGATATTTAGATGTTCGTCAAGTTGAGAAAATAAGATTCATAACCAAGGAAGAATAATTTTGACTTCCATACCCTGATTCACCCCCTGTTAGGGTGTAATCCTTGATAAATAACTAATAGTATACTTCAACATGGGATGGGTCCTCTTTTATGATTTCTAGTGATGATGTGGAAGTTGGATCAATTGAGCATGTTAGATGCCTCAATAATTGTGTCTCATTAGGCACCCCTTCATTTCATTCAGATGTGATATAAAGCTAGGTTATTTACTTTAGACTTTTTTTGATTTATTGTTCCTAGATAATCCTTAGTTTCTCATGAGGTATGACCTTTGAGGATTAGAGTTTAAATAACTGGGACTTCTCTATGACCCAAAGACATTTAGTGGTTGATCATGTTTTGATTTTTCTTATCTTCCTCTTGGTTACTCTCTTGTACTGGGGGTTCTGGGCTAACTATTTTCTTTGATTTTACTTTTTGTTTTCAGTGAGTCTTACTGATTATTTTTAAACTCAACACTATATTGGTCTTATACCTAGAGGAGTTATGTTTTTATAGGCAATTCAAGGTTATTAAATGGACTTGGTGGATGGGGACTTGATGTGACTTATTTGATGTTAACACCTAGTTACTCTTGGTGATTCATAGAGGTTTATAAGGGTATCAATGACCATTATAGTTGGATATTTATCTAGGAGTACATATAATGAGGAGGATCTTTCCAGTTTCTTTTGTTTTTCATATTCATATGCCTTTTGGTTGTACAGTTCCTTTGGTATTTAACTATGTGGAATATTCTTGTATTTTATTCCTCGTGAACGTGTTTTATATAGTATATTTTTTACATATATATATTTCCAATGTTTTGGGTTTGTTTTTCATTGAATATATATGTCTATTATAGGTTTATATAGGCTAAGACCTCCCATATTATGTGTTATTACTACTCGGTGCTTATCACTATCCCTTAGCCTATTAGAGGTGGGATTTGGGTGGAAATCCCCACTTATTACTAGCCTGGGTAGGGACCTGGTGGGTCAGGTCATGCTAGAGTGGTATTAAAGAGGTTGAGAATTAGGTATGGAGTTAGATATAACAATCATGGGATTAATGGTTTAGGAATTTAGGGCAGTAATGTTATGGGGTTTTTTAGTCCAGTTATCAGACAAGGGAAGATGATATAGATATAATAGCCAATGTATATTTTTTCATATAATCTGATAACCTATTTTCTAACATGAATCTCTAAGAAATAAATTTCAGTGTATAATAAAGTTGGAATATTCATCATATAGGGGTCAATTATGATCTTTAACATCTTTTTCATGTCATCTCTTCTAGATATTCTACAATACTTGAACGTTAATTCTATAAAATGAGGGGTGTTACTCACTGATAGCCAACTTGTGTAAAGAGTTAGGGTCATGATGCGATGTGTATATAGTTAGGCCGATCATTATATATCAGTGATACATGAGGAATTTTTTTTCCAATAATCAGTTGAGAGACATTCTTACCCCATGATATGAGGTATTTTATATTTTATTTACACTGAGTGTGGATATTTCTTATAAATTACATGGAATTTAACATTAATTTAAATGATACTACCTATAGGTTTGATATGATGTGTGTTTTATGATGATTAAGGGATTATGGATTTGTGAGGAGATTCTAATCCTGAGGAGATAGAGGTTTGGCTAGAGTTTGAGACTCGTGTTTCTGTATGGTTTGAATTCACACAAACCAAATGAATATTATTTAATTGATTTATATAAATGACATAGTGAGATATTAGTTGATAATTTTTTTCTTAATCTCATGATGAGACTACTCTTCTATTTTCAAAGTTTGAGATATTGATTAGGATAAAGTTTTATCTATGAATGTTAGACCCTCTACAGGGTGGTACGACTATGCTTGATTATGATTTGAGGACCAAAAACATCATGAGGTGTTCCCTGTACTTGTTTCATAGTGGAATAGTTTAAGCTCATTAGTTTGGGTGGAGACTCTAGTGAAAGAGTTATTGAGTTGTGGTTGTGTTTTCATGCAACATAACCCATACAGAAGATCCCCAAGAAATCATTAGGGGTTTTATAATTATTATAATAGATTCAACCTAGCTATTGGATTAGGTTAGTATTTTACCTAAGGATGTTATGAGTAAAGTCATATATGGATATCCATATTAAATATGACACTGAGATCATTGATTTTTCCTATAAAAGGCAATAACCTATAAAGGATTGGTTTTAGTTGCGAAGTGGGTGGTGTAGGAGTAGATTTAGGTGAATGATTTTTTTATCCTCTCCCATAATCACCACCCTTGGATAGTTCTTATCATGCTCGGGGTACTGATGGTTAGAGCTATGGGATGATGCGCATGATGTACAACAACGGTTATATTTCAATAGAAGTAGTTCCAATTATAATTTATGTCCTCTCTTCATGTACCCTCACACTAGATAGTGATGATATGAGTTATTTTTATACTTCAGATGCTTAAGAGTTATAGATCCATGAGGAATCCTTAAACAAACCCTAATCATATCGGGAGTTTCCATTAATGATGATTATCTTAAACTCACACCTTCCGGTTAAGTGAGTTTATCCTTACTAGTGAAATAGTTCTTTCATAATAATATTTCATAGTGAATATGGTATCTAGTACTACCTACCTTAGTATGAATTATTTACCCATTACAAGTAATGTGTTGTGTTTCGAGAAAATCCCACCCTCTAGAAGTTTTAGTCCACTACCCATTAGATGGTAAGCATGGATTCATTCATTAAATGAATGAATGAAAATTAAATTCCCATGAATTTGAAGTAATGATTGAATACATACATAGGGTGACCCATTGTAATCTCTTAATGGTATATCAATGTATGCAATAAGTTTCATTTAGGAGATTATGTTTATGTGTTGTAGGGTGGAATGATGAGAACCTATACGACATTCATGGAGAATATGGACTAAATTTACCCTTGAATCAGTTCATAGAGGATCCTATTAGGAATTATATGTATTTTTAGTCATTTTAAAAGAGTATTAGTAGGGAACTAAACTCTCATAGTATGTGATATGGGTTCATGGAGTATCATTAGTCTTCATGTAGTTGAAGTTATGGAATTTGATGAGATCTTAATGGAATAATAGTGTTGTGGTGTCTGAAACTTATAATAGAGGTCCTTGTGTCTATATATCGGAGAACATACATGAGTGGATTGTTTCAAATGTGTTTATTCTTGGTTGGAGAGGGAGAAATTTCTCAAACCCATACTCTTACCTTGTGTAAGAAAGACCCACAATGGTAATTTCAACTTAGTGGTCTTGTATTAGCAATACTTCTTTTGTGATGGGCCAAGAGAGTTTTTAAAAATGTGGGAGCCCATACACCACTTACCTAGGAATATAGTGGTTTTATATTGAAATTAGTATAAAATATTTGGCTAGATATCCTGAGTTAGGACTACCCTAGTCATGTGTGACCCTCAGTGTGTTATTTGTAGTGGATATTTGTGAGTGTACCCATCACATAAAAAAATTTATATTTGGAGTAGGAGGATTTTTTGGGAGGTTATGGGTTTTGATTTCTATAGTTTTTTGGGTGTTAAACTAGTTTCTATAATCGAAAAAGTAGGTTCATCATAATTTTTAGGACTATCCACTTCAAATTGTGGCTAATTGGTCTGATCAGTGGGTAATTGTGTGATCCTGAGTAGTTGGATGAGGTTAGTGTTGTTTCTAAGGTTATCATTAGAATATTTCATGAAAGAGTGAAAAAAACAGAACTTGTCCACTTTTTATGGTGGATGTGAATCTTAGGAAGATAGGTATAATGATAAATATTTCTTGTGAATGTTTTAGAAAAAATTGGGAAAGAAATATCACAGCGATTTTGTTCCATGATCTAGAGACATTGGTACCTATGCCTTATAGGTAGGAGGTGATGGATTAATTGAGTTAGGATTAGGGGAGCATACTTCCATGAAATTCACCCAGTGTTATTAGAAAATCTTAGTGAAATGCTCCATGTTGGACTGCTACATGGACTAGTTTTTATCATTCAACAACTATATAAAACTCTCTTTAATGGTTGGTAGAAGATCACTCCTGTTATGGGTAGAATTGAAAACAAACCTTTCTTATATGGATTCTAGTGGATGGTGGATTCCTTTAATCTCATGTGGTAGGGTGAAATTTGAATGAGGATAGGTTTAGGGTGTTGAAGATTGGAAAAAATGGCATGGAGTTGATGATTTTTACTATTGAAGTCATGATTCAAGATGAATTAGAGTCGATGACTTGGGTGATGATAGAGGATGTTCCCTTCCTAGGAGGTTGTATACTAGGTTTTTTTAGAATATAGACATATTAAGATGAAGGAAGTGTATTTGAAGGTGGGATAATTTATAAAAAAGTTAGTTTGGAAAACTTACTTTTTAGGGAATACTAGTAGTTTCCTTTTCAACTATCTAATAATATTTTTGAGATTGGTCACTAAGACAATGCATATTTTTAGGCATTATAGAGCCATAATAATAATATATTTAATGAATAATATATTATTTTTATTCCACTCATGAATTTTTATGGGTATAAGGATTTTACTTCTAAATTTAGTCTTGGATGGGAAATATGATTCCATAGTTTAATTTGGGGGTGGGTTTTTACCCTAGGAGCACTATATTTTGAGTTTGCATTAAAGGATTTCTAAATCAATACTAGTGAAAAGTATCTTAATAAAATACCATTAAAATCTAGGGTTTTACTATTTATGCATAATTTTCTCTAATACTAGGGTTAGAATCCATAAACCATATACTTAGAGAAAGATAGATTTAGAGAGATCTAGAGATTTTAGAGATTCATAAAATCCATGATATTTAAGAATAAAAATATTCCACAAAATTTAGCATTATAATTATCAATGATACCTAAAATGGATAACAAATTCATTAAAGATTGATACAATGGTATATAGGGTTTTATGACTTTAGTTTCTCTATTTTTAATGGATTTTGAATTAAAATTTTATTTATTGGGATCCCATTCTCTGTGATTGAACTGGGGTAGATTATTTAATTTTAAATCCTAATATCATAGATTTTTTAGGGTATATGTTATTTAACCCAAACTTTATCCTTTGAGATTTTGTGATTTTAGTGGTAAATAGATAAATAATGAGGATTAATAAATTTTATTCTCTCTCCCCCTCTCTCCCATTTCTCATCACTACCTCTCTTCTTCTCATATATGGGTAAAGGGGCTACCAGCCTTAGCTATGGATGAACACAATGAGAGGAAAAGGTGGTGACCATGAAATTACCTAAATGTGAGAATAATAACATGAGAAGAATATGGTGTTTGTAGCTTAGGTGAGGTGGCTCAATAGAGTGGAGTAGAACAATGTGGGGAGGAAATGAAAGACAATATGAGGAGGTGGAACCATGAGACTTTGAGAATCAAAGTAGATGGAAGAGACTTGGGTGTGATTGTAGAGGCCAACTATACTGGTGGCCAATGGTGTGAGTGGAAGTTTGAGGTGGGAAAACACTTCGGTGTAGTGTGCAGGGATGTGAAATGGGGGAATATAGCTCACTACCAATCTCATAATCCCTCCTAGGATCAAACAATAACCCACCTGACATGTAGAAGGGAGGTGGTCTAAGCCAGATTGTCCCCACTGGGATAAACTACATGGGATAGATAGTTGAGATAGCCTATCACAGGGCCTATAACATACCAGCCTGGTCACGTGGTCGGGTGGGTGACTGGACCGGGTCAGTTCCCCCCAACCTGACCCATAGGGGAGTCACTAGATGGGTGATACACATGGGAACCATGTACCCATGCTCTATGGGGTGTTTTTCTTTATTTTTTCATTGTAAATTGGTTATATAAAAATAAATAGCATATAATAAAAAAAATCATGTCAATCATGATAACATGGTTTGTTTGGTCATTTGTGGTCATTTGTGAGGTGATATAGGCAGTTTTAGGCTTTAGATATTTAGGGCTAGTGAAGAGGTTTTTTCATGGTGATCATATAATTTATCTGGGGTCAAGTAATCCCCCTTGTATGCCATGTGTTTCTTAGAAAGGTACATGTCCCTCCATATTACTAATAGAGTAAAATTCTCTCTCTTATATGCTATGTGCTACTCCCACTTGATGTGTGTTTCTATTATCTTATGTGTGCTACTCGATGATATTTGAGGCCTCAAACTATGAAGTTAAGTCCTATCACATTTTCTATGTGCTACTCAAGATGTGGATCTTCTACTGAGGTCAGTTACCCCTTGACCAGTCCCTTTACCTCAGTGAGGCCCAGGTCCCCCACTATGTTTTTTGTGAGGTGATGTGAGTTTTATTATATCCTGGGTAGTTATGGTAGTAGGGGTTAATAATTACATTTTAAACATCTATCCTTGGTAAAGGTGTGGCTTTCCCCCATAGGTTTCTAGAATGGTGACATTATGAATAGTTACAGATGATAGGGTGTTATACTCCTCTCAATTGACACCCATACTCTGGTAAGGGGTGATTCATATTTTATAGTTTCCAATGATGATGTAGAAGTTGGAGTGGTTGTGCAGATCATATGCTTGGATATTTTTTTCTCCTTAGGAACTCTTTTATTGCTTTAGGATGTGATGTACTTCTAGGGTATTTGTCATGACCCGTCCCTCGGGGCCCGTGTCGTGACTGCCCCAAGCCTGCCTTCTATAGGCCAAGGGCTGGCGACTAGCACCAGAAAGGCATATCCATAAAACTGGGAAGGAATTGCCTTTATAACCTATAAACTCAACCAACTAAGCACACAACAAGATATGAGCACAAAGTAAATTTTATAGTAAAAAGAGTGTGTACAGTAAGTAAAGGGGCTAGAATACACGCCCAACTGGGAAGTACAAGTAAAACTAAAAACAAATCCTGTGAACACCCGCCAAGAATCCTACCTGAAGGGTAGGTACAGCTCTCGAATGACTGCCTCTGTAGATCGTCTCATCTAATTCCCACCTCCAAGAAACCTCCAGTCCTGGTACCCTCGACCTCGATCAACGTTGTTCGTCGTCTGCACAAGACACAGCAAGGTGTGGGCGTAGCCCGTGTAGGGGTGAGTATAACGATACTCAGTAGGGACCCCGAGACCCCCAAAGGTCTCTTAGAATCCACAAAGGATGACCACAGAGAAATACATAAATCTTAAAGCACAAAGAAATAGTCATCAACACTACTTAGGTATATGCCCATACATATACCTAAGTTATCAATATATACACACCTCACTCATGAGGAAAGAATACCAAAAAGGTGACACCACAAAGGTATAAGTACCACACAGGTATCACCATGAATATATAAGTACAACACAGGTTCAACACTGAGGTAAGTACCAAAAAGGTAATGCCACACAGAATAATACCACTAAGGTATCACCACAGAGAAGAATACCATGAAGGTATCACCACATAGAAGAATACCACGAAGGTATCACCACACAGAAGTGTACCACAGAGGTAAATACTCAGCTCACACCAGGTATAACTTAAGAACAGAAGTATAGATGATTATTTGTATTTCTATATCATCTTACTTAGTCGAGAAGATCTTCTTCTGACACATACAGAATCGAAGATGACCCACATAGGATCGGTATGTGCTGACCCACACAGGATCGCTGAGTGCTGACCCACAAAGGATCGGTACACGCTGACCCACACAGGATCGTTGACCGCTGACCCACACAGGATCAGTATGCGCTGACCCACACTGGATTTCTGAGCACTAACCCGCACAGGATCGTTGAGCGCTGACCCACATGGGATCGCTGAGCGCAGACCCACATCGGATCGGTATGCGCTGACCCATACAGGATCGTTGAGCACTGACCCACATAGGATCTGTATGTGCTGACCCACCCAGGATCGCTGAGCGCTGACCCACACAAGATCTGAAGATGATCCACATAGTATCTGAAGATGACCCACATAGGATCTGAAGATGACCCACACAGGATCTAAAGATTCTTTCAAGTACAGCCAGCCGTAGGGTTCCCGCACTAAGCATGCTTGATTCTGGGAGGTTCTGCTCCTCAATCCATCGATCGTTACTTCAACTACCATAAATTCCCATGAAGAAACATCCCAAAGGTTTGTCACGTTAAAAGGGACCCAATGTGACTGACGGCGTCTCTATCGGACGCTTGGTCTGTAAGTTATTAGAATTTCTGTTCCGAGGGCCCGGTTGGATTTAGGTTCGATCCAACCCAGCCATAATACAACTTTATCCAAAACTCATGTGGAGTATACCAAAAGGACTTTATCAATCCAAGGATCCCGGTGCTACAGACGGTTCATCAAACGGACACATGGTTCTCAAGATATGGCCAAAAAGGAGAAACTGGGTCTGGATGGGCCCGGCTCCGGTCCGACCCGGTCATACCGACCCAGTCAGACCCGGCCTGGGCTGACCTGACTCAACCAGGTTTGGGTCGACCCAGCTTGACTCAGGTCCGTCCCAGTTGGGCTGGGTCATGGTGGGCCCGGCCCGCTGGGCCGCAGATCGGCCCGACCCGCCAAGCGGCAGCCCAGCCAGCTTGGCACGACCCGCGGTAGTGCGGCCCGCTCGGTTGGGTGTGGTCCACCCGGATAGGTGTGGTCCACCCTAGTCACCACTTGGAGAAAGCCCCCCCCCCCTCCGGATTCCCGAAGGGTACAACGGACCATTCTGCCTGTTGGCATGCGGGACTCACCGGAGCGGATCCTACTCGGTGCATCATAGCCGACTGGATTCCCGACCGGTTCTCCTCCTAGCAACGTGATGGTGCATCTGTCCTCCTGAAGCTGGTCGGGTGTCAGCCGCTCGCCGGGTGTGCCTCCTGCTCAAGTTGCGGCCGACCGGGTGCCGGAGGCCCTTCGGTGCACCTCCTGCTCAAACTGCAGCCTCCTCCTCTACCGGCGGCACGAACGCACGCCGCCCTTCTTCCACGTGTCATTACAGCTTTGTTCCAAGCCCGAAAAATTTAACATCCGCATATTCACGATCCTTGGGTCGATATATCTGCATCCATATGTCGCGCTCGATGAGACATTGTGTTTTCAACATGCTTAATTATTTGGCATCGAAGAACGCATGAAGAACGCATGAAGAAAGAAAGAAAAGGGTTAGGGTATAAGTGTGGAATGATGTCCATGTTTGTTTTTCCATCATCATTGTGAATCAAGAATATGAAGAATCAACAAATAGATTTAATCATACTTCAAATAAAAACTCCTACCTTGATTGTCCATTGGAGGTGTCGTGAGGAGGAATATGATGATGGTGACATCAGCGTTTGTTGCTCCCACAAGATGCTTTCGGTCCAGGCTCGAGTGTCGTCCACATTAGAGGTTCATTCTTCATTGGAGTATATCCTTCCGATTTCTCCCGATATCTCCCATTTTCCAACAATCCTAATCAAAAGGGTGAGGATCCAACTTTAATTGAGTTAAGATTATTAATTCAATTAAAGTTGGCACATTAATTAAATTTAAGTTGGCACATTAATTAGGAGAATTCCAAGGGTTAACTCACATTCAAGGGGAGTTTGGGTGGTCCCCACCACCAAGTATTCAAAATAGAGGTTTCAAGAAAATAAAATAAAATTTGTTGTTTTATTTTATTTTTATTCTTTTAACTCTCCCATGAAAATCCGGAAAACTAACTTCCACCCTCGACCTACTAAGTTTGAGGTGAAGGTCTCCTTAAGAAAATATCGGCACTGCGAGTTCAACGGTGTCCTCAGATTTCAATTCTGAGCACCGGTTCAAATGTTATAAAATGTCACTCATGTGTTTACTAAACGTACCCAAAAAAAGTTCAGAAAATTATTAACAGTCACCCTCGACTCGCACCGGTCAAGGTTAGGCTCTGCCTAAGTGAAACACGCCCCAAAAAACCCAACGGTACTCTAGGATTTCCAATCTGAGTTACTTTTTAAAAGTTATGGATTTTACAATAAAATAATTTTCACTTAATTATTTTATTTATGGTCAAAAACTAGCTTTAAATTATGGCCTGTTCCGTCCAATGTTAGTTTCTTCCTAAAGAGAGAATACCCTCACAAGTTCAACAATGATCTCATATTTTTAATTTTAGTTACCATTCATGAGTTATAATCATTTGAAAAATAAAATAATTTTATTTGATTATTTTATTTACGGTTATGCCATTTTTGGGTTTTCTCACAGGAGGCCCACGCCGACTAAACTTAAGTCGCGCCTAGGGTAAACTTACCATCCTGAGTGCAATGGTACCCTTGGACTTATGATCTGAGTAACATTTTAAGAGTTGTTCTACTTTTTCAGGAAAACTACTTACGCGCGCTAATTAAAGCTTAACAAAACTTCGACGGATCATTCCGGGCACTCTGGGCCTCAGAATCGCGCACCGTCAGATTTGGAGGTCTCAAAATAATTCTATATAATTAAAAAAATATATGAAATTTCTGGGACATTACAATATTGACTTCCAACATCGTGGGATTTTTGGTTCTCTGATTATTCTTAGTTTCTCAAGAGGTATGGAATTTAAGAATTGGAGCTGAGATGACTGAGATTTCTCAATGTCCTAGAGAATTTTAGTGGTTGGGAATGTCTGCATCTTTTCTTTTATTCCTACTAGTTACTCTCTCATACTATGGATTTCTATTAGACTATTTTTTTCATTTTTGGTTTCATTGTATCTTACTAAGTATGTTTATACTCGCCACTGTACGGGTCTTTTACCTACACATGTTGTGTTTGTGTAGGTGAGAATGGGTTTGGAGATGGTCTTAGTGGATATGGACTCCGGGTGGTTTTTTCAGAGTTCACACCCAATGATTCTTTGTAACACATGGTAGATGATGTTTATTTGTGTTGGGTGTAGTGACCATTGAGGTTGGAGATCTACCCAAGAGTAAACGTAGTGAGGAAGATATTTCAAGTGTCTCTCATATTTAGAGTTATATCATATGTACAATTCCTATGGAATTTTCCTATGTGGAATTTTTATCATATTTTATGTATCATTTATGTATTGTATACAATAAAATTGTTTATATAAATATATAATGTTGGTGATACATTCTTTTTTGTACATTAGTGATATATTTCTCTTATAGTTTTTTATAGGTTAAGGACTCCCATATTGTGTGTTATGCCTACTTGATGCTAGTCACTATCCATTGACATATTGAAGGAAGGTTTGGGGTGGCACAATCACCTTATTTCCGACATGGGTGGGGGCCTAGTGGGTTGGGACCTGGATAATTCCCACATGAATTCAATTATTTTAGATATGGGATTCTATTCCCAATTATTTGTTTTACCATTGAAAGTGAGACATAATACCCATGGTGTGATGCTTCAAATTAAGGAGACATAATTAATTTTCACACATGATCATTTATGGGATGTAAATCCCACTTTCTTATGATGAGGTTCGAGACTAGGGATTTGTTTCCCTCTTTTGATTGTGTCCATGGATATGGTATACATTACCTCTTCGATGATGAAGTTTATACATGATTACCACTACTATATTACTTCCCAAGGATACTATACTCATTGTTATGATTGGGTATCATGGAGAAACAACATATTTATTGATTTTGTATGATATTATTGGATGTTAAACGTGATTTTGGGACTTGTTTATCTGGTCATTCTTACCATATGTTATCTACTATATTATGATGGGATTATATTCCTATTTCCATGAATCATGATAGGACTCCTAGTCAATATTTTGGAGATATGTTCAGAGACACCCCGAAATTAAATAGGTATATTCACACTTGGTGGTTGTGTAGTACCTGTGATTGTGTCATATTTTTTTATTTAATTATTATTTCTATTTCCTAGCATTTATTATTAGAATATTATAGTATAAATGAACCTATATATATTAGATTTGGTAGTAAACTATTGGTGGTTTACTAATTAGTTATAATCACACCTTTCTCAGGCACCTTGGTATTCAGGAAAATATATTGGTTAGGGATATAGATATTGGAAAAATCCCTTCGCTTGATGGGTGAGATGATTGATAATGGTGGGTGTTAAGATACTGGTCTAGGTGAATGACTCTGGACCCTATATTGTAGTATTTTCTTTATTTGTTTACTTTATAATGTTATGTATATGGTTGGTCCACAAGAGAATCCATTTTATTTATATACCTTCCTAAAATTACACTTTAGATCATCCAATTATATTTTTCTTAGATGTTTTATTGGTGTTTGGTCTATAATAATAATACCATATCATGATATTATTATATTTTTATGTTTGATATTACTTCCATTTTAATTTATAATTATCTATACTAGAGGGTATTGTCACCCCACTTTATAGTGAGACCGCCTGATATTATGTGGGACCCTTGTATAGAGGTTTTGTGTATAACATAGTGGAAACTATTCTTATTAATTATTATCTTATCTTCTATATTCATACATATGATAAATATAATTATGAGTCTTTCATTTTTAATTCTAGTTATATAACACTGTGATGAACACCTATTGAGCACCAAGAGGGTGGGGATGAGAATGTGCCACTGGTTTTTATGCCTAAGAATCCAATTTCATATACACCTCATATTGATTAGAAACTCCAAGAGAATCTACTTTAGGTTTTAAATTCCATGGGATATGAGACTATAAGAGCCAGATTATCCAAGATAGAGTTGACTTGGAAGTTTTATAGGTAACATCCACCTCTATTTTCAATAGAGGGTGGACCATTAGTTGGAAAGATCTAGATTGAGTCTATGAAGATTATCTTTGATAATATTGATACTCTGTATGAGAGAAAGGTGAAGAAGGCTATGTATATACCTTGAATACATACAAATCAATGATGGGATTTCATATTCTAGGAATATCGACATGTGGGGTTATCTTGGAAGGAATTTTAGGATTGTATCTTTGAGATTTTATTTCCTAAGATGATGAAATCTAACAAGGATTTGGATTTTATGAATTCGGTTTAGGATATCATGTCGATGATGGAATATATTTCCCATTTCACTGAGTTACTTCATTTCCATCCATTATTAGTGTGTGATAAGACTGCCTAGGTTTTCTATTTTGGGGATGGGATGAGAAATTTGATTTGGTGTTAGGTGAATAATTTTTTGTCCAGTGTATTTTTCTATGTCCATTAACTAGGTCCTCATTATTGATTGGAATATATATGAGGGTACACCTTATGGGTTCTCTGGTTTTTATGTTGGTTTTAGATGTGTATCTTCAAGTATTCAAAAGAAATGTTCCAGTGATTCTCACCAAAGTGGTGATGTTCAGTCTAATCAGTTCTATGGTTCCTTTTATTCCTAAAATAGGAGGAATCCAACAATATGTTATCAGCGTGGTAAGTTAGCTCATACTTGATCACAGTAACACCGACCACTAGTGGAGTGTCATTCATATGAAAAAATATGGTATTTACAATGTTTTTATTAAATTTCTTCTCATATATCTAGTATTTGTGGTTATTTCTAAGATCTTGGATCAAAATTCAGTTCTGATGTTATTCCATTGTTTGTTTTATAGATTTATTCTAGATGATAAAGGTACAAAATAGTTTTTGGTGATTAGAAGTTGAGGCATTAGAGTGGGGATCCTTAGGATAGTTTTTTATTTAGAGTCCTTGTTAGAGGCATAGAATCAGTTTAATTACATGATATTGAGTAGGAACTATCCAATTATAATTATGGGGCATCTACCATTCAAGGTATGATTTTTTAATCTTTTACCCTAATATATGTTTTATTTGATACAGGTGCTTCACACTTGTTTATTTCTATGAAATTGGTTACTGGACTGGGGTTGGTTGTAGAGTACCTATCTATGATGATGTTTATAGATACACCATTAGGGGTTTTATCCAATGGTATTTATTTGTTTCCAGTATGTGCTATTTAATTTAATGGATATGAGAATCTCTGAGATATATTAATGTTAGATATGCACAATTTTTAAGTGAACCTATGAATACATTGTTTCGAATTTTATTGATATAATGTTGATTTATATCATTTATATTTATCTTTCATTTCCATTTAGGGTGATTTTTATACTAATTTCAAAGATTGGGTTTTGCAGGAAGGCCCTACGAGACCTGAACATTGGCAGATGAGAGAGATTTTAGCATAATTCATGAGTGATTACTTTGGAAATAAAGAGATTAGACAACAAAAATTTACACCATTGTCTGATCTGTAATACATTTATATTTTAATATATATTTCTCTTTAAATAAATTTTACTTAGTTAATAGATTTCTTTACAAGCAACATCAAGTTTTGACGAACTGTGATATACTATTAAAATATTTTCACTTAATATGATAATTATCATCCGACCATTGGATTGACATGTTTGAATTGGGTTAAACATATTATGAAATATATATATATTTTTTAATTAATTAAAATTTATTTATTAATTAATAGTAAATAATCATTAAATTTTAATAAAATCATTTCATAATTCAAAGCCTTATTTTTTTGAAGAAATATGTTTTTATAGGTGTTATTAATTTTTTATATAAAAAATATATTTATCCCTATTAAAAAGTTATTTTAATGAAATTTATTTATAATTTATGAATAATAATTTATAAATTAGTTATATGATGGGTAGGAATGAATATAAAATTATTTGAAGTTAAAAAGAGTTTTTTTTCAGAAAACGGTTTTTAGGTGTACAATGTGTTTTTAACTTAATAAATTAAATAAATAATTATCTGTTAATTATGTTAATGAAATATTTAGATTATATATTCAATAAAATATTTTAATATTCATCTAATACTATTTAATTTTCAGGGAATAAAATTAAACTCATTTTTAAGCTTAAAAATATATTTTTCTAAAAAACGTATTTTGTTGTGTTTTACATGCTTATTTTAAAACGACATTATGATAATTATAAGAGACTAATTTGATAAAATGGATTCCATATTTTTAATCTAATTTTACTATTTTTTTAATTAGTTAACTTTCATTTTTGGTCAAAATGAATATTAAAAATAGTAAAAATTTGTTATCACGGTTAAGGTTAAAAGGGTTTACCATGGGGTTAAACTAAGAGATAAGTGTAAAACTGCCACATAAACTTGTATAAATCTTATTTTTTGAATATATTTCGACCTTATCTTATCCTAACTTATAATTATTGTCCATTTTTATCTATATTCACAATACAGTGACTTTATTTAATTAAATATTTTAAGTAATTACATGTGTGTCCTTCTCCTCACTTATAAAAGTTTACCTCTTCCAAACCATTATTTACGAACTTTGACCCCTATATCTCAGACACCTAACAAAAAACCTTATTATATTCCTTCCCTTAATTATTAAGATCCTATTATTACCATAATACAATCCTAATGAGGCTTAAGGTGTAATCCAAAGGAGGACTCTCAAGGAAGAGGTTGTTGTCATACCTAACTCTTTTAAAATTTATCTCTTCTTCTACTTCCAATAAATATATTATATCCATAATAACATGATTAACCTGTTATAATAAATATATTTATATTTTATTATTATTATGATATAATAATTTTACATCGCCATTCCATCAAATGGGAAATGAAAGTATCACTCGGGCGTATGTATAGAAAACCACATCTACATAACGATATGATTCAATTTCAATAAACATATATTATGGTTGGTTATTATGATGGATTTAATGTTTATATATTATATTTATGAAATAATTTTTATTATTAAAATAAAATATCTTATGAACCTTCTTTCTTTCCTATATATTGTAAAATGATAATGTCGTCCGTGCGTACGTATGGACTACCACTTCTACAAAGCAAGGTGATTCATTTTTCATTTATTATATAAATAGAAGGTAATAAGGATATATTTAATGAATACATATTATATTTATTACTAAATAATTGTTTTATAAATTTGAATTATTTTTTACCTTTATTCATTCCATCCATCTAAAAGTGGAAACATCACTCATGCGTACGTACAGACTACCGTCTCCATGAAGTTATTTTTCAAAAATTCTTTATATGAATGGTTATAAAAGTGTATATAATGAATAAATATGATACTTATGTCATAATTAAGATTCCATATATTATGAAACCATGAACATAGTTCAAGTACTAGAACCTTTGAACCAAAACATGCATGTAAAATAGACTAGTTTTCACCTGAATAATGATTTTAATGAAGAATTGTTAATAAAGGGGTAATTGGAATATATAAGGGAATGATATATAGTAACACACACACACACATATATATATATAGAGATTAATATGGATACTTAATTTATTTATAATAAATATTTATTTATTATATAGGTGGTTTGAATTAATATGAAGTTGGATGAGACTTGAGGTAAGGGATTTATGTAACAATATCATTTCTTTTCAGGATTATTTATGAAAAACATTTAGTGAGGAAAATTATATTATACTTATACTTTAAACCCCATAAATTTTATAATACTCTAGTTATTTATGAAATTTTAATGTTTCCCTTCCGTTATCCTCTATTTGGTATATAAAACTACTGATAATTGTTTTTAAGAAAACTCGACTTTATTTCCTCTTTGGTCAGGAATATTTTTATTCCGTGTCCATATTTAAAAAAAATGTTTTCAAGAATGTTTTTTATATTCTCTAATGATTTATCATAGTTATTTTTACCCATATTTTAATTTATATAAAAATGTTTTAAAGGAATATTACTCTCATTTTCTTTGAAGATTAATTTACAAGTTTCCAAGGTTATTTTCAAAGAAAATATTTTTCCTCATATTTTTTGTATTTTAATATTTCATATAATTGATTTCAAAATGAAAAGGCTATTTTTCTCATGAAATTATCTAATAATATTTTAATGGAATTTTCATCTATTACAATAACCATTAATGCTACTTATGATTCAATGGGGATATGATCCAATGATGCCATACTTATTCTTTCTCTATGTGATTATTATTATGAAGTAATCTAATTGAAACCCATTTTATTTTCTATAGTTTAAGCTATACCTAAATGATAAAAATTTTCATGATCTTGTGGCATATATATGAATGGATTATGATTACGTGATGGGTGGGTCTATTATATACCTCCAATACATTGGGAGATGTGATGTAGATATCTCATGAGATAATGATGGTAAGAATGGAAATTATTGAGAATAACTATTTCCATATTTTGATGTGTGGTTATGATTTATTCTATATATTATCACAAGATTATGTTTGGAAATGATTGTGAACAGCTATGTTCACATTTTGACTAGTGAGCATGATTTCTTCAGGCTATGCTCACAAAATTATGCATGGAAAAGATTAAAAATATCTATGTTCACAAGATTATGATTTTCTTTTATTATGATGTTACATGCCTATTTTATGACTCTTGAATGATGAGTATTTCTTTGACACCCTCATTAATCATGATTCTAGATATGACTTGATTTTGGTGTTTATGATGTATGATTCTCTGGGTATGAATATTTTACACTGTGAACATGGACCTCATTATGTTACGATACCCTTATGATCATTTTATTCTCTCTTAGGATTGATATCTCCCATGTTTATCCTTATTGAGAATTTGATATCACAATTTCTTATATTTTTATTCCCTAGGTTTTGATTGAAGGATATAAGTATGATTTGTATTGAAGGGTGATAATACGAATAACCTTATGGGAGATATTTAATATATTTTTAGAAATAATTTCACTATATATGTATTATCTAAAGACAATAAATCTTTACGGTCCTTAGACATGTATTGTTATTAGATGTATTTAATATTCATCTAAAATGATGTAATATTTATGTATGAAATTATAAGGTCACCTCAATTAGTATTAGAGAAGGGTATAGTTATTTTTTGAGAGTAAGATTAGAGAACTTTGATGAAAACCCTAGGAATAATTCTAAATATAGTATAACATCATAAAGATTTGGTAAAATTGAGATTATGTGGTTTTCATAGAAAATAAATCCTTGTATGGGTATTGAAAAGTGTATTTGGATATGAAACATATGCATCGAGGGGTAATAACTATGAAATGGGAATATTGGATATTCAATCAATAATCATCAGTGCATGATGAGTGGGTTTGAGAATACACACCTGGATTGACACCCCTAAAGGATATGATTTGGTTAATTCACATTCTATTTATAAACCATTATGATGAATGATATGATATAACCTATGAAAACCAATGATAGTACATAGTGATATAAGAAGAACTTAAATTGTAATGTTTTTAAAGAAGGTATGATAATTTAGGGCATCATAAGAATTATTTTTATAATCACATGATTGTTTACTCTAATTATTGATGTTTTATGCTCACACTGAACATTTTGGTTTGAGTATGGGATTGAAGATGGAATGATGAAGTTGAGGTGGTGATAGGTACACTTAAATATTGAAGTATATTATTTAAGATTAGTCATGTAAATTTCATTTATATCATGAATAGTATCTAGGAATGTTAATTCATATCCTCAATGATTTGTTGTTGAGTTAGTAGTAGAAACTCATAATGGTACAATGATTATATCTCAAGTATATAGATTAGCTCTAATATAATTTTATGAGAATGTGTATTCTATAAATCTTACAATTCTACCTCTAGTTGAATTTTATGTTATTTTGGGAATGGATCATCTTTCTTTATATAGAACTAATATCAATGTCTAAGTAAGGTAAATCATATTTTATATTCAGAAGAAACCTATGATCATCTTTTGGTGGAAGGATGAATATTAACTTACAATGTAAATTAATTACATTATATGGGTATTAATACCTATTCATAAGGGATATTTATCTCAAATTTTAGGTGTGAAAATCAATATTGAATATATGCCTATTTTTTGAGAATATGATGATGTATTTCTTAAAGAATTTACTAGTATTTACATTAATAGTGAAGTTGAGTTTTTAATGGAACTCATACCTAGTAATAAAAATATTTTAAATAATCCATATATAATGGACCTAATTGAGTTGAAGAAATAAAAAATAAACTGCATGTGAATCATGATATGATATTTATACTAATTAGTGCATCACCAAGGGGTGAACTAGTTCTTTTTGTTAAGAAGAAGGATGGGTAAATGAATCTTTTAATTTATTATCTAGATCATAACAAGATCAATATCAAGAAAAATTATCCTATACCCTATACTGATGAATTATTTGATCAACTATGTAGAGATCAATACTTTTCCATGATTGACCATTATTTTGGATATCATCAATTGAGGGTTAAAGAGGATTTACCCAAGAAAACCTTATGTTCAAGGTATAGTCATTATGAATTCATAGTGATGTATTTTAGACCTACCAATGGCCCCTATATCTTAATGTATCTAATGAATATAGTCTTTATAGATTACCTTGATTAATTTTTGGTAATATTTATAGATGATATTCTTATATATTCAAAGAGAAATAAAGAGAATGAATATCATTTGAATATTTTTTTAAAGAACATGATGAAAGATAAGTGTAATTCCAAACTTTTCTAGTGTTAATTATGGTGATAAAAAATTACATTCTTGGGTCATATAATCTCAAGAGAGGGCATATCGATGGATCCTTCAAAGATGGAAGTCGTTGAAAAATGGCCCAAACCAATCATGGTCATCGAGATCCATAGCTTTCTTGGGTTGGATGGATACTACCAAATATTTTTTAGAGATTTATCATGACTATATAATACAATAATCAAGTTGAAATGTAAGGGATACAAGTTCCTATAGATATATTTATTTGAGGAAAATTTTATTTAGCTGAAAATATGGTTCGTCAGCAAACCCATGATTACACTACCCTATAGTGGAGAAGGGTTTTTGATATATAGTGATACATAAAAGAAAGGACTAAAATGAATACTTATTTATAATGCTATGGTGACATATTATGCCTCATTCCAATTGAAAATTCATGATAAAAATTCCCCGAATCATGATTTGGAGTTGGTAGAAATAATTTTTTTTCATTGAAATATGGAGGCATTATCTTTAGAGTAAAAGGTGTGATATATATAAATATCATAAAATCTTAAAGTATATATTCATAAAAAAATATTTTAGTATGAACCAAATGATATGGTTTTAATTTATTTAATATTATGAATGTTCAATACACTACTAATCTGGGAAGGAAAATAGGATGGTTGATGCTCTAAGTGAGAATGTACATGATACTTTATCCATGATGGAGATTAAAAGAGATTAAATACTTATAGACTTGAAGAATATGGTTCCTAAATCATGATAAATGGGAATATATCATATCTTTATCAGATTAATGTTCAACTATCCATCCATGTGGGGATTAAAGAGAAGTAGAAGGAAGATGTGGGACTATAGAAGAAGGTGATGAATGTTCCTGAGTTCAACCATGATTGCGATGGAATGATAAAATTTAGAAACATAGTATGTGTCCTGTCAATACCAGAATTGAAGAAGGATCTATTAGATGAATCTTAGAGTTCATCATTCTATATCCATCCTATATATACAAAGATATATAGATATATGAAAGGGTATTTTTGGTGGGATTAAATGAAAAGAGATATTGAAAATTTTATATCTTGATGCCTTTTATGTCAGCAAGTTAAGACTAAGATATAGAAGTTTAAGGGGATGTTATATAAATTACTTATATAATAATTGAAATAGGAACATCACTATATATTTCATCATTAGACTCCAAAAACATCTAAAGTCCATTATAATATTTGTGTTGTAGTTGATGAAATTATAAAATAATCACATTTTATTAGAATTATTGAAGATTTATCTATTGATCATCTTGTCAAGATATACATTAATTAAGTTTAAAGGTTTCTTGGAGTACCATATTTAATTGAATTTGATTTGTATCTGAGTTTTATATTGAAGTTCCAAAGTAGTCTTCAGAAGAAATTAAATAAAGGGTTGAGTTTTAGCATTGAATATCATCCTCAGATAAATGGTTAGTCTGAGAGGACCATTAAAAAACTAGAATATATATTGATAGAATATTATATGGGTTTCAAAGGTTATTGGGATCAAAACCTTTCTTAGTTAATTACAACAATAAATTTCACTCAAGCATTCTGATGGCTCTTTATGAAGCCCTCAATGATAGGATGTAGAACTCCAATGTACTAGGATGATGTTGGAGAAAGAAATACATTGGGACTTGAACTAGATAAGTAAATTGTAGAGAAATTTAGATTCATATAGTAACACATTAGGGTATCCCAGAGTCAATAGAAAAGTTATACTAACAATATTCAGTGAAATATAGAGTTTGGAGTTAGTGAAAAGGTATTCATATGAATATATCAATGGAAGAAGGTTATGAAATTTAGAAATAATGGGAATATGATCCTTAGATATATCATCCCTTTCAATATTATTGTTCATATTGGGATGGTTTATTATCACTTTGTTCTTCCACCGAATCTCTCTCAAGTTCACGATGTGTTTTATATATCTTTATTGAGGAAGTACATACATGATCATTCAAATGTATTGAACATAGATTTAATACCATTTGAAAATGGTCTATTTTATGAGTAATAACCATTATATATTTTATAATAAATAGAGAAAGTTCCATGTAATAAAACCACTGACATGGTTAATGTTTTGTGGTGAAACCACAAATTTGAAGAAGCTTCATGGGAACCTAAGGATTAGATTAGGAAAAAGCATCATACATTGTTTATAATAGAGTAAAAAAATTCTAGGTAAATATTATTATAAGGGGGTAGGATATAATAACACCATATTTCATGATATATTTCCCTTTAAATAAATTTTATTCCATTGATAGATTTCTTTACAGGCAACATTGAGTTTAAACAAACTGTGATATACTATTTGATTATTATTATTTAGTGTAAAAGTTATCAACTAACTATTGGATTGATAAGTATGAATATGATTAAACACATTATGAAATATATATATAAATTTTTTCCTAAATTAAAATATATTGATTAATTTCTAATAAATAATAATTAAATTTTAAAAAAAATCATTTCATGATTAAAAGCCTTATTTTTATGAGGAAATTTATTTTTCTAGGTGTTATGCATTTTATGTATATAGAAATATATTGATCTCTATTTAAAATTTATTTTAATGAAATTTATTTATAATTTATGAAATATAATTCACACATTAGTTATAAAATGATTTTAAATGAAGATAAAATATTTGGAGGAAAATGAGTAATTTTTTCAGAAATCAATTTTTATATGCACAATGTGTTTTTAAATTAATAAAATAAATAAATAAATATTGATTAATTATTTTAATGAAATTTTTATATTATATATTAAATAAAATATTTTAACATTTGTGTAATAGTTTTTACTAGGAAAGTAAGAAAAGTAAACTCAGTTTTATGCATAAAATGTTTTTTTCTAAAAAAATGTTGTCGTTT
Organism: Viscum album; assembly: GCA_963277665.1. NCBI lineage: Eukaryota > Viridiplantae > Streptophyta > Magnoliopsida > Santalales > Viscaceae > Viscum > Viscum album. The sequence goes on from OY728159.1 coordinate 183,432,780, forward strand.
AATTTTGACCACTTATTTTAAAATAAATTTCTATAAATTTTAGGATTTGAATTGGATAAAATTTATTTTATATTTGGAATAATAATTTAAATTTTTTTGAATGAGTCCACTTTCATTTTTAGTCACAATTAATAGGTAAAACAATAAAAAATTGTTATCAGGGTTAAGGTTAAAAGGGTTTATAGGGGGTTAAACCAAGAGATAAGGGAAAACATTCCATATAAACTTGTATTAATATTATTATTTGAATATATTTATAACTTATATTAACCTTAATTTAAATTATTGGCCATTTGGATCCACTTTCACTTTGAAGTAAATTTATATTATTTAATTTTTTTATGTAATTCCATGTGTGTCCCTCCCATCACTTATAAAAGGGTACCTATTCTCCACAATTATTCACAAACTTTTATCCCTCTATATAAGATAATACCCACCAAAAAACATTCATATATTCCTTCCGTTCGTTAATGACCTTCTTGTATTACCCTAAGACCATCCAAAGAAAAGAAGAGTAAATCATCTTACCTGACTCTTTCAAAGTTTATCTCTTCTTATAAATACTTTAAATATATTTTATCCATCATAAAATTATGAATATAGTATCATAAATATAATGAGATTTTATTATAATTATTGGAAAACAATTTTCCACCTCCTTTCCGTCAAATGGGAAATAAAAGTATCAATTGTGAAAATGTGTAGACTATCAGCTCCACATAGTGATATGATTCATTTTAAATCAAAATATCACATGGTTTATTATTATAATAGATTTAAAATTTATATATTATATTTATTACATTATTATTATTCTTTAATTATAATACCTTGTTTACCTTCTTACCAAGCCATCTGTTGGAAAAAGATAACGATGCTCGTGTGTACGTGTGGACTAACACCTCCAAAAAGTGATGTGATTTTCATTAATTTACAATATATATAGATGGTAATAAAAATATATTTAATGAATATATATGATATAATATTGATTCTATAAAGTTTAATCATTATTTACCTTTCTTTTTTCCTTCCATCGAAAAGTGGAAACATCAATCATTCATATGTAAAAACTACCATCATTGAGAAGTGTTTTTCATCACTGTTTTATATGAATGGTTATAAAAGTGTATATAATGAATAAATATGATACTTATTTCATGATCATTATTTTTATAAAATTAAACCATGACCAATTTTCAAGGATCAGAACCATTTAATTGAAACTTGCATGGAAAATAGACAAGTTTTCACCCGAATAAAGATTTTAATAAAGAATTATTAATAAAGGGATAATTGGAATATGTAGTAGAATTATATATATATATATATATATTAATATGGTTTTGGAATATATTTATAACAAATATATATTTATTATATGGGAGTTTTGAGTGCATATGAAGTAGAACGAGGCTTGAGGTAAGTGATTTATGTTACAATCTCATTTATTTTTGGGATTGTTTATGATAAATTTACAATGAGAAAAATTATATAATTATTATCCTTTAAACCCCATATTTTTTATTCTCCAATGGTTATTTCTAGTTTTTTCTTGTTTTATTTCCATTATCACCTCTTTTTTTACATTAAATTATTGATAAAATGTATTTAATAAAATTCAACATTATTTTCTCTTTAGTCAGGAATTTTTTATACCATATCCATATTTTCTTTAAAAAGATACCAATTTTTTTTACTATTCTTAAATAATTTATTATATTCATTTTCATCAATATTTTAATATCTATAATAAATTTTAAAAGGAACCTTCTTATCATTTTCCAAACATGGTACTTTTTACCAATGGCATGAATGAACTATTTATTTTAATATATACTTCACGAAAAGAAATTCTAGCCATTGTGAATAATATTTTATTTGAAGATTCTTTTACAATTTTCTAAGGTTATTTTCGAAGAATTTTTCCCTAATATTTTGTAAATTTTTATATTTTAAACAATTTATTTCAATATAAAAAGGGTATTTTCCACAAGAAATGTTATAATGATATTTTAAAGGTATTTTCATCTATGAAAACAACCGTAAATGTTACTTATGTGTCGCTAATGATATGATACAAATATATCATCCTTATTCTCTCCCTGGATGGTTATTGATTATGATGGTGAAATTTTTAGGAAACTTTTTTTTTCAATCGGTTAATCCATGATGTAATGATAAATGTTTTCATGATCTTTAATATACCTGTAAATGGATTATGATTATATGATGCATGGGTATGTTATATATCTGCAATTAATTGGTTAATGATGTATAGATATCCCATGATATGATGATGATAAGTGTTAAAATTATTAAAATAGCTATTTTCACATTTTGGTGTCTGACTGTGATTTCTTTTATCTGTTCTAGTTTTTATTTTTGGTTCATATCACACAAAAAATGATAAGGCCCCCACTAAAAAAGTGCATAGTGTGGTGCACGACACATTGAAATACTAACTTTCAACACCCAAAATAGATGTATACATATATCGATAGTAACAAATAATAAATTATAAACATATAAATAAATATAAAATATTTCTGTAAATAATTTATATTTCATACATCAAAAAACAAATGAAGTCAACAATGACATGAATAATATATGAATGAAAATATTGATTAAAAATATAATATTTAATTAGTATGGATTCTCTCATTATCACTCTTGGAATCATTAGTAGAGACTTTATATTAACAAGATGATTCTTCCACACAAGGCATATCTTAAACATCTTCATCTTCTTTACTTATTTCATTCTCAATATCTTCCTCTTTCTCCTCTTATTAGTATTCATGAATCATATCAATATATTTATTTTTTAAATTCATGGTGTGATAACACAATGATCTGGTAGTATAAGCTAATTATTCTACCTCATAAGCCAAAGACACATCACCCCAAGTCAAATAATCATAATAAAAAAATTCATCCTCAATATCATGATCCTCATCCATGACACTAAGAAAACACTCATTGAAATAATCAATTTCCTTTAAATAGATAGGGTCAATGGAGTCTTGGTCATTAAACTTATGAATTAAGCCTCTATTATTCATGATAAAAACCAAGTCATTCAATTTTTTCTGAGCATTCCTATTTCTCCATTTTGTGTGTGAATATTTTCAAAAACACTACAATTTATTTCACAACCCAAAGCACTACATGTAATCCTGATCACTTCTATCACAAAAGTTTTCAAGTGTGGATAATATGCACAATTAGTTTCCCATAAAGTAGTAAGCACTCTCAGTTTACTATTTCTTATTTATAAATCAATTCCAAGAGTGGCCAATTCCTCCCTATATTTTGTTAAATCTTCAGAAATCTTGTCATCCCTTACTACATTAGGATCCAATATTTGAAAGCATTTAATCAAACCCATATTTACCTTTTCATCAAGATAAATGTTTGGATGATCATATAATAACTCTGGATTCAAAAATTATCTTTGATTAGAGAAATCTTTATGAAGTTAAACTTTACTTCTTGATAAATTATTTTGAAATTCTCTTTATATTTTTCTTCTTTGTTGTTTAAAGTCATTATAATTGATTTCTTTTCTCGTTCCATGAATTCATATATGTATCACATAGTAAGATTTATTTCCCCATCAACCAAATGAATCACTTCAATAAGTGGGCCACCCATTTTGAGAGAATAATTGACATTTTTCTGAAATAGGGACATTGTATAATCAAAGAAAGATCTTTACATTTTCACTCCTTTTCCCATTTACCTTGATTCTATTCATTATAAATGAATATATTCCTCAAATTATCTTGTCATTTATAAATTATTGAGAGTGTGATCATGGAAGTGTAAAATCTATCATTTCCATGTTTAAGGATCTCACTTTCTTTAGTGAATCATCACATCAAGTCAAACATAACTCCCTGGTTATAAATGAAACCACTAATTGTCATCGCTTTCTTAAAAGTTTTTGAAAGCATAGAAAATTTTAAAATATCATATAAAATAAGGTAAATGAAATGAGAATCACATGAGGTCCAATAAAAATTGTAGTAATTTTACTCCAATAATCTCTCTATCAAAAAATAAAAAGAAAATAAGAATATTATTAACTTATAAAGATCACTAGAAAAAATAAAACGTTCAACAAAATATCAACTCATGTATTTAGAATAATGATATTTACCAGAAAAAACATTATTTGAAGTTATATCAAGGACAAATTCAATCACATTGGATGGTACAACCTTCTTGAAAAATTTATCCCAAAAATCAAACATTTTTGTCCCACCCTATATATAATAAGAAGTATCAATTTATTCAATAAATACTGATCCCTTAGGGATATTAACCAATAAATTTATCAATGTTACCCCCCTTTGATCTATCCAACCATCTTCCATGACTGAACATCCTTTTATTTCCCAATCCTCTTTAAATTCCTTAAATAGTAAATTTTTATGTTCTAATTCCTTTTTAAGAAAACAAACTTTTACCTCATGTAATCTTGGAGGTTTCATACCGGGTTTGCATTATCCAAGTTCCATAATAAATACTGAAAATCCATCATAATTGATAGAATTTAAATGAATTATGGAACCATACATACACCTTGAAAATAGTTAGAAATATTTATCTATTTTCTTCTTATTGCATGTATAAATGATGTTTGTTTTTATAACTTTAGAAATTTTTCTATGATGTAAAACTTCTTCTAGACTTGGAGTGAAAAATTCATCTTTAACACACTTTTATTGGATACAGGATCATTATTGCTTCCTTTTTTAGAATAACTTGATCCTTGTCACACACAACTATTACATGAAACTAATTTCCTTTTATTTTCACTAGAAAATATGGAACCTTCTATACCATTCACCTCTTCTTCTATAAAGTCATATTTAATTTCATATAGCTTGACTATATTACTTTTTCCCTTAAAGTCCCTTTTATCTTCATCAAATTTTTTATCCCCTCTCTCACATGTAGAGGGAAATTTTTTCATGCATTTATATTCCTATATCCACTGGCCAAATGCTATTTGGATCCTATAATACCTCCATTTATTACATTTCCACAAAATTTTCATGTTATTGAATTTTTATCTTGAGGAGTTTCTAACAGAAAATATTTCAAAGATGGTTCTTTCCTTGTCCTATACATTTTAAAATAAATCAAAATCACTGAAATGTGTAAAAAAACTATTCAATATAAAAATCCATATATCTCAAAAAATAAATAAATAACATAGCTTAAAAATTGGAAGAAAATGTGTTCCTACCATAGAAAAAATTCCCAGATAATAGAATAAGGGGTGGATAGTAGAGTAAATAGAAAAAATGTATACAACATAAATAAAATTGAATTTAAAAAAAATGTTACTAGATGATGTTCTCATAGAAGGGGAGACTACCCTAGATGATACCACACATTAAATTCATGGAGTTCTAGGGATCATGGATGGGTTGAGGTGGTTAAGGGAGATTATATGGGTCAAATTCAGCTAGGTCATGATGATCAAGGGAGATTAGCTAGGTTGAAACACTTGACGTGGTCTGAAACTGGCTTGGTCACTACAAAAGGTGAGTGTTTCACACCACCAGAATGAAGGGTAGGTCACTGTTTGACCTCAAAATAGGTATTTTTAATCAGGTTGTATGAGTTTTAAGGTTTAAAAAATTCAAAAAATAAATAAATAAAAAAGGTTGGTGCACTAGCGTTCACCACACGACTACGCTCCATTGCTCATCATAGCGTACGCCGCAGTACGCCATCTTAGATGGGGCATGGTGAATCCATGGTGTGATGCACCACTACATGGAACTTGACATGGCGTGATGGTTCTACATGGAATTCACCATTAATAACTATATTTATGCTCATAGTATTATTCATGGGCATGATTGAAAATAACTATGTTCACATTTTAATGATTGATTATGATTGATTTAGTTATACTCACATGATTATGCATGTAGATGATTGAAAATATCTATATTTATAAGATTATGATTTCATATGATTATGATGTCAAATAACTATGTTATGACATGATTTGGGAATGTGTTATTGATTTTTAAAGTTAATTAGAGATATATATTTTTTCAGTCGATTTTGCCTATGAAAATGGATATCAAGAATTGATTTAGATGGCACTGTTTAAGGTCTTATATGGATAGTTGTTCTAATCACCTATGTTACCATTAGAGGCAAGGGATACTTCTATTATTGGTCCAAGTTTCATGTCAGATACTTCAAATTATATTTGGATGATTTGGAAGAGGTTATATATTGCCTGAAGTTATTGAGGGTTTCACCTTGGTTGATACATCGGTGAATTCAGAGATAGGAGAAGCTGGAACCTAGGTATGTGAGGTCATTAGAGGATATTGAGAGAGTATATACCATGGATTACTGATTAGAACTTACTTAAAGGTTTCATGATATGAAAAAATTATTTCATATATCTTAGCTCAAACCAAGAAATTTTAATCCATCACATGTGATTTGCACTGATGTTGTTGAATTAGATCATGATGATTTGTCCATGGAATGATTGAGTCATATTATTGACCTAAGTGAGAAAATTCATAATAAGAAAAAGGTACCTTGGTACATGTGATATGAAAACCCGTGTTTATTCTAGAGGAACTTGAGAGTGAGAGGCTTATATGTGTGTGAAGTGTCTAGAGATATTTGTTTGTGATTCTATATGATGTATAAGGAATACAATATTCCCTATTTTCGGGAGTTTGTAACACCTAATATGAATTAGAGGTATTATTTTGATTTATTTTCATCTAAACCATGTTTATTTTTCCATATATTAGCTATATAAGGGTTTGGGGAAGCCTGAGACTAAAAATTTAGAGAAGAAGGGATGAGTGGTGGAGATCTTCTCAAGAGATGACCCCCCACTAGAAGTATAATGGGTACCACCATACATCCAGGGTCTTGGAAGGAGATATAACCATTACCCACATGATCATAACTTTGATGGGGTCTATTAGACTTTTAGTGGACCTATGGATTGTGTAGCTCTACAACCCCTCCCAAAAGAGTTCTTGTGGGATCAATTGGAGTTCATGTGGGAGCCTAGTTCCCCTGATTTTAAGCCAGTGTAGAAGCACATTTTGACAGCCTAAGCTATACTTTAGGCTATTTCATGGCCATAATCGACCTATATGAACCTTCAATTGACCTCTATTGATTTCATAGAAAATTTGGATCCTCCCACATGAATTGGTATTCAAATGGAGTTATGTAAATTTTGTTTAGAAGATTATGGTGAATCTAATCTTCATGTTCTCTCAAATCATGCGCTCCTTAATTATTTTTTCATTCCACACCAATTTACCCTAAATTTTTAGGGTTTTTTTTAGAATTGTGATTATTATCATTTGAGGTTGAATTGTACATTGATATTCAATGAGTTGGATCCTACAAAGCCAAGGTAGCTGGTCCCTATGATTTATTGATGGTTTACATAATATTTCATGCTTTTGTGATGTGAAGATCATGCCAAACATGTGCACTTGAACCAAATTAAAATTAAAATCCTTTCCTTATATAAATTTTGAATTAATTATGAATCTTGGGACCATGAGTGGTCCCCTTTATTATGCTTGGTGTTATGGATATCGATGATTATGAACTTGAACTAAATTGTATTGGACTATATTCTTATAACCCAATTGGGGATTCCTTGAGTTATGTATAGGGGTGTAATTTTGGTCCAGTGGATAGAAATCTTACCCTAACTGGACCATAATATGAATAGAACCAACCCAACGAAGCCCAATTTAGACTAGGACGATGTTAAACCATTAATATGACCATGTTAGGTTTAAACTCTCACGACGGAAGCCCTCCATCCAGACCTGATGACTCAACTCACAACCCACATACAAGAATTCGACACCAAAATAAAGCTAGGATAATATACTGGGTATGAGACACAAACCCCCTACTTCACACTTTAAAACCTGAACTTGTATCCATTAAACATGAAATTGTTCCTAGTTCTAAATTAGTAAAAATAAAATAAAATATATTAATATAATTATAAAAAAAATTAAAGAAACAATCCCCATTAATTAAGTTGGGGGAGGGAAGTTGCATGCCCAACCACCCCATTAATGGTTGTTTAATATGATATTTATATATAATATAAATTTCCAATATATATATATATATATCAATAATTTAAAATATAATAAATAATTGTATGTATTATTTTTTTAAAATAATAAAAGACCACATTAGGCCAGCCCGTGGCTTGACCCGAAAGTCCTGGCCCAACCCAATAGTTCTAGCCAACCCGAGGATTGGATTAGGCTGACTTATGGTGATATTTAGGCTTACCCAGACCAAATCAAATAGCATACTAATATCCAATTTATGGGGGTAGGCCTATCCTGGGCTAGGAAAAATATACATCGTGATCTATGAGATGATATTATGGACCTAGATAGGTCTTGTAGCCTCCTAAAACATTAGATAAGAATGTAATCAAGGGTAATCCATATTAGGGATTGTCCTATATGGGACTCGTGAGATTCACTTAGAGTTTTTTTGATTGTTGTGGCAAGGTATGTGGTCAGTTTCCCTCCCCCATTAAACTTAAATATAACTAGGTAGGTTATGCCTTTGATTTAGACATATAAATAGGTTGTGTATGAGGTGAAAGGACCTAGATATATTTAAATGTGAGTTGTGTGATATGAAAACCTTAAATTAACATACTTATACTATGTTTCTTGAGCTTATTTATATATATTTTAGTGTGATTATAGTTATGTATATGGGATGATATGTCCTTATGCTTCGATGGTTATCATTGGGATGAAATGCCTATTTATACCATGTCGATTATGATGGGGGATATATTGCATAATATGTTGTATAAATTTTTTTAGGATGATATTATTGTGCAATGGGATGAAATTCCTACATGAATTTGATGATATTGGATATGGGATTCTATAAACAATTGTTTATTTTACCCTTAGAAGTGATACAGACAATTATGAAAATATTGGGAGAAATGAAAATTGATTTTTGTATAAGAAGAGTAAAAGGTACAAAAAAGAACAAAAGAACAATAAGAAGATAAAAAAGATAGGATTTAGATAGTTCAAAAATAATCCCTATATATATGGAGAGGAATACTGATATTATTATGTTATGAAGAAAAATATACCGATAATTGTAAGGGTACAGAAACCCTAGCTAAAGGGGATCTCATAAACCAACACGGTGCTACAATAGAATTTGTTTCTATATTGCCAATATTAATTGTTGGTCCACTATTATAAAATACTAGTTATATGAAATATTAAAATCTACAATACCATAACCACTATAGTGCACAGTTGATAATGTTTTCACTATTATAGTACTGCTTTCAGTGTACATTATGGGGCTTTAGTAGTTGAACCATATTCATCTAATAGATCAAGATACACCATTACAATAATCTCCCTCTTGGATCCTAATCTATAAAATTTATATCCTTTCATAGTTCCAACTTCATATAACATACTTAATCTAGGATCATCATCAACCTTACTCACTAATTCCCACTTTCCAATGAAATATTTAATTTCAAGCTAACGATTCATGAAATAATAGTGTCCCCCTTCCATACTCCCATAGTGTTCTCTCATATTCTACCTCTCATACTGCATTCATAAATGAAGACCAAAATAGGCACAAAAATACCTCAACTTCTCATTCACCATAAACTTTGTGAACTTTTTTTTGGATAATCGGTTACATGAATCTATTGCAATGTCAACAACCCATCCTCTATTGAACCTTTGATAAAATTGTACTATAACTCAACATGATTCATCTGAACATAAAAACTGGGTTATTTACAAGATTTATATCACTATAAGTATTATAGTAAAATAAATTTTCCTCTCGGTTTCTATCTATCACCTTTAAGAATATCTTTATCAATATTATCTCCTTCATATATTCTATTAATACATTATATGTTGCCTCTATAGTAGATTGTTACATCTCCTTATATATATATATATATATCTTACTACCATTACTATGCAAGTAAATAGATAACCTATGGTACTCCTAATACTATAAAAATCACATCTAAGTTTAGAATTCACATACCTGTACAATGACTTTCCTTTCCCAAAGAATATAAATACAACCTTTATTTACTTTAAATACATCAATATACACTTTAAAACTTCCTAATGTTGATTTCTAGGGTTATCTATTGCTTGATTACAAATACCACTATATTATCAATATCAAGTCGATTATATACTATGTAATATATCAATATTTTGATAGGTGATGCATATAAAACCTTTTCCAAGTACTCAAACTCTTCTTCTATCATTGGTGTTTTCTCCTTTAACAATTTAAAATGTATTTCTAGGGGTATAGAAGTTGTATTTTGATTCCAGTATACTAAATATTCTGAAAACCTTTCCAAGTTAGTCTTTCTATGATAAATCATGGTTATAGTTACATGGTCTCTCTTGATCTTCATCCCTAAAATCTTTCTAGCTTCTCCAAAATATTTCACCTCAAACTCCCCAATTATCTACCCTTTTAGATCTTCATTCATTTGAATACGTGATCCTACAATGAGTATGTTATTGATATATATAATAAATACAATGTTTTCATCACCAAAATACATGAAATAAAAACATTGATCCATGAAACACCATTTTTATTAATTTTTACCCATAAATTAATCAAACTTCTTATTTCACTGCCTGTGTACCCACTTTAACCCATATAATCTCTTTTAGAGTTTTCATATCGCATCGTCCTTTACTAAATCAATATATCCCTTTAGATAATACATATAAATGTACTCCTAACCTCCATTAATAAAATAAGTCTTTACATCAATAGAAACAATATGTACATCCTCTATTGTAATGATATTAAGAACCACCTAGATAGTGGTGAGATTCATTATATGTGATAAAAATTCAATGAAATCCACACCTTCCTTATGTTGAATCCTTTCACTTATAACCTTGACCTATACCTCCTATTACCATCATGTTCTTACTTTAATTATTATATCCATTTTTTCTATAATTATTTCATTCTTTATTGAAATGGTGTCATCTCCCAAGTATTTTGTTCCATGCAAGGAATAAATCCCCTAGTTCATAGCCAACTCCTACTTTATTGGCCCCTTTAACTACATTACCTATTCAGAGAATTTTGACTCTCCACCACCATTCAATAAAAAATTGTATAATTATGATGAATACCTTTTCACAATACTTATCATCCTTTCTTATATCATCATCTCCACTAGTTCTGATTCCACATTATAGAGTACACCTTCAAGATTCACATGCTCTTAATACTCTGATTCTTTATTCCTACAATTTGTTTCAGCTACATAATGATTATTGTATATAAAACATTCATTAAATAGAAAATTATAACTTCTGATGATATTTTTTTATATCATCCTAGAATATAAAATCAAACTCCTCAACATTATATCCAATAAAGAAACATGATTTGGACTTAGTATAAATATGTTACCTTGCATTAGAATCTACATATACATATTCTAAATAACCAAAGACTTGTAAATGAGTGAGTCTTAAATAATTTCCTAACTAGAGATCCTCACGTAGACATGCTCCCATTGGTATAGATGTATTACTTTTAATGTAATATGCTACCATATTCATTTTCTCCTCCCACAAGGTCTTGGGTAACCCTGAGTGTAGCCTCATACTCCTAGACCATTAATTCAATTTCCTATTCATCATTTTAGCTACAAAATTCTATTGCGATTTACTAGGAATTTTCTTCACCCAAAAAAATTCCATTATTATAAAAAAATTACCAGAACACTTTCATACTCTCTTATATTTTTAGGCCTCAATCATTTCATATTCGAACTTGGCTCATTTTCCAACAATGTATTCTAATTCTGAAGGATGGTAAATTAGTCAAATTTTCTTTTCATAAATTAAACACATACCTTACATGTTTATTCATTGAGAAATTTCACAAAATATCATGACCCTATAAGGAGATGTACTAGTAGAGTACCCAAATATCATTTTACACCCGATCTAGCTTCTCGACCTTTGGATTTCTATTGCATTTTTGAAAAGATGACTTATACCAATTTCCAAATACATATCCTTTATATGAGCCAACTTCCATTTAATTTAGATCCAATAATATTCCTTTTATTTCTAACACCTTTATACCATTCTCTCTAATGTGTCCTAACCTATAATTCCATATTCATGAAGCACTGATATAATTTATTCATTCAAACATGTCCATGAAATTTTTATATATTGTGTAGAGTTTCATTATTTACTTCAGGATATATAACCATAAATCCATTGGTAATTTTACAAATACCACTAGTGAACATGGTGCTAAATCGTACATTATAAAAAAACATAATAAAGAGAATATTATTTCTTAGACTAGTGATATATCACACATTCTTTAGAATGTGAAAACTCCCACTATTAGTATTGAACCATGGATCACCCTTTCCAATAATTTGTAAGGGTTCGTCATTCACAAGATGTACATTTCCAAAATGCACTGAATCATAATTATTTGGGAATACCTTCTCTAATATTGAATGGAAGGTTTCCCCTATATATTAAATCTATGAATCCATAGGGATATCTACACTCATTATTAGTACATCATTAGTTCCTTATACTATCTTGTTTGTTTCATTTATTTCAGGCACCTTATGTTCAACTTTTCACTCCTTTTTCACATGTACTTTATTCCCAGAACATAGAACCAAGTACCTTTGTATTATTTTGGATCTTTACTATTGAATTTGATAATACTATGTGATTATATCACTATACATATTCACCTTTTCCTTCCATGTGTGGAGCAGAGCCCTGGAATATACCCAACTCTCTTCTTTTAATATCCTCATTGAGGATCAGGTCTTTCACATAGTTCATTTTAAACTTTATATTCTTTAAAGAATTACTTATGGTTGTAACAATTTCTTCCTAACTATTAAGTAATGAATATAGTAAAAATATTTCATATAGCTCATCAAACCATATAATTCTAAATGATGATAACTGACTTGCGATGTTGTTGAGTCCGTTGACATGATCAACAACAATATTCCATTTAATCATATTAATATTTAATAATCATCGCATCGAGTGAAATTTTTTTATATAAAATGATTCTCAAATATATTCATGATATATTTCATTATCTCACCCATCGTATTCTCCTCTATGATGTTTAACACCACTTTTTTGGCTAATATAAGGCCCAAAACTCTCAAAACTTTTTAATCTAGTAACTCCCTATCAATATTATCTATATCTATTAGGTTTTCAAAAAAATGGAAAGTGTATCATTTTATGATAAAGAAAATATTCGATCTATATACTCCACTAACTAAAGTCACATCAATCAGAATGATTCACCTTGCCTTATTCAATAGCAATCATTCAATTTGAGAAATCTAACCTTGGTCTTTTGAAATTAGGATCTAATACCAGCTATTGTGAAAATTACTAGATCAACGATAATCAATTTTAAGAGAATAATAGAAAAAGGTATGAAAGAAGAATAAAAAATAGGAATAATATTAAAAACCTAGGATTCATGTGGTTTGGTAATGATCCCTATATCCACAGAGACCGAAAATGATATTACTATATCAGGGAGAAAAATACCAAGAAAAATATAAGAGTACAAAACCCATAGATTGAGGGGAGATCATAAAGAAACATGGTGATATATCAACCCACATTACTATATTTACAATATTCATAGTTGGTCTACTGTGCTATAGTACTAGTGGTATGAAGTCCATAGAGCTACATCGTTGTGGCCACCAAAGTCCACACCATTACAGTTCTACTTCAGCAAAGTCCGTAATACTTCATTACCATTTACACTAAATTAAAATCCACAATCTATTTTATAGTTTGGAATACTATTATATGTCCCAAATTGATCCATGGATCGAGCTACACCATTCAAACAAAAACATCCAATGGTGTTATTATTTTAAGAAGGGGATATAATGCCTATGCACACATGATCATTTTTTGGATATGGTGCACTATTTTTTGTGATGAGTCTTGAGTCTAGGGACAGTTTTCCCACTTGTGATTATGCCTATGAATAGGTTTGACATGAACTCTTTGATGATTGAATCAATACATGATTCTTATTACTATATTGCTACTTGGGGATGTTATGTTCACTATAATGACTTGGTGTTTGGGAGGTACTATAGATGCAGTGATTACTATGATATTAAGAGACACTAAACCCACTAATGGAGCTTTTTAATAATTATTTTCTACCCACATATTATTAATTATATTATTATGGCATAGTATGCCAATTTTTATGGCTCATGATTTGATTCCTATTCAGTATTCCTGTGATATATTCAGTGTCATGAACTAGCTCATGTCATCCCCAAGCTAGACACCAAAACCGACTCATGGTAAGTCCTGAAGGGCATCCTTGATCCCTATGTGATGGTGAAAATTGTTTTTTAATCACAAGATAAATATATGGGGATGATTTTGACCAATAATTAATAAAATAAAAGGAAAATATCTCACAACATAATGAGGATACAATAATATCTAAGCATAAATAAAAATATCTCAAGATAAAAATACTTGATAATAAAAAAAACTACAACCAACCTAGAATCATACATGATATATGTGTGACCACTTAGTTACAATCTATATACAAAACTAACTCACTCCATGGGTGAAGATTAATGATAACCATAACCTACAAAACAACTTGAGTCTACTGAAACTGAGTGGCACAAGTAGGGTGTGAGCATACAACAACTCAGTAGGTAAGCACCACAAAACCTATAAATGTCCTTTCTTGAAATAGTCCATAAACACTATTTTGAAAATTAAAATAGAAAATAGGTTTTCATAATTTAAATAACCAAATATATATTTCCCAAATCCACTTAAAAAACATGTAATTCCTTTAAAACAAATTCCCATTTCAAAAACTAGTTTTCAAAACCAATTCCAAGAAGAAAAACACAACTCAGGTAAATGACTAAGTAAGTAAAAATTATAACTAAGCATAATAAGTAAGGTGTATAAAAAGATAAATTACAAAATAAAATATAAGTAGAACAATTATAATTGGTTACATGTAAATAGGATAAGAATACAGGGTTCCATAAAACAACACTGGAACATTTTGTTCATATAGTCTTGGGCACATTCTAAACATATCATGAGGTAACCCTAGATGTACTTAGTTTGGAACCATTATATAGTGACCCATGATTAAAATACATGTATATTATATCATTTTCAATTAATATTTAGTACATTTCAAAAATACGTGCTCGAGGATTGTAATAGTTTAGTCTTTATGGAAACATGGAACCAAAACATTCTATCCTGGTGAAGGATCTTCAAAATCTCCCATAAATATCTACACCTTTAGTACTTCCACTTAAAACCCTTTCTTTGTAATCTGGAGATAGGAAACATAAGAAAGTGGTGAGCTTAGATGCTCAATAAGGGTAAACAAGAAAGACATGTAAGCATAAACATGAACATAGGGGTATGATAACATGATCGTAACATTATGAGATCGTACCCTGCATATCAAAGATCATAAACATGAGTTATAGGATAATTCTTAGTATTTAATAATACATGAATCATAAGGAAATAAACATCACAAGACATGAAATCAAAACTAGGGAATAAGATATAGGATTTATGGAATACATATAATAATAAAAACATTTATGTTATGGCTACCTACCAAGACCTTATAACATGTTAGGCTTGGTCTATGACCTGTGTACCTACTTTGGGATTGAGCTATCAATATGTGTACACAATTTATTTTAGGCTTGGGCTAAAATCCACGTACCTTCTTGTTTTTTGGCTTATGCTAAAACCCATGTACACTCTTTCTTTTAGGCTTGGTCTACAACCCATGAACCTTCTTTCTTTTAGGCTTGGGATACAACCCATGAACCTTATTTCTTTTAGGCTTGGACTACAACCCATGAACATTATTTATTTTAGGCTTGGGATACAACCCATGAACCTTATTTATTTTAGGCTTGTTCTACAACACATGAACCTTATTTATTTTAGGCTTGGGCTACAACCCACCAACCTTCTTTCTTTTAGGCTTGGGCTAAAACCCATGAACCCTTTTTCTTTTAGGATGGGGCTAAAACAATGAACGTTCTTTATTTTAGGCATGGGATACAATCCATATACCATTTTATCTCATTTAAAACTTATCATTACCCAATTCATTGGAGGAATATATAGGTCTCACCCGTTACATAATGAAATCATACATCCATGTGCCATAAAACATTAATCATATCATGACACATGAAAAGAGATGGGTTCTATAAACATCGAATCATAACCCAAAAAATTAAATGGTAATAAATAAAATTTCATCACACCATAACCTATAGAATATATATAGGTTTCATAATCATTTCATCGAAGCATAACCTGTGAAATAGAAATGTATTTCATAAACATATAACTTTTGAAAGAGAAACAAGTTTCATAAAGACCATGACTTTAAGTGTAACACATTCATAGAAAGGATATGAATGGAACCATTAGATAATTTTTTAAAAGGGCATGAGTAACATCAATGGATGTCATATTATATGGGAAATATCTTTGAAATGTCTCTCAAAAACGTTTCTTGAGTAAAAAATCCTCACTTCTTTGAAAAAGCCTTTTTAATACATAAAACTATTTAAAAACCATTTTCGTAAAAAAATACCTTGAAAATTTATAAAGAAGATTTGAAATAATTTTGAAAACCTGATTACTTTAAAATTACTTTTAAAAACTATTTACTAAATATTAACCTTTTAACATTGGAAAGGAATCTTCAATGGAATGATGGCGGGTAAATCCATACATATCGTATGAGGTAAAAAGAACATTCCTTTTTCACAGTAAAAAGGTTAGAAGGAAAATTCTTTTTTGGAAAGTGAAAAGAATATTCCCATGAATATATTGGTAAAATACAAAAAGAGTAAAAATTTATTTTAAATCATATAGGATAATGGTATAATATTCTTAAAAAACCTTTTTATAAAACATATATTTCCGACCGAAGGGAGGGTAAAGTCAGGATTTATTAAAAAAAATTATTAACTATATTTTGAATCAAAGAGTATAAAAATGGTACGAATACATGATTATATCATGTATAACTATAGGGGAATAGATTTTATGAATTTTATTGATATATGGTTCATATGATTTCATCAAATGAAGTATAAACATAAACAATCTCGAAAAGTGATGGGATTGTCCCAATACACTCTTATAACTTGGTAAGTTGGGATTGTACTATCCATGTAAGAAATTAAATTGAATTATGATTAAAATATTATGAAAATATTAATATTCATTATATAAAATTTAAAATGGAAGTATATACATCCCAAAGAAAGAGTTTAGGTGCATAATAAAATGTGAGTCTCAAAGAAGGCAAATCGAGACAAAACTATTTTACCGATTTGGTAAATTTTGAAACTTAAACCCCAAGAAAGAAGGATCATAAAATGGAAATGTGAATACCAATAAATTTAATTATAATATAAATATAACATAATAGTGGGTAGTATATACACCACATAAAAAGGAAATTGCAGTAAACATAACATGTATCTCATGGAAATTAAAAGTGAGATGAAATCCCCTTGCCTTGTGTCTTAAATCTCATTGTACTCATTCAAACCACCTATATAATAAATATAAATTTATTATAAATATTTTAAAGAACCATATTATTATATATAATACCATATATGGTTTTATTATGACCTTATATTACCCTCTTGTTAACGATCCTATGTTAAGGTTTCACTTCGGGTAATATTCACTTTGTTCTTCGCATGTGTCTTAATTTATTATATCATTGGTTATTATAATTATATCATGATTCCAGAAATTAAATAATGATAAAAATATCATGTATATTCATTATATGTATATTATAATAATCTATAGAATAAATGGAGATGATAAGTCATACGTACGCATGAATGCTATTTCCGTTTTTAATTGTCATATTGAAAGAAAATATGTAAATGAAATGTATATGTATATATATATATATATATATATTAAATTATAATTATTATATCATATAGTTTCATTAAACCCTCCATTAATACATTCTATGTGGTGTGTGAATGAATCACATTGCTTTGAAGGTGTGGTAGTCCACACTTCCTCAAACAAGATTATCATATTAACACCAAATGGAAAGTAAAGATATGTGTTTTGTAAAAGGAATAAATAATATTAAGGAAATAATTAATAAAATATATGACATATATAAATATATTTTTCATCATTATTTCCACCATGATTGGTAGTAAATGAAAAATGAACAATCATCATTTCGTGAGACAGTAATTCACCATACACAAAATAGAATGTTCGATATCCATTAGATGGAGGTGTTTGTAAGTTTATGTATAAACCATATCATAAATACATACTAATATATTTATTATACTGGTTTTCTCATAAAATAATGTAGTAAATATATCGTAAGGGGTGAAAAATGAAAATAAGGGGAAGGAGCTTGAGAGAAGACGCTACCTCTTAATCGGGTAACTCTTTTTGGTTTGTGCCAAAAGGCATACATGAGAGGATTTATACCCAAAGGGATGACTAAAGGTATAAGTTTGAATTTTTGGGAAGTGTATTGGTCATTTATTTTCTTAACTTGAGAGTTTTTATAGGTGTGGGGAATGGGTAGAGGTGGTGTCCTTTTATAGCGGAGGAGGAGTGGCACTCTTGTAAATATTTGAAGAGAGAATTCCACCAAAGTTTTTCATAGTGAAAGTGGATCCCATGATGGACCAAGGTTGATACAATTGATTATAGGGTAAAAATACATACAACCAATGGGTTTTGTAAAAGTTTCTAGGTCTTTTTGGGTCTTAAATTTAATGTTTAGTACTTTATTATCCTATTTTTTCTCTTAACAATGTAATCAATTTTAATCACTTTCACTAATATTTTTTATCAGAAACAAAGTTGAACTTAATATAAATTATAAATTATTATTATTTCAAATATTAAATCCATTTTTACAAATTATAATCACAAAAGTGGCATAAATTAATTTAAAATTAATCTTGGTAACAAGATGACTCTGCGGGTTTTTAAAGTAAAAATGATCAAACATTTTCTAAGTTTTTATTTCCAATTTCAATGTGAAATTGGTTACAATAATCCCAATTTTATTAATTGATAAAAATATTTTCTATATAAACTATTAAAATAATTAAAATTATAATTTAAACTTATAAATAAATTATATGAAAACCAGTTTTGAATTAAAACCCACTATTTTTAATTATTAATTATAAGATGAAACCTTACATAAAAATACCAAAAATTAACCCTAACCTAATTTTTATGCTTCAATTCAAAATATGAAGTTTATTTTTACATATTAAATCTATAAAATTTCTAAAAATTGTTTTTAAAAAGGGTTCTCCATTAAAAGGTGGTAAAACTACATTTATAAAAAAATAGGTTTTTATGTTGAAAATTATATTTGTTTTAATCTTATGTCTATAGAATATATGGGGTGAATATAAAAAATATTTTATTGAATATATAACATATGTATTAAATTACTATCACTTACCAATTTTAATTAATTTAATTTATTAGGTTAAAATATCTTTATAAATATAACAATATTTTCCTTTATATTTATATTCATTTCTAATTAATTGGTAACATATGAATTCATCTTGTATTTGTGTAAACCAAATATTTTAATAATTTATTTAATACTATTCACATAAATAAACTTAATGGATAGGTTATATCTTATTATAATAATATTTTTAATAATATATTATAGTTAGGCAACACTCGGTCTTACGTGTTATGCAAGCCATCGAGGAAGGTCAATTTTGTGTGTAATGTACGCTAACCTTATTTTTCTATGTAAAGTATTCCAATTTTGTGTTATGTGTAACATATTCCAATATGGTTCCATGTGAAAGGAATGTTTGACTTAGTGAAAAGCTGTTTTTAGTGTTGTGTGAAGTGAAAAATATCAAAATATTAAATTAATTAAAAAAATCACAAAATCTCAGGGAGTTAAATTATACCCCCCTTAAAATGAATTTCATCATCGAAGGTTGTCCAGGTAATCAATGGTTTAATACTTAAAGTTTCATTTATTTAAACCCACATCGTAAAAATAAATACTAAAACTTCCCCTTAAATTGGAAATTCCGAACCATAACAGTTACCAAAAGTAACATACAAATATGTTTCCACATGGGAGAAAATAGGTGGAAAGTGAAAACATGGATATAGAAGAAAAATATTACCATAAATTTATGATGTATCGTGATAGAGAACAAGGTTAGAAGAAAGTTAACAACCAAAAATCCAAAAATCTATAATGACCTAAGGGACCTTCTGATTCATCGAAAATGCAGGTATAAGGTGGCATTTTTGGTTTTAAGATTCTTTTTTCTAATGTTTTCATTAAAAGATATACTTGCATGACTTATGGACAACATCACCATTTATTGTTTGTTTATCCACTTTACTTCTTTTATAAAAAAAGGAAGGATACTTTTTAATTCCTAAAGTACTAACAGATCATGAGACCCATGATATGACATCCCATTTGACATTAGTTACCATTAACACAAGGTAGTTTAAATAGGCTACCTGATATAAATCCTCATATGGAGAGATAACACTTTGATTTTATTGAATTCATATAAAGTTTAACTTAGAATTTCAATAAATAGTTAACCTTATAATCCTTCTGAATGATCAAAATTCAAATATTTGGAAATAAGGTCATGAAATTAGCTTAACATTGATCCCTGATATATCACAAAGTAGCTATTGGTTTTTACATTCCAAACATGTGAATACCCTAATCATATATTGTCTCAAAACATGGTAACAACCTGAATTACCATAAATTCGTCTGGAAAACATGTATGCCTCCTTATTAAAAAGTGTATCCTTAAATCCAAGAATGATGTAAACTTCATCAGTGATAATATAAACCACCTATCAACAAGTCCTTGCATAGTTCCAAGGTAATTAGTATTGTCCAATTTACTTATCCATATCCCACATATCTTTATCCATACCAAATTATCTTAACATAAATAACATATTAAGGTTTAACTTCCCTTAGTCAAAATTACACCTTTCATGAGATCACCTTTCTATTCCATCGGGACAATTCAACATATTCTTGTAAATACATAGAAAAAACATAAACTAAATAATCCATAAATAATTCACCATTCTTAATTATAGAATCCAAATACATAAATACTTCAATCCTTATACTTAAACATTTGTAATGGAAGACATCCTTACTTGGTTTAGAAGTAAATTTATATCTTGGGGCATTGAGTTGGGTAATTCCCATGTTCTCTACAGATAATACATTGAACTCCATGACAATTCATTACACTATGATCCTTTCTCCCACACAAATAACATCTTCCCCTCCATTTGAGGCATTCCTCAAGGTTCTTCATCCCTTCTTCTTGACATGCTGGAAGTCAAATATTCTTTCCTATATGTTCCTTACCAAAAAAAGTACATCTTTATCATATTTGACTTTTTAGGAATATCACCACAGCTAACATTGTTAATCATATACTACAATAGTTGATTTGATATAATTTCAATATATTTTTCTCCACTTATAATACCATTTTATAGCTGTAACGCCCCGACCTTAGTTACCCAGAGTCGGTGCATTATTACATAACATTGGCATGATCACAAGAAAGATCAAATCTCGAAAGACCGATTGGTTTAGTAGCCTTGGAAACACTAGATATATTCATAAAGTTTTACATTACATTTCAAAGTGAAAAACTACTACAACAACAAAGTCTTCATATCCACACTATTAACCCCTCATAATATCCCTGCAAGTCATTCATAATTTACTTCTTCACTACCTGGGAAAAATAAAACATATAAAAGGGGTGAGCTCAAATGCCCAGTAAGGATAACAATATAGCGGAACATTCAAAATAAGCGTAAACATTTAAGGCAATGAATTACTAAAACAAAAGCCTTTTAAACTTGAACTTCAACATAGTATGGCAAAAGTAAAATGAAATAATGCCATTTACTTATTCACATGGATATTCTACTAATCGAATAATCACATGCAAAAATCAATAACCACTTTCATAATGTTGGAATGCATAATGCCAGACTATCATAACCACATAGCCAAGGCCTCGTGCCAAGACTACAAATAAGATTTTGTCAAGGCCTTGTGCCAAGACACTAGTTTGTCTCATGAGACCTACCGATGCATCGAGGAGCTATAGCGGGATCCACCCGTCACTTATTAAGTCCAATGCATTCCCATATGAAAAGGTTTAAACATAACATAAACGTTCGTATTAAAACTAGCATACGAAATGTCAATAATTTCACCATAAACTATGAATGGTATAAAAATAGAACATCCAAAGTCAAACATATCACAAAACCTTCAATACAATATAGAAGTTTTGTATCATAATAAATCAACTTCAAATAATCTTAAAATCCATCAAAGGATGTTGACATAGATGAAATCAAAATTCTTTTTAAAGAAGTATCTCCTTTTATTTTGAAATCATTTAAGATCCATATAAAATAAAACATTTTCTTTGAAAATATTCTTATAAGCTTGTATGGAAATCTTCGACGATTTTATAACGGCGGAAAATAACCGCACCCGCCGTATAAGTTAAAAAAAACATTCTTACCTCAATTCTGTCGAAAAGGTTAAAAAGGACATTGTTTTGAAAACGACGGAAAGATTCCTTTATAAACCTCTTATAAAAATGTCAAACAAGGGTATAAATGACTTTAACCCATATTCTTGTAAATAGTAAAAATGTTTTGAAATACATTTTGAAGAAACATGGATGTGGATGATAACGAGATCCCAGTAGATTATTACGTATAAACAACCTCGGATAAAGAAGAGATTGTGAAATAACCCTTACCTTGTACTTTTCCTTGGTTGGGGTAGGTTAACCTCCTGTATAATGGTGAAATAATTGTTATTAAATTATACAAGAATCATATATATTAATATGATATCATATATGATCTTTTAACATTGATTTGTTAATAATATCTTAGAATTATCGTCGTTTCGGGTGTTAACTTACTCATTTTATTTTATATGTTTTGTTACATAAGTAATGTTTTGTTGTATCTTATTCATATCCAGAATGATATAAAGTCCTTAAACATCATTTTTAAATCATTAAATGATAATTATACTTGAATGGATATGATGGAGAATGAATCTCATCGCGTTCGTGGAGACGGTAGTCCGTACGTACGCACGAACGCTACTTCCATTTAATTTTTATTTTAAAAGAATCGAATCCAAATGATACATAGGTATATTACTATTCCAGTATAATATAATATTTTATATATGTTACTTATGTTCATTAACATCATCCTTTATACATTCCATGTGTGGTATGAACGAGTCATATCATTTTAAGGGGGCGGTAGTCCGCACTTCCTCAAATGAAATTATCGTATGTATATACAACATGAAACGAATAATGGTATGAAATAAAATGGAATTACAGAAGCTTATATATAAAATATATATCATTAATATCATATTTAATTACAGTTCCATCATAATGGCCACCATGAGAGGCGGTAAGATGTATTTGAACAATCATCGTTTCGTGAGGCGTTAATTTTCCATCCACAGAAACATTATGTTCATCATCCATTAGATGGAGTTGTGTGTATGTGTAGTTTGAATACTTCTTATAACAACATCCTAGTATATTGAGGATACTGGTGTTGTTACAAAAGAAGGGAAATAAAAGAGTTTGGGGGTTGGAGAAGCAAAATAAATGAAAATAATTTAAGAGAAAACGTTACCTTTAATTTAGGTAACTCACTTTGGTTGGAACCAAAGGACTTCTTGAAATGCTTTCTGCCTAAGGGGAAGCTTCAAGGAGGAGGAGAGGGATGTGGGGAGCTTAGTTGGGCAGAGTTTGGACGAGCCAAGTGGCTTGAGAGGTGTGAGTAATGAGTATAAGTGGTCTCCTTTTATAAGGGAGAGGAGGGGCTCTTTAGGAAAGTGTGAAAGTATTACTTTATAATATATTTTTATTCGGTTTATAATGGTCCAAAAATCATTGAGGTCTAAGATAAGATGACGCATATTCTAAATAACATCAACAAATAAGAATTGGACAGGTTTTAAATAATATTTTAATCATTATAATCTTATTTATTTAAATGATTTATTAATGAGGTAAACATTGCATCATTATTGTGTCATTAATAATTTAACTTATTTGATGTCTAAAAATTATAAATAAAATATCATCATGTAGGAAATCTTTTTATCTTTCTAATGAATATTTATAATCGAAAATCCAACATGTATAACCCTATGTAAAAATTGTTCTTCTAAAAGATGTAATCTTATGCCATTTTTATTTTTATTTTAACTTTATTAATATAATGTGTCATTATCACTTACAAGTGGCTCCAAGGGGTCCCCAAATTGACCCAAGGATGCCCATGGTAGGGTATGTGTACACCAATAAGGTTAGGACACGTTTTAGGGTAATTTTTTATTATTATAATATTATTTTTTTAACCCTTATTTACCGGATTTACCCTTTAACCATGGTAAATAAAATATTTACCGCAGTAATTATTCAAATTGTCTAAAAATAAAAGTTACCTATTTACACAATTTAAACATCCTGATTCCAAATATGGAATCCATTTTCCTAAATTCAAAACACAGAAGTGGCAGAAATTAATTTAAAATTAATTCCCGCTGTCAAAACAAAAAGCGTGTTTTTAAGAGATAATAACTATCAAAAGATTGACACTTGTTTATGTTCGGTTTAATTGTAAAATTATGTCCAATGACCAAAATTATATTAAAATGTAAAAATATATTCTAAATATACTTTAAAACCACTAAAATTCATAATTTATCACTATTAATTATTTTTATTAAAAAAGTTGTTTTTAATTAAAATTTAGTAATTTTCACTATTCATCAAAATATGAAAGTTATCCGAAAAGTACCAAAATTTCACCTTAGGCTAAATTCGATATTCCGAGTCCAAAAATGAAGTCCATTTTCAAATATAAAATATATATAATTTCAAAAATTAGGTATTACTATTCACAATGGCTAGTTTAATTAGTTGTGGTGTGTGTTAGAACTCGAGGTTGCGTACAACACACGCTATCGCATTATTCGAAGGGAAACGTACCGTAGAAGCTTGGGGTGTTACATTCTCCCCTCCTTCAAATAATTGCGTCCTCGCAATTTCTAGGGTATTACTGCATAAAAAGACTCGGGTGGTTCTTCATCATAAGTTCCTCGGGTTCCCACGTTGCCTCTTCCATCTTATGATTTCTCCACAAAACTTTTACCAGACGCGTCGTCCGGTTTCTCAGCACTTGTTCTCTTGTATCAAGAATCCTGACGGGCTCTTCGCAATAAGACAGATCGGGTTCCAGTTCTAATTCCTCATAGGTGAGTACATGCGTTGGGTCAGGCATGTATTTTCTCAACAGAGATACGTGGAACACATGGTGAACTTTGGAGAGACTTGGCGGCATTGCCAATCGGTAAGCTACAGCCCCAATTCGTTCTAGAATTTCGAAAGGTCCGATGTACCTGGGACTCAATTTACCTTTCTTACCAAAACGTATGACTCCCTTCCACGGAGATACCTTCAGGAAAACATGATCACCGACTTGAAATTCCAAATCCTTCCTTCGATTATCGGCATAGCTCTTCTGCCTACTTTGAGCTGCTTTGATGTGATTTTGGATTACTTTCACCTTTTCCACCGTTTCCTCCACCAGTTCTGGGCCTACAAGTTTTCTTTCACCAACGTCATCCCAACAGGTTGGTGTACGACATCTCTTTCCGTATAACGCTTCATATGGTGCCATCTGAATACTCGAATGGAAGCTATTGTTATAAGAAAATTCTACCAGTGGTAAATATTGATCCCACATACCCTGAAAATCAAGTGAGCAAGATCTCAACATGTCTTCTAAGGTCTGAATAGTCCGTTCTGATTGTCCGTCTGTCTGAGGGTGGTAAGCAGTGCTCAAATGAAGTTCAGTATCCAGGGATTTTTGAAGACTTTTCCAAAATATTGAAGTAAAATGGGGATCACGATCAGAAACAATTGATAAGGGTACTCCATGAAGTCTCACAACTTCATTAATATATAGTCTTGCTAGACGTTCCAGGGGTAGATCTTCTCTTATAGCAAGAAAATGTGCTGACTTGGTAAGACGATCGACAATAACCCGTATTGCATCATTCCTTCTAGGAGTCTTTGGTAGCCCCATGACAAAGTCCATCGTAATATTGTCCCATTTCCACTCCGGTATGGGAAGAGGTTGCATGACTCCTCCAGGCTATTGCCTTCCAGCTTTCACTTGTTGACAAACCATACATCTTGACACAAAATCAGCAATCTCCCTCTTCATGTTGTCCCACCAAAAATGTTCCTTCAAATCTCTATACATTTTGGGGCTCCCAGGGTGTATAGAGAAATTGGAACTATGAGAATCATCCAGCAATTCCCTTTTTAGATCAGGTATATTGGGAACACAAAGTCTCTTCCCGAATTTCAAAATTCCATCTTCATACACAAAGTCTCTCAATATCCCATCATTCACAGCTTTAAACTTCTTCTGAAATTCTTCATCATCGGTCTGAGAACTCTTAATCCTTTCTAGTAAAGATGGTTTGGCAACCATTTGAAAAAGCATTGATGTTTCACCTTCCCTGGTTATTCCCATGTCCATCTTCACTAGATCCATGAAAATTGGATCCCTTTCAATTCTCATATTGTTCAAAACTCCATGGTCTTTTCTACTCAAAGCATCTGCCACCTTGTTTGCCTTCCCTGGGTGGTAGTGTATCGTACAATCATAATCCTTGAGTAATTCATGCCATCTCCTTTGCCTCATGTTGAGTTCTTTTTGTGAGAAAATATACTTCAAACTCTTGTGATCAGTATAAATCTCACATTTTTCACCATAGAGGTAGTGCCTCCATATCTTCAAAGCAAAGATCACAGCTGCTAACTCAAGATCATGAGTAGGATAGTTTTGTTCATGAATTTTCAACTGTCGTGATGCATAGGCAATAACTCTATCATTCTGCATAAGGACACAACCAAGTCCTTTCTTTGATGCATCACTATAAATAACGAACCCATCATTCCCCGATGGTAGAGTCAATATAGGAGCATTGACTAATCTTCTCTTCAGTTCTTCGAAACATTCCTCACACTCTTTTGTCCAAACAAATTTAACCCCTTTACGTGTGAGCTTCGTTAATGGGTTAGCCAATCGGGCAAAATTATGGACGAAACGTCGATAATAACCTGCCAAGCCAATAAAACTACGTACCTCAGTTATACTCGTAGGTGCTGGCCATTCTTGGATTGCTTTGGTCTTAGAAGGATCAACAGAGATTCCATCTTTAGAGACAATATGGCCAAGAAAAGAAATCTCCTGAAGCCAGAATTCACACTTGCTAAACTTTCCATATAATTCATGCCTCCTCAGAGTCTTCAAGATAATGCGCAAGTGATTTTCATGATCTTCGTAGGTTTTGGAGTATACCAAGATATCATCAATAAATACCACCACAAATTCATCGAGATACTCCTTGAAAACTCTATTCATCAGATCCATGAATACAGAGGGTGCATTAGTCAATTCAAACGGCATTACAGTAAACTCGTAATGCCCGTACCTGGTTCGAAATGCTGTCTTCGGAATGTCTTCCTTCTTTACACACAACTGATGGTATCCAGATCGAAGGTCAATCTTTGAAAAGTATTGAGCTCAATGCAGTTGGTTAAATAAATCATCAATACGAGGTAGGGGATACTTGTTCTTTATCGTTATAGCATTGATCTCCCTATAGTCGATACATAACCTCATAGATCCATCTTTCTTTTTAACAAAAAGAACAGGGGCTCCCCATGGAGAAACACTAGGGCGAATAAATCCCTTATTACTCAATTCCTCTAGTTGTTTCTTTAGTTCGACTAACTCTACAGTGGCCATTCTATAAGGGGTCTTCGATATAGGCCTTGATCCAGGAATCAAATCAATGGAAAACTCAACTTCTCGTTCTGGAGGATGTCCAGGTAAATCTTCCGGAAATACATCTACAAATTCTTTCACAACAGGTACATCCTCTATTTGAACATTCCTTTCCTCACCGACAGTTATTTCATTCTCTTCCTCCCCAATAATTGAATTAAGTTGAGCTATTGAGGGTGGATCTAAATAAGAATTAGGTGGTGATGATTCTGCTCTAAAAATAAGGTGTTCCTTATCATTATCATCAAGAATCATAACCTCTTTCTTCTTACAATAAATCTTCGCATCATAGTCCGAAAGCCAGTCCATACTGAGGATTATATCAAACTCAATCATAGGTATGACGATGAGATCAGCAGATAAAGAAAATTTATGTGCTCTAATGGGGACTGATTCACAAAACTTTGTTGCAACGATACTTCCCTTAGGAGTTTTAACTGACAACTCCCTTATTAAATCAAATTGGAAATATATAATTTTCTTAGCAAACTGGGAAGATATGAAACAATGCGATGATCCAGAATCAAATAATGCATTTGCTAAACTTGAGGAAACCATTAAATTACCTGCCACCACGTCTTTCGGAGTTTCTACCTTAGCAGTAGTGATAGCATAAGCCTGGCCTTGATCCCTTGGCCTTTTCTGAGGTAAGTTCTCCTGACGCTTAGGACATGCATTTGCATAATGCCCCATCTCCCTGCAATTGTAGCACTGAACGTTGGTAGCTTCCTTCTTCCCCTTGCAATCATGAGCTTGGTGGCCTTTTTCACCACACTTGTAACAGACTCCCATTCCCTTCAAGCAAGTACCAGGATGTTTCTTCCCGCATTTACCACAAGATGGATATTCAACCTTTCCCTTCTTCCCCTTATTTCCATTCCCAGATTGATCAGCAGGTCTCTTCTTCTCTTGCTTCGCTTTAAAGTCATAAGACTTAGAGAATTCCTTTTCGGTCTTGATAGCACATGAGACAATGTCTTCGTACGATGAAAAGGATTGTGAGACTAATGCTCGATGGAGAAATGGTTTTAACCCATCAAAGAAACGATCAATCTTACTTCTTGGGTTGCGAATATAATCACCAGCGTAGCTCGCTAACCTTGTAAAGTTAGCCTCATACTTTGTGACATTCTCATCCTCCTTTTGTCTCAGACTCAGAAATTTCCTTTCCATATCTGCTCGATGGTCACGAGGAAAGTATTTTTCTAAAAACAGATCTTTGAACTCCCTACATTCCATATTTGATACTTCATCATCTTCCTTCGTATTTTGAATCAATGACCACCATTGATCAGCATCTCCAGTGAGGCGGTAAACTGCCATGATAACTTTTTCCCTTTCACTGCTCCCCAAAGCCTGAAATATTTTCTCTAGGGAAAATATCCATTTCTCAGCTACTAAGGGATTTGTATTCCCATTGAACGTTGGTGGTTGTTGTCTCATGAATCGATCTAACATTGATCCTCCACGCTGCGGATCAGGGTGCTCCATATGGGTAAGGTTATTATTCATAACCTGAGTAAGTTGTCCCAGTATGGTGATTAGCTGATCAGCACCAGTTGCATCACCAGCCCCACTATAATTATCTTGAGCAGGAGGGAAATCCCTACATGGAGTGCGTGCATTGATACGGTTTCCATTTCTTCCACTAGGCGCCATTTCTAAACAATGGCATAAACTAGATCAGTTTATGAATCAAAATACATAATCCCATACTTATAAAACACTTAACATAAATTGAACTATTTATGGATATAATCCATAATCATAAAAATGTTTTCTTTGAGGAAGTATATACTCATAAACCCTTCATAATGATTTGTAAAGAAAATGAGAGTTATCCTAAGAATATCCCCCGGGAGTGTCGTAACCAAGAGTGCAGCAAGGCCCGTTGTCGTGCACCA
Organism: Viscum album; assembly: GCA_963277665.1. Taxonomy (NCBI): domain Eukaryota; kingdom Viridiplantae; phylum Streptophyta; class Magnoliopsida; order Santalales; family Viscaceae; genus Viscum; species Viscum album. Next base: position 183,462,904 of record OY728159.1, read on the forward strand.
GTTCCCGTTCGAGTCTAGCTCAAAGCGGTGTTTTCGGGTTTTACCCCTAGGTACATATGTGCCAGAGCCGCCTCTACCTGCTCGTATCCAGACAGGGATGTATTGCTCGGAAAACTCACAAAATCTCTACAATACCAAAATTCTAGGAAGTTCTTCTATACTAATCCTCAAAGTTCATCTTAGGTCTACGTGCTCTAATCAGAGTTTATCTAAATCTAGTTTCCAAGGTTTGTACTAAACTTCCACTGATACCAACTGTAACGCCCCGACCCTAGTTACCCAGAGTCGGTGCCTTATTACATAACATTGGCATGATCACAAGAAAGATCAAATCTCGAAAGACCGATTGGTTTAGTAGCCTTGGAAACACTAGATATATTCATAAAGTTTTACATTAAATTTCAAAGTGAAAAACTACTACAACAACAAAGTCTTCATATCCACACTATTAACCCCTCATAATATCCCTGCAAGTCATTCATAATTTACTTCTTCACTACCTGGGAAAAATAAAACATAGAAAAGGGGTGAGCTCAAATGCCCAGTAAGGATAACAATATAGCGGAACATTCAAAATAAGCGTAAACATTTAAGGCAATGAATTACTAAAACAAAAGCCTTTTAAACTTGAACTTCAACATAGTATAGTAAAAGTAAAATGAAATAATGCCATTTACTTATTCACATGGATATTCTACTAATCGAATAATCACATGCAAAAATCAATAACCACTTTCATAATGTTGGAATGCATAATGCCAGACTATCATAACCACATAGCCAAGGCCTCGTGCCAAGACTACAAATAAGATTTTGTCAAGGCCTTGTGCCAAGACACTAGTTTGTCTCATGAGACCTACCGATGCATCGAGGAGCTATAGCGGGCTCCACCCGTCACTTATTAAGTCCAATGCATTCCCATATGAAAAGGTTTAAACATAACATAAACGTTCGTATTAAAACAAGCATACGAAATGTCAATAATTTCACCATAAACTATGAATGGTATAAAAATAGCACATCCACAGTCAAACATATCACAAAACCTTCAATACAATATAGAAGTTTTGTATCATAATAAATCAACTTCAAATAATCTTAAAATCCATCAAAGGATGTTGACATAGATGAAATCAAAATTCTTTTTAAAGAAGTATCTCCTTTTCTTTTGAAATCATTTAAGATCCATATAAAATAAAACATTTTCTTTGAAAATGTTCTTATAAGCTTGTATGGAAAGCTTCGACGATTTTATAACGGCGGAAAATAACCGCACCCGCCGTATAAGTTAAAAAAAATTCTTACCTCAATTCTGTCGAAAAGGTTAAAAAGGACATTGTTTTGAAAACGACGGAAAGATTCCTTTATAAACCTCTTATAAAAAGGTCAAACAAGGGTATAAATGACTTTAACCCATATTCTTGTAAATAGTAAAAATGTTTTGAAATACATTTTGAAGAAACATGGATGTGGATGATAACGAGATCCCAGTAGATTATTACGTATAAACAACCTCGGATAAAGAAGAGATTGTGAAATAACCCTTACCTTGTACTTTTCCTTGGTTGGGGTAGGTTAACCTCCTGTATAATGGTGAAATAATTGTTATTAAATTATACAATAATCATATATATTAATATGATATCATATATGATCTTTTAACATTGATTTGTTAATAATATCTTAGAATTATCGTCGTTTCGGGTGTTAACTTACTCATTTTATTTTATATGTTTTGTTACATAAGTAATGTTTTGTTGTATCTTATTCATATCCAGAATGATATCAAGTCCTTAAACATCATTTTTAAATCATTAAATGATAATTATACTTGAATGGATACGATGGAGAATGAATCTCATCGCGTTCGTGGAGACGGTAGTCCGTACGTACGCACGAACGCTACTTCCATTTAATTTTTATTTTAAAAGAATCGAATCCAAATGATACATAGGTATATTACTATTCCAGTATAATATAATATTTTATATATGTTACTTATGTTCATTAACATCATCCTTTATACATTCCATGTGTGGTATGAACGAGTCATATCATTTTAAGGGGGCGGTAGTCCGCACTTCCTCAAATGAAATTATCGTATGTATATACAACATGAAACGAATAATGGTATGAAATAAAATGGAATTACAGAAGCTTATATATAAAATATATATCATTAATATCATATTTAATTACAGTGCCATCATAATGGCCACCATGAGAGGCGGTAAGATGTATTTGAACAATCATCGTTTCGTGAGGCGTTAATTTGACATCCACAGAAACATTATGTTCATCATCCATTAGATGGAGTTGTGTGTATGTGTAGTTTGAATACTTCTTATAACAACATCCTAGTATATTTAGGATACTGGTGTTGTTACAAAAGAAGGGATATAAAAGAGTTTGGGGGTTGGAGAAGCAAAATAAATGAAAATAATTTAAGAGAAATCGTTACCTTTAATTTAGGTAACTCACTTTGGTTGGAACCAAAGGACTTCTTGAAATGCTTTCTGCCTAAGGGGAAGCTTCAAGGAGGAGGAGAGGGATGTGGGGAGCTTAGTTGGGCAGAGTTTGGACGAGCCAAGTGGCTTGAGAGGTGTGAGGAATGAGTATAAGTGGTCTCCTTTTATAAGGGAGAGGAGGGGCTCTTTAGGAAAGTGTGAAAGTATTACTTTATAATATATTTTTATTCGGTTTATAATGGTCCAAAAATCATTGAGGTCTAAGATAAGATGACTCATATTCTAAATAACATCAACCAATAAGAATTGGACAGGTTTTAGATAATATTTTAATCATTATAATCTTATTTATTTAAATGATTTATTAATGAGTTAAACATTGCATCATTATTGCGTCATTAATAATTTAACTTATTTGATGTCTAAAAATTATAAATAAAATATCATCATGTAGGAAATCTTTTTAGATTTCTAATGAATATTTATAATCGAAAATCCAACATGTATAACCCTATGTAAAAATTGTTCTTCTAAAATATGTAATCTTATGCCATTTTTATTTTTATTTTAACTTTATTAATATAATGTGTCATTATCACTTACAAGTGGCTCCAAGGGGTCCCCAAATTGACCCAAGGATGCCCATGGTCGGGTATGTGTACACCAATAAGGTTAGGACACGTTTTAGGGTAATTTTGTATTATTATAATATTATTTTTTTAACCCTTATTTACCGGATTTACCCTTTAACCATGGTAAATAAAATATTTACCGCAGTAATTATTCAAATTGTCTAAAAATAAAAGTTACCTATTTACACAATTTAAACATCCTGATTCCAAATATGGAATCCATTTTCCTAAATTCAAAACACAGAAGTGGCAGAAATTAATTTAAAATTAATTCCCGCTGTCAAAACAAAAAGCGTGTTTTTAAGAGATAATAACTATCAAAAGATTGACACTTGTTTATGTTCGGTTTAATTGTAAAATTATGTCCAATGACCAACATTATATTAAAATGTAAAAATATATTCTAAATATACTTTAAAACCACTAAAATTCATAATTTATCACTATTAATTATTTTTATTAAAAAAGTTGTTTTTAATTAAAATTTAGTAATTTTCACTATTCATCAAAATATGAAAGTTATCCGAAAAGTACCAAAATTTCACCTTAGGCTAAATTCGATATTCCGAGTCCAAAAATGAAGTCCATTTTCAAATATAAAATATATATAATTTCAAAAATTAGGTATTACTATTCACAATGGCTAGTTTAATTAGTTGTGGTGTGTGTTAGAACTCGAGGTTGCGTACAACACACGCTATCGCATTATTCGAAGGGAAACGTACCGTAGAAGCTTGGGGTGTTACAATAGCCCATCAAAAAATCATCCATCACATTCAATTTTAATCAACTTCCTTCTGGTTCCCTCTATTGACTAAAACTAGAAGCATAGTGTTATCATTACTTAACATAGAATAAAACCACATAGTCATGAAAATAATTACTTGTAGGGTATCTAAATCATGTAACCTTCCTTAATATACGACAACTTAGGTTTATTCTAGGTTATTTATCGAAAACTTATATTTAAATCCTTCATAATGGTTCATGAAGAGTTTGTGAATTCCTAAAGAATATCCTCCAGGAGTGTCAAACTAGGTGTGAAAAAAGGCATGTTGTCGTGTACCAGATTACCCTAAGTCAAGCCTGAAACACCATGTTGGAGTTGTTACCCGTGGGTACATCTGTGCCAGGGCCACATACGCTTTTAGTATCCAGACAGGGATTTATTTCAAGAAAACCACTCACTCTATCCTTTAACACAATTATAGGACATTTTCCTAAACATTAACCCATCCTCATACTTATCCTTAGAGACATCCCTAGATATATACCTAGAGATATACCTAGAGATATCACTAAAGTTTTATAATCCTAGTTTCCAAATGTTGATTGAACCTTTACTTTTATACCAACTATAGTGACCCATGATTAACATACATGGATATTACATAATTTTAGATGAATATTTAGTACATTCCAAAAATACATGCCTGAGGACCGTAATAGTTTAGTGTCTTTGGAAACATGGAAACAAAATTTTCTATCCAGGTGAAATATCTTCAACACCTACCATAAATATCTAAACCTTTAGTACTTCTACCTAAAAACCTTTCTTCGTAACCTGGAGAAAGGAAACATAAGAAATGGGTGATCTAAGATGCTCAGTAAGGGTAAAGAAGATATACATGTAAGCATAAATATGAACATAAGGGTATAATAATTCAATCATAACATTATGACATCATAACCAACATATCAAAGATCATAAACATGAGTTATGGGATAAATATTGGTAGTTTTTAAGACATGAATCATAAGGAAATAAACATCATGATCTATGAAATCAAAACTAAGGAATAAGACATAGAATTTTTGGCATGCATATAAAAATAGAAACATTTATTTCAAGGCTACCTACCAAGACCTTTATAACATGTTAGTATTGGGATATAACTTGTGCACCTACTTCGGGCTTGGGATAGCAACCTGTGTACTAACTTTTTTTTAGGCTTACACTACAACCCGTTTACCTTCTTGTTTTTGAGAATAGGGTACAACCCGTGTTCCATAATTCTTTTTGGATTAGGATACAACCCATGAAACTTATTTATTTTAGGATTTTTCTAAAACACACTAACCTTCTTTATTTTAGTATTGGGTTACAACCCATGAACCATCTTTACTTTAGGCTTGGGCTACAACCCATGAACCTTCTTTATTTTAGGCTTGGGCTACAACCCATGAACCTTATTTCTATTAGTCTTAGGATACAACCCATATAACCTTTGATATCACATAAATTTTATCATTTCCCAATTAATTTTACGTATATATAGGTCCCTCCCATTACATAAAGAAAAATCATACATGCATGTTCCATAAAACATCCATCATATCATGACCCATAAAAATAGATGGGTTCTGTAAACTCAAAACATAACCCACAAAATGAAATGGGAATCAATAAAATTTCATCACATCATAACCTATGGAAAATATATAGTTTTCATAATCATTTCATTGAAGTATAACCCATGAAATAGAAATGAATTTCATAAACATATGACCCGTGAAAGAGAAAGAGGTTTCATAAAGACCATGACTTTAAGCGTAACCCATTCATAGAAAGGGTATGAATGGAACCTTTAGATCATTTCATAAAAGGTAATGAGTAATATCAATGGATTTCATATTATATGGAAAATATTTTTTGAAATATCTTTCAAAAAAATTCTTGACGAAAATATCCTCACTTCTTTAAAAAAGTCTTTTTAATACATAAAACTATTTGAAAATCATTTTTTTTAAAACAACTTAAAAACATATAAATAATACTTGAAATAAAATTAAAAACTATTTTCCTAGAAAATTAATCTTAAAAATAATTTCTTAAATATTAACCTTTTAAAAGTGAAAAGGAATCTTCAAAAGAATGATGACGGGTAAATCTGTACATGTTATATGAGGTAAAAAGAACATTAATTTTTCACGGTAAAAAGGTTAAAAAGAATGAATTATTCATAATGATAAAATAAGGTTCTACTTAATTTATTTGTAAAAGATAAAAGGGTAAAAATTTATTTTAAATCATATAGTATAATGGTATAATATTCTTGGAAACCATTTTTTAGAAAACATAGATTTCTAACCGATGGGAGGATAAAGTTAGAATTTATTTGAAAAAAAAATATTAAATATATATTGGATCAAAGAGTAGAAAAATGGTACCAATAAATGAGTATATAATTTATAAATATAGGAGAATAAATTTCATGAATGTACTTGAGATACGGATCATAATATTTCATCAAATGAATCATAAACATAAACAATCTTGAAAAGTGATGAGATTGTATCAATAAACTTTTATAACATGGTAACTTGGGATCGTACTCTCCATGTAATAAATAAAATTACATGAAGCTTAAAACATCATTAAAATATTTATATTAATGATATAAAATGTAAAATTTAATTATATACACCTCTAATAAATATTATAGGTGCATAACAAAACACGAGTCTCAAAGAAGGAAAATTGAGACAAAACTATTTTACCGATTTGGTAATTTTTGAAACTTAAACTCCATGAAAGAATGATCATAAAATGGAAATGTGAATATCCATAAATTTAAGTATAAGATACATAGAATACAATCATGAGTAGTATATACACAAAACAAAAAGTAAATAGTGGTGAACATAACATGCATCTCAATGAAATTAAAAGTGAGATAAAATCCCCTTACCATGTGTCTTAACTCTCGTCGTACTCATTCAAAATACCTGTATAATAAATATAAATTTATTATATATTTTTTTTAAAACCATATTATTATATATAATACCTTATATGTTTTTATTGTGACCATATATTACCCTCTTGTTAACGATCCTATGTTAAGGTTTCACTTTGGGTAATATTCACTTTGTTTTTCACATGTGTATTAATTTGTTAAATAATTGGTTATTATAATTATATCATGATTACAAAATGTAAATAATTATATAAATATAATTTATATACAGTATATTAATATTATAATAATGTATATAATAAATAATTATGAAAGGAAATACACCATTCATGGAGACGGTAAGTCGTACGTACGCATGAACACTGTTTTTTGTTTTTACTTGTCATATTGAAAGAAGGTATGTAAATGAAATATGTATATATATATATATATTAAATTATAATTATTATATTATATATTTCATATATTTTCATTAAACCCAACCTTAATACATTCCATGTAGTGTGTGAATGAATCACATCGCTTTGATGGGGCGGTAGTCCACACTTCCTCAAACGAGATTATCGTATTAACTCCAAATGGAAAGTAAATAGATGTGTGTTTTAAAAGGAATAAATAATCTTAAAGACAGAATAAATACAATATATTACATATATAAATATATTTTTCATCATAATGATCACCATGATTGGTGGTAAATGAAAAATGAACAATCATCAATTCGTGAGGTGGTAATTCACCATACACAGAAACAGTATGTTCGATATCTATCGGATGGAGGTGTGTGTAATTTTAGGTTGATAAATTAGTATAAAAACATATTATTATATTTTTTATATTGGGTTTTTCACAAAATAATATAATAAATGGAGTGGAGGGGGTGAAGAAGGAAAATAAAGGAAATGAGGTTGAGAGAAGACATTACCTCTTAATCGTGTAGCTCCTTTTGATTTGTGCCAAAAGGCTTCCTTAAGAGGATTTATACCCAAAGGGGTGATTCAAGGTAAAAGAGAGTATTTTTTGGAATTTTATTTTTCAGGTAATGTTTGAACTTAATAGGTTTGATAGGTGTGTGGAATGGGTAGAAGTGGTGGCCTTTTATAGTGGGGGTGTGGCACTCTTGTAAATATTTAAAGAGAGAATTTGTTTTAAATTTCAAAATGGATCCAATAATGGAACAAGGTAGATAAAATTTATTATATGGTCTAAATATGGACATAAAATGGTTTTTGGAAAAGTTTCTAGGTCGTTTTGGATCTTAAATTTAAGGTTTAGTACTTTATTAGCCTAATTTTTATCTTAACTAATGTAATTAATTTTAATCACTTTTACTTATATTTTTTGTCAAAAAAAAGTTGAACTTATTTGAAATTATAAATAATTTTTATTCAAAATATGGAATCCATTTTGACAAATTATAATAACATAAGTGGCAGAAATTAGTTTGAAATTAATCTCGTTGATGGGATGACACAACGAGTTTTTAAAGAAAAAATGATCAAAAGTTAGCTAAGTTTTTATATCCAATTTCAATGTTAAATTTGTTCCAATTACACAAATTGTATTAATTGATATAAATATTATCAAACTAAACTATTAAACCAATTAAAATTATAATTTACCTGTATAAATAAATTATATGAAAAAATAGTTTGGAATTAAAATCCAGTATTTTTAATTATTCATTATAAGATGAAACTTTACATAAAAATACCAAAAATTTATCCTAAACTAATTTTTATGTTTTAATTAAAAATATAAAGTTTATTTTGACATATTAAATCTAAAAAAAATTCTAAAATGGGGATTTAAAATGGGTTCTCTATTAAAAGCTGGTAAAACTACCTTTATAAAAAAAAGAGGTTTTTATGCATAAAATTGGATTTGTTTTTATCTTATGTCTATAGAATATATGGGATGAATATAAAAAATATTTTATTGAATATATAACATATATATTACATTAATATCACTTACCAATTGTAATTAATTTATTTTACAAGGTTAAAATATCTTTGTGACTATAACAATATTTTCCTTTATATTCAATCAGTTTTCATATTCATTTATAATTAATTGGTAACCTATTAATTCATATTGTATTTGTGTAAACTACATATTTTCAAAATTTAGTTAATATTCTTCATATACATCAACTTAATGGCTAGGTTATTTATTATTATAATTATATTTTTAATAATATATTATAGTTAGGTATCACTCAATCTTATATGTTACGCAAGACATCGAGGAAGGTCAATCTTGCATGTAATGTACGCTAACCTTGTTGTTCCGTGTAACGTACACCAAGTTTGTGTTATGTGTAACATATTCCAAGATGGTTCTATGTGAAAGTAATTTTTGGCTTAGTGAAAATCTATTTTTAGTGTTGCGTGAAGTGAAAAATATCAAAATATTAAATTAATTTGAAAAAAAATCACAAAATCTCAGGGTGTTACACATACTACCAGTGTAATGATGTGATCCATAGTCTATCACCAACCTAACTACTATCGACTAGCCTCACCAGTGGAACAACCTTATCTATCCATTAATCTACCAAGGGGTTCTAGTATGTATAATTTGGTCTAAAAAGTGACCATCATTTGACCCTCTATATGACATCTAGGATACTATGATAATAGTATAGGATAAAAATTAATGAGGTCATCACATTCATGGTATTAACAATAACCCTCAGATTCCAATTTGTATTCCTTTCCCACTTCCCAACACCATTAATGCAAAGACCCTCATTCTAAAGAGGACTTCCATTGGGGTGGCTATCACACAAAAAATATTTCACAAGTGCCAACATGGCCTGAGCATGTGAGAGTTTCAAATCATTCCCAAATATGTGTCTAAAGGTTCCAAATGATCCTTAGAATTTAAAATCCAATATCCTTCCATGGGAAACAACTTTCTTTAAAAGTAATTTATAATACCACTAAAGACATCCAAAACTCAATTCTCAAGGTTCAAATTGGAAATTTCAATAAGTTTTAGAAAATACACCATTATAAAGTTCTAAATGGGCCTCCAAGATAAAATTTTGAAATAAAAATTGAAAAACTTATTTGAAAGAATTTATAATCCAAGATAAAATTTAAGGAAAACATGGTTTTAGAAAGAGGATATTCTATATAATATACCATTTATATACATGTGCACATCTATATGTACACCCTGTGAACATATGGACATGATCACATCACACTGATATATACATGGACATCTATATTAAATAGGTATAAACATGTACCAAAATGATGTGTGAACATGATAAACATTAGAAGAGGTAATAAAAAGACCCAATAAACAAACCACACACCTTGAAACAAAATAAAAAACATTCCCTCATCAACCCTCAACCTCTAGGGTTTGTCCAAGAGAGAAATCATGCCTAGAAGAACAAAGAACCCAAAGGGGAAGAAATCAATAGAAAAAAAACAACCCTAAATCCGAAGAAAACTCACCAAGGATCAAAGGATGAGCTTCAACCCAAGAATATAATATAATAGAGTATGGATTCAGAGACCCTTCATGTGAAAAAATCAAATGGGGGAGGAGAAGGTTGAATTTGGGTTTTAACTTAGGAGGGGAAAAATGGAATTACATATTTTTGGTATTATGGGAAATACACATGGTTTACCAAACTGTGCACCAACCATGAAAAATATAATATAAAGGCACAAGATCCTCACAAGATTTAGTGGCATGGTCTATAAACCATGTGCCTACTATGAAAAAAACTTATGCCAAGATTAAAAATACCCTTGTGTTCTTTCTTCATGATTTACCCTAAGCTTGCACAAGTCATGCACTAGATCTCATACACTAAAAAAAGGTTTCATAATTAATCCTAAGACCCATAAATTTTGGGATTAATTGTATGATAAATGTTAAAGACAAATCATGTAAGATGGATTTGAACTATACAACCCCCTTTGATCAAGAGGTCACACAGTTTCCCTCTAAATCAAGAACATTGAAAAAAAATGATTGAAAACTCTGAGAACACAATATATCATCAGGAATTCAAACCAAACATCTGTCATGAACCGTCCCTCGGGGCCCATGCCATGAATACCCCAATCTTACCTCCCAAAGCCCAGGGGATAGTGACTAGCGCTAAAGGCATTATTCTACAAGTTGGAGGAGTTTTTCTGAGTACCTGTACACACACACAAAACTCCCAGCCAAAGGTACTAGAAAGTTAAATCCAAGGAAACCATACATGAAATACACTAAGTAAAACACAACCAGAGTACCATAGAAACTAAAGTACAGGGTGGAAACCCAGTCCTATATACAAGCCCACCAAAATAAAAACCGAAAAAAATTAAAACTCCAAGTCCCTGAAGCTTGTTCGCCGGGAAGCCTACCTAAAGGGTAGGTGAAAGGTAGCTTACTAAAGATGTAGAAGTGCACCTTGTCTGTATGATATCACTGAACACCACCAGGCCCTATTCCTCCTTGGACCCTATCAATGTATCAGTCATCTGAACAAGACACAACATGTGTGGGCAAATCCCATGCAGGGGGGAGTAAAACAATACTCATTAGGGGACCCCGAAACCACAAAGGTAAAGTACAAGAGAAAACCCGCAAAGGAATTCACATTCATCTCTACTTGGGTATATTCCCCTAAATATACCATGAACATCTAGATATACTTGTCTCAACCACTAAGAAAACATGTGGTCCCAACAACATAGCTAGTTTCAGGATTCTCATTGAAGGCTCAAGTTGTAACACACAAACCAGGAGATCACACTCCACGATCTTAGCCATCCCTGATGGCACCCTTCTGAGAGATGCACCCCATCAGGTAAAATACTACCATTATAAATGGTATGTCCAAGATAACGCAATCCTTTGGGAATATTCTACTTGGTACAACTCTAGTGATCGACACTAGAGGTGTATTCATCATAGTCATGTGCCCCATGCAAGACTAAGGAAACCCAAGTGAAGAGGCCCGCTCTTCATCACTCTGCTTAGTTGAGGGAGCACTACTCCAAACTAACATGTGATACCTCAGTCTCTCCTATAAGGAGTGGCCCGCACCTCAGTCCGTTGAGGGAGAACTAACTCTTCTCTAGGTATCATTTTCATCAAGTGGATGGGTCTGCTCCTCGCTATTGTATCCAAATGCCAAGGGAGATCCATATCCAAATAGAGGACCCGCACCCTACTCAGTAGGGGAGTACTACTCATTGACTCGAGGAATTGTGCCATGGTATGATAGGAGAGTACCAACTCTATCATTTCATGGGTGGAGGACCCGCGTCCTGGTATGTTAGGGGAGTACTGACTCCTATAATAGAGGACTCGCACCCTACCCCGCAGGGGAGTACCAACTCTATTCAATCACATGTGGAGGACCCACGTCCTAAAAGATAATGGGATTATTGAATTAATTAGTTTTTTTGTTACGGGGGACCTGCACCCTAGTATGTTAGCGGAGTACCGCCCCCTGGATAGAGGACCCGCTCCCTAGCACGGCAGGGGAGTACCGACTCTGTTGTAGCACTACGTAAGGAGGACCCGCACACTAGAATGATGGGGGAGTAATGACTCCTACAATAGAGGACCCACTCCCTACCTAGTAGGGGATTAAAGAATCTATATGCATCAGGTATGGAGGACCCACACCCTAGTCCAATAGGGGAGTGCCAACTCCAAGAATAGAGGACCTACTTCCTGACACAGTAGGGGAATACCGGATCTTCCTTTACCAAATTCTATAAGAACCCTCACCCTAAAATATGGGGAGTATCATCTTTACAAAAGTAGAGGGATAAAGAGTACTCATGTCTTGATTCATCAAGGGAGTAATTGTCCTAACATCTCAACACTAGAATCACCCTAATTCTACCCTAAGTCTGCCCGTACCGAGAGAGCCTACTACTCAAACCAAAGAGTTCTTCTTCTTAATTTTTCAAAAACTCACTTAGATTATCTCAAAAGGACCATTTCATCAGAAGGGTGCCAACTCCGCAGATGGCTCTTCAATCAGACGCTCTGATTGAAAGTTATGGGAATTGTTTGTGAAACGGGGGCCGGTTAGGTCTGGGTCTGGTCTGACCCGGTCTGGCTGACTTGACCCGACCCAAAACGGCTGGTCCTGGCCCACCGATCTATTGGTCTGGCCCATTGGGCTCGGCCCACTGGGTAGTGGGTCCAGCCCACCTGGCTAGGCGTGGTCCACTAGCAAGACCCGACCCACATCGGATCGGGTTGGCTCCTCCAGACTAGACACGAAATATACACGTCTGCTTACCAAAAGGTGATACCAGCTGGCGCCACCACTTCTGAAAACTGGTCCACTATGCGGACCAAGTCTTCCTGCTGGACCGACGCCAGTGGTTCAAGCTCGGGTTTCAGACAGAGGTAGCGAATTTCTTCACGTGGTCATCGCCACCAGCTCCACCGCAGCGAGCCGCCGGCCCGATAGAATTTTTCCACGGACCACCGGACGCAATCCAATGGTCCTTTATTTGATCTGGAGGGTGTTTCAGAGCACTCAGGCTATTTTCTTCACTTCCTGGGGCTCAAAACTCCCTCAAGATATCTTTCTCCAGAAATCAATTGATCGACGATATTTCCCATGTTGTCCCGATCCGATCATAGACTTTCATCATCGTACCTCCATCATCGTTGTGCCAAGAAGGTTGCGCATTGACCGACCATTATTCGACCATCAAGAATGTGAAGAATGTGTGCCAAGGGGAGAGGAAAACCAAACGATAAAATTCTAGGAATGTACCCCTTTCGTCTTTTGTCACGACATTAATCCACTCCCGTTATAAGGGTTTAGCAGAAAAACATCCAAATCCTCAAATTCCCCAAAGATAATCCTAATAGAAAAATTCCTTCTGCGAGAACGATCTAACCGTGGTTCAACTTGTTCGTGGGTTTATCTGAGTTCTTCTTTTAAAACCAAGAACGGGTAAAATAATGTAATTTAAATTACAACCCCAACCTCAATTCAGTTATTTCACTAACGAATAATGTCTCTATAGTTTTGGCGTTCTTCTCTGCTTGATTCGATTCATTTTTGGTAATCATCGATCTCTGGTCTTAGTTTCGATCTCCAAATGCATCATCACCGATTCTTGATTCACCTATGTTAATTGTTGGAGGGGATTCCTCATCATCGCTGGTTGTTCACCAACAATTTCTTCAAGGCTTCTCAGCAAAATCCAGTGTCCTCCCTCGCCCCCCCCCGACCTTGGATCCTTGCTAAGACGTTAAATGGTGAATCATGATTTATCATTTCTTGTTATGATTTGTTACAAAGTTGTTAAATTTCTTCATTAATGAAACATCATATTATTTTTGTTTCATTACACGTCATTTCGCTGCAACAGTTTCAAGATTTCAAACAAAAATAAAATAAACAGGTTTATTTTATTTTAAATTTTTCTTAAAAGTGCAAAAACTACATTTTCTGGTGGACCCATGCCAGTAGATGTTGAGTCCATTCCTAGGTAATGTATCTGTTCTGGATGCAATTATGCCCTTATATTTTCAATACAGGCACTCATTTAGAAGTTTCCAAAACCGCACACCCACGCCATTTTAATTTTCTTAAAAAACTCAAAAAATAACATTCACTCTCAACCCATGCTAGTCGAGGTTAAGCTCAGACTAAGGGAAACACACCCTCACAAGCTCAATAGTACTCTCTTATTTCTAATATGAGTTATCATTTATGAGTTATAAGGATTTGAAAATAAAATAATTGTTAATTATTTTATTTACGGTCAAAAAATAACTTCCATTGTTGGCCTATGCCGACCAACATTAGGACCTTTCTAGGAGAATCCTGCCATTCTGAGTTTAGTGGTGCCCTCATATTTTCTATCCAAGCACCGGTTCAAAAGATATGGAAATCTTCTCGCACGTTTAATTAATAAACGTTAAAAAAAAGTTTTAAAATCCATTCCGGCCACTCCGAGTCTCGGAATTACATGTCGTCTCAGAGCCTAATCTTGTAAAAATCCCATTTAAATTTGAAAAAAAAATACATGGAATTATGGGACATTACATTCTACCCACCTTAAGGCTTTACATCCTTGAAAATAAAAAGTTTTAACTCAAGGGAAGAAAACTGAGTTCATTAGGGGTCTATGTGCTGCTAACAAGAATGCACCTTGAGAAACCACCGAGATCGACCACTTTCATGTCCAACTTCTGCTAGGTAAAAATCAAGCAACAACGGGCATAGGTATATTTAGATGCAGCAAGTAGGAAAATAACTAATCTCTCCAATCCATTTGTAGTCATGGGGTCTAGCGGCTCACCTACATGCTAAACTGACGTAGATACAAACATAAACCCACTGTTCACATCCACCCATGGATGAACTATGCTAAAGATTTCACAAGCAATATACATTCAAGGTTGACACTAACCACAGATGGGTATTTATGAAAGAAATAGGGCTTCCCATGATCGAACGTTGGGTCTTACTAGGCCCTCTATCTACAACCTCCAATGGCCACACAACTTGCAGAAATCGGAACACTGCCACACTCACTTGTGGCATCTCAGCTGAGTATGGATGGTAAACAACCATTTCATTCTACAAAAACATCATGGGTTCTAATTCTTCCACCAAAGAAGGATCCAAAACAAGACTCTTTGTGAGATTCCACCATGCGTTGTTGGGGTCTCCCTTTCACCACAAGGGAAACCATTCTTTACCATCGCAGACACACCACATCCTTTTCTGAATATCATCAATCTAGGTATAAATGGTAGTATTCCATACCTAGAATGATGTCGTAAGGCCTCGCCGCCATGACTAAGAGATCCCAATCGTAACTCTCGCCTCCAAGAGTTATGTCACACTATCAGTTTCAATGTGTGATTAATGAGTCTCCTCCAGCAAGAGTCTCTAAGCATGAGGGCCAAGTCCACGGTCTAACCGGAACCTTGAAGTCTCAAACAGAACTTTAAAAAAATGAGGATGACTAGAACCTATATATATTTAAAAAGGAATCCAAAAGAAAAGATTCAGATCATTCCTCAAATTTCTCCTTGATCTTCTAGGTCATAAGACAAGATCACATGAATCCATCCTCCCCCACATCCTCCAGCTCCCTGAGCCTGGCGTGCAACACCTGGGGGTGGTGGTGGAAAAGTTTCAAACTAATTGCCACCTCCTGCTACTCATCCAACTCTTCTGCCTTGTATGCCAACTTGCATAACTCTTTTATCCAAGTATTGTATCTGCCAAGGAGGATCATCTTCTAAATCCCTCTCAGCATCACGGTGGGTTGGGAAATCCTTATCGAGATGTCCTTGGATGTTGCAAGCATAACATCACCTCTCTTGCGGAAAATCTGTTCCTTGGTGATGATCCTATGCCACAGACCCACGTGTCTGTGTTCGGTTATGGGTATGCCTCCTACACCGCGATCCTATAACCTGTCGTCTACTAGCTCCAGCAGATGCCTCTACCTTGTGACCTCTATTGTAGGTCACATCCATCTTCTCCACCTCCAGGTAGCTCCCAACCACCAGTGCTCTCTCCAGTACCCCAACATATGTTGAAATTCTAAGGGGTATCACTGACGCCCTGATCTCCCGGCATAATCCCTACTCGATGGTCTGGGCACTGAAGTAAGGGTCCCACACCATATCTATAGAGTAGCAAGAAAGATATGTGAATCTCACCGAGTGCTCTACTACTGTCATGATTCCCTGCCATAGGTGTAGAAGCTTCTGTATACGCATAGAGCATAAAGTCACCGAAAAGAACTCCTCTCTAAAGAGGTGCTCAAAGTCAATCCATGTGAGGGTCACCTCCTCATGCATCTAGATCATCAATCTAAACAATCTACCCATCGATCCCTGAATAAGGATCATATCTAAGATAGACATATGTTTGAGAGGCGTCCTCACTAGGTGGAAGACTCTCATAACCGCCTCAAGCCAATCCTTAGCTACATGAGTATTTTTCTCACCTCAAAACTTGAGGGGTATCTACGTTTGTAATTCTTGTAGCCCAGTCATCCTACACGCATCCTCCATTGGCAGAGCTGGTGAAAACTACTGATCGGCGAGTGGTTGCATCACTAGTGCACCACCTAGAGGTAATGCCACATATTAAGTGCCTTGTACTGAAGCCTCCACTCGGGGTGGATCATCTACATGATCACATTGTTGAATCCAATTTTTGTGTCGTCATGGTGGTATCCTAAAAGATATCAAGATGAACCATGGTTAAATAGTATATCTGGAGAGCTCACTCAAGAAGGAAATGG
The DNA here is from genome assembly GCA_963277665.1 of Viscum album. NCBI lineage: Eukaryota > Viridiplantae > Streptophyta > Magnoliopsida > Santalales > Viscaceae > Viscum > Viscum album. Next base: position 183,479,985 of record OY728159.1, read on the forward strand.
AAATCACAACCATTCCAACATGATGCATGTACCCTTTTTTCCACAACTAGTGTTTCCATGTATCAAGTTGGAAAGCAAGTGTCCAGAGTCTTGGTGTATGGATGTGTCAGCCTCTATGGCAACACTAGAGTTCCTATCCTGAAAGCCAAACTCGAAACATTTAACATTGTTGCCCAAAACCAAAAACATTAGACCCCCTGTAACATATCAGGTAAATAAAGAAATAATACATTTTAATTTTAATTAATATTTTGTAAATTAAATATTAATTTCACTTTAAATAGGTTGCTATGTTTGATGGTGTACCCAATACACAACAACTGGTTTCTTTGAAATCTTATGTTGCCCAATAATAATATAATATTATTTTTTTAAATGGTTGGTAATGCCTATCCATTGTATTGGAAGTAATGAATAGAACTAACTAAAATATGATTATACATGTTTGTTAAATGTTTTTACATTTATCCAATAAAAGTTATAGTATTAAAATGTGAATGAATCTAATTTTAATCATAATTTACTTTAAAAGGTTGATTTACTACCATTTGAGGGTGAACCCTATTTAAATATAGTTTTGGTCACTTTTATATGTTATATTTGACCAAATAAAATTATTCTTTATAATCTAGACATCAAAATTCACTTTGGGTAAAATTTTGGTATTTTTATGATAAAATTCAATTTTTGATGAATAGTGGAAAATACTGTATTTTAATTCAAAACTGCCTTTTAATGTAATTTATTTATATGGTTAGATTATCTTTTTAATTGGATTTTAAAGTGTAATTAGATTATATTTTTACAATTTAATCCAATTTTAGTCATTGGAATTAATTTCACTTTGAAATTGGACATAAACAAGTGTCAAACTTTTGATAGTTAATATTTCTTAAAAACACGCTTTTTGTTTTTACAATGAGAATTAATTTTAAATAAATTAATCCAACTTCTATGTTTTGAATTTGGTAAAATAGACATCATTTTTGAATTCAGAATATCAAATATATCTTAGGCTGAATTTTTGGTATTTTTCTGAAAAACTTCAATTTTTGATGAATAGTGAAACCACTAAGTAGTAATTAAAAATTGAATTTTTCATTTAAATGGAATTTTACTGCTTCTATAAATTGTATTTTGAAAATAAGACATACATGGTTGTTATTAGTAAGTAAAATATGGCTCAATAAGAAGAAAATAATTTTTGGTGAATGGTAACTTTTGACTTTTATTTACTGCAGTTAAAGGTAAATAGGGTAATTCAAGGTAAATAGAATATAATAATAATAATAAATTACCTTAACACTTGTCCTAACCTTATTGGATGAGTCATGGCCGACCATGGTCATCCTTGGGTATATTTTTCGACCCCCTGGAGCCACTTAAGAGTGATAATGACACTTTATATTAATTAATTTATAGTAAAGACAAAATGACATAAACAAATATCTTTTAGTAAATTAATTTTCAAATAGGGTTATATAAGTTATCTCTTTGACTATAAATATAAATTTAAAATCTAAAAATATTTCCTACATAATCATATTTTTTATAATTTTTAGAGATCAAATAAATTAAATTATTTATGACACAATAATGATGCAGTGTTTATCTCATTATTAAATGATTTAAATAAATAAGATTATAAAGATTAAAATAATATCTAAACCCTATCCAATTATTATTGGGTGATTTTATTTAGACCATGAGTCATCGTGTATTCGACTTTAATAAGTTTTGGACATTTAGAAACCGAAAATCATTATATAATAAAATAATATTTTCACACTTTTCTAAAGAACCCCTCCTCCCCTTTATAAAAATCCCTCACCTCTAACCCATTACTCACACCTCACAAGCCCCTTGGATCATCCAAACTCTACCCAAATAAGCTCTAAAGATCTCTCTCTTCCTCCTAGAAGCCTTACCTTAGGTATAAATCACTTCAAGAAAACCTTTTGGTTCAAACCAAAGGGAGTTACCCGAATTAAAGGTAACGATTTCTCTTAAATTATTTTCTTTTATTTTACTTCACCAAAACCTAAACTATTTTTATTTATTATTTTATAACAACACCAGTATTATTAATATACTATGATGTTGTTATGAGAAGGATTTTAACTACACTTACACACACCTCCATCTAATGGGTAAATAACATACTGTTTCTATGGATGGCAAACTAACTCCTCACGAAACGATGATTGTTCAATTATCTCATACCGCATCTCACGGTGGCCACTAAGATGGAACTATATTTATATATGATATATATTATGTTTATGTTTTCTTTATACTTATGTATTTTCCATACCTTTATGGTTTCCATTATGGGTAAACGAGATAATTTTATATGAGGAAGTGCGGACTATCGCCCCCTCAAAGTGATATGACTCGTTCATACCATACATGGAATGTATAAAGGATGGAGTTAATGAAATTATATATGATATTATATTGGAATTATAATATAACAATGTATCATTATTTTTTCATTCCATTAAATATGAAATAGAAATGAAAGTAGCGTTCATGCGTACGTACGGCTTACTGTCTCCATGAACAGTGCATTTCATTTCTTACCTCCAAATGTTATGTAATATTATAAATATATGTATACACTGTATATATATGATATATATGATATATAAATCATGAATATCATTCTGGATATAATGAAATTTTGACCACATGAACAACTTGTAATTATAAGAAGTCCATTTTTGACTCAAGTACCAAATATCGACAAAATGACTATTATTAGCATAAATGATTACATAATGTTTATAACATCATAATAAGTGATATAAAAGGAATAATAAACTTGAAAAGGGTTCTTAAGAAAGTATAAATTAACTTTAGTTTATTATTCAGAAGATTAAAGAATGAATGAGTCAAGTCGGACACAAGGTAAGGGACTTCGTCTCAATCTCCTTTCATTGAGGCATATTTTGTTTCATACATGACTTTGTTTTATACGGTGTATAAAAACATTTGACTTCTAATTTCATTCAAAATGAATATTTTTCTATGATGTGTTTTACTAAATGAAAAAAAGGAATGTTTCTTTTTTAATTTAAGGAGTGACAATGACCGTTTCCGCCTCCCAAAGTATTATTTGATCGTTGGATTCCTTAACAAGCTGTAATGTTTTTAAAAGGAAAATAAATACCATATACTCTTTTACATATTTTGGTATTGAAAATGGTTTTGATAATGGATTTTTTATGTCAATTTATTTAAATGATATATTGTGATTGAAATGTGGAAATTTTATCTTTCCTTTATATTTGTTTTATGTGTTATGAATATGTTATGGTTATTGGTAATTGTTACATATATAGGTGGTTCCGTGATAAACCTAGGGCAGGTGAGCCCGAGATAGCTCTCCAATGCATTGGGTAACGTGGCGGAGGTAAACATGAATGTTTCTCCTAAGAGATTTAGGGAATATAATGTGATGGGTATTCCAAATGTAACTCCCTACGTAGTTATGATAGCTACAATGTATGTATGATATGGATGCCACAAGTTACATTTATGATTTGTGTTTACTATGTAAATCTTATGATTTCATGAGGTATGTTAAAGAGCTTATGTTATGTATGTATTGATGAACTAATGTTTTCTTTCTTTGTTTTATAACCCTTACGGAGCCTTTGTGCTCATCCCAAGTTTTGAAATGTTTTTTACAGGACTTAAAGATGAATAGGGTCAAGGATAGGGTTAAAGAAAAAGTCATGCTGTCTAAAACATGGGACTATACATGACTCTTTTTTTCAACAGTTTTTATTTTATGAAAAAAATGGAAACTGTATAGAAGTTTCTACCTTGTAATTTTTGATATGTAATATAATAGTTATGTCCTAATTATCTAAAACACTAAACCTGAAAAGATCCTTAATGTGAATTATTCATTTAATTCTATATTATGTAATATTTAAGGTTGAGTCCTTATAGTTGGTATCATAGGTCGATTTAGATAAATTTAGGAGTTAGTGTATTGTTAAATTAATATCCATAAATTAATTTATGTTAATATTGAAATGATAGCATTTACATATTACCATGTTGCTTCACCTAAGATATCTTTGTGATCAGAATGGTTTTCCGTAGAGGAAATAGAGCAGATATGTTGGGACGACATCAGGAGGAAGACAACCTTGTTGAAATAGTGGGTTCCCTAGACCCAACTATGGAGTAATTTGTTATTACCATATCATGTGTACAGTTAGTTATGCACGTTGTTGTCTTACCATTATAGTGCAGACTTTTTTGCGTCCACTATAATAATGGTAATGTACAAAGGTTAATTGTCGTGTCGAGATGTTATAGCAGATCACAGGCTATAATGAGAACCTTGAGATACAATGAAATTGATATTAAATATATATTCTATAGTCTAGATACATCTTACAGACTTGACATAGTAGATGTCTGACTATTAGGTGTTGGGGGCTCATAAGCATTGATACTTCTTCTCATGAAGTTCGCACTTGGTGATCTCTGGTGGTGAGATCATGAGGATAGACCCGCCAATAGGAACACCACATGTTTTGGGTTTCATTGGGTGTTCCTATCTATGGACATGTGTATTAGTCTCCTTACTTGAGACCATTACCAATTCATATCATTTAATTACGTACTTTGATGCAAAGCAAAAAACATGACAGTAATGTCATGGAGAGGTAGTTTGTGTTGGGTGCGTCATAGGTGGTATGACGTTGGTTGAATGGTCAAGAAAGGATTTGTCGCTTCCAAGTTTAGGAAGTTGTATATCTCAGGTCTGGTTAACCAGGATGGTGTCGCCTTCATAAGTCTTTGGCAAAAGCAGTAGAAAGGAAAATCCATCCAGATAGATCAACAAATAATAAAGAAAGATAAAGACGATAACACAAGAATGCGTCCTATTTTATGAGATAGTTAATGAAAAAGAGATTATAGTACATAGTCAGTGTTTGTAGGAAGGTAGTCGTTGCAATGACTATATTTATCTCTTTAGGGGCCATGACGGGTTTCTAAACCTCACTCTTGGTCTGTGGATTTTATTCAATACTATTGAGATAAGGGCCTAGAGGGTCACACACAACAACGTATTCAAGAATCTTCACCTATTCAGTGGAATAGGAATATTGGACATGGTGGGCCCCACCATTGGGGTTCGAGTGTTGTCCAAAGTACTGATCACCTAAAGAATTAAATAAATTCATTAATATTCAAGTTATGACTATTTGTGATTATTTAATGTATTTACGAGTTTAGTAAATATGAGAAAATATTAATCGAAGGAATATTATTTTAATATTCCAAGGTTCGTTTAATATTAAGCAGGACAGCGAGTCGAGTTAAATGGCTAAGATTTTATCACCTAATCTATTTCATATATATTACAAGTATGTGATAAAATAAATAAATAATATTAACACAGTTTTAAGTCGTCATAGTTATTTATTTAGTGGACGTGGAATTAACGGGATTCGGGGAACCCAACCGGGTAATTTCTAAAATCTTCTATAAATAGAGGAGAGGGGCTCAAGCACAATAACTATTCATGTCATTTTGTCCAGAGATCCTCTCTCCTCTTGCTCTCTAGAGAGATAAGCTGTTGATCCGTGCTCGAATTGATTTTCTTCTCACGCATCGTAAGATCGATGATACGGTGATCGTCGGGACGCCGAATATATCTTCATATCACCACGTAAGTACCCAGAGTTCGACGATCGGCATTCCAGTGGATTTCTGAAGCGTGTGTGGATGATCTAGAGGGATCCTACTATGGATCCTTCATGAAAAGATCACCGGTGACAAGTTGCAGTCGAAAACGGCTTTGGATCTGAAACGGGTAAGTTTTCTGTTTTTGTTTGTGCTCCTTACAATTTACGTGAGATCCTCCGACCTCTCTGGGGCTCGGATCGTCGGCGAAGACAAGTGTTTTCGTCCCACCGACGAAAAATTAAATTCCCCGGCCCACCGGCTTCTGCTGCAGGCCTCAGAAACCTAACAGTGGTATCAAAGGAATCACGTAGATTTTCTGAGCCAGATAAAATTAATTTGCATAAAATTAATTAGAGGGTTTAAAAACGGTCAAAACGGATTGAACCGCATTTCAATCCTATTTCAAAGGACCAAGATATGGTCCTTCGAAATTTCTGGAATGGATCGTGTTCATGTTTTTACTTAGGTTTTAAATTTTGTTGATTATTTCCATTTATCGGAAATAATACAAGTTTTTTAAGAAATTATAATCATTATAATTATTATTATTATAATTATAATTATATAATAATAATAATAATATAATATAATTATTATTATTATATGATTACAATAATAATAAATTATTATTATATTATAATAATTTATGTATTATTATAATAAAAGGCTAATATCCTTTAGGAATTTTTTTTTTAAAAAAAGGGGTGAGATGACTGGACCTGCTGGTCAAGTCTTAAAAGAAAAAAAATGAAAGAGGGTTGGGCGGTGGAAGAAGTAGAAGCAAAAAAGGGGGGCTGTCGCGTTGAAAAAAAAACAACAACAAAAATTCAGGAGTCCGACGGACCCATGTCTCCCACGCGGCGCACAACTGCTGCACCGGGACACCGCACAGGTGCCGCTTGCACCTCCGACGCAACTTGCTGCAGCACCCGGACCTCCCTACAGAGCCCGCACAGCAGCCTCCCCGTAGGCCTTCGGCACCCCTCTCCAAGCGAACCTGCATGGCGCACCCCCGCCATCTCGCTTCCTCAGTGCCACCAGCAGGGGTTTGATTGGACCCCTCTCCCTCCGGTGCAGCGCACTGTAGCGCCGCACTCCAGCGCGACGCATAGCACAATGCCGTCGACGCCGCACCCCTCCGCCTATGCAGCTCCCGGCCTCCCTTCGGGGCACCCTCAGCCGGCCACCACCCTGGGTCGTCTCGCTTGCTCCACCTCCCACCTGGCACGACGGACTAGACCCCAACCGAGCCCCCTACCCAGGCCATCCGGCCTGCTTCTCCTCTGCTAGAGCCGCACCCCTCTCTCGCATGGAATCCGCTGCCTCCTCTCCCGACGGACCCCTCTCCTCCCCAGGCGTTGCACAGCAGGAGGTGCACCCCGAGCCAGCCAGCTTGCCGGCCTTCCTCCACTGGCTGCCCGCCTCCACCACATCTTCAAGCAGGCCTCGGCCGTCTGCCTCCTCCCTTGCGCGCCGCTTGCACGCCCAGGCTGAGTCGTCGCTGGGTTTCCTCCGGACGAAACCAGCGCAGCAGCAGCAAACCACCGACCGCTCTTTGGTTCCGGCCGAACTCTGCCCCGACCACGACCGAAGCGACCCGCCTTTTGTGCACTCTTGCTTCAGCGTTGGGCCGGCCTTCGCACATCGCACAAGCCGACCATAGGGCAGCTGCAAAAGCCGCCTCAGCAACCCGGCCAAGCTTTGGCCGAACCCTCCCACCGGAGACCTAAGTGGTCGGAAGCCTCTCGGGTACCTCGTGCTGCAAGACCCTGCAGCGCCACCATTATAGCTTGGCTCCAATGGGTGTCCCTGCCTCTGGTCACCGCCCGGTCCACCCAGCGGGCAGGTAACCCCTGACCCGAGTTTTATTAAATCAATTAATTTAATTAATTAATTTAATTAATTAAATTAATTAATATATTAATTGTAGTGAAAATAAATTTTAATACACCAGGTTAAAATTAATCTATTTTTTGTAATTAAATTATTTAATTAATTAATTTAATTTTAAGTATTAAAATTAAATTAATTACATGACCGATAATTAATTAAATTATTTGAATTTATTAATTCATTTAATTTAATTAAATTAAATAACCTTCGTACTTATTTATGCATTTTAATTTTTAATCGCGCTGTAGTTACCCGACTACTGGTCTTGAGCATTGGCTCGTATGTCTACTTTTTATTTATTTAATTAATTAATTAACTATGTGCGATGTCTGTAAAATAATTTAAAGACGGTCTGCACATCATCTATTTTTCGGTTAAAATGTATAAGGACCTGCGTGTCCAATTGATTTGATGTACATTTATACCCCAGTCCCCCTCACCTGCGCGCGAGTATTTTTGTACCACGGACGGAGATGATGCAAAGAGGTTACGTGGACCCCACCAAGATGAGGCGGTACTCCAAGACGTAACGTGGACTCCTCCAAGATGAGGCGATGCTCCAGATGAGAAGTAGACATACAACATGGGTTGAGATGCATCTTGTGTCAAGTTTCGACACAGGTATGATGCCCCTTAGGTCGTTTAGATGCTCACGACCAGTCGGGTGGTAGTATGTCATTTATGCATTTATTTATTATTTTATGAATTTTAGAATAGCGGTAAAAATACATAAAATAATAGATAAGAAAATACATAAAGAAGCGGCGTATGTTTTTCTATTAAATTTCAGTTCTGAGCAAGACAACATAGATGAACAAGTTTAATCGAAATGGATCAAATTCGTCAAGAGAAACCAATAAAACCCTCAAAGAAAATATTATGTCACAAACATCCTTCCATCATTCAAGTTTGAACAAAACCGGGTGTTCGAGGTGCCGTTTCATGCCTCAGCTGAGGGTGCCTCTTACTACCAGGGAGTTCTTATTCGTGTGGTGGGTTGACTTAACTAAAATTGCAGCAATGGAATAGCCTTAGCTAGCTTGTTGTAATTTTAGAGGCAAGCGTTGAGTAAATCATTAAATGATTTTTGAAGCTGGTACTTCACTCAACAGATCAAGGAACCCCGGGTTAATGTGGTTGGCTAGCCAAAAGCCTACGTTGGACCCTTCGAGTAGTGTTGTAGCCATAGCTTGTAGACTATGAGGGAGGTTCAGGGATCCTTGACACAAGAATACTCAAGAGTATTTTGATTCTAGTACATAGGGTTCCTAGAATTCAAAAAATTAGTGGGAGACATTTAATGACTAAAAAATCAGTAATGTCACATTAGGTAATCACATAAAAGTACAATCTACTAAAGTATATTTAGATAATGGAAAGAAATACCACAATAAAACTGCGATAAACATTGGAAAACGTTAATGTCTAAACTAATCACGAATTTCCAAAGAATAGTATAGTCGTTCGCGCACATTACTACCATATCAAAAATTCAAGGTGCTTGTGTCCTAGCCTGTTAAGCCACCTCAAGAAGCGAGGGTGTGGAACTGCTTACAGGAGACTCATGAATCAAGCATATGATGGTTTTGTCATAATGCTATCATCAACGTCTGATGTTAGTTGTGGTTGCTACATCAATACATGGATGATGATCACATGTAGTCTCATCTCCAATATCCTTTCAAGGAGAATGTGAAGCAAGATTTGAATGTGATGGTTGCACTCGATTTGTGTAAAGTGAAAGACAGTTCACAATATTTCATGTCATCCCATTCTTATACCTTTTACACCCAATTACTCTAGTTTCATTTAAAGGTACAAACAAACTGTATAGAGTAAGCACTTCATTACCATTAAGGTAACATTCTCCAAGTAATAAGAATATTAGAGATAACACCATCTTTTATTCTTATGGAGAATAATTTTAATGACAAGATCAAAAGTCCTATGAAAATTTATGTCAAAGGTACCTTCATCATGTCCTTCAATGAAAATTGGTTGGTTATTTAACAGGAGGTTATTTTCATCACAAAATGAAATGAATTCATGGAAGTTTAAAAACTAAAATACAAGAAGCAAGTACCCGCTTCTCGTTCAGTTTATATTCATCAAATAAAAGTATTGTTTTCTCGAATACTTCTTGGGTATTAAAATACAATATGATTTTCACATATATGTATTGATATACAATAACCAAGTAAGTAGTGAAACATTACAAGAATTTAAGTGTCTTCTTCAAGCAGCTAATAAAGGGTGATTCCTAAGTCAGCGGGGAGAAACACATAACTTCTAATTTCCAAGTGATTGATTCAAATTGAACAAGTTGTGGAGTATAACCAAACACATTTATCTCATGTGCCCATTTGTACATGATGAGACATTATTCCATGTTTTGGAATGAATTTTGTTTGTTGTAACATACAAAAACAAATAGTTCACTACTATTTGAATCAATGGAAATACATGATGAATATAAAATGTAAGACCTAACCAGTTGTGGCAATATGATTCTTTGTCAAGTAAAACTAAAATTGGACGTCAACTATATACCCAGTATAGTATTTAGGCTCAGCACAACTAAACACCTATGGTATTATTGACATCCTTAGATTAGACAAAGAAACCTTTAGAAATAAAGGTATGCCACAAAGCTTCCGAGGTTAGTTCAACACGAGAGTGTGAACTGTTCCAAAGAAATATAGAGGTAAAGATACTTAATAATATTCCTTTAATTCATTAAGGAATGTACCAATGAAGTATAAGTTTGGTCAGAAGATATGATTTGCTTCGGATCGGCAGGCCGAAGAATATCTTGACCAGGAAATCATCGATCATGATAATGTAGCATGGAGTAATTCATAAACACATGTTACCTTATATACATCACTGTGTTGACGTTCATAAGGAGGATCAATGATAATGTATTACATATTAACATTGGTCAACAAACATGTAGCATGGAGAAATTCCTAAACGCATATGTTACACATCAAAGTTATGATGTAAGTTATATCAATGTTGAAATTTGCGGAAACTTCCATCATATTTCAAAATGTGATTTGCAAATAACAGTGTAAACCCATAACCAATATGCGAACTAAAATGAAAAATGGATATCATATGAGTCATAGTATGATGGAAAATCTATTATGTCATAGAAAGTGTTTAGAGTCAAAGAGTTTGTTAGGATTTAAACAAACTTGTATCAAGTTAAACACGTTGTGCATCTAAGGTAATTATCCTAACAGTTGCTTAGGATATTACATATATCCCTAAGATAAAAAAGATGTAGTCAATTATTAGACTGCATTTCTATACAAGGGTGCACATATCTATTAGATATAGTGAGAGAAATATTGACTCGATTTTAGTCAATGCTCAAGATGCACAAATGGTTGGTATAGGGAACAAGTTCCACAAGTACATGTGAAATAGGAATATTCCAGAGACACATACTACGTAAGAAGTATGAAACCATGGTGATGGTTTTATATTCACCGCAGTCGGTGATATATTATTCATTGATAATAATAAATCCTACAAGTAAGCAGTATATGGAAATGATCTAAGATTTACAAGATTAACTAAAATTAAATAATGGATTCCATTTATCAAATTTTAAAGGGGATAATGAATTGAATACTGATGTGGGTATTCAAATGAAATGATACATGGATGGTACAAGTATGGTACCAATAAGGCTCGATTGCTTATACCAAGTTAGTACACCTAAATATATTAGAATCTTACTTGTCATAGTTGAACTTATATGATCATTATATTGGTCATTGGATGTCAAGATCATCTTTCGTGGAAGGTTTCTATACGACGTAACCCGAAAGAGATGATGACATAAAATGATGACAATAAGGGTTGAAAGTTACTGAAATCCAGTTTTGGATTAAAGTAGGTGAAAAGATCTTAGAACATTCATTATAAATGAATATTTTCCTTGTGTCTACCAAAGGTTAGTGGGAGAGCCAATGTTTTCCAAGTGAAATTTGTTCGACAATATATGGAAAACAGATTTTGATCTTACAGTTAGATAAGATCAGGTTAAAAGCAATTCTCCAATGATTTACTTCAAGTAGCAACCTAAGTTCTAGGGAACAGGATCCACTGAGGGAGATCCCAAGGTTTATTGGTCCTAGTCAATCATACATATAGTGACATTGTATTGAAAAATATAAGTTGGAACAATTCAAGTTCAGAATTGTTGCCTATGTCACATGGCTTAATCTCTTCAAGTTAACATGTTCGGAACATAGGAAGAGATTAAAATTGTGAGTTGACTTCCATATGCTTCAGCGATGGATCAATCACACATTCTATAATATGTAAAAGAATTGATACTGCCAGCATATATTTTACAATATGAAAATATCAATTAATTCCAGAAGCACTGCAAGTGATGCAGTCATAACCATCATCTTATACTTCGAAAAGTACAAATAATATGTACCTGGAATATGGATAAGAAGGTATACTAGTTATGACGGGACACAAACTAGTAATCATTAGATCAATTTGATCTAGTATCATAGTTAGGAAAAGGTGATGAGTGAGTCAAGCTCATAAAAGCTAGTGGTAGCCATATCTACAAATACTGAGTACGTTGCAACTTTTAAAGCAGCAAAGAAGTAGTTATAAATTGAAATGATTTATTCCAGTTCTTGGATTCACACCTAGTGAGAAAAGTATTATCATAATGTAAGTTATGATATTCTTACTAGCCAAGTTGTCAAGTTCTGACAATGGAAAAAGTGATATACTCAGGGATACCTTATCATGAGAAGTATTACTCAAGAAGATGAGGTCGCGTATAGAAGATATGCCACGCAGCGAAAACGTGGTAGGCCCAACAGTTAAATCCATTACTCAGCAGAAACATGATTTTATCATGTGAGTAGATAACAATTTTGGTTAGAAAGTTGGCTCTAGTGCAAGTGGGAGTGTTGAAATAGTGGGTGCCCTAGACCCAACTATGGAGTACTTTTTGATTACCATATCATGTGTACAGTTATTTATGTATGATGTTATCTTACCATTATAGTGCAGACTTTTCTATGTCCACTATAATAATGGTAATGTCCAAAGGTTAATTGTCGTGTCGAGAGGTTATAGAAGATCCCAGGTTATAATGAGAACCTCAAGATACAATGACATTGATCTTAAATATATGTTCTATAGTCTAGATACATCTTACTAACTGGAAACTATATATGTCTGACTATCAGGTGCTGGGGGCTCATAAGCATTGAGACTTCTTCTCATAAAGTTCGCACTTGGTGATCTCTGGTAGTGAGATCATGAGGACAGACCCGCCAATAGGAACACCACATGTTTTGGGTATCATTGGTTGTTCCTATCTACGGACGTGTGTATTGGTCTCCTAAATTGAGACCATTACCAATGCATATAATTTAATTACGTACTTTGATGCAATGAAAAAACCATGGCAGTAATGTCATGGTGAGGTAGTTTATGTTGGGTGCATCGTTGGTGGTATGACGTTGGTTGAATGGTCAAGAAAGGATTTGTCGCTTCCGAGTTTAGGAAGTTGTATATCTCAGGCCTGGTTGATCAGGATGGTGCCGCCTTCATAAGTATTTGGCCAAAGTAGTAGAAAGGAAAATCCATCCAGATAGATCAACAAATAATAAAGCCAGATAAGGACGATGACACAAGAGTTCTTCATGCTTTATGAGATATTTAATGACAATGAGATTATAGTACACAGTCAGTGTTCGTAGGATGTTAGTCGTTGCAATGACTATCCTTATCTCTTTAGGGGCCATGAAGGGTTGCTAAACCCCACTCTTGGTCTATGGATTTTATTTACTGGTATTGAGATAAGGGCCTAGAGGGTCACACACAATAGCGTATTCAAGAATCCGCACCTATTCAGTGGAATAGGAATATTGGACATGGTGGGCCCCACCACTGGGGTCCAAGTGTTGTCCAAAGTATTGATCACCTAAAGAATTAAATAAATTCATTAATATTCAAGTTATGAATATTTTTGATTATTTAATGTATTTACGAGTTTAGTAAATACGAGAAAATATTAACCGAAGGAATATTATTTTAATATTCCAAGGTTCGTTTAATATTAAGTGGGACAGCGAGTCAAGTTAAATGGCTTGGATTTTATCACGTAATATATTTCATATATATTATAAGTATGTGATAAAATAAATAAATAATATTAACGCAGTTTTAAGTCGTCATAGTTATTTATTTAGTGGATGTGGAATTAACGGGGGCAGGGGAACCCAACCGGGTAATTTCTACAATCCACTATAAATAGAGGAGAGGGGCTCAAGCATAATAACTATTCATGTCATTTTTTCCAGAGCTCCTCTCTCCTCCGGATCTCTAGAGATAGAATCTGTCGATCCATGCTCGGATCAAGTTTCTTCTCACACATCATAAGATCGATGATGCGGTGATCGTCAGGACATCGAATATATCGTCGAATCGCCGCGCTAGTACCCGGAGTTCGACGATTGGAATTCCATCAGATTTCTAAAGCACGTGTGGAAGATCTAGAGGGATCCTGCTATGGATCCTTCATGCAGTGATTGTTGGCGAAAAGTTGTAGTTGACAATGGATTCGAATGTGAAACGGGTAAGTTTTCTGTTTATGTTTGTGATCCTTACAATTTACGCGAGATCCTCGAACCTCTCCGGGGCTCAAATCATCGGTGACAACAAGTTTCATCGTCCCGTTGAAGAAAAATTAAAATCCCTGGCCCACCGGCTTCCACTGTGGGCCCCAAAAACCTAACAAACCTTCAAAATCAGAAACCTGAGATGGTCAAAATCGGAACTGAATAATTTGTTGCAGTGATGATATAGTTGACTTAGGCTATAAATGGTGGTGGTATTCATGCATGATATCTTCCAGATCAACCACAGAGGAACATGTTAGTAGTGGAGAAATTAATGAGGCAACATCCCCCATCTTTTAGAGGATCATATGACCATGTGCTATCATAAGGGTGGATTAAATCACTAGAGAAGATTTTTGATGTTATGGGGTGTTCAGAACTTCAAAAGGTTATTCTCATTGTATACCATTTTGAAGGTGAAGCTGGTCAGTGGTGGTCGACGGTGAAAAATATCAAGTATAGTGAGGAGATTGATGCTCTTAATTAGTATTAATTCAAAGGTATGTTTCTTGAGAAATATTTTCCTAAGGTGGTTCATCTTAGGATGGAAAACAAATTACTGGAATTGAGGTAGGAGGATGACACAGTGGCTGCTTATGAAGCAAAATCCACTCGACTAGAAAGGTATGCTCTAAATTTCATAAGAGATCTTGATAGTAAAATCAACCATTTTTACTAAGGATTAAATATAAAGTATTGAAGGGCTTTAACTTCTCATGAGTTCAAAAGTTACGAAAAACTTGTTTGATGTGCGAAGAAGGTGGAAATGGAGTTTTCCAATGATCAGGTCTTCTTTGACCAACAAAAAAATAAGAGGTTGATGTGGTAGATGAAAGGGAAAAACACTTCAAAAAAGTTTGATGGTAAGAAACTTAAGTTTAAATTTTGTGAAAATTATGGTAAAAAGCATGTTGGGTAATGTCTTTTGAATTCTAGTAAGTGATACTGATGTGGTAAAATGGGACATAAAGCTCGTAATTGCACTAAAAAAGATTAGGGTAATGGTAAGAAAAAAATCTGATTTACAATCTGTAAAATGTTTTAAGTGTAATAAAATGGGTCATTATGAAAATGAGTGTCCAATGAAGAACTCAACTAAGGGAAAGAAACCAGACTACAAGAAGAAAGGGTTGGTGAAATCCTTTGAAACTACTTCAGAAGATGTTGGGCCATCAAATGAAGTAGTATCAGGTACATTGTTTGTTTGTTCATATTATTCCAATGTGTTGTTTGATTTGGGGTCTACACATTCATTCATTTCTGAGAAGTTTTCTAGTAAATTTGGAATTCCATATCAAGATATGAATCCTAAACTTATCATAAAAACACATGGAGGAAATGATGAGACAAAAAGAAATTATAAGAACCTTCCTTTCCTTGAGTGTGGAAAGAATCTACCTGAAAACCTTATTGTTTTTACTATAGTAGAGTTTGATGTTATTTTGGGTATGGATTGGATTTTTTTTTATCGTGCTAAGATTGACTACAGAGCTAAAGAGGTTTCTCTTCAGAAAGATTTTTAGTTTCTGTATAAGAATGAACCCTTACTTTTGATAACTTATCAGGAAGCTGAGAAACTATTAAAAGATGGAAATGAATGTTACCTTGCACATATTGTTGAAAACAAAGGAACTGTTCAAATTAATGATGTGTTAGTGGTAAATGAGCACCTTTATGTTTTTTCTGATGAGTTTCCTGGTATTATAACTGATAGGGAAGTTGAATTTACTGTTGACTTAGTTCATGATGGTAAGCCAATTTCAAAACCCCCTTATCGAATGGCTCAATTTGAACTTTTAGAGTTAAAGAAGCAATTACAGGAGTTATTAGATAAAGGTTTCATTCAACCTAGAACATCACCATGGGGTTCTTCTGTGTTTTTTGTTAAAAAAATATGGTTCAATGAGACTTTACATTGATTATAGAGAATTGAATAACATCATTGTTAAGAACAAGTATCCTTTGCCTCATATTGATGATTTGTTTGATCAGCACTAGGGAGCTCTATATTTTTTGAAGATTGATTTGAGGTCGGGGTACCATCAGTTGAAAGTAAAGGAAGTAAAAATTATGAAGACTACATTTCATACTAGATAATGCCATTATAAATTTCTAGTTATTCCTTTTGGGTTAACCAATGCACTTACTTTATTCCTGGATCTTACGACTAGAATTTTCCATGAGTTCTTGGATAAGTTTGTGGTTGTGTTCATTGATGATATTTTGGTTTATTCTAAATGTAAATAAGAGCATGAAAGTCATTTAATGGTTGTCTTGCAAATATTAAAAGAAAAGAAACTATTTGGGAAATTCAGCAAGTGTGAGTTTTGGTTATAGCCAATTTCTTTCCTTGGTCACATTCTTTCAAAAAATGACATAACTGTTGATCCCACTAAAACAAAAGTTGTTGAAGAATAGCCAAGACCCATAAATATAACTAAGATTCGTAGTTTTCTTGGTTTGGAAGGTTATTATCGAAGGTTTTTTGAAAAAAATCCATGGTTATCTATCCCACTTACTAAGTTAACTTGAAAATGTGTTAAGTTCATTTGGAAAAAAGAATGTGATGATTGTTTTCAGGAATTGAAAAGAAGATTGGTAAATACTCCAGTTTTGGCACTACCATCTATAAATGGTGATTTTGTCATTTATAGTGATGCTTCTTTAAAAGGACTTGGTTGTGTCCTTATACAGAAAGATCTGGTAATTGCTTATTCTTCACGTCAGTTGAAACCACAGGAGTTAAATTACCCTACACATGATTTGAAATTAGCTGTTGTTGTTTTTGCTTTAAAAATTTGGAGGCATCATTTGTATGGAGTAAAATGTGAAATATATATTGACCACATTAGTTTGAAGTATATATTCGCTCAGAAATAATTGAATATGAGATAGAGGAGATGGTTGGAATTAATCAAGGATTATGATTGCACGATCCTTACCATCTGGGAAAATAAAATAAAGTGGATGATGCTTTGAGTCAAAAAAGTAATGCTTCATTAACCATTCTATGTTTGGAATGAGATCCTTTGGTTTTTTATTTAATGAACTTTGTTATAGAAGTTGTTGGTATATGAAATTCTTCTGTTTTGTTTTAGGTGTCAGTGAAATCATCTCTATCAGACGGAATTAAGAAAGCGTAGAAGGAAGACATTGATTTGCAGAAAAAGGTAGAGTTGGTTTAGAAGGTTAAGTTTTCTGAATTTAACATTGATAATGATTGTTTTTTGATATTTGGAAAGAGATTATGTGTGCCTTGTGATTCACAGTTGAAGAATGAGTTGTTATGTGAAGCTCATAGTTCCCCGTTTTCAGTACATCCTAGCAGTACTAAGATGTATAGATATCTTCAAGAGTATTACTGGTGGGATGGAATGAAAAGAGATATTGTTGATTTTACTGTGAAGTGTTTGACTTGTCAGCAAGTTAAAGTAGAGTGACATTTACCGAAAGGGATGCTTCAATATTTATCGGTTCCAGAGTGGAAATGGGAAAATATATCCATGGACTTCGTTGTGGGATTATCGAAGACGTCTCGAGGTAATAATTCAATCTGGGTTATTGTTGATCTATTGAATAAATCTGCTCATTTCCTTCTTATTTGAGATACTTTGTCTCTAGATCAACTTTCTCCGTTGTATGTTAAATAGATAGTCAAGTTGCATGTTGTTCCCCTCTCTATTGTATTTGATCGTGATATCAGGTTTACTTCTAACTTTTGGAAAGGCCTTCAGAAGTCATTGGGTACTGAATTAGATTTTAGTATAGCTTTTCATTCGCAATCAGATGGGCAGTCAAAAAGAACAATTCAGACCTTGGAGGATATATTGTGTTCCTGTTCACTGGATTACCAAGGAAGTTGGGGCCAACATCTTTCATTGGTTGAATTTTCATATAATAACAGTTTTCATTCCAGTATACAGATGGCTCCATTTGAGGCATTATATGGAAAGCATTGTCGAACTATAGTTTTTTGGGATGAAGTAGTTGAAAGGAAGCTGATGGGACCATAATTGGTAGAAGAGATGACAGAAAAGGTTCACTTGATTTAGAATCACATGACAACAGCTCAGAGCATGCATAAAAGTTATGCAGATAATCGTAGGAAGGATCATACTTTTGAGGTAGGTGATCATGTCTTTCTCAAAGTTTCTCCATGGAAAATTGTAATGTGTTTTGGTAAGAAGGGAAAGTTGAGTCCGAGGTTCATTGGACCTTATGAAATCTTGGTGAAAGTTGGATCAGTTTCATACATAGTGGCTTTAACTCCATGTTTGTCCCAGGTACACAATGTTTTTCATGTTTCAATGTTGAGAAAGTATATGCCAGATCCATATCATGTTTTATGTCCAGAGGTAGTTCAGTTGGAATAGAATCTCTCTTATGAGGAACAACCAGTCCAGATTCTTGACCATAGAGAGAAAGTGTTGCAGAATAAGGTAATTCATCAGGTAAAGGTTTTGTGAAAAACCCATATGGTTGAAGAGACAACATGGGAATCTGAAAATTCTATGAGGGATAAATACCCCCATTTATTTGATAAGTGAATAAAATTGCGAGGACGCAATTTCCAAAAGGGGGGAAGGATATAACATCCCAGGTAAATAAAGAAATAATACATTTTCATTTTAATTAATATTTTGTGAATTAAATATTAATTTTAATTTAAAGGGGTTTCTATGTTTGATGGCGTACCTGATACACAACAACAAGTTTCTTTGACATCCTACGTTGCACAATAATAATATAATATTATTATTTTAAATGGTAGTTAATGTCTAACCATTGTATTGGCAAAAATGAACAGAACTAACTACAATATGATTATACATGTTTGTTAAATGTTTTTACATTTTTTCCAATAAAAGTTAGAGGCTTAAAATGTGAATGAATCTAATTTTAAACATAATTTACTTTAAAAGGTTGATTTGCCGCCTTTTGATGGAAAACCCTCTTTAAATCTAGTTTTGGTCACTTTTATATGTTCTATTTGACTAAATAAAATTCTTCTTTAGAATCAAGACATCAAAATTCACTTTGGGTAAAATTTTTGGTATTTTTCTGATAAAATTCAATTTTTGATGAATAGTGGAAAATATTGTATTTTAATTCAAAAATGCCTTTTAATCTAATTTATTTATATGCTTAGATTATATTTTTAATTGGTTTTAAAGTTTAATTAGATTATATTTTTACCATTTAATCCAATGTTGGTCATTGTAATTAATTTCACTTTGAAATTGGACATAAACAAGTGTCAATATTTTGATAGTTAATATTTCTTAAAAACACGTTTTTTTGTTTTGACAACTGGAATTAATTTTAAATTAATCAATCCAACTTCTATGTTTTGAATTTGGTAAAATAGACATAATTTTTGAATTTATAATATCAAATATATCTTAGGCTGAATTTTTTGTATTTTTCTGAAAAACTTCAATTTTTTATGAATAGTAAAGCCGCTAAGTAGTAGTTAAAAACTGAATTTTTCATTTAAATGTGATTTTACCGCTTTTGTAAATTGAATTTCAAAAATCCAACATACATGGTTGTTATTATTAAGTAAAATGTGGTTCAATAAGATGAAAATAATTTTTGGTGAATAGTAACTTTTGACTTTTATTTACCACGGTTAAAGGTAAATAAGGTAATTTAAGGTAAAAAGAATATCATAATAATAAAAATTAACTTAACACTTTTCCTAACCATATTGGATAACTTATGGATGACCACGGGCATCCTTGGGTCTATTTTGGGACCCCATGTAGCCACTTAAGATTGATAATGACACTTTATATTAATTAATTTAAAGTAAAGACAAAAATGACATAAACAAATATCTTTTAGTAAATTAATTTTTACAGAGGGTTATATAAGTTATCTCTTCGACTATAAATATGAATTTGAAATATAAAATGATTTCATACATCATGGTATTTTTTTTATAATTTTTAGACATCAAATAAATTAAATTATTTATGACACAATAATGATGCAGTGTTTGCCTCATTAATAAATGATTTAAATAAATAAGATTATAAAGATTAAAATAATATCCAAAACCTATCCAATTCTTATTGGATGATTTTATTTTGACCATGAGTCATCGTATCTTCGAATTTAATAAGTTTTGGACATTTATAAACAAAAAATAATTATATAATAAAATAATATTTTCACACTTTTCTAAAGAGCCCCTCCTCCCCCTTATAAAAAACCCTCTCCTCTAACCCATTACTCACACATCTCAAGCCCCTTGGCTCATCCAACCTCTACCCAAATAAGCTCTCAAGATCCCTCTCTTCCTCCTAGAGGCATTACCTTAGGCAGAAGGCACTTCAAGAAATCTTTTTTGTTCAAACCAAAGAGTTACCCGAATTAAATGTAACAGTTTCTATTAAATTATTTTCTTTTATTTTACTTCACCAACCCCTAAACTCTTTTTATTCTTTTTTTTATAACCACACCAATATTTTTAACATAATAGGATTTTGTTATGAGAATTATTCAAACAACACTTACACACAACTCCATCTAATGGGTAAAGAACATAATATTTCTATGGATGACAAACTAACACCTCACGAAACGATGATTGTTCAATTATCTCCTACCGCCTCTCATGGTGGCCATTAAGATGACACTGTATTTATATATGATATATATTATCTTTATGTTTTCTTTATGCTTCTGTATTTTTCATTTATATAATACCTTTATGGTTTCCATTATGGGTAAATGCGATATTTTCATATGAGGAAGTGCGGACTACCGCCCCCTCAAAGTGATATGACTTGTTCATACCACACATGGAACCTATAAAGGATGAAGTAACTGAAATTATATATGATATTATACCGGAATTATAATATAACTATGTATCATTATGTTTTCATTCCATTAAATATGAAATAGAAATGAAAGTAGCGTTTATGTGTACGTACGGCTTACCGTTTCCATGAACTGTGCATTTCATTTCTTACCTCCAAATGTTATGTACTATTATAAATACATGTATATATTGGATATATATGATATATATAATATCTAAATCATTAATATCATTCTGGATATAATGAAATTTTGACAACATGAATAACTTGTAATTATAAGAAGTCCATTTTTGACTCAAGTACCAAATATCGACAAAATGAACATTATTAACATAAATGATTACATAATGTTTATAACATGGTAATAAGTGATATAAAAGGAATAATAAACTTGAAAAAGGTTATTAAGAAAGTATAAATTAACTTTAGTTTATTATTCAAAAGATTAAAGAACGAACGAGTCAAGTCGGACACGTGGTATGAGACTTCGTCTCAATCTCCTTTTATTCAGGCATATTTTGTTTTATACATGACTTTCTTTTATACGGTGTATAAAAACATTTTAATTCTCCTTTAATTCAAAAGGAATCTTTTTCTACGATGTGTTTTATTAAACAACAAAAAGGAATGTTTCTTTTTAACGTAAGCAGTGACAACAACCTTTTCCGCTGCCCCAAGTATTATTTGATCTTTAGCTTCCTTAACAAGCCGTAATGTTTTTAAAAGGAAAATAAATACCGTATACGCTTTTATGAATTTTGGTGTTGAAAATGGTTTTGATAATGTATTTTTTATGTCAATTTATTCACACACCAAATCCTCTTTTCTCATTTTCAAGATAAACCACTTTTTGGGTTAGTGAGAACCGCACAAACACAGCACACACAAAATTCAAACAAAGTAAATCCACCCCAAACAAAATCCAAACTTCATCACAGAACCAATAAATTTTGAAACCGTAAATCAGGCGGGATACGAAAATCGGATTTCAAACCACTGAATCCAAACCGAAACCCGAGGAGATCTTGATCAGCACGTCAGAGAAACTCATGTCAGCAGCCTTCTTAATTGCCATCAGTTACCGTCATCACTCTAACGCCACCAGAGACGAATGCCGGAAACGAACCTTCTCAAAAATAGTAAAACAAACCTGAAACAAACCTTGGGCGCCGGTGAAGATCGCTTTCCTTGACACCACATCTTTTTCACACTAAAACCTCTACAGAGAGTCAAATCCAGACTGCAAATCGCAACAAGAATCATCCGAACAAAACACCGATGAAGGACACGCGTCTGGAACTCCGACGGCCTCCGAACCCAAATCCCAAAACCTCAGTGTCACCCCGCAGCTGATCCGCCTCGGAGAGGTGCAGATAGACATGAGGCCAGAGCAGGGAATGGAGAAGACGAGGAACCCGAACGACACCATGTTATCTTTCCTTTATATTTGTTTTATGTGTTATGAATATATTATGGTTTTTGGGCATTGTTACGTATATGGGTGGTTCCGTGATAAACTTAGGTCGGGTGAGCCCGAGATAGCTCTCTAATGCACTAGGTAACGTGACAGAGGTAAACGTGAATCTTTCTCCTAAGAGATTTAGGGAATATACTGTGATGGGTATTCCAAATGTAACTCCCTACGTAGTTGTGATAGTTACAATGTAAGTATGATATGGATTCCACAAGTTACCTTTATGATTTGTGTTTACTATGTAAATCTTATGATTTCATGAGGTATGTTAAATAGCTTATGTTATGTATGTATTGATGAACTAATGTTTTCTTTCTTTGTTTTATAACCCTTACTGAACTTTTTATGCTCATCCCAAGTTTTGAAATGTTTTTCACGGGACTTAAAGATGAATAGGGTCAAGGATGGGATCAAAGAAAAGTCATGTTGTCTAAAACATGGGACTATACCTGTCTCTTTTTTTGAGAGTTTTTATTTTATGAAAAAAATGGAAACTGAATAGAAGTGTCTACCTTGTAATTTTTGAGATGTAATGTAATAGTTATGGCCTAATTCTCTACAACTCTAAACCTGAAAAGATCCTCAATGCGAATTATTCATTTAATTCAAGATTATGTAATGTTTAAGGTTGAGTCCTTATACCCCCAGTCTTTGAGGTAGAACTGAACACATCTGATACCAATTTGTCATGAACTGTCTCCCAGGGCCTGTTTCGTGACTACCCCAATCCCGCCTCCCAAAGGCCAGGGGCTGACGATTAGAGCCGAAGGCATTATTCCTCAAGTGAGAGACATTTTCCTGAGTACATGTACATGCGCACACAACTCCCAGCCAAAGGTACTAGAAAGTAAAATCCAAGGAAACCATGCATACAATCTACTAAGTAAAACACAACTAGAGTACAGCAGAATATAAAGTACAGGGTGGCAACCCGGGCCAGTTGATGTGGCTCTAAAAACACACAGTTTTACACATATTTTTATCTAATTTTCAATGATTTAATTATTTATTCTTTACCTTTTACTAAGTTATTGCAATTTTTTATTTTTATAATTAAATTTATTAGTTAATCATAGTTATAACAAATTTTGTAAGTTAAGCCATTAAAATGGTTAATATAATCTAACTAATTTTTCTAATTTAATAATTTATCAATTTGATTAGTTGTTTTAATTCTTCTTGACTTTTTAATAGATTGACATGTTTAACATTTAACTAATTAATCTTGTGATTAGTTTAAATTGACACGGTTTTTAATTTAATATTTTTCCCTTTAATTTGCATTGACATCGGTCTCACCTTTCCATCGGGTTCACCTCACCGCGCCGCATGCGAGGAGGAGGCCGACCCGCTTTTCCGCCACACTAGAGAAGTCTGCAATGCACTTGCCATCACCGTGAGGAGGAGCCACTTGAGTCGCATCGTCGGACAAAAGAGGTCTTGAGCAGGGCCGCGCCGCTGCTTTGCTGATGGAGGAGGCCGCTGTGGATATGCGGAGCGGGAGCTGCCTGCACCGTGGAGGGTTGCAGAGGAAGGAACGCCCCCCCCCCTGATGCGCCGAATTGGGGGGGGGGGTTAATTTATAAAAAAATTAAAAATATAATTAATAATAATAATTAAATAAACTATAAAAAATATTAATTAAAAGTATTTAAAACTAAAATATCAATTCTAATTTTTAAATTAAAATAATTTAATTCGACTAATTTAAAATAAGTAAATAATTTTATTTTCAAAATAATAATAAACTTAATAATTATAATTAGCATTAATAACATAAATTAAATAAAATTATTAACTTAACTATTTAATATAATTTTTAAAATTAACAATTTATAAATTTTAATAAAGTAACATAATTTAATTTATTATAAAATTCATTAATCAAATTATAATAATTTGGCAACTAAAATAAACTTTAATAAATATATTAAATTAAATAAGTTAATTATTTAATTAAATAAAATTAATAATTTATAATGCTTTTAAAATTTATATGTTAGTAAAGATTTATAAAATTAATTATTAACTTATTTAATTAACTTAATGATACTTAATTTTTTAGTTCAATTATTATAACTTGACTTTTATAATATTAACTTTGTTAATAATAACATCATTTCATATTAATTAATAAAAATCTAATTTTTAAAAATAATTACTGGTAAATAATAAATAGAATAACTTATTAAATAATATCTAATTTAAGAACATACTAATTCTATTAAAAACTTTTAAATAAACTAGTAACTTTAAATATTTACTTATTTATTTCCTTCGTGTTTTTAACCATTTTGTTCTGTTCTTTTTGTGCAGGTTCATTCAGGGGACGTAAACACGTCCATGTTCATTTAACTAACTCACGTGTACGATGAAACAGTATAAGACAAGTTTAAGTCGGTGAAAAGAAGGCGGTGATGATGCAACAGATGACAGTTGTTTAAAAACAGAGCAAGCATCAGTATTTTGGGTGACGCTCATTATTTCCATGATCACACCATTTGAGAGTGAAGACTCATGGGAGCAGCACTGGAGACGAGATGGAGGCTAAGGAGCCCAGAGGCAGAGCAACACTTGGGGAGTTATCCTCCCTCTATGTTAAAATATTTTGTACTCTGTTTTCGTGTGTGTTTTAGTGTTAAAATCAATATGATCAAGGGCTAATATTTTCTCATCTTGGGAATTTGATTCTTCTGGATTTTCCTTTAGATTTATTCACTTACTTTACATTTTTCAGAATCATAATAAATCGGTGAGATTGAATTATAATTATCTGTTAAATTGTTTCAGTTTTTAATTGATTTCAAAATTCACAAATTCATGATCAACTGGTGAGGTAGTTCTTGAATACGTTTATTGAAGCTTTAAATCTCACTAACTTTGGAAAATTTATGATGAGTTTATTTCCGATTGTTATTTTTTTTTAAATTTTCTTAAGCAGTTTGATTGATTCTGGAGCGGCGAAATCCAAGAATCAATTTTCTGCCTGTTGAGTCTCCTGGTAAGGGGGAATCTTCATCATGTTTTTGCGGAGTGATTCAATACTAAGTAGTGAAGAAGTCAATCCTATTAACCAGAAGTTCTAAATTCCTGAGTGTTTTTTTATCTCTGCTCCCTTTCCTTTGTTTCTTTATATTAGTTCACTGTATTTCTCTAGTTTATCAATGCTTAGTGAAAATTTTAGTTTCTTTTTCAATTTTGTTTCCTCATTTCTGTTAGCTTAGGAAAATCATAAAATAAAAATTAAATAAAAAACCTCCTCCACTTCGGACAATAGTGGAGTTTAATTCAATAAAACCTTAGAAAACTCATCTGCCTTCTCTGTGGATCGACCCTGGACCACCATGCTAGTGTAGGTTAATAAATTTAATTTTGAGGCTCATGACGACCTCCGACCTCTTCACCAGTATACAAGCCCACCAGAAGAAAAACAAAAAAAAATGTAACATTCCAAGTCCCTAAAGCTCATCCACTGGGAAGCCTACCTGAAGGGTAGGTGAAGGGTAGCTGCCTGAAGCTGTAGAAGTGCACCTAGTCTGTTTGATATCACTGAACACCACCAGGCCCTGATCCTGCTTGGACTCTGTCAAAGAGTCAGTCATCTAAACATGACATGACGCGTGTGGGAAAAGCCTGTACAAGGGTGAGTAAAACATCACTCATTAAGGGACCCCAAAACCAAAAAGGTAAAGCATAAGATAAAACCCACAAAGGAATGCACAATCATATCTACTTGGGTATATTCCCATACATACACCATTAACATCCCTATATACTCATCTCATCCACTAAGAAAACATGTGGTCCAAACCACACAACTAGTTTCAAGATTCTCAACGAAGTCTCAAGTCATAACAGACCAACCAGGAGATCACACTCCACAAGCTATGCCACCCCTAATGGCACCCGTCCGAGAGATGCACCCCATCGGGTAAAATCATACCATTCTGAATGGTACGTCCGAGAGAACGTGATCCATCGGGAACATTATAATAGGTCAGAATCTAGTGCCTGGCACTAGAGGGTTAGTCATCACAGTCTTGTGCCCCATGTAAGACTAATAAAACCCAAGTGAAGAGGCCTGCTCCTCATTACTACGCTCAGTTGAGGGAGCATTGCTCCAAACTAACCTGTGATACCTCATTCACTCCTGTAAGGAGTTGCCTATGCCTTAGTCCATCAAGGGAGTACTAACTCTTATCTAGGTATCCTTTTCATCAAGTGGATTGGCCCGCTCCTCGCTACTATGTCTGACAGTCGAGGGAGCTCTATCTCCAAATCGAGGACCCACACCCTACCCAATAATGGAGTACTACTTAGTGACTAGAGGACCCACACCCTGGTATGATAGAGGAGCACCGAATCTATCAGTTTATGTGTGAAGTTCCCATACCCTGGTATGTTAGGGGAGTATAAACTCCTAT
This sequence comes from Viscum album, assembly GCA_963277665.1. Taxonomy (NCBI): domain Eukaryota; kingdom Viridiplantae; phylum Streptophyta; class Magnoliopsida; order Santalales; family Viscaceae; genus Viscum; species Viscum album. The sequence goes on from OY728159.1 coordinate 183,506,998, forward strand.
AATAGAGGACCTGCACCCTACTCGATAGGGGAGTACCAACTCTATTCGATCAAGTGTGGAGGACCCACACCCTGAAATAGTAGGGGAGTACCAACTACATTAGTTTGTTTTCTACATGGGACCTTCAACCTAGTACATTATGGGAGTACCGACCCTTGGCTAGAGGACCCACTCCATAGCATGGCAAGGGAGTAATTAATCTACCGTAGCACTGTGTAAGGAGGACCCGCACCCTGGAACGATATGGGAGTAGTGACTCCAACAATATAGGACCTTCTCCCTACCTGGTAGGGGAGTACCGAATCTATATGCATTAGGTATGGAGGACCCACACCCTAGTCCAATAAGGGAGTGACAACTCCAAGGATAGAGGACCCACTCCTTGGCACGACAAGGGAGTACCGAATCTTCCTTTACGAACTTCTCTAAGAACCCACACCCTAAAATGTGGGGAGTCTAAACTCTACCAAAGAAGAGGGACAAGGAGTACCCACTCCTTGATTCATCAAGAGAGTAACCGTCCTAACATATGAACATAAGAATCACCCCAATTCTACCCTAAGTATACCCGTATCAGGAGAGCCTACTCTTCAAACCAAAGAGTAATTTCTATAACTTTCTCAAAAACTCACTTAGAGTATCTCAAAAGGACCTCTTCGTTGCAAGGGTACCAATGCCGTAGATGACTCATTAATCAGACGCTCCAATTGAAAGTTACAGGCATTTTTGGAAACGTGGGCCAGTTCGGTCTGGGTCCGGTCTGGCCTGGTCGGGCCGTCCCGACCCAGCCTAGTTTGGGGCCCACTGAACTGACCCAAACTGGCTAGGCCCGGCCCACCGGGCTGTGGGTTCGGCCAATTGGGCTCGGCCTACTGGTAGCGGGTCCAGTCCGCCATCACAACCCAACCCACATCGGAGCGGGTCAACTCCTCCAGACTGGACGTGGTATAGCCGCGTCTGCTTTCCAAAAGAGGCGTCAGCTGGCGCCGCCACTTCCACCAACCAATCCACTACGTGGACCGGGTCTTCTGTCTAGACCCACACCCGTGGGTCCAGCTCATGCTGCGGTCGGAGGCTGTCGCTTTCTTCATGCCACAGCTAAGCGGCTACCGCCGCTAGCTCCACCGCGGTGTGCCGCCCCGCTATCCGACACACAGTTGGCGTCACCTCGTGCCACTGTTGGCCCAACATAATTTTTTCTACAGACCACCGGACACACTCAGGTGGTCCGTTTTTCAATCCAGAGGGTGTTCCGAAGTCCTCGGGTTTCATTATTCACTATTTGGGGCTCAAAACTCCTTTGAGATCCCTTCTTCCATAAAGCGCTTGATCGGTGGTATTTTCCATGCTGCCTCGATCCAATTTCTATCTGTCGCCATCACACCTTAGTCATCTTTTCACTAAGAAGGTTGCGCAACATCCGACCTTTCACCAACCGTCAAGAATGCAAATAACACGCGACAAGGGGAGAGGAAAACCAAACAATAAAATTTGAGGAACAGACCCCCTCCCTCATTCGTTATGAAATTAATCCACTCCCATTAGAAGGGTTTAGTAGAAAAACATCAGAACCTCAAATCCCCCAAAGACTATTCTGATAGAAAAATCCATCCTGTAAGAATGATCGAACCGTGGGTCAACCTTTTCGTGGGTTGATCCAGGTTCGCTATTTAAAACCAATAATGAGGAAAAAATTAAATTTAAATAACAACCACTACCTAGATTCGGTTCTTTCACTGACGAAGAACATCACTGTGTTGTCTTCGTTCGTCTATGCTTGATCCGATTTGTTATTGGTGATCATCAATCTCCGATATCGGTTTCGATCTCCAAAGGTGTCATCTCTGCTTCTAGGTTCTCCAATGTTCGTTGTTGGAGGAGATTCATCATCATCATTGGTCTTTCACCAACAAATTCTTTAAGGCTTCTTAGCAAAATCCAGCGTCCCCCCGACCTTAGATCATTTCCAAGCCATTAAATGGAGAATCATGATTCAACATTTTCTATTACACTATATTACAAAGTCATTACACCATTTCATTAATGAAACAACTTTTTGGTTTCATTACACATCGTTTCGATGTAACGATTTTGAGAGATAAAAAAACAAGTTTATTTTATTTTAAATTTTTCTTAAAAGTCCAAAAACTATCTTTTCTGTTTGACCCATGCCAGACAATGTTGAGTCCATCATTAAGTAAAGTCATCATTCTGGATGCAACGATTCTCTTGGATTTTCAACCTGAGCACCCATTTATAGGTTTCCAAAACCACGGACCCATGCCATCTTAATTCTATTAAAAAAACTCAAAAACTAACTTTCAATCTCAACCCGTTCCGGTCAAGGTTAAGCTTTGACTAAGGGAAACATACCCTCACAAGCTCAACGGTACTCTCATATTTCCAATGTGAGTTAACTTTTTGGAGTTATAAGTACTTTAACATAAAATAATTGTTACTTAATTATTTTATTTATGAGAAAAAACTAACTTCCATTTTTGGCCCACATCGGCCAATGTTAGGCCCTTTCTAGGCGAATCCCACCATTTTTAGTTCAATTTTTCCCTCAAATTTTCTATCCAATCACCAGTTTAAAAGATATAAAAACCCATTCACATGTTTAATTAATAAATTTTTAAAAAAGTTCTAAAGTCCATTCCGGCCACTCTGGGTCTCAGAATTATGTTCTGTCTTAGTGCTTGGTCTCGTAAAAATCCCATTTAAATTTGAAAAAAAATCCATGGAATTCTGGGACATTACAACATCAACCAAAAGATAAAACACCAATAAATCAATAAAATAAAAAGGAAAACCATGGTTTTTTTGTGATAGTTCTTCCTACCCAAAATAATTATACCCCCATAACGCCACTAAACCCAAATCAAAGAACAAAACTAGTGATCTAAAAATAAAAGGAGGAACCTCTGAAACAATGCCTCTAATTTGAATGAAAATACAAAAAACCCTATTGCAACTCCTTTCTCTACAATTCACACCTGAAAGACTCCAAAAAGAATAATAAAGAGATCCATGGTGGGTCTCCCCATGATTTTGAAACTAAATACATGACACCAACACAAGACCTGATAAGGGCCCAAATAAGGAAACTCAAACAGAGCACTTGATCAAAATACAATTCATAATTTCCATAAGACGCATTTATCTCTAAACTAACACAAGATGAAAAATCATCCAAAAAACACATATATCAAAAATACAAACAAAATCAAATAGGAAATGAAAAAAAAAACAAGAGTAGAAGAGAAAAAACATGGATAAGCATGAAAAGGGTTACCTAAAAATCTCAGAGAGGAAGGGTTTCTAAGATTGGGAGCTACCCTAGAACTTCTTTTTCTTCAATGGTGGTCCCAACCCATAGAATTTATGAATATTTTCCAACAAACCACAATGATGTAAGGTCTTTGGAGTGTTATGACATGACAACTTATAATTCCCAAACCAACCATACTAGAAGGAAACAAATGAGTGGTCCTTTCAATGAGAAGTGGGAAATGACAAAGAATACTATTATAGAATAGGTTCCTCTGGTTCACACATCTCACTTGATGGGGAACCCTTACTAGCACCCAGGGACATCAGACTTCCATCCACCATTGGCTACCCTATGGAAACCAACTCGGCTAGAAACACCTCATCCACCAACTTCCTGAATAATAATTTCCCAGATGAAAGAATTTGATCATAGATCTTTGGGTAAATATACAAAACAAAGAGATATGATTTCAATATATCTTTAAATGCCACTTTTGAAGGAAAGGGAACCAACACCTTGAAGTGGCCAATATACCCCTTCACCATCTTCCAACCTTACTAAATACCTGTAAGCTCTTCCAATTTATTTACCTTCATCTACTTACGTATCAACCATTGAATGAAAGTGTTCTCGAAGATATCCCAAGTCAGCCCTTTGTATAACAGGGGTGGAGCGATCATCTTCCACTAATTCAAACCAGGTCCCTCAAACAGACCTAAGGAAACTTGCAACCTTAAGGCTTCTGTAGTTCCCAAGGACTCAAATACACATTCAATTTCCTCAATACACTATGTAGCCTCTAAAAGACATCAATAAACGTAAAAAATAGGAAATAGTTGATAAGAATTTGACTCCGCCACTCCAAACAAATTTTGGGATGTGTCAAAAAATGGAAGAGACTCCTTAGAAACCTTTATGACTTTTCTTGGTGGTATAATCTAAATAACAAGAAAACACAAACCCAAATCAACATCAAACCAAATATCAACCAAACACAACCAAAATAAAACCTCAAGACAAAATACCAAGCACTTAAATCAAAACATCATAAGACAAAACCAAGAATCCTCTTTTAAAATCCACCATTCCCATTTCAAATTTAAAAACTATTTCACTTCCAAAACCATTTCAATTACCAAAACTATTACCAAATCAAATTTATGATTTTATGACTTCTTAGAATAAAACCATTTTAGTTTATCCACTTTTAAAATACCAAAAACACCTTCAATTTCCCCTTTAAACAAAAAATCTTATTAAAAAAATCCCTTTTGAATAAAATCCATTTTTAGTAATTATTTTCATTTCAAAATCAACTCACACTAACCAAGATCAAACCAATAATATCACCCACATAAAAACCTCTAAAATATGGGACTAGTGGTCACACATGATTTGACCACATGATTTAGAAGACCATGCACTAAGAATACACCAACCATGAGAATTATATTGAACCATGTGCTTGGGCTTCACAAGTTTTGCTAAACCATGTAAACTGACCATATGACACCATCTCACTTCCATTTTCATTCCCCAAAATACATAAAATCATCAAACCAAATAATAACCAACAATATTAACCAAAAAAATAAAGGAATTAAAACCCAACTATCCCTAGAAACTCAGGTTTCCCAATGAGTGGTGGTGATTAGGCAGTAACCTATGACCTACCTCCTAAGCCCCCAAAGAATCATATATTCAGTCTACCTAACACCAAAAATAAAAAAGGGTTTCTTTGAAACCATTTTTTCGTGAACTAGACTGGGTATTCCATGAAACTAGACAACTGAACTGATCTGTGGCAAGGCCCAAAGGGAATCCCCTGTCCCCATGGGATGACGATGAGAATCATAGAGTAAAAAGATAAGTCGTTGTGGATGATTTCACCTAATAATCACTAACATAAAATGAAAAGATCTCACAATACAAGGAGTTTTAAATGATCTCTAATCATACTTAAAAAAATATAATGATCCAAATAGAAGATAATAAAAACAAACTATAATGAAACTAGAACAAAAAACAATCTCTATGTGACCTCTTGGTCACTATCCATAAACAAAACTAACCTACACCTTTGGAGAACCTGAATGATAACCTAGAACAATAAAACACTCCAATCTACTGATGTTGAGTGGCACAAGTAGGGTGTGAGCCTATAAAAAATTAGTAGGTAAGCACCACATAATCTATACATGACCTTTACCAAAGTGGTCTATGAACACTAGTTTGAAAATATAAATGAATAATATGGTTTTATCATTAAAAAACTAGACACATCTTTTTACAAATCCAATTTTAAAAAATAAAACATATATTTCCTTTTAAAAATATTCCCATTTCAAAAACCATCTTTCAAAACCAATTCCAAGAAGAAAACCAAAACCCAGGTAAATGAATAAGTAAGAGAAAATTAGTACCAATCATAAGTTGAAGGCTATATCAAAAGAACAATTCCAAATTAAAAGACAAGAAACACAAGTAGAATACGGTACATGTAAATAAAACAAGAAAACATGGCACCACAAAAAAATACCAGAACATACAATGTATCTAGTCATGGGAACAACCCACTCTGGACATTTTTCTATAGTGGGGTTATAGTTCATCTTATCACGACTAAAAATAAACCACTTTTCAACCTACTAGATTAAATTTAGGATCCCATTATTATAGTATAGAAGATAACGTGAGGAGGTCATCAAACACTTGGCATTAAAAATAACCCTTACATGCAAACATCCATGCCTTTCCTATTTCCTCACATCATCCATGCAAAGACTTACATTCTATAGAGAACTTCCATAGGTGTTCCCATCACATAGAAAATATTTCATAAGTTCCAACTGGACCTGAGCACATGAGAGTTCCAAATAATTTCCAAAGGTGTGTCTAAAGGTTCCAAATGGACCTTAGCATTCAAAATCCCAAAAAAAATTTGGTGGGAAGAACATTTCTTTCAATGCAATTTCTAAAACCACATAAGGCATACAAAACACAATTCTCATGGTTTTAAATGGGCCTTTCAATAAGTTTTAAGAAATACACCACTATGAAGTGCCAAACAGACCTCTAAGATAAAATTTAGAAAGAATAATTGAAAAAATTATTTGAAATCACTTAAAACCCAAGATAACATTTGGGAAAAACAAGGTTTAAAAAAAATGAAATTCTATGGAATCTAACATTTATATGTACACACACATATATATGTACACCCTATGCACATATTGACATGAAAATATCAAATTGAAATATATATGGACATCAATATGAATTTAAAAGGTTTAATAAAGGATACACAATAAGCATCTCATCAAATCACAATAGTTTCCCACATAAGAACCAAAACCAAAAAGATGATAAGAACCCATAAAAATAACAATTATACTATCCACTAAATTTAATCAATTCCCAATAAGTCCAAACATCATTTAAAAACACCCACATCCACTTTAATTCCACTTAGCCTTTTATCAAACACCTAAAATACATATACATTTTATAATTATAGGCTTAACCATAGAAACCCTTTGAAAACCCCTTTTTTCAAAAAAACCACCAACATTGAAAGCCATAAAAAATCATTTTTTTAAACCACAGTCATTAAGAATACAATTAAAAATCCATTTAGGAAATATCAAGCATCACATGGTCTATTTCAAAAAAGAAATGGGAAAAAATACCTACATAAATGATGTGTGAATATGAAAAAACCCCAAAATAGGGAGGAAAAAGGACCAATAAACAAACAACACACCCTAAAACCAAAGAAAAAAAAATAAAACATCAATCCTCAAAATATAATATCATTCCAAGAGATACCCCAAGACAAGAAGAAAGAAGAACCAAGAGGAGAAAAACAAGCCAAAATCCAAAGAAAACTCACCAAGGATTAAAGGAGTAGACTAAACCTAAGAGGAGGATCCAATGGAGGAGGGTTTGGGATCCCCATCATGCTCCAAAACTGAATGGTGGATGAGGGGTTCTAATTATGGTTATAATATAATATGGGTAAACATGGAATTACATATTTTAGGCATTATGGGAAAGCCACACAATTTAACAAACCATGCACCAACTATTTAAACCCTAATGTAAATACACATGATCCTTACAAGTTTAGTCCTTATAGATGAGACACCATATTCCAAACAAAAAAAATTCTTCCGCAAAGATTGTGGACAACCCCACACACTTACCACATGGTTTTCCCTAACTATATGTGACTTGTTCACTAGCTCTCAAAATCCTAAAAAAGGCTGAAAAATTACTCTTAATACCCACATGCATTGGGATTAACCATGTTATAATCATGAAGGAAAACCCATGAAATAAGTATTTGAACTGTAAACACCCCTTTTATTAAGAGGTTTCACAGTTTTCTTCTAAACCATGCACACTAACCATGCACACAACCAAAAACAGACCAGAAACTCCCAAAACTCAAAATCTCACCAAGAATTTAACCTGAAAATTAATTTAACTATCAAAAACCAAGAAATAAATAAAATAAAAAGGAAAGATAAGGTCTAGGTGTGACATTAAATGAAACCCTGAAACTATTCGAAGAAGATATAGTCACACTAGGTGGATTTGTAGTACCTGTGGAAGTTCCATATTTAATTTTTTAATTATTCTCTCCACTTATAGATATTTATTATGAACATATAACACTGTACATGAACCTTTATATACTAGACTCTTTAGGTAATCATTTGTTGTGTTATTCTAAATCATACTCACAAACTTCTTGGGTGCTTTGATACATGGTAAAATCTCCCATGAACATGTAAAGATAAGAAATAAGGCCCTACTCTTGATACTTGATCTAGAAGAGCATGATAGGTGTTAAGAGCTGAGGAAAAGTGAGGAATCAAAACCCTATCTTGTAGTCGTATCCTTTAATTATTTACTTTAGACTATTATGAATTTGGTTTACCAATGAACGACTCTACTTTATTTTCATGCATGCCTAGAATTTTAATTTAAACTATCCTATTATAGCTTCTTTTGGATGTTTTATTGGTTGTTGGTTTATAAATGTAAAACAAAATTATGTTTTTATTATATTCATATGATTATATTATTTCCATTGTGACTTATTTTTATCTATATCATAGGGTATAGTCTCCCCACATTACATATATACTCTCTCTATTGGTTGGAAGCCTATAGTGTATTGGGAGGCTCACCTGAGGTATGTTGGACCACAGTTTCAGTCTCATTGGAGGTGATCAGGGCTATTGGAAATTAAATTTCACTTTATAATCTAGGAACTCATGACTTATATTTATATTTCTCCGTATTAGATCATTTATTCTCTATATCAACTAAACCAAATTTATAGATTTTTTTCTAAAGAACAATGATGTCACATAATGGAAATGAGTATGGAATTCTTTAGATATTTTCTAATCCATTAACATTATTAAAATTGTAAATTCAACCATGATATTCAGTCATATAATTATATAATTTCATTTCTATATATTAGTTTAAATATGTAGATATATAATTTTCATTATGTACCATCTAAACAACCATGATGATTCCCTCCAATCATATTCTTCAGTTTGATCACCATCCTTGCATAAAATTTTATTACATGATATCCCAACTCATTTTTTAAAGTGTTTCCTAATTATAAAATATTTTATATTCTCTTGGTGAAACAACCAAAATACTATTGGACCTTTAACATTATAAGTCATGATTTATTTCTTTTTCTTATATCAATCACCCTATTTCACTATTATTTTTATCTTGATGATCAATAAGTTGTATCTTTTTCAAATCATGTTAATCCTATATCATCATGGAAAAAATGTTTTATCTGTTTTATGTTCCAGAGTGGTACTTTTGGGTTCGAAGGATGTGGGAGTTTTTTTGGGTGTTTTTGCAAGGGAGCAGCTACTAGTACTAGTTACAATGGTATTTTTTGTCATAAATCCTTGATTTATGAAGTAAATTATATAATGGGAACAATCCATGAAAATATTTTGGGGAATAAAATATTTTATTCCACAAACCCTGTTTTTTACATCACTAAATAATCACTCAGGGTAATTTAACCCGAGGTGATGTGTTTTTCAGCATACATGAGTTATGAAGAGTTTATGTTGTAAATCCGTTATTTATGATGTGAACACCTCATGTACAATTGTTTTTATGTGTTGAATGACTAAATCCAAATTCATTTTATTTTATCATCCCTACCTGAACCCTAAGACCTTCTAGGAATTTTTGGGTGTCTCCACCTCTTCCAGATCTCTTCATTTAGAACTTGATATCCATCTTGGTTTTATTGATTCTTTTTGAGTAAGAATACATTTTTACATATTATTTTTTCTTGTTATTATTGCGGTGTTGGGTCATGTTTATGTAACTAGTTGACCATATGATGATGATTATTTTATCCTTCTAGATTTGTTGTCTGATATTCTTCCGAAGGTTGACCCTTGTGTTGGTTGTGGTGAGATGTGTGAGTTCCTTGAGGCAAGTTATAACCTATCCTCTCTGATGATCGTTTTTATTATTTAAATAAATTATGGGATTCTAGAATTTATGTTAGGTCCTCTGTTGGTTGTTCTGTATTCATTCATGTGTGTGGGTCCTATTATAGGTAGTGTGGGACCCGAGTATGTGGTAGGTGGTTCCATCTTTAGCCTATGTTATATGAACCATTGATTTATCTTATTTTGTTAATGGTTTTATAAATAAACTGTAATGATTTTGAAACTATTTATTTGTGTTTGTAAGTAGGTTTTTCTGAAAATATGATTTCCCCTTATTTTTGTGAAGGAAATGCGATTTTCAAATCATTTTTAAATAAATGGAGAAACGGGTTTTAAAATAAATTTTTGATGAAAAAAAGGTGTTTGAAATTTTATTATGAAATTTTTAATCCCTTTAAAATGATTTAAAATACAACACATGGGAGCCTTGGGTACTTAAATGGAAGGTGAGGTATTGGGGATTATCTTCTGAAACTATTTGGGAGTTCACTTTTTTGGGGTGCTCTTCAATTCCTAGATCGAGTTGGATTTTGGATCTAGGAGTTTATTTACATGATAGGAGTGTTTGCTTTCTAGGGTGTTACTCTATTCCTTGGATCATGATGCATTTGTTATAGGGAATTGTAGTGCATACTAGTCATATTGATGTATGAGTGACCTATCTAGCCTAACCCTGAGTAATATTTAGTGTATGTTTACCCAAGATTTAGATTTCTACTATTTAAAATTTGAAATAACTTCTTGAAAAATATTTATGAAAATTATTCTCTGTAACTATTTAACCAATTTTTTTGTTAAAAATGTGAAAAAGGGAGAATTTTTTACCATGATTTTGATATAAACTATTTTACTGCTTATCGTTCCATGTTTTGTAACTTGATAATATTGGGATTTTTGTAAAGAGACATGATATGGAACACCTGGGTTGGATCATACTAAGTATGTTTAACTCACACCATACACACCCGTTTAACAATGTGTAGACCTTGTATTGTCATTTGATGTAGGAAAAGGAAAGGAGACATAGTGAGGTGGTGAGGTTCATGTTAGTAGGGTATGGGTAGCTGGTGGTGAGATAGTGGAATGTTTCCCACCTATGACATGGAGTAGAAGTTTTTGGTTTCATATATCCTTTCTAGTTTTATTGGATATAAACCTTGGAGTTATCTAGTTATTTGTGTTATACCATTTTTTCTTGGTTATGGAATATATATCTTTTAGTTTAATTATGTTGTTTCATTATAATATTTATATATGTCATGAATTTTGTTCTAGGTTGGGTGAATTTGTTCCATTTTTTTCTATTTTGATTCCTGGGTGCTAGTCTCCAGCCCATGAGGATCAATAATACCCTTAGGGTCTATGGTATATAGGGTCGGGTACCAATGTTTGAGGGTAATCTAGGTTGGTTCATTAAAAAATGGTATCGAATTATAGTTATGCTCAATATTGGAAAGTTGGTAGACAAAATATAGGATTGTAAATATTTGAGAGGAAGGTTGTGGTGAGTTCCTAGTTAGAATTTTCTATGAGGAGCCATAAGAGGTGGAGGACAGATATGATAAGATTTATTAGGACTTTGAATTCTTGGATACACCTAAGGTTATCAATGTGAATTGCATGAAGTTTAAACTTGAGGGTCCCAACAAGCAATGGGTGGATTCAATGGTACCGGAAGATCGATACATGAAATTGGACTAGAAGGGTTTCAGTACACTATTATTTTAGCAGTTCTGTACAGAGTCTCTGATGATGGAAATGTCTATAGAGTTACACTTCTTATATTAGGGAGAGCACTCACTGTCAGAATAAACCAATCATTTTTAGAGCTATTTCATTTTTCTATGGAGGTGGTCATGTATGATTAGCTAAGAGCATAAAAATACCTATAGTATTTGTGAATATATATCTGATCATAGGTTTATATTCTAAATATTACCACCTATTTTGACATGATAGATATGTTAATGATGAAAAAGATGAATATGTTAGGAAATATTGGATCTTCAGGAACTTATCTTCCTCCCTGCAGTAGTTTCAATAGAGCATAAGGAAATAAGAGGAAGTGGCATGATAATCAAAGGGGTGGTGGATATTTTTCTTTTCAGAGGGCCTCCTCTACACCATCATCAATAACATAGAAGTTTGACTTTGACTTTATATCAATATGGAAAGGAATGAAACACCAAGAATAATTTTTACACACCTAAAAAGTTTTTCAATACTCATGGATGTTGATGCCATCTACATAAGTTCTTATAATATATGTACATGCCTCATTTTGGTCATGGATCTTTAGTTGCAGAGGCCACTATAGTGAAGTTAGATTATTCATGTTCAATAGGGATCCATCCACATGCCTTAGGAGTGAGGCACCTTCACGCAGTGGATGAGTTTCTAGTAGAGGTTGATGCATTCCTAGTGATAGTGAGAGGTACCATTTTTGTTTCATCTTTTATAGGAACATTTTTATTTGATACAAGTAACTCATACTCATTTATATCTTCCTATTTATTGATGTGATAAAATGTCCAATTGAGATCATTCCATTTTTTATGGATATGGAAACAACTTATGGGAAGAGGAAAGAATAGGGGTTTGATGTCTATCTTGTTCTCTACTGATAAACGGTATAGATTTGGTCTAGTATTTATTGGTTATCAATCATGATCTGTTTGACATCATCATCAATATGGATTTTCTAGTTTCTCATTGTGATAAGATTGAATGTTATCATTACTTTGTTTTGTTCCTTTTGATGATGGGAGATATTGGGTGTTTTAGGGATAGTTGGATCTGAAGTCTATTTTTGCAGGAACTCCTCGCTCATATATCATGGGTTTTTTGTCTTCCATTATAGTTGAGGTCAATGACATTATCATTTTTGGAAATATTCTTATAGTTGTCCAAGAATTTCTTGATGTCTTTCCAGAAAACTTATCTAGTTTTCCTATAGATAGGGAGATAGATGTTAAAATTGATTTGGTGTCAGGTACAAAACCAATCTCAATACCCTCTTATGATATAGAACCTACTGAAATGAAAGAGCTCAAGGTTTTATAGGATTATATTCTTGGTAAGATCTTATTCATCCCAGTGATTTGTAGTGGGTATCCCCATACTCATTTCCAAGAAGGATGATGGTTAAAATCATTTATTAATGGGATATAGAAAGTTGAAACATGTTTTGATTAATAATAAACACTATTTACCTCATGTGGATTATTTTTTTGATTAGTTAAAATGGGTGAATTGGGTTTTGAAAATTGATCTTTGGTTAGTTTATCATCATCTTAGGGTTTAGGAATCTGATATTCCAAAGACCTCTTTCAAGATAAGGCATGGAAATTATGAATATATTTTGATTAATTTTAGTCCAAATAATTATCCTATTAATTTTATGTATTTGATGAAATGGGTATTCTATTATTATCTCAATATTTTTACCATTATGTTTGTTAATGATATCCTAGTTTATTTGAGATATGTGCGTGAGCATGTACACCATTAGAATATGGTTTTGAAAACCATAAGGATCCATTAAATTTATGGAAATATTTCAAAATTAAATTTATAGATTCATGGTGTGAATTTATAAGGGAATGTAATTTCTAAGAGTGGCCTATCAGTTTATCATAATAATGTAAAGGTTATCTTATCATGGGAGGTTCCACAAAATGTATTCAACATTTAAAGATCCATAGGTCTTTATATATACTATAAATGTTTTTTCAAGGATTTATCAAAGTTGGTATCACCCTTTATCACTCTTACCAAGAAAGTGTTGGAGTTCACAATGGATAAAAAATTCTAGACTTCTTTTGATGAGTTGAAATGGATTCTAACATCAACCACTGTTTTGATCTTTCTTGAGCTTGGTAAGGGATATATAGTGTTCTATAATGATGTTGTTGATGGTCTGGGTTGTGTGCTTATGAAGGATGATCACATTTTGGCCTATGGATCTATTCATATTTGACCACATAAGAAAAATTATCCGACACATTATTTAGAGATTTTTATAGTTATGCATGTTCTTAAGTGTTGGTGACACTATCTTTTTAGAGAGAGGTTTACGATATTTTATGATCATATGAGTCTGAGCTATATATTTTCTTAAAAATACTTGAATCTTAGATAAATACGATGGGTAGAATACATCCATACATTCAAATTTGACATCATCTACACCCATGGGAAGGGGAATGTCATCGCAGTCACTCTAAGTAGGAAAGTGTCATCGTATACTATCTTGGAATTGAAGGAAGAGTGGAACCTAATAGTAATTTCCCTCAGTTTAATTTGGACACACAAGAGGGTGATTTAGGTATGGTTGTGACCATTGTTTAGTTATTTTCATCACTCAGGATTATATTTTGTGGATTTAGTAGTAGGATGATGAGTTTAGAGGAGTTAGAGAAACCTTAAATTGAAGGGAGACCATTTTTGGTTGGTCTCTCCCTTATGTTGGTAATATTTATTTCAAAGATCAGGTCATATTTCTAACATATTTGTGGAATTCAATGTTTCATGATTTTCAAAGTTCTATTTGAGCTATTCACCATGGGTCTACAAATAAGTATTATGACATAATATAAAATTTCTGGTGTTTAGGTATGAAGCATGACATTGCTGATTATCTTTCCCACTATTACACCTACTAGTGGATAAAGACAGAGCACTTGAAGCCTTATGTTCTTCTCTATCCTCTTCCAATGCTAGTTTGAAAGTGGGATGTGGTGTGAATGGATGTTGTTTTTGGATTTCCATAGACTCCATGAATAAATAATTCTATCTGGGTGGTAATTGATTGGTTGATGAAATCTTATCATTTCATTCCAATTAGGGACACCGATAAAGGTAAAGATCTGGGTAAGATTTATGTGCATAAGATCATATGTTACATGGGGTTACCTATTTCATTGTTTCATACAGGGATACCAAGTTAACTTCTAGATTATAGAAGAGCCTCTAGGATGCAATGGGGACATAGGTTCGATTGATCACAACTTATCATCCATAGATAGAGGGTCCTATGGAGTATACTATTAAGATTCTGTAGGATACACTCCATGTTTTCATCTTGGATTTTGGTGGATATTGGGATAGCCATATGGTATTGGTTGAGTTTACTTATAATAATATTTATTAGTTTTCAATCAAAATGGTTCCCCTTGATGTTTTTTATGGTCTCCCATGTCGGCCACCTCTCTGTTGAGTAGAGGTGGGTGATACCTCTCTTGTTGGATGAAGACTCATTTAGGAGACATCAATGAGGATTCAGGATATATGTCATCACTTTTTTACAGTATAGATCCAGAAAAAAAAATCATATGTGGATCATTGACACCATCATTTGTAGTTTTTCATAGGTGTCTAAGTTTTCTTGAAAGCCTCTCCTCGATTAGGTCACTGTTGGCTTCAGAAATATGGGAAGCTGGCATTATGATTATCAGTTGGAATTTCCAACTCATTTTATAGGTATTTATGATTTTTCCACATATCAAAACTCAAAAAGTACCATCCCAATTCTTAGCATGTTTTGAGTCAGGAAGAGATTGATTTAGAGCCAGATGGTTTCATTATAGAGAAATAAGTGGAAATCATTGATACCATTGAGAAAGTATTACATGGTAAGTCTATTCCATTGGTCAGAGTGTTATGGAAACATGGATTAGATTTTCATGATACTCATTAGAATGAATTATTATTGAGGGATCATTGGTATCACCTTTTTACAGAGTATTCCTCCTCCACATGACTTCCTGGGGATGAAAATTACTATTATTGGGAAATTATAACATCATAGATAAAGGTACACTATTTTTATGTTAAAGAGTGGTAATTTTTTTAAAGGTTTGTGGGAATTTTTTTGAGTATTTTTTTAGGGGAGATACTACTGGTATTGGTTATAGAGGGAATTTATGCCACAAATCCCTGATTTATAATGTAAATTCTACACAAGGCACAAGTCTTTATAATAGTTTTGGTCATAAAATATTTTATGTTGTAACCCTCTTTTTATGTCATAAAATCATTTCTAGAGGTAAATTAACCCTAGGTAATATTTTTTTAGTGTATGTAAATTATGGTATGTTTACATGGTAAATTAATTATTTATGATGTAAACCCCTCATGTCTAGTAGGTTTTATATGATGCAAGAATGAATCCTAATTTATTCAATTTTATTATTCCTTTCCCCAAACCCTAGTATCCTCTAGAATTTGTTTGAATGCCTCCTCATATTATAGATCTATTTGTTCCGTACTCGATCTCTAGCTTTGTTGTGTTTCTTCTCTTTAGGTAATCATCCTTTTTTTCTTCTTCATTTTTTTTGTTTCAGTTACGAAAATGAGATGAATTTATAGAACCATTTGATCATATGAAAATTCTTGTTTTATCCATCTAACTCCATTGTAAGATCTTATTACAGAGGAGAAACATTGTGTTTCTTGAGGTATTTTTTGACTTATCCACCCATCTCACAGTTTTTCTTATGTAAATCCATTCTGAGATGTGGGAATCGATGTTAGGTTCTCTTTTTTTTGTTCAGTGTTCCTTTATGTGTGAGGATCTCATTACGAGTATAGTGAAACATGATTTTGAGGTAGGTGGTTTCATCTTTAGCCCATTTTATATGAACCATTTATTGATATTGTTTTGTAAATAGTTTTCTAAATGAATTGGATTAATTGTGAAAATATTGATTTTTGTGTGTGTAAATGGGTTTTTGAGAAAATATGGGTGTTCCTCTGATTTTTGTAAAAGAAAAGTGATTTTAAAATAATTATGAAATGAACGGTGAAGTGGGTTTTCAAATAAGGTTTGATGGAAAAAAGGGTGTTTGAAATTTCATTGTGAATCATGTAATCCCTTTAAAATGATTTGAAATGCATCACATGGGAGCCTTGGGTACTTAGGTGTAAGGTGAGGTATTGGGCTTCATCTTTTGAAACTATTAGATATTTTACTTTTTGTAGTGTTCTTATGTTCATAGATCGAGATTTATTTGGCTATAAGAATTTATTGACATGGTAGGAGGGTTCACTTTCTCATGCGATCCTTTATTACCTAGACCTTGATGCATGAGTGACCTAGCTAGTGTAAACATGTTTAATACTTAGCATATGTTTGCCTATGATTTATCTTTTTCATGTTTTAGAGTTTATATACCTACTTGATAAATGTTTATGGAAGTTATGTTCTGAAACTATTTTTCCAAATTTTGTTAGAATTGTGGAAAAGGGTCAATGTTTTACCATGATTTTTATATAAACTATTTTACTATTTATCATGAAATTTTATTTAAATTGAGAATATTGGGATTATTGTACAATGACTTGATATGGAACACCTGGGTAAGATCCTAATGATCCTATTTATCTCACACCCTTCACACCCCTTTGGCGGTGTGTATAACTTGTATTTTCTTTTGATATAGGAAAAGGAAAAGTGATATAGTGAGGCAGTTAGGTTTATGTCAGCTAGGTATGGGTATTTAGCGGTGAGAAGGTGGGATGTTTCCAACTTAACATATGGATTAACACTTGTTGGTTTTATCCATATTTTTTAGTTTTTGGGACATGTACCTTGAAGATTATCTTCCTATTTGTGTCATACCACTATTTTTATTGGTTAGGGAATATATCTCTTTCATTTTACTTCTATTATTTATTTTTTCTATTTATATATTCCATATATCTTATTCCAAGTTGGGTGAAATTATTCCCTCTTTGTGGTTTAATGATTGGGTTCTAGTCTCCAACATGTGGGGATCGAGAATTCCCTTCAAGTCTATGGTGGACCAGGTTGGGTACCGGTGTTAGAGGGTAAGCTAGGCCACTTTGTTAAACATACTATACAAATCCAATTATTTATAAATCTTGAGCTCTAATAACATAGTGTAGTACTCTCCAATGATTCATCTAATAGAATACCTAATATTGAAAAATAATCTCATTTGAAAACCAAAATAAATCATAACTATAGTTAAAATATAAAAACTAATATTTATTAATAATATATAATAATATATTAAAACTAAAAAACTAAAACTATAATATTTTATTCTATTTATCAATGTTATCTTATATTTATTAAAATTAATAATGGTTATGATATATAATTATATATTAGTCTATATTAATTAATTAAAATCCTATTTTTAAATTATTTTTATATATTATGATTATAGTTGGATTAATAAAAAAAATAATATGCTATTTTTCCTCTAATATAATTTTTTATTAAAATTACACTAAATAAAGGGTGGTATCCTATATAAAAAATACAAAAAATACAAAAACAAAACTACGAGAATATGTAATCCTTAATTGAGGAAGTAAAATAGTTGTTATCTAAAAGGAAAATTCATGTATTCCTAGAAATTAAATGTCATTGAGAAAGTCCTAGAAAGAGACAAAGTTTAATAAATGTGGTCCAACACAAGACCAAACTACGTTGCTTTTTTCTTCTTCCTTTTGGACTTATGATTTAAAATTTATCCATAAAACAACCACTTATAATCCTATTTATCAAGAGAATTAAAATGTTAAGTAATTTAAACCACAAAATAACTTATAACAGGGTCCACTAAGGCTTGATGTGTACCACTTATTTTCAAATCTATATAATTTTTATCATTTCCATGAACAAAATTAGCAACGTAAATGACACCACTTTCAGTTTGATCTACTTCCCTCATCATTATTCCCCCGCCTAGACATTTAGTGCAAACATTTCCATGAAGACCACAATTTTAACCTTATGTGTATGAAATTAAACTAAATGAGTAGCTCACACCATAAATAATAAGCAATTTGGGTCTCCATTTTTTTTATGATTTATCACTCATTTAATGTTGGATTTCATTCAAAAATATTTCCTAATCTAGATATGTGGTTGTGATAACTTCCTATTAGTAGTTGTCTAGGAATTACAATAGTTGTTAATGGAAATGATCCCAAAAATATTTTGATGCATTTTAAGGGTATATTTATTGTCTTATAAGAATGTAAAACATATGATATAGGTACACTCTATATCCATGGATAATTTTTTTATCTTCGATTTGATAACTCTTGGAGATAAAAAATACTCTTAGATCAAAATTTATGGCCATTTAAAAATGATAACATTTGATGTTTTTTTAGGAAAATGAAACATGCCCTTTGAAGAGATTATCTCATCACACATGTGAAGGAAGGAACACACCCAAACTAGGGCACCACATAAGTTTGATATCACTAGAAAAGGAGACATAAATTATGTAGGGAATTCAAATGTCTAGGAACCATGAAACTGGTTCTGTGCTAAATTCTTAGGCATTATTGAATCTTGATACATGTAATTTGGATAGTTCATAAGTTGGATACTACAAATATATATTGAAACCAATGTAACTTGAACCATATCCAGGAGGGGCCCATATCAACGATTCTTATGCACAATGTAGTTTTGATTCATTTTCCATTTTAGATCCCACATCATCAATTCTATACATGATTCTCAAATGTATATAAATACCCCAAAAATTATAACAATCATGTGTTGAATAATTTTTAGCAATCCACCCAAGATAGAAATGATTTTTTTGGGTCAAGCTCACCATTTCTGATGCCTAACAATTTCATGTGAACCCTAAAATCTAAAGTCTAAAATTAACATCTAATCACCTAAAGGTTCATAAATTATCAATAAATAAAGTAAACTTACATGATAATATCCCCACATCAGTTCCAACATAGAACTTTCCATGTTTATTTGAGCATAAATTGAATAACTTATTCTTGAGGAACCGAAAAATCCAGGGATCGAGGGACTTACACAAGACATATACTTTTTTGAATCTTTAATCATAGAAATGACCAAGAATTAATTTTTCACATCATTAATAGGTTACAAAACTTGAAGAAAACCGTAATTTAGATAGGAAGTTTCCTTCATCCACCAGTAACATGTACATTAATTCTAAACACAAAGTGCTAACTTTGAGTTTAATTTACAAATCCCATATAATAAAGAAAAACATTCACACATTTGTGCATTCCACTTTATCAAAGGGATGAAACCCCTACATAAGAAATAACTCATCATTTTCCATCACCTATAGAATAAGGGGTATTATGGGTTACCTTTAGAGAGGTTACATAACTTTCCATGACTTTATCTAGAGGCCCCAATATTTGGTATGCTTTTGTAGAAGCACCATTCATGTTATTTTCTTCCCTTAGATGGTCGATTACTAACCACCCCTTTCCATATGAGATATAATGAGAAATGGTAATTTTCTATAAAAATACAACTCATGTGATGAGGGTTTTACATACTTACAAATCTTAGTGGAACTATAGACACTATCTACTAATCCATGTAATCGAATAACTCATCATAATCACAAACTTTCTCCCACTAGTTCCCACATATCATGTGTTGAATCATCCATCTATATATTTTCTAATGGAAAGGAATTTTTTACAATTGGGATATTATTCAAATAAATCCAATCTAAACCTTCATTGAGTTAATTCAATGAATAAATACTATAAGGCCTCCAAATTGGTGTAAGAATTAGGATTTCACCTGAATCATTTATCAAGGAAAACCACTAAAAGGATGATCATGTGTAAGTCCCACTTCTAAACATTTTCTAGGGATTTATTGTAACACCTCAAGATTTTGTAAATAAATTTAATACAGAATTCATGAAACACCGAGTATCTAAAAATAAATTTTTTTTATAACATACCCAGTAAACATAATTTCACCACCTCTGTGATTTGAATTTTGAAAAACTAACATACACTGTTGTGTTCAGTAGGATATTTAGAGTCTGATAAGACAAATATATTTTTTGGTGAATATTAACATACCCTTATGAATAGTAATGTGAACCTTAGGAATAGTAAATCATATTATTATTTTATTTTCATAAGGTTATAGTATAATGAGATCTTGATTAATTTTTCAATGTGATATAAAACAAATTATAGTTTTAAAATTATTATTTTTCAAATAAACTATGCTTTTATTTAAAATTGAATTAATAATATTTAGATTTTTTTTTTCAGAAAACGGAGTTCATTTTAGAATTATAAATGTTTGAAAATGGTTATGGTAATTTTTGGGATTTTTCTGAAATATTTGAATTTTTGATGAATTGTAAAATATGGTAATTTACTGTATATATACATTATCAGTTAAATTTGTTATTCCTAGAATCATGGATGATGTAAGAATGCTTGGTTTGAACTCACATGAACTTATTACTATTATGGGTCACATTAATCAACACTATTGGTTTTATTGAAGGAAATAATAAAATAATGAATAAGATATTTACAAATCACCCCTCTCCTCCATTATAACCCCCCCTCAATCCCTATTATCTTCCCTCCTCTAAGACTTGAAGCTCCTAAAAGTTCAGCACAAATACCCTTCACCAGTCAATCTCCACGTCCAAGAGCTCTTGGTCTTTCCAAAATATGAAAACCCTTCCTTTAAATAGATTCTCAAGGAGGTGAATTAAAGAGGTAAACATTCAATTTCTTTCAATTTCATTTCAAGTTCCTTTATATTGTTATACTCTCCTCACCTACACAGTCCAAATTAACATGATAACTCCCGTATCATCTATATACTAGAATTTTATCATGTGAATGGAATAACCAACATCAATATCCTTACTCTCGTTCTTTTATTTTATAAACGAAATAATCGTCCGTGAGGTGCCAATTTACATCCTTCATGGATGATGAGGTTTCGTTCTTCATTTACCCCTTCAATAATAGTCTTGAATTTTTTTTATTATTTAAAACAACTATAATATATGTATTATAACCAATTTAATATTCAGTAACCAGTATATGTACATAATATTAAATCATATGACCAAACTAGTTCATAATAACCAAAATACCTCTAAAATAATCTAAGTGATTGTCGTTAATATTTCATCTAATGATTCATCCTAATTTCATGTAAAAATGATATAAATGACCACTAATGCCTATGGATGTTCATAAATAGTGTTTAAATTCAATTTTGGTGATTTACATCCACTCCACATGAACTCCATTACATAAAAACAAGTGAACTGATTACGAAAATCAAGAAAACGAACACTCCAGAATGACATAATTCAATACTATAACTTATCAATAAGGACATAAATGATGTAAAAAAAATTATGATAAACTAAATAAATGTAAAATAGGTTATTAATTAATTTATTAATGGGTCTAATTTTATATTCTAGGACCATAAGGTCAAGAGTGGAACATTCAGGCTTAAGGTAAAGAGTTTCCACCCGAACCTCCATTTTCATTCGGGTTACTTTTATTATCTACATACCTAAATTAAATTATTATTAATTCATATTTAATCCCCATAATTTCTATGTGAGTTTTCTATATATGTGTTCCAACCAGAATCATACCTTCATTTATGTGGATTTATATGTTTTAAAAGGATCTTTTACAAAATCCTTCCCGATAAACAATCACGTTTCAAGGGAATTTCTCAAATTATTACCGATTTTCAAGGGAAATATATAATCTATTTTTGGAAACCATAATATTTATAAAATAATTCAATTTATTGTTAAAATACTTTCTTACTTCACTTCAAGTTTTATACAAATATTTTTTCCAAAAGAACTCTTCTTTTCAAAGTAAAAGAGTATTTATCTAAATAATTACTCGAATATTTTATAAGAGTATCTTGATCTATTTCAACACTCTTGTTGATTATTATGTATTATTGGTATTATTATTTTATGATATCATATAACATATTTAATTTAATGGTTTATTATTATTTTGGGTTGTGTATGTGCTATCTTAAAACCATTCACCAATTTACTCTGAATGGTCAGTGTTTATGCTTAATGTTCTGGGAAAGTTATTTAGATTTCATATATTAGTTTCAATATGAATGTGTATGTTGTTTAAGTTTATTACCATTAATATGAGTAATTAATTGGACATAGTAATTGTTAGGTGGGTCCTGCTATATCCCCTCGGTCCATCAGTAGTTCTCAGGAGACAAATTACGATCTTGGCACAAGATCTTGACAAAATGATTATTTATGATCTTGGAATGAGGCCTTGAAGGTATAGTTATGATGTACCACATTATTAATTCCCTCATTATGAAAATATAATTGATGGTTCATGTGGATATTCGACTAGTAGAATACCCATGATTATGTTTTACTATGACATTATTTATTCAGCTCTTATTCCTTCCATAATGTGTTCAAGTTTATTGTTAAGGGAATATGTTTTTAGTTATTAAACATGATTAATGTTTATGTTTATGATATCTTCCACTATATTTCTTACCCTTACTGATCATTTTATCTCACCCTTTCTTATGTTTTATTTTCTTAGGATATGAAGATTTTTATTATGAATGATATGTAGAAATAACATAGGACTTATGGATGTTGTCAAATGAATTTATATGTTGTTTTTTGTTTCAAGTTGTAATGCTAAACTTATGTATGTATCTTGTTTCCAATGATACTAAACTAATTGGTACTTTGGGATGCATATTCCTTGATTATATTCCAATGTAATAAAATAAGGCACCAGATCTAGGAAACTGGGGTCAGGTCCTTACAGTTGGTATCAATGGAAGTTTAATAGAAAACATGGAAACCTAATTTAGAGAACGTAGATTAGGGAAGTTTCATTGCAACAAAGTTGTGTCAGGAAGTCCCTATTATTTCATATAAATGTGATTTATCTACTGATTTTATTGTCATAGGCATGATTGACTGTGATATAATACTCGGTATGGATTGGATTTCAAACCGTGATGTAAAAATTTATTATAAGAAGAAGGAGGTTGAAATTTTTGAGGATGATGTGGAATCCCTTATCTTTAGGGTAGAAGAATCACCATCTGATTCTCATCTAGATCCACCCCCAGTAGCTCTAATTAATTTAATTATTGGGGAGGAAGGGTATAAATATATATGGGTAAGGAAAGGAATGTTAAAATAGAGGACATACCTATTGTGCAAGAATATATTGATGTATTTCCATAGAATTAACCTAGACATCCTCTAGAGTGGGAAATTGAGTTTTCCATTGACTTAATTCCTGATTCAAGGCCCATATAAAAAGACCCATTATAGAATGGCCATTGTCGAATTAGTGGAAATATATAAACAACTAGAGGAATTGAGTGATAAAGGATTTATTATCCCTAGTGTTTTTCCATGGGGAGCCCATATTCGTTTTGTTATGAAGAAAGATGGATATATGAGGTTGTACATTGACTACAGGGAGATAAATGCTATAAAAATAAAATAAAAATTATCCCCTACCTCGTATTAATGATTTATTTTATCAACTTCATGGAGTTTAATATTTTTTGAAGATTGAACTTCAATCTGGATATCATCAGTTACTTATGAGGAAGGAAGACATTCCAAAAATAACATTTTGAACTATTTATGGGAATTACAAGTTTACAATAATTCCTTTTGGACTGACTAATGCACCCTATTTATTGAGTGATCTAATGAAAATTGTTTTCAAGGACTATCTTGATGAATTTTTTTGTGGTAAATATTGATGATATATCAGTATACTCTAAAAACTATGAAGATCATGAAAATCACTTGTGCACAATTCTGAACACTCATAGAAGAAATGAATTATATGGGAAGTTTAGAAAGTGTGAATTTTTGCTTGAATCAGTTTTCTTTTTTGGCCACATTATCTCTAAGGATGGAATATCTGTTGATCCTGTGAAGAAAAAGGCCGTTCAAGAATGGTCTACTTCTGTGAACATAACTGAGGTACATAGTTTTATTGGTTTAGCAGGTTATTATTAGCGTTTCATTCATAAATTCACCAATTAAGAAAACTCAATGACCAGGATTACATGTAAATGGGTTAAGTTCACATGGAAAAAATAATGCGAGGGTTGTTTTGAAGAATTGAAGTAGAGATTATATAATTCTCCAATCCTAACTCTACCATCAAGGAATGATGGGTTTGTGATATATAGTGATGCATTAAAGAAAGGTCTTGGTTGTGTCCTTATGCAGAATGATAGAGTTATTGACTATGCATCAAGGCAGTTAAAAATTCATGAATAAAACTATCCTACTCATGATATTGAGTTAGCTGTTGTGATATTTTTCCTAAAAATAAGGAGAAAAAATATCTATGGTGAAAGATGTGAGGTATATACGGATCATAAGAGTCTGAAGTATATCTTCTCATAGAAAGAACTCAACATGAGTAAAATGAGATGGATAGAACTACTCTAGGATTAGGATTTTACCATACACTACCACCCATGAAAGGAAAATAATGTAGCTGATGCATTGATCATGAAGGATCATGGAGTTCTCAACAAAATATAGATTCACAAAGATCCTTTATACATGGATCTAGTAAGGATGGATATGGGAATTATCAAAGAAGGTGAAACATCACTATTTTTTCATTAGGTTGCCCAATTATCTTTATTATAAAGGATTAAAATCACTTAGAATGATGATGAGAACCTTTAAAAGAAAATTAATTCTGTGAAAGATGGGAAGTTGGATGACTTCGTATGTGAAGATGGAATTCTGAAATTTGAGAAGATTCTATGTATTCCCTCTATACTCAAGCTGAAAAGGGAGTTATTAGATGATTCTCATAGCACAAATTTCTCTATACAACCTGATAGCACTAAAATGTATAGATTTATGATGTAACATTTCTCATGGGACAACATGAAGAGGGAAATTTCTGATTATATATCAAGATGTTTTGTCTTTCAACAAGTGAAGATCGAATAAAAACATCATAGAGGAGTTATGGAACCTCTACCTATTACTACATTTAAATGGAATGAAATCACTATGTATTTTGTCACTGTATTATCCAAAAATACAATAAAGAATGATGCAATATGGGTAATTGTTGATCAACTTACAAAATCTACACATTTCCTCGCTATAAGGGAGGACTTTCCACTAGAGCATCTTGTAAGACTCTATATCAATGAAGTTGTAAGAATTCATGGAGAACTTATTTAAAGAGTGTTGGATCTCGATCCTCGATTTACATCAAAATTCTAGAAAAGTCTTCAGAAATATTTGGATACTGAGCTTCATTTGAGTGTTGCTTATCATACTCAAACCGATGGGAAAACAGAAAGTATGATCCAAACTTTAGAAGACATGTTGAGATCATGATCTCTCAACTTTCAAGGTATGTGGGATCATTATTTACCCTTGGTGGATTTTTCTTACAATAAAATTTTTCCATTCCATTATTCAAATGGAACCATATGATGCATTGTATGGAAAGAGATGTAGTACACCAACATGTTGGGATGAAGTTGGTGAAAGGAAGCTAGTGGGACCAGAGCTTGTTGTGGAAACAATAGTGAAAGTAAATACTATTCACGTTCATATCAAAGAAGCTTAAAGTAGACAAAAAATCTATGCTGATAATTGAAGGAAGGATTTTGAGTTTCAAGTGGAAGATCATGTTTTCTTAAAAGTATCTTCATGGAAGAGTTTTATAAGATTTGGGAAGAAAGGGAAACTAATCCCTAGGTACATATGCCCTTTTGAAATTCTAGAGATAATTTGAGCTATTGAAAATCATTTGGCTATGACACCTAGCCTGTCTAAAGTACACAATGTGTTCCATGTCTCACTGTTGAGAAAGTACATGCTAGACCAAACACATGTCCTCACTTTTGAATGTATAGAATTGGAACCTGACCTATCTTACTATGAAGGGACTATTCTGATTATGGAAACTAAAGAACAAGTGTTTAGGAATAAAACAAGTCATATGGTAAATATAATTTGAAAAAATCATAAAATCGAAGAGGCAACATGGGAGCCTGAGGAGCTTATGATGAAGAACTGCCCAAATCTTTTTGTGAGGTAACATTCTGGTAATATTGAAGACAAAATTTTTGTAAGGAGGGCATAATGTAACACCCCAAGATTTTTTAAATAAATTTAATATGGAATGCATGAAACATTGAGTATCTAAAAACACCACTTTGTTATAACCTATCTATAAACATAATTTTATCACCTTTGTGATTTGAATTTTGAAAAACTGACATACACAATTGTGTTCAGTAGGATATTTAGAGTCTGATAAGACAAACATAATTTTTGGTGAATAGTAACATACCCTTATGAATAGTAATATGAAACATATATATAATAAACAATATTATTATTTTATTTTCTTATGGTTATATGATAACGAGATCTTGATTATTTTTTCAATGCGATATAAAATGAATTATAGTTTTAAAATTGTTATTTTTTTAATACACTATGATTTTATTTAAAATTAAATTAATAATATTTAGAAAGTTATTTTCCAAAAATGGAGTTCATTTTTTAATTCTACATATTGTAAAATGGTTGTGGTTATTTTTTGGGATTTTTCTAAAATACTCAAATTTTTTATGAATAGTAAAATACCGTAATTTACCGTATATATACATTATTAGTTGAATTAACTATTCATAGAATCATGGTTGATGTAATAACACTTGGTTAGAACTAACATTCACTTATTACTATTACGGGTCACATGAATCAACACTATTGGTTGTCTTGTGGGAAATAATAAAATAATGAATAAGATATTCACAAATCACCCCTCTCCTCCACTATAAAACCCCCACTCACTCCCTCTTCTCTTCACTCTTATAAGCCTGGAAGTTCCTAAATATTATACCCAAATACCATTACATATTCACTCCCCATGTCTAGGAGCTCTTCTTCTTTCCAAAATACCAAAACCCCTTCCTTTAAAGAGATTCTCAAGGAGGTGGATTCAAGAGGTAAATTCACATTCTATTTCTTTCAATTTCATTTCAAGTTCCTTTATATTGTTATCCTATCCTCACCTCCTCTGTCCAAATGACCATGATAAGTCCAGTATAATCTATATAGTGGAATTATATCATGTTAATGGAAGAACCATCATCAATATCCTTACTCTCTCTCTCTTTTATTTTATAAACGAAATCATCGTTCGTGAGGTGCCAATTTACAAATTTCATGGACGATGAAGTTTCATTCTTCATTTTCCCCTACAATACTGGTAATGAAAGAATTTTATGTTTTAAAAAGGCTATAATATATGTATTATAACCTATTTAATATTCAGGAACTAGTATATGTACATAATATTAAATCATACGACCAAACTAGTTTCTAGTAATCAAAATACCGTTTAAATAATCTAAGTGATTGTCATTAATATTGAATCTAATGATTCATCCTCAATACATGTAACCAAATTATATAAATTACCACTAACACCTATGGATGTTCATAAATAATGTGAAAATTCAATTCTTTATATTGACATCCATTCAACATGAACTCCATTACTTAAAAACAAGTAAACCAATTATGAAAAAAAACTCTAGAATGACAGAATTCAATATTATAAATTATTGGAATGTGCATAGTAACACGTGAAAATTTTCATTATTTATTTACCTACAAACTACTATAGAAGCAGCGAGTATGTTTGAACCATAGAGAGAATGTGAGTAGACACTGTGAATATACTATTGGAAAAGTGTTCAGGAAAATGAGTTCTTCATGTGATTAATAACTAAGAAGTTTTAAAAACTAAATGAATATTTTAAAAATGACTATTTAAATTAACAAAAAAAATCTAATTGAACTAAATTATGAAAGAAACTGGTGGATATGGAAGTGTCAGAGTCATGACGTCCGTTCAGGTGCATGCAATGCCAATTATTTAATTCCCACATTTGAATATATATTTATTTAATTATCACTGATTACAAATTTAATCAAAATACTATCTGGTTTCTTTCTATGATGTTAGAAATTATTTTAATTTTCACACAAATTATCCGTTATTTCATTCTCTATCCTGGAGAATAATTTTCACATCATTATAGTATTGAATCACTTGGTTAAAGACAATGACCCATTTATCACAAAGTTGAAGTATCTACCTGCATTAGGTTCACTCACATGAGATTACATATTAGGTATCACTCATGAAAGTTTGAAGTATATCACACACAAAATATTAATTTTTTCAATTAAAATACTTATTTATTCACAATTCGCTTACGCACGTGATCGAATTCTAGATAAATAAATTCTCTGATGAACTCCCGTTTGTGATTATTTATTAGGTATCACACGAATGAGAACCAAATCATGTGTTCAGATCCCAAATGAAAATTAACTTAAACATAGATATAATTAATTAAATAAACATCCAATTAAAATTAATTCAAAAGGAAATCAAACATGGTTAAAAAATAACGACATGAAATTACTATCACTTTCATCGCAACTCCTACACAAAATAATTAACCCACCATCATGACAAAATGATACATAAAATATTAAATATAAGATATCACCATGCTCTTGTCATTTTTATGATCACCGCATGCCTTCACAAATGATTGCAAAATAATAACCTTCAATCCATCGATCACTACCACATCAAACCACACCATCACGCCGCCGCAAAAAATGATTGGATTTGTATTCACTCTTGGCACCCACCACCAATATATGTAAGTGAAGAGAACCTCATGCACACCGAAAATGAATGAAAATCACCATCAATCACCGATGCACTGGGATATGTCCACTGCCGGCATGAGGAGAGAGATGCAACGTGAGGAGGTTGAGGGTTATTCGATGTTGTGGGGAGGCTGTGCAGTGGAAGTGGTATGGGGATATGGATTTTTTGGGTGGAAGGGAGGAGGGGATGTGGATGGGAAGGCAAGAGGAGAGAGGGGGGATATGATTGGGTGCTCAGAAAAATGGAGAGGAGAGGGAGTGGAGGTGGGGTGCTGTTGGATAAGGGGGGTAGGGGTAGTGGGTAAGCGGGTGAGTGTGGGGAGGAGGGAGAACGGGTGGGGAGTGGGTTGGAAGAGGGGTGGAGGGGGACAATGGAGTGGTGGAATGGGGGTAGGGTTGTGGGATTAGAGAGAGAGATGGGGAGGTTGATGAGGGAATAAGAGAGGAGAGCGGGTCAAAGGGGGTGAGGCATTGGGGATTGATAGGGGATTAGGGGGGGTGGGATGAGGTGGCATGGAGGGATAAGGGGGTAGTAGGATTGTGACATGGGTTGTTAGGGGAAGTGGTGGAGCGGGTCAAAGGGTAAGTGGGGAGGGGTGATTGGAGAGAGATGGACAGGGATGTGGATGGGTGAGAGAAAAATCAAAACAAAAATAAAAAAATATAGAATCAAAATTAAAAATATATTTAAAATTAAAATTAAAAAAACAATTATCTAAATATTTAATGTTAGATAATGATAATGATAATAATAATAATACTAATAATGATAAAATTAGAAATAAAAATTAATGCACATGTAATTATATATTATACTATTAAATATAAACATAATAAACTAATAAAAAGATACTATGTTATTAATACTATAAAAATAATGAAATAAAATAAAATACCAATAGAGAATTAAAATATATACATACTAATAAAAATTAATAAAATAAAATAAAATAAAATTAATAATAATAATAATAATAATAATATAATGTTAAATATAATATATAAAATTAATATAATTAATAAAAATATTAAATTAATAATATTAGTATATAAATTAAC
Organism: Viscum album; assembly: GCA_963277665.1. NCBI lineage: Eukaryota > Viridiplantae > Streptophyta > Magnoliopsida > Santalales > Viscaceae > Viscum > Viscum album. The sequence continues at coordinate 183,537,435 of OY728159.1, forward strand.
TAAAAATAATTAAAATATCCAAACTACAACAAAACTACAAAAATAAACTAAAAATATAAAAAATGATTAAACTAATTAATTAAAACTAAGTTAGAAAATTATAAAAATTCATTTGAAATCCTTGTTCATCACTTATCAATAAGTAAATAAATGAGGTAAAAAATTATGATAAACTAAATACATGTATAATAGGTTCTTAATTATGTTATTAATGATTCTAATTTCATATTATAGGACCATAAGGTCAAGAGTAGAATATTCAGACTTAAAGTAAAGGGGTTTCCACCTGAACCTCCATTTTCATCCAGGTTACTTTTATTATCTACTTACCTCAATTAAATTCTTATCCATTAATATATAATACTCATAATTTATATGTGAATGTTTTATATATGTGTTCTAGTCAGAATCAAACCTTCATTTATGGGTAGTTATATGTTTTAAAAGGATCTTTCCAAAATCCTTCTCGATAAATAATCCGGTTTCAAGGGAATTTCTCAAATTCTTACCTATTTTCAAGGGAACTATATAATCTAATTTTGGAAAGCATTATCTTTATAAAATCACTCATTTTATTATTAAAATACTATCTTAATTCACTTATATTTTTATACAAAGATTTTTTTTCCAAAATAACTCTTCTTTTCAAAGTGAAAGAGTATTTATCTCAAGAATTACTTGAAGATTTTATAAGAGCATCTTCATATATTTAAAAACACTTGTTGATTCTTATGTATTATTTAGATTAATATTTTATGATATCATATACCATATTTAATTTAATGTATTATGATTAGTTTGGGCTGTGGATGTACTATTTTAAAACCATTCTCCAATTTAATCTGAATGGTTAGTGTTTATGCTTAATGTTTGGGGAAATTTATTTACATTTCATATTGTAGTTTAAATATGAATATATATGTGGTTTATGTTTATCCCTATTCATATGAGGAATTCATTGGAAATAGTCATTTTTGGGTGGGGCCCACTATAGCCCTTCGGTGCATTGGTAGGTCTCATGAGACAAACTACGATCTTGGAACAATGATTTGAAAAAATGATTATTTATAGTCATGGAAAGAGGCCTTGATAGTATGGTTATGATGTCCCATATTATGCATTCTCTCATTATGAAAATAGTATTTATGGTTCATGTGGTTATTCGACTATTATAATACCCATGATTATGTTTTACTATGGAATTATTTATTTAGCTCTTATTCCTGGCATAATGGGTTCAAGTTTATTGTTAAAGGAAAGTGTTTCTAGTTATTCAAAATGCATATGGTTTATGTTTTTGATACATTCCAATGTATTTCGTAACCTTACTAAGTGTTTGATCTCACCCCATTCTTATGTTGTATTTTCTCAAGACATGAATATTTTTATTATAAATGACATGTAGAAATAACCTAGGATTTATGGATGTTGTTGAAAGAATTTCTATGTTGTTTTTTGTTTCAAGGTGTAATTATGAACTTATGTATGTATCTTTTTTCCAATTCTAATAAAATACTCGGTCCTTCAGGATGGATATTCCTTATTTATATGACAATGTAATAAAATAAGGCACTGACCCCAGACAATTGGGGTCCAGTCCTTACATTTATCACCTAATAGTCTTAATCATGTTTACTTAAAATATAAGAAACATTGATCCTAGATATATGATCTTAAAAGAAACACCATTGGACCTTGACACATGACCTTAAAAAGTTTGAAATTCCCTTTAAAATGACTTTGATACTGTGACATTGAACAATGTGATTTTTAATTTCCTTCATAGGTATATATTGGAATCTCCTTTTATAGACCCAATCCTAGTTTCATCACACCTTCCGCCTCTCTATAACCTTAATCCTAGTTTGGTATAAAGGAGTATTTTTGATATAATAGAAAAAAGGGAAATAAAATGTAATGGGAATGGGCATGGAAATCAAATCTAAGAAAAATGTTTGGTACAACTGAATAATTTATAATTAAATAGAAGATAAAATTTTATAAGTATATAAGTTTTTCATCTTTATCATGTTCCTAAATAATCCACCATTGTTTCCTCCCCCTCATCACACCCTTATCTTATCATATCCTTATTATTTACCACAAAATCATCAACCTTATCAAAAAATAATTTCCTTTAATTCCACCTCACCCACACTATTCCTTTCACCCTATATCTCTTCCATTAACCACATATCAATGTAATTCTACAACCTCATTTCTTTATTAGGTGACACTTAAGTACAATCAAGCTCCATAATCTCATTATTCACCATAACCATGTCTTCCACCATAACCCCATCACCTCAAGCCACTACAAACCCACACCGCCATCTCCCATAGAAACATTTATCTCCATCATCATAGCCTCCCACCCAACACTAATTTTTATAACATTTCACCACATCAGTGTTCATCTTGGTACAAGAATCCATAATTATAACATTTCATCACATCAGTATGAATCTTGGTAGAAGTAGTTTCAATTGAATTAGTGATAGTCAAATTTTTCACCGTATCATCTGGAGAGGATAAACATCATTCATTATTTTGGGGGTAGCAGAACTCAAAAATATCAAAATAAATGAGAACATAAATTAAAAAAAGATGAACATGAGAATTTTACATTGTTTAGAATTGTTCCTACATCCATGGGAAAAATGGGTCCAAACTTGTATTATTTCACTCTTTGGATGAAATTTTGGATGATCTCACATAAGGTTATAGTGGGTTACAAAATCATGGGACCAAATTCCATTTTATAGAGGTAGTAAATCAGGCTTCACCAATGGGTTTTTAGGTAGATCATCTACTTATGATGATTACTCCTTTCTTCTGGTTGTGTTCCGTATTGGTTGCCCACCAATGTATACTGTTTCTCCTATAAATAGAAGACGCATGATATAGTTGTTGCTGGAAAAGGCCTTCGATGATTTGACCCAAAATCGGGAGTGACCCCCACAAATCTCCCCCTCATGACCAATTTGGGGGAGAATATTGACCTGTAGTCTCTTTAAATGCTTCTAGATTCTCTTTTGGTAGAAAATTATCATTATTTCCACCCCATTATCATTGGTGAGACTTTTATCAACTTTCAAAAATATTTCTTTTAAAAAATTATAGATCCACTAATATCATATGTTGATGTGTTTTGACCTAAAATTAAATGTCATGTACTTGCTAAGATTAATAGTACTCCGACTATTACAATAGATAATGTAATTATCCTGACTCTATATCAGATCATGTAAAAACTTTTTCATCCACAATATCTACTTACAACCTTCAGAGACTAAAATATAATCTTATTTAATGGAAGATAAGGAAAAACACATATGAATTCATGATTTCCAGAAGATATCTACCCTTGTAAATGATACCAGGTACCTGAATATGTATTTCATTATGTCTACATAACCTCCATATTTTCATCTTTATATCCTACTAAAATAGGTTTATAATTTCTAAAAAATAAATAATGAATGAATGAACCTTAGAGATACCACAATATCCATTTGACAATTTCCTAATCCTCGTTTCATGGATTTGATATGAATCTCATCAAAACACCAGTTGAGTGAGAAATTTTTGGTTTGGTGCAAACCATGACATAAATAAGACATCCAACTATTGAATACTAAGGATTTTTTTCCATCTCTACTTTCTCCTCCTCAGATGATAGACTCGGACTTGTCATTATCTTAAAATTTCTCACAAGTGGAGTACTAATTGGTTTCATCTTTCTCATGTTGAACCTTTTAAGAACCTTCTCAATATAATGATCTTGAGATATTATAATATTATGATTCCTCTTTCATGAGTAATCATCACACCAGGAATTTGTATAGCATCTACAAGTCATTTATTTCAAAATAATTATTTAACTCATTCTTCAACCTACCAATATTAGTGATATCTCTACCAATAATCAATATATAATCATTATAAAGAAACAAGATAATAAAATCACCTTCAGAAAATTGTTTGATGAAAATGCAGTGATCAATAGTTGTCCTCCTGTACTTATTCTTATCCATTATTGATTTGAATTTCTTGTACCATTTCCTCAGTACTTGTTTCAGACCATATTAACTTTTCCTATGTTTACATACTAGGGTTTTTACCTTTCACCAAAAATCCCTCTAGTAACTCCCTATAAATATACTCATCATGATCACGACATGATAGAATTGAATTTAAATCCAATTATTGAACCTCTAGGTTCAGACTGACTGCTAATCCAAGAATAACTCATATAGAAGACATTTTTATCAATGGAGAAAACATTTCATAAAATTCAATACCTTTATTCTGTCTGAATCCCTTCACAACCATTTTGGATCTGTAGCATGGCTATGAGCTACCATATTCTCCTTGGACTATGTTCACTGACTTGTTATTAAGTTCATTCTTTCCATGGGGTAACTCTACCCAATCAATTGTGGGGTTCTTGTGAAAATATCTTATCTCATCTTGCATGGACTTTTTCCATTCCATCTTCTATTGATTCCTATTTTCATAATCATAACTGTTCCGCTCTCTCCCATTAGTGAAATCACTTACTCATGTGGTGAGTATCTACACATCAGTTTTCATTCTATGGTAGATATCCTAAACTATGCTTCAGGGAGAATTTGTTCTGGAATATCATATGATGGATACATATCAATAGATGAAGAAATATTACTTGGTAGTGATGTATCATCAGTGAAATGTATCTATCTCACACTATCTAGAATTGATGGTTGTGAGACTGGTTCTAGATTGACTATAATTTTCTCAGACTGTAGATACTCAATATTTTTTTGGCTTCTTAAAATCTTTAATCATCTGATCCTCAATAAACACAACATATTTAATTTTGGTGATCCTCCTTATGATAGGATCCCAAAGTCAATATTCAAACTGCTCATGATCGTATCCCAAAAAGATACACCGCTTTCCTTTTCCATCCAGCTTCTTCCACTCATCATTCAAGGTGTGAACAAATTCCCTATAATAAAATACTCAAGTATTTTTATTAAGAATATTTACCTATCCAAATCCTTTCTAAAATATTATACCTCAATGGAACTAAAGGGGATAGTTTGATAAGATTAAATAGGGTCATAATTGCTTCCCCCCAAAAGGTGTTTAATATCTTTGGATTTGAGAGCATAAATATGACTCTTGAAAATTGTTATGTTCATCCTCTCAGAAACACCTTTATACTGAGGCATCTTTGGTACCGATTCTTCCATATCAATGCGGAAACTCCTAAAATACTCCTAAAAAACCATAGTATTCTCCTCCACTGACTCCTATCACACACTTTAGTCATCTTCCTATTTCTATTTCCACATTCACATGAAACTGCTAGAAAAAATATTTCACTTGATCATTGGTTTTTATAGGATATTCCAAATCTTTTCTATAATGATCATCTATTAAGGTAAAAAAATAAATTACACCACAAATTGACTTACGGATCATCATTTAGACATCAGTGTGAATCAAATTTATAGAATTTTACTTTCTAGACAGGAAATAACCATGGAATGATACTATATATTGTTTTTCCATGATGAAATCATCACAATTATCCAAATATGTACATTTTATTATCAATAAGAGATACTTCCCGGAGATAATTTTGATTTTTCTCTCATTAATTCTCCAAGTAATCTGTTGAGAACTTCTGTAGGAACATCTCTTCTAGCTATATTGACTTCTCCTCCATATGGTCTGATATCTATGAGATAAAGAGAAGTATTTTTCTTTCCATTAGATTTTACCATATTACCTTTGGAAAGATTCCATTTCGCATAACTGAAATAACTAAAATATCCATCATCATTAAGAATTCCAATGGATATTAGATTGATATAAATATCATGAATATACTATACATCCTTCAATAGTAACCCACAACCAATATTAGTCATCAGAAAAATATTACCAAAATAGGTGATTTTGGATGCAACATCATTTCCCATATTCACATGTTTGAAACTATTTTAAGTTTAATATTATTATAAATATCTTCTATGGTTACATAGAAGGAGACACCCAAATAAATAACCCATGTTGAGTCTTGTCTTTCAAGATTGACATGATCATCTTCTTGAATAATAAAAATCTCTTCATTGATAAATATGAAATCATTATTTTTGGTTTTACCTTCCTTGTTACTCTACTCTACCTTAATCTCCTGACACTATTAGATTAAGTGTCTGGTATTTCTAGAGTGGTGTAAGTTCTTGTCATATATCATTCGGTAATTGTATTGCTTACTCCTTTATTGAATTTGGTCACATGATTCTCTTCCTCCTCTACTTACCTACCATTTTTGTTTACATTTTATTTCAGTGATAAGAGCCTATGATTCAAGTGTACATCCCTTATTATTCATTCTATATTCTTTATTTTTCATTATTTCTTTCACCATTTTCAGGATGATATTTCCATATGAATTTGAATTGCTAACTGAATCAACTAGCATGTCCCATGTATTCAATAATGAACTCAACATTAACAATTACTGCAACTCATTATAAACCATAATTTTCCTGGAATTAAAATAATAAAAAATAACATGGAACTCAATAATGTGATTTGATGCATTGTTCTTATCCTTGTACTTCAAGTTGAAAAGTCGATGTATCAGTTTTTTTGTGAAATTTTCCTTGTGTGCATATTTTATAATTTACAACATAGAATATAAGCATCATGTTCACTAAATTTTCTTTGGAAGGTACTATTTTAGATCCCCTTCCTTATTTGTGAAGCACACTTCATATTGATTAGGACTAATTCTGCATCAACTGGAGGGGTACTGGAAGACTTCTTTTTACTAGATTGATCACTTATTGAAGATTCTTCCTCTTAAACTACAGAGGGATTAGTGGTCTCCACTATTGGTTTTCTAAAATATTTAATGTAAAAATGATCATCCATTTTGGGTTTCCTTATGTAATAATTAAAAGTGGAAATTTTAATCTAGTTATATTTATTTTCTTCCATTAATTCATTGAGAATCTCAAAAATATAATTGTATAGATATGTATAGAAAGGTATAAATAGATTGAAGTGGCTCATGGATCAGTGAAAATGGACTCTTATTGGCCAAGATATATAAAAAATCAATGGCCTAGATGAACCAATGAGGTGGATCTAACATGGATCACTGAAACAGTTTCTGGAAAACCCATCGACAAGTATCCATCAGTATGAATAACACCATTTTCTTTGGTAAGGGGGTACTGTATCACATAGAGTTTGATCAAAACTTTAATTTTCTATACTTATTTCATTTTAGATCCATTTTGACACCATTTTCTATGTTATTTTTTTTAAAAGGTTGAGGCCAAAGCCTCAATTTATTATTTAAAGAAAAGACCTCTTTAGACTGGGTAGAAGAAGACCCATTATATAGCCCAAAGGCCCAAGTCCAAGTGGCCTGAATACAAGGCATGAAAGCCCATTAAATGGCCCAAAGGACCCCTTGGTGAACAGTACTACTACAGTACCCGCGCTGCTACAGTGCCTGCTACAGTCCCTCCGCCGCTACAGTGCCACTGCTGCTACAGTCCGCCACTACTACAGCTCTGCTGCAGTACTTCTACAGTACCTAGAAATTCGTCCCTACCTGGATTTGATCCTGGGCCTTTTGGATGCCAAGCAGGAGCCTGTACCACTAGGGTACAGGCTCGTTGGCACCATTTTCTATGTTATAATTGTATTGATGATATCTTTATGTATCTAGATTTATAAATTGATTTTAATCACATTAAAGTTTATGGTCATTGGAAAACCTCTCTACATCATTATCATTTCAACCTCGGTGGCTCTGATACCACTTTTTTGGGGCAGTAGAACTAAAAAATTCCAAAATGAATGAGAAAAAAAGTTTAAAATAATATGAACATGATAATTTAAAATTGTTCTACAATATTACTATATCCACGGGATAAAGCATCCTAGACTTCTATTATTTCACTCTCCAAATGAAATGTTGTAGGATCACACACAAGGTTATAGCAGGCTAAAATATCATGGGACTACATCCCATTTTATAGAGGAAGGAAACAAATGTTCATCAATTGTTGTTTGGGAAAATCATCTACCACTAAATATTCAACCTTCTTGATGGATACATTTCAAATTGGCTTCCCACCAAATGATACTACTTATCATATTAGAAAAATACTCCAATAGCAGTTGTTTTCGACAAAAGAAGCCTCCAATGATTTCTCCCCTAATTGGGAGTGGCCCCCAAAGGTATAGAGGTTAGGTTTTTTAGGCCTACAGTTGAGAAGATATTTGGTAGAATCACTAATGGTGGTCATGCCAAGCCCCTCATTTTCTAAGTGGTAGCTGATGGTCAGATCAGTAGCGATGACTAGAGGGAATATTTCATAAGGGGAGATGAAATGACTATTTTTTCTAGGATTTAATTAGTGATAATGGCTAGTATAAGGATTCATGGTGGTTACATTATGCTCATTGGTTTACAATAAGTGTTCGATGATCATAAGTGGAAGAGAATATTAGTTGGAGTATTGCACAAGGAGGAGATACAATAGAGGATGTAGAGGAAAAAAGGTAAAAAAATATCAATTCCTATGGAATCCATTTGATTCTGCCATGTTTGTGAATAAATCTAAATTCAATAATATGCTGGAATTTGGGATTCCATGTAACCCTATTATAATATACCAAACACCAAAAATTGGGGATTTTGTTTCTTTTTTATCTTCCATACCACAATTTTCTTTTAACCAAATATGGACTTAAGTCCTCCCAAGAGACCTTAAACCCTAACACAACCTATAATCCTTACTAGATGACATGAAAGTCTAATTTACCCTTAATATTTGGTATCTTTCTAAATAGATAGACTCCTCTCAAGTATGATCACTTTTGACAAGCTATTAAAACTTAAACTCATTAGTGATGATCCAATGAATTATGTTATAATGATTTAATCTTTTTTGTGTGACACAAAAATCTAACATAACCTTATGTCCTTTTGGGTGACTTTAAACCTTTGAACAACTCTTAAGGCTTCCTGGATAGTTAAAACTACAACACGGTCTTAATTAATCAATATCCTACCATAAGAGTACCTTTCCAAAATCTATATCTCTCTCAGTGGAAATCCAATAGATAAATTTTTAGGTGATGAGATATTAAATTCATGATTTCACTAGTGATAAGACCATAAAACCATTTCTCTATTGGGGATCAACCAATAGTTCAATATAATTCTAAATAGCTAGTAAATAAATACCTTTTTAGGTTGAGAGGTAATAAAACTGTATTTCTATTAGTGATGATCAAACAAATCAATATTCTGGTGATTATCTAGTAAATATATATATTTATTGGTAACAATCTAGAAACCCCATATCTCTATTAATTAAGAGCCCATAAATCCCTCATTTCTTTGGTAATAAGTTAATAAATTCATATCCCCATGTTCATGATGAGAATTCACATAAAATCCATTTAGAGCTCCCTGGATGGTGATAAACTATAGATTTCACCCATATATCGGTTTAAATTATAGAGTAATTATACACATATACACATCCTTATAAATGATAATATAAAACAAATGGGTTTTCACCCTGTTAAAGTGGAATTCAATATAAAAAATCATTATGGTTATCAGGAAGGATTTTATGAACACATTCTTAAATCTATAAGAGAGTCCTAAAGTAGAAAATAATATCTTTCATGAGATGATACAACCTCTCATCTTCTTGTTTTTTTGATACACACGGCTTGAGAAATATTCAAAAAATTATTCAATCATGGAATTTTAGAAATAATCATTTATTGGATTGATGTTCTCCTTACATTAACTTTTCTTTTTCCTCTTTGCATCACTTTTATTCTTAATATTATGCTTATACTCTCCTAAATACACTCTATATACTTTATCCAAATATTTAGACTCCGCTAAAAATTTTCTACCTTCCCATACATCAAAAGGACGACTTCATTATATGCACTTAAACCTGTATGAATATTGGTAACCAGAGGCTGAAAATAATAAAATATATTTACTTATTTTCTCTAGTAAATTATATTCATCCCCTTATCCTTTTTATATTAGTTATAAAATTGTTGAAAGACCATTTTTTCGATGATCCTCATCATTAGAATAATGAATAAAACTAAAAACATGTGGGTTGATCCTAGACAAAATCTAAAAATAAATATCTCTAATTTGTATTGATATCATTCCTTATCTATGAAATAAACTCTTTTAGGGACAACCACTTCTCCAAGACCGAGTCAAAATAGTTTTGATGATGTACTAAACATATTCTCAACAAACTCATCAATAAGAGGTTATATATTATCAACAACATAATTAGAATTATGACTCAATAAACACAGAGTTGATCTATGAACTTGTCTAAAGTAGTGAATGATATAACCAATGTAAGATTCATAAATAATGAATTTTTTAAATATTCATTCACCTATGAATTAGGTCCAAACAAAATTATATGGGTACTTCAATACATCCTGTTCCCCTAAAAATCTATGCCAACATAGGATGTTTCATTTCTCAAATAAGTTCATTTGAGTAAATAAATATTTTAAACAAATTACTTAAAAAAATTAAAATAGAAAAATTATAAAAGAAATCAAAATTTGAGAAAATATTACCCAAAGTAGAGAAGATAGGGGGATATTTTTATATATGACAATCATATGATCATTTTATTTGAAGAAATAAAAAATACTTGAAGAATAATGAAGACTGTAATAAATATTTCTTAAAATCATCCACATCAGACAAATGAATGATATTATACCTCAAATCCAGTGGATAGATAAATTCTATAGTAAATATGAGCAATTATTATTTATAAAAGATTTAAATTCACACACTAAAGGATGAATATTTTTGAAGCATGAAACTAATGAATAGATAAACAATCATGGAGCCTCATCAAAACCTATAGAGAAATATTAACTGCTAATTTTTCTTAAAGATCATTACAATATTACACTCCAATATAGATATCTAGAAAAAAGTAGGATGTCTGAATGAGGATTCACCTCCCATGATAGAGGGGGAGGGGCCACATCTATGGTTGTACCCAAGGGTTTCAATTCCATCAGGAGGAAGTTCATGAAAAATAGAGTTCACAATATCTATATATTATTAATACTTATAATATTCATATATATATCTTATTCTTATACTTTTATTTATTAAAATTTAGTTAAATTTTAGTTGAAACTATCAAATTACCTTCCTGAGATTTTTACATATCAAATAACCCCATAATAAAATCATTTCTTAATCTCAAGTATAGATCTCCAAATCATTGGAAATAAAATACATCATATTAAATTTAAAATATTATTCCTAATGAAAATTAATAAATCATTAATCATGAGTGAAATTTAAATAATCACATGAAAACATCTTCTTAACTAACCAATTTTTAAGAAAAATAAATTAATCATGAAATATGTCATTTTTTAATAATTTCAACTTAAACTTTATTTTCATATGATACTTCCAATTATTGTTTTGAGTAGTGATTCTTATCAATTTATATTTTCTTTTAATAATAAGTACAAGACACACACTAACTCTCTTTTTCACTATTTATTTGTAATTTTAATCAAACAGTTCTCTTTGACCCTTAGAAGTTAAATTATGCATATCACCTCATTACCCACTATTAATATCTTACTAAAACAATTATTTTTATCATTAATACATGAAGGGGTAATATATTTTATCCATAGATCAATATGAGGTTCTATTATATAAATTTTCTCTCCCAATATGTATTCAATATTAACAGGAAAAGCTATATTTTGTTCATCAGATAATCTAAATTCTCCAAATAATTGTTCAATTAAATTTTGAATTGAATTAAATTTTATAAAAAATTTATATGTATAGATCAATCAATTCACATAAATCATGAATCACTAATTAAATATTTTTATGCAATTTTTACCTACCTCACCATCATTATATTCATTTAAATTGATCAAAAATATATTTAACAATTTTATGATGATATTCTAAAGCATTTATTTGTATCCTATATTAATATATAGTAATAAATCAAAGTGTGGGTATGAATTTTTAAAAAAAATCATGAATGTATAAAATAAATAAAAATTAAAAAATATATAGAATTTAAAACAATACTCTCCATACATTTAAAATAAATATTTTTTTTCTTCCTTTAGTACTCTTTAATTGTAGAAATATAAAATAAAATAAATAAGTAATAGAACAAGATTCATTTTATTCATGTTAAAAATTATTGAATAATTAATTCATAATCAAAAAATCATTATTTTTTTAAAAAATATTCTAAAGAAACCAATTTAAAATTTAGGTTTCATACTAGAAAACATTTTGTTTTAATAATTATAGGTTTATATTACTACATAATTTATCAAGTAAGAGAATATTGGAATGATTTCACTCAATTTAGATCAATGGTTGATCTTAATTTATTTTTTCTACATAGATAGTTATCCTTATTGTTTATAAAATAACTTTTAATATTTCATTCTAAAATATATTTTAGATTTTTATCTCAAAAAATATATAATATTTAGAAATTCCTGAAAAAATTTAAAGTTATTCCAAGAACTAACCAAACCTATTAGACATCTTTTATCTCTTAATTCATAAAATTTTATTGAATGTACTTAATATTTTCCACCACACCTATTATCTTATTTCTCATAACTTTCACTTCATTATTTTCCTTAATTGTATCGATGTTTTTAAATTCTATAATGTTTTTATCGTCCAATTTTTATTACCCTTCATATAAATTTTTTATTTCTCAATGTATATTGATTTTACCTTTATGTCCACAAACTCTCTTTGACAACTCCTCCCTTTTCACATCAATCAAGGCCCTTATCATTTCTAAAAATGGTTTCCCTTAAAGTGGGTTGTTATTTATTCTTCCAAATAAAATGCAAGGAAATCTACTAGGAAGTAAAACTTATCAATCTATATTAAAACAATTTCAATAAAAAATATTGTATATCTCATCCTTTCATCAAAATATTTAAGAGAAACTCTTGTAGGATTCATAACTCTAACACTCAATATTTTAAATACTAAGCATGCCATGATATTCACATTCAAACCAAAATCAGATAAAGCTTCTTCAAATTCAAAAGATTAAATATTTAAAGGTATATATAATATATCTATATCTTGTCACTTCTTTCATATACTTAATGACACCATAATCAAACTTCCCCCCATAATATCAATTATACCCAACCAATATGGCGTCCTATTATTTATAAATAATTTTTTCATGAACATTACATATATGGGAATTTATGATAAATATTCTTTAAATATAATGTCAATATGATGTTTCTTAAAAATTTATAGAATTTTAATTTAATTTAATTTAATTTTTCCTTTCTCTATTCTCTCTATGAATGATAAATTTTTGTTTAATGGTGGTGGTTCTTATTCTGTTTTCCCCCTCATCATTGAATTTATTTTCCCTTCTTATTTTGTTATCTTTTTTTCTTATTTTCATCAAATTATGTATTGAAATTCAAATAAAACATGATAATAAATGTATGAGTATTGTCTAAAAGGTACCCTCTATCATTTAACTTGAACATCATTTCATGGTATCAATAATCATAACAAAACAAAATCAATTTACTAGTAAATTTCAACACATTATGGTTTATAATTTAGTAGAAATTCCAAACATGATAGAGTATCTAGATATAGATAGTAAAAATGAAACAATTATTATAGGGTATACCCAGGTTTTATTTCCTTTTCTTTAATTTCATTTATTTTAGTTTTTATTTGAATAAATTACAAATGAGATATCTTGGTCCTAGTGCAATCATAAGTAACCAAAACTAAGGTCCTAATGGACTTAAGAGCACCTTCTAGTATGCCAGAGGATATTGAATAACAGTGAGGGTGTATAGAGGTATGGTGGAGAGACTATACCCTCTTTATTAGAGTACAATGCAATGGTAAATAATAATTAAGTAGTAAAAATAATAGGCAGCATATGAAAATCATCTCGATAATAATAATATACATAAGGAAATAAATAGTATTATGTATAAATGATGTCATTTCTATACAAAAACGAGGAGAATACAAATCATGGAGGGATGTATAAAATAGTACATGTCACACAAAAATATACAAAAATACCAAAATATCTAAACTCCATGAGAATCATAATCACCAAATCATTCCATTGATCCCATAAACCATTATAAAATAAAATCAAGAATCTAAAGATAGGAACTTTAATTTTTCCTCTCCTACATCCAAGAAGTCTATCCATGTACCAAACGATGAACTAAACTGAGTGTGAGTAAAACTTAGTAGGCCACCTTTAACAGTTCCTAATAAAAATCCATTATGTGAGTATAAATTATAATGGTGTGAAATTATGATTGAAATTGAATTTGTAAATAAAATATAATCCATGTTGAGATCAGTCACCTTTAGGGATTCCCAACTGACCATACATACTTTTTACTAATCTGGGTTTCTCTAAACATGTAACATGTATATAATTAAGGGACCCGGGGCATATAGGCCAAGAATACATGTGATAATAACTCCTAGGGATTAATGGACCATATACATAAATTCCCTCACAACACAACCATTTCAAATCCAAGGAAAAACCATGGAATTATTAACATTTGGAAGTCCATACATGTCATAGTGATCAATATTTGAGGTTTTTCCATTTGGTTTGAGTGTAATAAGGGGTAAAACCTTGTAATTTCACTCTTAATAGTTTCTAATCGAACCAAGGAAAAATGTATTTACGAGTTAGGTAGTCATCTATTGGAATCAAAGGGGATGAACTGAGGTGTTCTATGTCTGATGATGTTGGATGAAACTAGGGAGATCATCCCAAGCATTCTAATTTTTCCAGATGATCCCAGAAAATCCTACAATGTTAAGATGCATAATTCATCAAGTAAGACAAATAATGAATACAAGTTGGTATACCACTTGGAATTTACATCAATGAATCGGGTGGTATCCTACAAGTTTTCCCCATGGTATTCCCACTTTGAAATATAAGGATTACTCAAGGCATGCCACACCTATAAAGGTTTAAAAAATCACATAACCAATTACCAAATCATAAGTTAATAAGTAATCATAAGGTTCAAGTAGGGAGTTTATTCCCTTTAATAATTAATTA
Organism: Viscum album; assembly: GCA_963277665.1. Lineage (NCBI taxonomy): Eukaryota > Viridiplantae > Streptophyta > Magnoliopsida > Santalales > Viscaceae > Viscum > Viscum album. Next base: position 183,552,653 of record OY728159.1, read on the forward strand.
GATATAATCATATGTTTATGTAATAACATATCATACCTGAGGGGTGGTTTTGGTATAATAATTAAAGGGTTTCTCTAAGGACAAAACAAACACACTCTAGGACTGGTTTCAGTTTAAAATTAAAGAATGGTTGTCAAGGGTATTTAGTCAAACACAACCAAAGGGGTGTTTTGGTATGATCTTTTCAACCACCAATGGTGTATGAGGGTCTTTTAATGTGTCATGATCATGGTCTAGGATCCTAAATAAAGGAATTCAATTTTTAGAGTCAATACATGGAAATTATGACATGGAACATAATTAAAAAATTTATAAATGGAGATAACTTCAAGTAAAAGTCATATAACACATACCTTATCCATGTGGTAGAATAATCATCTAGTATAAACCTCAGATATGGGATAGAATTAGGGAAAATGGTAAGTTAGTCAAACACCTTGAAAATAGTTCATATTAGCTTGTATGAAAATAACACCAAATATGGGAAGAGAAAGAAAGAAAATAAGTAACAAGAGTGCTATACTTACTGATGGGGATCTAACATGATGAATGATGATCAAATTAGAGTCTAGATAGAGTATATGCAGTAAAACCTAAAATATGAAGATGGGAGAGCTCCCATGATGCAGTTCCAATTATGGAGGAGTATAAGGAAAAATAGATCTATGTGATAGGAAGAAAAAATAGTAATTTCCAGGTTTCTTAAAGGGGTGCATAGTTTTTCCACACAGTTTTACAGACTGTGTTCCAATCATGTGATGACCCCATTGTCCATGAGCCCACACCTCACATAGTCTAGGTGCACAATTATAAAAACCATGCACAAACCATGTGTGGTTCCACTACATTAAATTAAATATTTTTAAAGGTCATGTGGGACCAGTTTAAAATATTGACAAACTATGATTCACCCTCTCATGGCCTTTTGGTTGAGGTGCATGTTTATTGGAAACTATTTTATAATTGTGCACCTCACCCTACTTTTTTAAAAAACCCTTACTCTGGACTCTGAACCAAGACTGAACATTCCCAAGACCTCCATGAACCCATTAATAAATTATATTTATATAAAATAGGAGTTTTATACTAAAAATTAAAGGATACACTCCTAAAAAGAAAACTAAGATCTTACAACCTCCCCTCTTTAAAAAAAACTCATCCCTAAGTTTCCCTTCTAAGGGTGGTTGAGTGGCATATGAGAATAACTCCTACCATTGGGCATGTATATTGGACACTAATTCCTAGGTATCTTCCGATACATAGCCATTCTACCATAGCACCCGAATCAAAGGAATTTTCCCACATTGAAGAGATTTTTTCCTATAATTGATGATACAGACTAGATACTCCTCAAAAGAGGCATCGACCTCTAACTTGTCTTCCTCATAATTAAGAACATAATATGAGTTAAAATAATAATGTTGATGCTGAGAAATACTAAAAATATCACGCATATCCCTATAACCTTGGGGATAACTAGTTGATATGCTATCAGATGCACCCACTCTAATATATTGAAATGTAGGACAAATCTAGAAGATAAATTACCCTGTTTCTGAATTCATCAATGACCCAATCTCAAAATCAAATGTAAGAAGACCCAATATCCCACCTCAAAATCCAATGGTCAATGATGATGATTATGACATGATTTTTACCTATACAGATTTGTAGAAATATATTTATTGATTAGATATACCTGATCTAATGCCTCCTAAATGAGATGATGTTCTAGTAGCACTGCTTTCCCTACCTCTAACCAACATAGAGGTGAATGAAAAAGACTAATGTAGAGAACCTCATATAGATCCTTTTAGATATTGAATTGAAAAATATTATTATAGGAGAATTAATCTAGAGAAAATTTATTCTTTCCAAGAGCATCCAAAATCAAGGACATGTGCTTTAAACATGTCCTCGAGTACTTGTATAGTGTACTTGGAATAATCGCCAGTCTATGGGTGGTATTATATACTCAAAAAGTACTTATGATCCAAGAGCCTTATGTAATCCTTCCATAACCAAGAAATAAACTAATCATTTCTACTTTGTGTGATGGTATATTGAACCCCATGAAGGTGTACAATCTCTCAAAAATAAATCCACCCAAGCTTGTAGACTAAGAAAGTCTCATGGATAGGAAAGAATTTAGAAAACTTCATCTATTTATCCTTGATTTTACACACCGCATCACTTACTTGAGGTGAATTCAGTAACCCCATAATGAAATCCATGGTTACATCATCCCATTTTCACTCTGGGATGGTTAATGGTTGTAAGTGACCTGTAGGTCATTAGTATTCTACTTTGACTTACTAATAGTTTAAACACATAGTCAAAATCCCACAATCTTCTTTTTTATCCTAGACCATCGGTACTAAAAGAGTAAGTCATGTTACATTTTGTAAGTCCATGATATACTATCCACTTGGAAGAAAAAGACTCACACATCAGCTCCTATCATATTTATGTAGGTACCCAAACACACCCATGAATATTCAGGATCACATCCTCATCAACAACCCAACCTAGTGGTGGGTCCTCACCTGAAACACCTTCCCTTAGGACTAATCCTTCAGGAATTTAAAGTTACCTCTTCTTCACTTGATCCAATAGTGAAGATGCCACTACTAAATATATGATAAAAGGTTGTTCATGAAATTCCTAAACTTCTATCTTAATTTCAAAAAATAAAATCCATCAACTACCATTCATTACTGGATTCCTAAACAACTTGAGTCCATGTCTTTCATCTCAGATCATCAAAAAAATCATTTCCATTCCCTGGAATGTAAGTAATATCCAATTCAAAAGACTAAATATATTAAACTAATATTTATTTTAAAAGGTTAAAATAATGTTTATAGAATATTTATTTGAAGATTTTATTGGTCTGTTTATACCAAAAATTGTTCCCCCAATAAGTAATGTCTCATGAAACATAAGGCTTGAAAAAAACTACTAACTCAAGGTTATGTGGCGAGTAATTAAACTCGTGAGTCCTCAAATAATGAGACCTATATGCTATGAATTTTTCCCCATTCTTGAAAAAAGTTCCTAACCTGATTCCTGATGAATCATAATAAACTATGTAGCCTTTACTTGGATCAATTAAAATTAGGATTGGTGTTGAGTAATTTCTTCCTTTAAACTCTTGAAAGGACTTCTCACAATCTTTAGACCATGTGAAATTTACACCTTTCTTGTTCAATCTTGTAAGAGGTACTTTATAGAAAGATAATTTTAAAATGAAATGTTGATGGTAACTAGATATCCCCAAGAAACTCTATATATCAAATACATTCATGGGATCCTCCTAGGAAACAATGGATCTCGCATTCTCTAGATCTATAGATACCCCTACTTATGACATAATGTGGCCCAATAAGTGAACTTTATCAATCCAAGAAGTGGTATTTTGTAAAATTGGCATAGAACCTATTCTCTATTAGTGTACTCAGTATGATGTTAAGGTGTTTAGAATGATCATATGTAGTATGATAATACACTAAGATATCATCCATGAAAATGACCACAAAATCATTTAGGTAAGGGTGGAAAAATTGATTCATCAAGGCTATGAAAATAGCACGTTTGTTGGTTGGATCAAATGAAATAAAAAATAATCAAGCAAGTCATACCTACTTAGGAATTTAGTACATGGTATATGTAAGGGCCTAACTCACACTTGATGATATATTGATCTCAAATCAATTTTAGAGAATACTTTGGCTCAACAGATCTAGTCAAAGAGATCTTCTACATAAGGTAGCGGGTACCGGTTCTTAATGGTAATATGATTTAACCACATGTAATCCATACATGGCCTTAGGTAATGTCTGAATTTTTAGGGAATAGCACAAAAAAACCTCAAGGAGAAGTATTGGGTAATATAATCCAAGTATATTCAAAGTCCCCCAATTGCCTCTTGAGTTCCTGAAACATGGTAGGAGACATCATATATAGAGGTATAGACACTGGTTCTTCTCGTAAAACAAGTTTAAGGGTGAACTCTAACTCTCTTTTAGAAGTTATCCAAAAATATTAATCAGGGAAAACATCTTTGGATTGGTTCTTCATTAGAGGAAAAATAGATTCTTTTACTCCTTGATCATCCAGAAAAATATTGGAAATATGGGCTGACACTCTAGCCATCCAATGAAACTCAGGTCATGCCCTATAGTTCCTAGTCAGGATCCAAGTATCACTAAGAGGGGAAGGGGTGAATTTGTGATATATTTTATTTCTATGTTTACTTTTTTTTAAACAACCATCACCTCTTGTTAAATAGTTCTTTCCCCTATTGAATGCACACAACCACAAGAACATAAGATTTACAAGGTTCACTACTCAACAACAGTATCTAAGTCCTTGGTATGGTACAGAAATAATCTAGTGACACAAAATCCACTAGAAAAAAAATCCTTTTATGTGGAATAAAATGATTAATATATTCCCTTTCACATGTTTAGTACTTGGAAGATAATCCTCAATTATGTGTGCACCCTCTTAGCACAAATAGGGTGAAGCAATATCTCTATGATTCTTGATGAACATTCTAAGATATGATCTTTGAAAACAAATCTTCTCTTTACTATACAAAATATGATAGGAACTACCTAGAATTAGTAATAATACTTATTCCTAAACCCCAATCATATCTTGATCCATTTTAAAGAACTTATCACTTAATTTGGGTACTCAAATCTTCAGCTCACAGAGCTCCTTTGCAGAGATCCTTCATGAAGCTCCTAGTTTTGCAGAGCACTCAAGTTTGAAAATCTCTCTAGTTTGAAGAGATTACTTTTTTTCAGATCAAATATTGATCTTTTTGAAGATAAATTCTTTCACAAATCTCAAAGGATCACCGCAAATATCCTTTCCTTTGCAGAGCTTACTACCTTCGTAGAGCTTGTTTTCTCCACAAACCTTCTTCGCAAATCAAGAGATCTAAAATTATTGTTAAATATAAATCTATTTTATTGAAGGGTAGGGGAATACTTGTAGTTGTTTCCCACCAATTACATAACCTTCCATGCACCTCAGCTCCATGTCAACACTAAATCGCAGAGCTCCGAAATTTCCACTGAAATTCAGTCTATTTCAGGAAGCACCATAGATATTTTTTAGATTCGCAAAGATCTTTGTAATCATGATGATTTTTTTAAAATACTTTTCACCACCATGATTCTCCTTTATCCTTTGCACCACCATAATGCTCCACTCGCAATGCCCTTCACCGCCACAATGCTCGCTTGTAAAGTTCTTCACCACAACCATTCGTGAAGCTTTCCATAGTCGCAGAGAACACCACCAACTTTCTTTTTTTCTCTGATAAACACTCTTCATAAATTTTATCTTCTAAAAAATCATTCCCCTACAATATTTTGATTATATATTCCAGGAAATACACTTTTCCCAATGCTATCCCAACTCTGAATTTTGGACCCCAAAAATTTGGCAAACACTGAAAAACTACCCCACCTAAGACACCTGCTTATGCAAGACCAACCATACTGATTTACAACATCTTTTATCCCCCCTTACTTCATAAATATTGAATCATAAGTTCTCCAACCAAGTTATGATCTTTTTGAAATACAGATTAGCAAACCCTCGTCAGATTTACCAGGAATGTATTGTAACTTTCCTATAATTCCTCACACGCTTATACAAAGTGAAGTGATTTCCTTTATTCTCAAACTTCCATGACAATGAAAGAAAACACTTCATTCATCCAAAAAACTTCATCATCCAACTTGGTCCCAAAATTCCCAACCTTCATGGCCATTTTATCCTCCTTCACGAACATAACTAAGCCCTCAGGTGATATAAAAGAAACCCTCCAGTTATAAAAATAAATATGGTATCGATGAGGAAATTACTTTTCCATCCTGAGAATTATGTCAAAAAAAATCATCTCAAGGATAAAAATGTTACATAAGAAACAAAAATTTATAATCTTGAGGGTCACTCATTGAATTAATGAAAACTTTATAACAATACCCCCAATGGAGTATCGAGAGAAATTACCAACAAAAAGAACTCAATGTCGAGTCAAAGACTCTCTGTAAATGTTGTAGATAACAATGAGTGTAAAGAAGTAGTATCAAATTAACCATATTCTAAAGCAGAAGATTCTAAAATAATATGTCACACTATAGATGCCCTGATAATATAATCACCAAGTGTTGATTTAGCTACATATAACTAACTAGATATATTCCCCTAAGCTATATCCTGACCACCTTATGTAGGACCACTATACTTGAGGTGCACATCAATATTTTTTCTTCCTCTGTAATGGCCTGTGCTTTTGAAATGGATATACAATGTAATTTAAATTTTTTCATTTACTGGATGGGTCATTTTACAAACTAAGCTTCAGAACTTAATTCCAAGAGTTGAAACACATAAATGTGTTGTTTTTGGACTTAGGCGAAGGCTCGAGAGGTTTCCATGAAGTATAATTGAGTCTTGGGAGCACCAGTCCCCAGAAATTAATGTTTTAGAGGGTCTAAAAGAGGTACATAGTTTAAAAAAACCATGTATCCCTCAGTAACAAATAGTGCAGCTTGTTTTAGAGGATCAGAATGCCCCAAATGGGCTATGCATGGTTTACCTAAATTCTATTACTAGTCATCATAGTTAGTTCCAAATGGGAAGTATGCACTCATTTTTCATCACATGGTTTACACATGGTTTGGTAAACCTTGCGACCCAAACCGTTCAATGTTTTTTAATGAAATTAAATTAATTAAATTAAAATTAAAATGAAAATAAATTAAATTAAAATAATTGGAAAAAATAAAGAAATATTTTGATGATAATAATAATAATATTATTATTATTATTATGATTATTATTATTATTATTAACATGGGTTTTAAGAAAACCTAAAGGGATATTCCATTCCCCTTCCTCTCTACCTCATGCAACAGCCCCTTGGCCTCTCCTTGGTTGCATGATGACTCCATTATGTACTCCTCTCTTCATATCATTGTTGCATGATTTCAACTAGTTTCTCATTCGATTCATTTAGGTAAGCTCTCTCTCCTTCCTCTTCCCTTGGTTTGGATGATTTTTTCTCTCCCCGTTTCCCTACCTAGTTCATCCAAACCATAGTATTTGGGTTAATTTATATTTTTTTTCTTCCAATGTTACAACATGTGATGTGTCCCCTAGGACCTATTCATGTATGTTTTGGTGTCCACCGTTGAAGGCGAGGCATTTCAGATCATTTCGGTTTTCCACCACCATCATAGGTAAGGTTTATTCTCACTGCCTTGTCTATTATAATTTATTTTGGGTCCTTTTGGTGAATTAGGGTTCTTAGTATTGTTTGTAGTGTGTTTTGTTTAACCTTGAGGTGAGTTCGAGTTGACAGAGTCAAAGTTGACTTACCGTGTATGCATAGGTTGGAATATATATATATATATATATATATATATATTCCAATATAACCATAAATATATATATGGGTATAGGTGTTCTTATGTTCATTTATGAAAAATGCATATGTGTAAGAGTGTAAAAATGTATATGCATATATAATATATATGTATTGATCCCCTTGTAAATATTCATGGCCATGAGAATATGTAAATAGGGGCTATGTGTCCTTATGTATATGTGAAGATGTATCTTCTCAGAGGTGGGTAGGATAAACTTTGAGTGGTCACAACTTAAAATGTCAAGTGCTAATGTGTTCATCTTGGTTCTTCTATTGAGGCATAGTTCCTTGCTTATTCACTTTTGTTTTGGTCTTTTGATTTTTCCTTATATCATGTCCTATCCATCTTTTTCAAGTTGTTAAATTATTTATGAATGTGATACCCTACTTGTATGTCTCACTTAACACCATTACCTTGTGTCGTGTGCTATATAAATTATTCCTTCAGATGAAATTGAACTCTTAAATTGAATGAGATGAATTATTTTAAAAAAAAAATCATGTTTCCTAATAAAACCCCTCAATGAGGTGAGTTGTCTTAAATTAAAAAATGATATATGCACTACCTTGTAGTTTTGTGCTTACACTTAAGCTTATTTCCTATTGTCTTTGGCCATATTCCATAGTGGGTTGACTTGAGATTATTGTATCTCACCTTATTTTTGAACTCTTATGATTAATGATTCATCTTAGATTTCACATTATTTATATTTAATTTTTATCCACGCTAGTTAGATGGCTTGAGTTGAATTCCATACTCGGACAAACCTATTAGCTTGAATTATTTAAATGTCATTGATGGCATGTGATTAGAGGCATTCAAATTCCATGTTCTATGCTTGTGTTAAATTTTTTTTTCTTACTGAATTTTTCATAGTGATCATATCATATAACCTAGAGCTTATTCTTTGTGCTTAATTCCTTGTGCCTTTTTATAAGATGATTTTTGATACATGAATATATTTTTAGCTTTTGACATGATATGTTTACTTAAAATCATGATCATATATATATATATATATATATTAATTTCATTGTTATGTGCCTCACTTGATATGGAGAACTTGATACAGGCCGAAAGAGAAAATGGGTTTTGTATTTAGGATTCATGGATGAAATCACCGTGCTCATTTGGTTATGAATTGATGCATCAAGAGTGATGCGTTGGATTGCAAGGAAAGGTCTTACTAGGAGGTTTATTATACTCGTGAGTGATACCAGTTCCCTACAGGAGAAAATGTGGATTAAATAATTAGAAATATGGTCATTCCTTGCCATGGGTAATATTTGGTCCTCTATGTGAGATACCTGTGATGGACTCAGAATCACCATGCATCGAGTGATTCAAGGGACTCCATATGGGATTATTTGGATGGACTCATTGGTATTGGGTTATTAGATGTTCCTATAGTAATACTTGGGATTATTATTAGATCACCTTGGATGGGTTAGGGACTCCACCACTATATTTGAGGGATTTATTGAATTGTTTGTTTGTAGGAGATGCATCATTCATTATTATTATTGAACTTGCTTATGAACTTTTTATGATTATCCATTTTTACTAGAATACTTGTGTGATGAAATGTGGATTAGACCCCAATCCAAATCACAAGCATATGGGTATGCCTTCTGGGTTTGGTTTGTTTAATTTGTTCCATATATACATATTTTCCCTTTCATAGGTACTATTTCAGAAACCTGGCTTAGGACAAAGCTGGTGGTATGGGATGTGTGTCCATTTAAGAACCTGAATCTAGTTTCTATTATTTGACTTTTTATCACTCTACATTTATTATATGTGGAACACTTCTTAATTTATATTGCATGAGATGGATTGTCCTAGACATTGTGGGTGCCGAACTGTTGAGATTTATATATCAGACCATACTCAGGTGAAATTTGGTACCCGAGTATACTTCTTGTTCACATTTGTATGGATTCATTTCTTGTGTTTTCTATGTACATGGGAGATAGGGAGCACTAGACAGAGTTGGTGCTTGAGATTCTTATGAAGCTAGCCACTGGGAAGTTATTCTTTTATTTCTATTAGTAAATTTCTCTACCTATACGCGTAGCATCATCTTTCATAAATTCGTTTTTATAAATTTTTATTGGACACTTTATTTAGTTATTATATTATTCTTTTATTGTTTCTCTTTCTTTATTGTTACTACTTTTGTAACTTTTAATTGATTTCCTTATCTGCTTCACCACTGTGCTACTCTAATCATGAGGGTATATTCTCTCTTTTATCACCTACTTACACCCTCACTTCTATTCAATAGCCTTTTTCATATGGGGAGGCGCACTTAAGGCCATGTGATCCACTTTTTTGGCCACCTTATTAGTGTATAGTCGGTTCGAGATGTTACAAAGTGGTATCAGAGATTAATTTTCAAACTGTTTTATTATATTTGGTTGGTAAAAAGGAGACTAAGAATGTGTCAGTGCTTAGTAAATAGTCATTTCTGGGACTGATCACCCCAACCATGAGGGAATGACCAAGTGGCCAAGGATGGGATTATTGTTCATGCTATTCTATATTATAGTTGATCACGATTTCACCTCGAGTGAATGATGTATTTTTCTACTACTTATGATTTCTGAATTTATGGTATTTTGACATTGGCCTGGTATGTAAAGGATGAAGCATTACATTCATCATATAAGAACATAATAAATTCACATGTCATGTATATTTCATTCTATGTAGTTACATTTGTAGATATGCTTTCTATTTTTATTGTGTGCCTTGAGTGTTATGTCATGCTTCGATTTCTTTAGCATGCCTATATATATAACATGCATGGGTGTTTACTATAGCATTTTTTACATGATTTAATATTTATATGCCATGATTCTTGATTACATAGCATTAATTTACTTTTAATAACATTCTTCTTTTTGGTTACTTATTATAATAACATGCTAGTTTATTTCAAAATGTGATTGGTTGAATGGGATAAATTTACTTGTTGCAATTGAAAAGGGGGACAGTTTTTTAATTTTAAGGTGTATGGGAACCTTATAACTAAGAAAAGGTAACTAATGTATTCAAACCATTTTAAAATTATTCTAAAGCTCAATTATTAAATTGTGTAGGTTGTGATTAATGGGAGCCCATTTTCAATTCATAGAGTGTATGAGTTCTTTATGGACTGGGGGTTTGAAAACCTATATAATAAAACTCTTATATATGACCATATATATGTGGTGAAATAGTTATAAATGTGAATTCTATTTAATTTTTATCTGAAATATATTGGTTATATACCTAAATGCACAATTGGGTCCAAGTAGGTCAGTTGGGGCATGTTTATTATAATATGACCCATTTTGGTGTTTTCAAACTTATAAAAATAAACTAAGAAACTTCTATTGGGTTGCATTTTGATGAACCCATGTTGTATTAGAGGGGCTCTCATAAATCACCTTATCTTTTATAAATTAAAGTAATTTATATGATAAATTTCCCAATAAAGATTAGATGTAAATAAATGAAAAATGTTTCAAAAGGAAGTTTGATATAACTTTCATATTTTTCCCTTAAGGCATTGGTTAAATCAGGTACCAAGTGATTTAATTTTATAATTGGTACTTAATTCTTTGTTAAATATTTTAAATGTTTAAATCTTAAATGTGAATAAAGGTGATGACTTTAAAATGTAACCCTAGGTGGGTTCCTTTATTTAAAACCCTCGATTAAGGGTAGTTTAAGCTCACCTTTTTGTATCCTTAGAACAGAAGTGTGAGTGTTTTCCATAGGCATTATTTTTCTTTTAGAAATGTATTAAATGATCAGATCTTGATCCTAGTGACTTTTATAGGTGTGAACCTATTATGGTTTGACATTTTTTTGTTCTCATAAGGGGATGGACCATGTTAGGTATCACCCTTATAACTTTAAATCGCTGCTAAACACTGTGACATTCTGATGTTTGGTTTTGTTCAGGTGTCATTGTCCCTCATAAGACTCCTAGATTCTAAATGAAATTTTTTTGAATGGGTGGTCATGGTATACGTGACCATTGTATGGGGGTGAGCATTGAGTAATGATCTGTTTTAGTGGGTTATACATGCCTCAAGTATAGTCATCCATTTCTTAAGTTGTTTGACCATCCCTTTTTCTCAGTGATGTACGGCCCGGTATTCCATCATCTAGGCTAAAGTTCATATAGATAAATATAACTACGGGTTAAATATCTATTATAGGCCACCTGATACTTGAATGGATAGGGTGGAAAACCTATGGATAGTGTTGAGGATTTTTTGTTTTCTTATGAAACCTTGGGGTTGTATGCATTAATATACATGTTACCCATTATGTTTCCAAATTATATAATGAATCATTTTAATTCAGTGGAATCATTGAGCCTTGTGATATTTCATTTGGTCTCAGGTTATCTTCATTATAGAGTGACTTTTGATTTAATGAATCCTTGTTCATCCCAATTCTTAGGAAGACTATCAAGAGAATCATGTGTTTTGACATTTTGATCAGTTTGGTTTTAGTTTCATTCCAAAATCATTGACACGGTGTTCATTACTCAAAGGAGTGGAACACATTCATTTAAGGTAAATCTAACCTAACGTTATTATGAGTGGTTGGTCTATATTTCCTTTTCAACTTCTAGGACACTTCTAAGGTGGGGAGCATCATGCCGACTCTGGTTAAATGTTTCCTTACAAGTAAAAGGAGAATAACTTAGAGTACAATTTCAAAATGTCGAACTCACTCTAAATGTTGTTTGGCTAGTAATACTTCATTAAGTCAGTTCTTTCTTGAGAGAATAATAGTGATGTTCTTGGTTGTATGAAAAAACTGTGATGAAACGTTTTTTTGAGAATGGTCCATGGGGTTTGGGGTTGGGTGACCATGGGATACCTTTGGTGGTGAAGGTATCATGGTTGAATTGTTGATGTGTCGGTGGGTGTAGCCAAAATATTCTATGGGAGTCGACCTGTAATGGTTCGATATTACTTCCCTTTGAATTTTATAGGTTTTTTTTGAAAATTTACAGAGCAAGCTTCCCTATTTATGGAAAAAGTGTCTTAGATCCTTCATGGTGATCATTAAAACCTCTAAGTGTACTCTCAGCTTTAAGGTGACCATGTTCCCTATCTTGGTATCATTTGAGTACACTAATAGAGTGTCGGTCTTATGTCATGCTAAAGTTTTAAAATCTATTGGGATTGGTTAAGTGTTTCTTTTTGGTGTTTCATGTTGATCCATGATTCCTATCAAGGCTTGGTTAGTATTGAGTGACCCTTGGGTTCCAAAGTAGGAATGACTCAGAAAAAATATTGGATCTCAGCCATATCCTTTGACTTGAGCACCAAGTGGATAACACTCTAGGCTAATTTAATGATATAATGTGTATATATTGGATTTGTACCAACACATCACTTGTAATAAGGGAGTACAGAATACCATGATTTAGTCCCCTGGAATTTAGTTCAATAAACAAGAGGTTATCCCAAACTCATTAGCGGGATCATAGGTTTTGTTTGAAGGGTAATGATTCTAGTGCATTACATCTATATTTCACCTTTGTTCATGATGATGCATGAATTTTTAAATGTTTAGGTGATTTTTTGATGAAGGAACTTCATCGAAAGTTGGGTATGGGCTTTGGTGAGCGTGCTAGTTGTAAATTTAAAGTGCCTTGGGAGAATTCATTGTGGTTTTGATTATAATGTGTTGGTCGTCTAAGTCGAGAATCTTGGGTATGGTCTTCCAGAAGTGGTTCGAATTGTCATCCTTCTTGTTAGATTATTCTAGTCAAAGGTAACTATTTTAATGAACATCAACAGGTTAAGGTGAGTGTGGTGTAAGGGTCGGCAGTGTCTTTTGAAAAATTCTACTCGACCTGGCTAATGAGGTCGATGCAGAATTGATAGTTTGATCATTTTAAAATTCAAGTCATAAGCATCGTTAGAATACTAGTTCATGATTCATAGGAAATTACAATTGAGGGTCATACCATGGTTTAGAATTATCCCCTTCCAATGTTGACACATATAGTGGGGAGCACCACCATTCAAATGTTTAAAGAGATAACATTGAGATCAAGCCTCGAGTTTTATGGGATTAAGTAAGCTCTGACTTAATGCTTCAATTGGGGTTCAGGTGTTGGTTTGAGTTTCTATGACTTTTGTGTCATGTGTTAAGGTGAATATTGAAGATGCATTGGGTGTTTGGAAACACAATTTGGCCATCTGAATGAGACCTCTCAACCCAAGTGGGTCTAATGATGTTCTCTTAATTTCCCCAAGGATTCTTGGGGATGATAAGTTTTAAGGTAGGGAGGTTGTAATGACCTGTGCTTTTAAGCTAGATGAAAAACCAAAGGAAATTGAATTTATCATTTACTAGATAGGTTGTTTTATAAACTGAGCTTCATAACATAATTCTAAGAGTCAGAAAACATCAATGTGTTGTTTTTGGATTTGGGTGAAGGCCTAATAGGTTTCCCAGAATCTCATTGAATCTCAAGAACATCATACCCTAGAAATAAAAGTTTGGGAGGTTCTTAAAGAGGAACATGGTTTGTCTAAAACCATGTGGCCCTCAACAAAAAATAGTATAATTTGTTTTAGAGGATCAGAATGCCCCACACGGGCTATTTATAGTTAACCTAAACCATTCACCTACCAAATGGACAGTATGCACTCACTTTTCATCGCATAGTTGGCACACTATTTGGAAAATCGTGCGACCCAAACCGTGTGGTATTATTTTTTAAGAAATTAAATTAATTAAATTAAAATGAAAATAAATTAAATGAAAAAATGAAAAAAAAAATAAAGAAATGTTTTAATAATAATAATAATAATAATATTGTTATAAGGATGATTATGATAATGATGATGATTATTATTATTATCAACATTGGTTTTAATAAAACCTAAAGTGAGCTTCCCTTCCCCTTTCTACCTAACTCATTTGATAGCCCCTGGGCCTCTACTTGGTCATGTATGAATCCTCCCTTGTGAACTCCTCTCTTCGCAACTTTATCATTGTATTTCCACTAGTTTCTCATTCGATTCATCAAGGTAAGATCCATCTCCTTACCCTTCTATTGGTTTGGACAATTTTTTCACTCCTCTTCACCCTACCTAGTTTTTCCAAACCCTAGGGTTTGGAATAATCTAGTTTTTTGGGTTTTCTTCTTATGTTCTAGTGTGTGGTGCGTCTCTTGGGACTCTACGTATGTTTCAGTGTTCGCCACCAAAAGCAAGGATTTTCGGGTCAATTTGTTTTACCGCTGCTGTCCAAGGTATGGTTTATTCCCACCGAATTGTCTAGCCTAATTTCTTATAGGTATTTTTCTGATTTAGGGTTCCTAGTATTGTTTTTTGTGTGTTTTGTTCATCCTTGAGGTGGTTTCGAGTCGCCCGATTCAATGGTGAGTTACCGCATATGCATCGTTAGGAATATATATATGTAAGTTCCCCTATTATATATATATCCCCATGGAAGTGTGAATTTATATATGGGTCTAGGTGTACTTATGTATATATATGAAAATTCATATGTGTGCAAGTATAAATGGGTATATGTATATATAAGCTATACATAAGGATCCCCTTGTACATATTCATGGACATGAAAATATGTACATAGGGGATAGGTGTCCTTATGTATATACGAAGGTGAATATGCTCAAAGGAAGGTAGGAGTAGTTTAAAGTGGTCGCTGCTGAAAATGTTAAGTGCCAAAGTGTTCGTCTTGGTTCTTATCTTGAGGTAGGGTTCCTTGCTTATGCCCTTTTTATGTATTTTGATTATGCCTTATATCATGTTCTATCCAACCTTTTCAAGTTGTTAAATTATTTATAAATGTTCCACCCTAATTTTATGTCTCTCTTAGCTCCCTTAACTTGTGTCATATGATATATGCCTTATTCCTAGAGAAGAAATAGAACTATTTAATTGAATGAGATGAATTGGTTAAAAAACATTCATGTCTCCAAATAAAACCCCTCAATGAGGTGAATTTTTCAATTGAAAAATGATATGTGCACTACTTATAGTCTGGTGTTTACGCTTAGAATTAGTGCCTATTATATTTAGGCATATTTTATAGTGGGTTGGATTGAGCTTCATTCATATCACCTTATATTTAAATTCATGTACTTAATTCTTCATCTTAGAGGTAACATGCTTTATATTTAATTGTTATGCACATTGGTTGGATGGATTGAGTTCAATTCCATACTTAGAAAATCTTCATGGCTTTAATTATTTAATTTTCATTGATGACATGTGATTATAGGCATGTAAATTCCATGTTCCATGCTTTTTTACATAATTTATTCTTAATTAATGTTTCCTAGTGATAATATCTTGTAGCCCTGAGATTATTCTTAGTTCTTAATGCCTTGTAACTTTTTATAGTTGATTTCTGATACATGAATAGATTTTTCACTTTTGGCATGAGATGTTTACTTAAAAGGATGATCTTATATATATTCATTTCCTTGTTATGTGCCATGATTGATATAGCTTTCTTCATACAGGCTGAGAGAGAACCTGGGTTCTATATGAATGATTCATGGATGGACTCACCGTGCTCATTTAGTTACAACTCAATGTGCAGAGAGAAATGATTGACTCTCTAGGAAAGGGTTGTCTAGGTGGTTTCTTATACTCATGATTGATACAGGTTCCCTAGGGGAGAAAACATGGATGGACCCATTGGAAATATGGATACACCATGCCATGGGTGATACTTATTCCCCTATGTGAGATTCTTAGGATAGACTCAGAGTCACCATGCCTCGAGTGATGCAAGGGACTCTATATGGGTCTCCTTGGATAAACTTTTTGTTATTGGGTTATTGGATATTCCCATATAAAAACTTGGGATTCTATTTAGACCACCTTGGATGGGCTTGGTACTCCACCATTAGATTTAATGGATTGACTGAATCATTTTTTTGTATGAGATGTGTACTTAATTACTATTATTGAGCTTGATTATGCACTTGTGATTATTCCCCATTGTTTACTAGAATACTTGAGTGATGACATGTGGATTAGACCCCAATAAAAAGAAATTTTTTGGAAATATTCCTTCTGGTTTTTCCTTGTTTACTTTGGGCCTTGTATACATATTTTCCCTTGTTCAGGTACTCTTTCAAACACCCGGCTTAGGCCAAAAAAGGTGGTATAGGATGAGGGTTCGTTTAGGAACCTGGAACAAGTTGATATTATTTAATTTGTTATCAATATAAATTAATTATATATATCAAAATTCTTAATGTATATTGTATGAGATGGATTATCCTAAATGCCATGGTTTTTATCCTACTGAGATTTATATCTCACATCCTGATCGGGTACCATTTAGTACCTGAGTAGGCTTATTTTTCGTAGGTCTATGTATTCATTTCTTGTGGTGTGTTTTTTACATAGAATCTAGGGAGCACAGGATCGAGATGGTGATCGATATTCTCATGGAGCTAGCCATTGGGAATTTATTCTTTTATTTCATTGTATTTCTATTTGTAAATTTCACTCCTTGTACTCATATCATCATCATTCATAATACATTGTTGTAATTTGGCATTGCACACTTCATTTAGTTATTATATTATTCTTTTAATATTTCTCTTTCTTTATTATTAATACTTCCACTACTATCTATTTTTTTCCTTATCTACTTCAATATTGTGCTAATCTGGTCATGAGTGTATAGTATCCTTGATATCATCTCTTTACACCCTCACTGTTAGTTTTATTCCTTTGGTGTATGGGGAGGAATTCTTGAGGACATGTGACCCACCATTCTAGCTACTATCTTAGTGGACATTCATACCAACATGTTACATCCTCAACAATTACTGATACCTTGTACTGATTGGCAAGTGGTACTCTAGCTTCCTTCCTACAATGGAGGTACTGATCCTGCCCCTTAACCTAGTGTTGGTGAAGATCATCTCTCACTAAGCATTGGTATAAATTAAACGAGGAATCTATAAAGATGTCCCATTTTATGACAATATCAACATTACATTGGGTCCCTATCACATTGATCCTTCATGTGAACTTTCCTTCTACACTATTGGAATAAAACATAACTACCACTACAGATACTCTAACTATCACTAACTTGAATACAAACCTCAATTCGACATTTCTATCCACTATAAATACAATTTCCCGACCCAGTTACCGAACCACCATTCCCACACGTCCATATTACCTCATATTATGCTAAAAAATGAGGGCATGGTTTAATATTTCAAAGATGGTATACTATTGTAAAATTTTCACCTAATATTATATGGTATATCTAATCCCATCCTCAAAATTTCTTTCACCAGACAACTCATCACTAGTAATAGTGGCTGAAGGTGCCGATGCTTTATAAAGAGAGTTGAGTAATACATAACATACATAGTACCATGCTCCAAATTCATGAACTCCCTAGATTAATTATCTATCAGCATCTCTAGAAAATAGTATTAATAGATACTGGTATGTAAATCTCTCTATACCATACCCTGGTGTGGATCTGCTTGGGTTAGAACATACCACCATCTCTTGGTGGATCTGTAAAGAATATAGGTTAGAGGCTTTAGGATCCTATCTAGAATAGTATCTAGTTTCTAAAAGATCATATGGATGGATTCAATCCACAAATCATAATCTTGGGGACTAACTTCCCCTAAGAAAATTTGTGGGTTTTGTTGTTGAAACTCTCTCGTCAACTTGGAAATAGTCAGTACAACCTCAAGAAATACCTCCATGAACTATACCAAATTTAATAAACTCTCTCAAAGCTGATAATAAATGCTCGGTCCATGAATGATAGGTATTATAATTTGAGGTTCCACTAGTGGAACTATTATCCATACTATTGGTGGGTTAGGTCCCACCATCTTAGAAGCATAATCATCTCCACCTTTCCATCGCTCGAACTGAGGCCATCATGGAGGTATATATCTACAATTCCATGATAAAAACATGGAAAATATATAAGGTGAAAAGGATTACAATTGGGAATTCAAGTTAAAATCAAGGCCTAAACACTGAAGATACACTATCCAACTACCTATTTCTAGGGTCAAGTTATTAGAAAAAATTACAAGTTTTAATCATAACGGTTCAATTATATGGGGCTTCAATTCCAAGTTACAGAGGAAAATACTCTTTAATTTGTAATTGATATCCCCATTTAATGATAAAAAATTCCTATAAAATCTAGAAGCTAACAAGTTTTATATATATAATATTTTAGTTATATGAATTTTTTATTCCTAATTTACAAAGGCCTAAACTTTATAAGTTAAAATTGACATTTTATGTAACCACAACCATCATTTTACATTTGGTCCTATAATTTAACAATTACATATATTATGGTTAAATTATATGGATCTCAATTCCCAATTTATAGAGGTAAAAAATTTATAAATTACAATTTCTTTCCATTTAATCACAACCAACTAAAAGGTAAATCTCATATAACCAATGGTTTCATGGCTTAACTATGTCATATATTGTTAGTTACGGTAACACCATCAAGATATATATTAAAATAACCCTTTATATTTATGAAGAAACATTAAGTAGCCAATTGTTTTTCCTTTTTCTTGTAAGAAGCATTATAGAATTTACAAGTATAGAAATCAAGGCACTTACGATAAGCAACAAGAAATAAAAAAAAGGCATGGAATATGAATGAAACATATACACTTGTGTGACCATAATGATTCATAAGGAAATTCTCTCTTTCTATACTATCCCAATGGTAAAAATTAATAATCACGAAAAACTTCACAAATCACATGTCACCCAAATGGTGAAAGTAGTTCAACTTTAACTAGTAAAATACATAAAACCAAGTCTCATACCTAGTAACTTGGTCCCACCCCCCCAAAATTTGGGTTAAACACTCCCAAGAAAGAATTATTATTAAGTTCCAAAACATCCTAGTCTCTTTTCTACAAACCCAAAAAAGTAAGTAAAAAGAAAAGAAAGTTTTGATACCATTTTGTGATGCCTCAGACCTAGTTCACTCATAAGAAACCAAACATGAGGGCCATATTTACTCAAGAGTTCCTCCTCATATTCCGAAGGTTACTGACTAATAGTGAGGGTGTATGGTGTTATGGTGGGGATACTATACCCTCTTAATCATACTGTAATACAATGGTAAATAATAATTAATCTGTGGAAATAATAGGGTAGAGGAAGTAAACCATGAAGACAATAATAACATATATAAGGAAATAGATATTATCATGTATATATGATGTCATGTCTATAAAAAATTAGGGAGGATGAAAAGCATGGAATAATGAATACAATAATACACATCACAATAAAATATATGAAAATAACAAAAGAGATAAACTGCATGAGCATCAAAAGTACTAACTTGGTCTTCTACTCCCATACCCCAATCTAGAAGAAAATAAACATCCAAATTGGGAACTTCCCTTTGTATTTTCTTGCATCCAAAAAATTTTGACCAGGTAACAAACATCATCTTGAATAGTGTGTGAGTAAAATTCAATATGACACCACCAATGAAATCTAATTAAAATATTTTCTGTGAGTATAAATTGTAATGATGTGTAATTATGATTAAAATTGAAATGGTAAATAAAATATAATCCATGTCAAGTTCAGGATCCTTTGGGGTTTCTCAACCGACCATACCTACTTCGGCCTAAGCTAGATATATTTTAACATGTAACCTATAGACAATCAAGGGACTTGAGGCATATAGAACTAGAATCCATGTGATAATAACTCTAAGGAATCCACTAAATAGGTCTAAGAATTTTCTCCTAGAACACCTATTTTGAATCCACAGAAGAACCATGACATTCTTTCCCTTTTGAAGTCTATCCATCTCATGGTGATCATGATTTTAGGTTTTTAAATTTGGTATGATTATAATAAATGGGAAGAACCCATGGTATTTAACTCCTAAGAGTTTCTAACTGGACCAAGGAAAACTATCCATGAAATTTGGGTAGGCCTCGATTGGAATCCAATGGTCTAACCTAAGGCTTTTCATGTTAAAATGCATCAGCCAAACCTAGGGACGTCATCCCAAGAATTATAAGTTTTCTAGAGAATCCAAAAAATCCTATGATGTTAAGACATAAAATTAATCATGTATAAAAAGTAATTAATCCAAGTGGGTGTACCACTTGTAATTCACATCAATGAATGAGGTGGCATCCTCTTAGTTAACCTAAGTAATTCCTACCCAGAAATCCAAGGCTTACTCATGGTGTTCCACACTTATAATAGTGTGAACAATTCCCATAACCAATAACCAAAGAACAAGTGAATATGTAATCACAAGGTTAAATTAAGGAGTTAAATGAATTTAATAAATAATTATATCCAACCATTTCTTTATGTAACAACTCAACACACCCAAGGGGTAGTTTGGATATACCAATTAAAGGGTTTCTCTAAGTCTAAACCAAACACACCCTAGGAGAGGTTTTAGTATAAAATTAAAGAATGGTTTTCAAGGTAATTTAGTCAAAAACGCCCAAATGGGTAGTTTGGGTGCAGTTTTTCAACCTCTAATGGTATCTAAAGGTCTTGTAACACCTCAAAACCAAGGTCTAGAAACCTAATTAAAGAAAAAAATAGAGGCAAAGATAAATTTTTTTAATATACGACACAAAAAAACAATTTTTAAATAGTGAGACATTTAAATAAAAGTCATAGACCACCCAAATTAAACCTAAGATAAACTCCTCATCTAGTATTAGTCTCAAATTTTGGACAAAATTAGAGAAAACTACAAACCATAAAAACACCCTTAAAATAAGGAATATTAGCTCGTATATAGATAAAACCAAAGACAGGAAGATAAAGTGATAAAAGAATAAAGTGGAGTGATAGAATTACTGAGTGTAATCTAATGTGATTAACATTGATAGAATCAAATTCTGCATGGAAGAGATACACCAAATAAAAAATAAGAAGATGGGAGATCTCCCATAGTGTTGTGAGAATAAGGGAGGAGGAGAAGGAAAATAGATTTAATGGTGTTAAAGCCCACCTAATGAGCATAATAAATCCACAAGGAAAGAAATAACCAAATATGGGTATTATTTTATTCACAAATAAAGGGAATAAGAAGGTGAACAAGATCACATAGATCATGTGAACAACCAGAATACATACAATTGCATGACCATTAAAAGTTTATGCAGACAGACATGTGCAGTGCATATCCTAAATGAGATCTCATGAATCCCCTTTGATGAATCCTTATTTTCTTGTGAAGGAATCCAAGGCACTTTTTTTCATGTGGAGGTATTTAGATGAGATCCCATAAGTTATGTGACTTGTCTACTGACAGACATCTGACAAACCATCCAAAAATCCTTGTGAAATAAGGAAGAAAATATGAAAAAGGAGGGATCATCTTGAGGTCATAAACTATATATGTTGTTACCCCACATGGTTCCCAAGACAATATGGAATCCTCTATGAAAATTCCCATATTTTTTCACAAGATACTGAAGACATGTCACCCTCATCACATGAAGGGTTTCAGATGTGTCCATGTGGTTCTTTTCTCCCCTTATAATTCCATAGAAAAAATAGAAGGATTGTCCATGTTAAGGCTCATGCACACCACAAGTCCCTTTATTGGTAACATGATGCATTACCGATGAGTAGAGTGACCATATTAAACAAAAGTCTTACAAAATTGAAAAATCCCCAATCCTTGTAAAATAAATAAGGAAATAAAAGGAGAAATAATGGTAGATTCTTGTGAGGGGATACACTTATATTATGTGAACGATGTCATATTCCCTAGGAAATCAACATTGATTATGTGAATACCCCTCAATAGGACATTTATCATTTGATGCCCCCATGACTATTCATCTTGATCTTGTGAAGGCCCCATGACAAGCCGCCTTTGTCTTTTGGAAGATCCTAGAAAAGACACTTTAGATCACACAAAATCCTTTCAATATCATCCTAATCTTGTGAAGGCCCCTAGACATGTAGGCCTGACCATATGAAAGTCCCTTGACATGTCCACATGATTAGGAATGAACCAATTAATTGTACATAATCCAATAAATGGTATATTGACAAGATAGTCTTTTGGTTGCTAAAATTCATGTGATTCTCCCAGGATGACCCACTATAGGATCTTTTGAAACATTTAACACCAAATCACTCCACTGAATCCAACCTGGATTTATGCGATATGAACCACATAAAGTGGTGTATGATCGGGGTGAAGAGGTTTATAAATCCCTTACCCTAGGATGAAAAAATCCATCCTTGGATCCTCACACTGATGCTCCCAAGAATTGTAGTGGACTTATTATAGTATTCGATCTCATGATCGTAAAGGTTTTACCATTGGGTAAATTTTTTGGAACAACATAAGAGATTGTGAGACATGAATATGAACTTTGCATGATCAATGGAGATCACATGAATGAATTCTGGCACATCAACCAGATTATGTGAGGGACATTATAACACCCCATGCTTCTACGGTACGCTTCTCTTTGAATAATGCGATAGAGTGTGTTGTACGCAACACCGAGTTCTAACACACCATAACCAATCAAACTAGCCGTTATGAATAGTAATACCTACTTTTTGAAATTATATATATTTTATATTTTAAAATGGACTTCATTTATGGTTTTGGAATATCGAAACTATCCTAAGATGAATTTTTGGTATTTTTCTGAGAACTTCCAATTTTTATGAATAGTGAAAAATACTTAAAAACAATTTTTTAATCAAAATAATTTATAGTGATAAATTATATTATTGAGTGGTTTTAAAGTATAATTAGAATATATTTTTACCATTTTATCCAATGGTGTTCATTAGAATTAATTTAACTTTGAAATTGGACCTAAACAATTGTCAATCTTTTGATATATATTGTTTCTTAAAAACACGCTATTTGTTGTGACAGCGGGAATTAATTATAAAATTAATTAATGCAACTTATATGTTTGGAATTTTTTAAAATAGACATCATTTTTGAATTCGGAATATCAATTTTAGCTTAGGGTGAAATTTTGGCATTGTTCTGAAAAACTTCAATTTTTGATGAATAGTGAAACTTCTAAGTGGTAGTTAAAAAACTGATTTTTTTATAAAACTTAATTTTACCACTTCTGTGAATGGAATTTCAAAAATCCGAGAGACACGGTTAATATCAAGAAGTAAAATGTGGTTCAATGAGATGAAAATAATTTTTGGTGAATAGTAACTTTTTACTTTTATTTACCACGGTTAAAAGTAAATAGGGTAATTAAGGGTAAAAATGATATTAATATTACCCTAACACATGTCCTAATTCTATTGGACAAGTGTATCTCGACCAAAAACAACCTTAGGAATAAAATATTATCATTTAGGTACACTTGGATTAGATTAGGACATTTATTATTATTTAATTCAAAGAAGAGTTAAAAGAGTTAAAATCAAAGTTTCTTTACTAAAATATTTTTAATATAGGGTTATATATAAGATAAATTCGATTTTAAATATTCATTAGAAAGATAAAACGATTTACTACATAATAATATTTTATTTATAATTTTTAGACATTAAATAATTTAATTTATTTATGACACAATGATGATGCAGTAATTACCATTATAGTAAAAATTTAAAATAATTGATATTATAAATACCCAAATAAATATAATTTGAGACTTTTAATGAATTACACTAATTTTATAGGATAATATGACATATTAGGATTTATTTAATTGACTTTGTTCGAAGTAATAATTATTTTATAAGTTTCACAAAAATCAACTATTGAATAGTGTCAAAATTGATATAAAAGAGTTTTTAAAACAAATATTATATTATTAATTGATATTAAATTTCTAAAAATCTAAGGTTCGGCCAAGAGACTTATATCATGATAGGTGTATCATTAATGGACCACTTGGGGGTCTCTTGGATGTATATATTAAGTTTATTAACTATATAATATAAAAATACAAAGTGACATGGTAAATGTCAATCTAATTAACTAAGAGTTAAAACTAAAAGATAAGGTTAATATAATGACCCAAACCTGTCTAAATTCTATTGGTTGAATAGTTTTATACCTATACCCACCTTAAAATTTAAATAATCCACTTTGGAGCCATTAGAAACCGAATATGAATTTATTATAAATTAATATTTCTAGCTTTTCCAAAGGTGCCCCTCACCCCTCTTATAAAAGGGCACTCCTCCTTCTCATTTATTCACACCTTCAAAGCCTTTTGGTTTGGCCAAACTCTGCCCAAATACTCTCCCAACTTCCCTCAATACAACCTAGAGGCCTTAGTTTGATCAGAAAGCCAACCTAAGGAGCCCTTTTGATCAAATCAAAAGGAAGAACCCGAAGAA
Organism: Viscum album; assembly: GCA_963277665.1. NCBI lineage: Eukaryota > Viridiplantae > Streptophyta > Magnoliopsida > Santalales > Viscaceae > Viscum > Viscum album. The sequence goes on from OY728159.1 coordinate 183,577,500, forward strand.
GAGGTAATGATTTCACCACCCTTTTCCAAGTTCCTTTCTTTTTCCACTTCTTCTTCCTTTGTTATTACCATTCTAAAATAATAAATCCAGTATCATATATATACTGTGATGTTATTATAAATATGGTACAACCATATTCAGTATTCTATCCATCCTTTGAATAACATGTCACCATACGTGCGTACGTACGGCTTACCGTCTCCACGTCGTGGTGTAATTGTTATTCAATAAATTATTATTTGGATGGGTATAATAATGATGTTTAATTCATGTAAATAATAAATATAACATGATAATGATTCTTTATATATGATATAACATCCAATTATATATTATTTTAATATCAAAAGAATGATATTGTCGCTCGTGCGTACGTACGGACTACCGTCTCCACGAACATGATGAGATTCATTCTCATCATATCCATTCAAGTATAATTCTTATTTGATGATTAATAATAGTATCTAAGTACTTGATATCATTCTGGATATGATTAAGATACAACATATCCATTAAAAACATGGCTTACGTAACAAAACATATAAAAGAAAACGAGTAAGTTAACACCCAAAACAACGATAATACTAAGATATTATTAACAAATCAATGTTAAAAGATCATATATGATATCATATTAATGTATATGATTATTGTATAATTTAATAACAATTATTTCACCATTATACATTAGGTTAAACTACCCCAACCAAGGAAAATTACAAGGTAAGGGTTATTTCACAATCTCTTCATTATCCGAGGTTGTTTATACGTAATAATCTACTAGGATCTCTTTATCATCCACATCCATGTTTCTTAAAAATGTATTTCAAAACATTTTTACTATTTAAAAGAATATGGGTTAAAGTGATTTATACCCTTGTTTTACTTTTTATAAGAGTTTTATAAAGGAATTTTTCCATCGTTTTCCAAACAAGTTGCTTTTTATCCTTTTCGACAGAATTGAGGTAAGAATGTTTTTTTAACTTATACGGTGGGTGTGGTTATTTTCCGCCGTTATAAAATCTTCAAAGCTTCCCTTACAAGATTATAAGAATATTTTCAAAGAAAATGTTTTATTTTATAAATATATGACTCTTAAATGATTTCATAATATAAAGAGATATTTCTCTAAAAATAGTTTTGATTTCATCTATGTCAACATCCTTTGATGGATTTTACGCTTATTTGAAGTTGATTTATTATGATACAAAACTTCTATATTGTATTGAAGGTTTTGTGATATGTTTGACCGTGGATTTGCTATTTTTATACCATTCATAGTTTATGGTAAAAGTATTGAAATTTCGTATGCTAGTTTTAATACGAATGTTTATGTTATGTTTAAACCTTTTCATATGGGAATGCATTGGACTTAATAAGTGACGGGTGGAGCCCGCTATAGCTCATCGATGCATCGGTAGGTCTCATGAGAAAAACTAGTGTCTTGGAACACAGCCTTGGCAAAATCTTATTTGTAGTCTTGGCACAAGGCCTTGGCTATGTGGTTATGATAGTCTGGCATTATGCATTCCATCATTATGAAAGTGGTTATTGATATTGCAAGTGATTATTCGATTAGTAGAATATCCATGTGAATAAGTAAATGGAATTATTTCACTTTTTTTGCCATACTATTTTGAAGTTCAAGTTTAAAAGGCTTTTTTTTAGTTATACATTGCCTTAAATGCTTATTCTTATTTATGAAAGTTTTCGCTATATTGTTATCCTTACTGGGAATTTGAGATCACCCCTTTCAATGTTTTATTTTTCCCAGGATGTGAAGAAGTAATTTATGAATGACCTGTAGGGATAGTATGTGGGGATATGAGTGTGGAATATGAAGAAAAGATGTTGTTGTGGTTTTCATTTTTATGATGTAATGAAAAACTTTATGAATATATATAGTGTTTCCAAGGCTACTAAACCAATCGGTCTTTTGATATTTGATCTTTCTTGTGATCATGCCAATGTTATGTAATAATGCACCGACTCCAGGTAACTGGGGTCAGGGTGTTACAGACATCCCGCATATTTTCTGAATCATGCGAGACCTAAACAATATAACAAAAAACACAAATAAGTTTCACGTGTAATAAAAGGATAGAACAAATGGAAATCACTGAGAGAATTACACAAAGAACATATAATATGGTCCTCATGCACTTCACATGAACCACTTAGGTCACGCAATAACACTGGGACATGTCACTCAGATTATGAAATGCTCCATTGGAATACTATTTAGATCATGCATGGTCCCTGATACATGTTAGAGAAAGTCACATGGTTACCTCGGGGCATGGAATCTGAGTCTCATGAAACCCTCTAGGATCACCATCCAAACCTTTTGATATCCTCTAAACATATCACCCAAATCAAAGGGAAATACTAATGCATGCCAACTGAGTCTCACGACAGCATGAGGCCATGTCAACTGGATCTCGCGACATCCTATAAACAAGAAAAATCACTCTCATGATGTTCTACAGACAAGAAATCCAGACCCTGTGATGTCCTCTGGACATGTCAACTAGATTTCATGATGTCCTTCATACAAGTCATCCAAGTCATGCGAAACCCTCCAAAAATTTCATCATAGATCACGTGATTCCATCCAAGAATTTCAATCTAGATAATTATATAACCTCTAATCATATCATTTTAGATCATTCCATTTACCTCTCCAAGAAAGCTATCTGAGATCATGTGATGGACTCTATGAAAAGTAATCAAGGTCTTGAGATGTTCCCCAGACAAGTCATCCTCGATCATGCGATGACCTTCATAAATTCAATCCATGTTATGAAATGTCACTCAGAAATGTCAACCAGAACATATGATTGCTTTTGGACATGTCCACAATATATCTAGATAGGTTCATACATCCTCTGACCTACCATTTATACAATCGGGGCATGTCAGATAGATTATTGATAAAGTTATGCAGACAATCAGGCCAGATTTGGTAGGCATCCCAAGACATGATTAACTTTTATAGCCTCCATTTTTGGGATGACTTAGTGTGTAATCCCCAATCAGTGGAATAATATGATATTTCCCCCATATCAAGGATACCTTAGTGTGTAATCCCCCATCAAATGAACTACCATGACTCTGATTCCTTCCATAACCAGGATATGTAGGATAACATCATAAAGGACTAAGATCAAATGGGAATCCACTTAGGTATAAGTCCTTCCATATCTCTAACATTTCAACCATCAGGACCAAATAATTCCCATGTGATGATCATTCTACCACATCTATCAACAGATTGAGAAATCAGCTGAACTATGATAACTCTTATTCCATTAATAACCATGATACATAGGATTCCTTCCTAAGTTCCAAGATCTACATTAATAATCCAAAGGGATATACCAACACATAAGTCACTCATCCATGTGAAGTGAGAGTGATTATTTTCTATCCCTTTTTCCTACAACGATCATGGTTCACATGGGCTTAAGGATTTGAAATGGTTATATAATTGGCATGATGAATCCCCACCAGTAAGGGAAACCTCAGTGTGTAAGTCTCGATCAACTAGATGATGACGATTTTGATTTCTACCATAACCAGGATACTTAGGATGCATTACTAAAGGCCTGATCTAAAATATACACTTACCTAATGTGTAAGTCATGCATGTCTCTCACATTTCAAATATCAGGACCTAATCCCTCCCATGGGTTGATCTTTCTTCCTCATCCACCATCATACATAGAACCTAATTGAACTATGATAACTCTGATTCATTATATAACTAGGATACATAGGATACCTCCTTGAGGTTCAAGATCAAGTTCTTGGTTCCTAATTTACCTCATATATGTCCTTTATCTATGATATAAAACTTTATGGATTTAACAAACTATGTTGGTTTTGATTCATTACATAAATATGATACGTAGGACACCTCGTAACAGATCAATCCCATCATTTACATGTTAACTTCTTCCCTTCATGGTAGAAAATTTCAATGTTTCTGGATATATGGATTGAAAAATATATGTAGCTACCTATTAAGGGAAATTGATGAATAACCTCAGATACATATATATGGATTCACTAAAATATTTCCCTTCGCATATAAAAGGGTTTAACCTATGATCATTTTGTTTGGGTAAATGATTATGTATCAATATTAGAAAAATATTCAAAAACATATCTTAAAACTATAAGAGTGTCCAAGAGTAGGAAACAATTCCCCCCAAAATGGTGTGATGATACCAAACTCCCATCCCCTAAATCAATGTGTTTTCCCAAGTGTTGTTGGGTATAAAACCCTAAAGGACCACCTGTATTTGGAAAGTAGGTTTGTACTCAGTTATTAATGTGTGAACTATTGGGGGTTTCTATGAAAGATAAAAATGGTAAGCATGCTTTGAATTATTAAAACAAACATAAAACCATCAAAAATCAAAAATCAGGAAAAGAAATCCTCCACCTTTTCATGTGAGTGACATTATGGCCAAAAACTTTCAAACCTAAAAAAATGATGAAACCGATGTGAATCTCTCAAATAAAAATGATCCATTGACCCTGAGTCAGAACATTTTTTTTCATATACTACAAAAAAAATTGAAAAACCTAATGTAAATCTTATGGATGATCCTCTGTATTCATGGTTCTTATGAAATAAGTCCATTCTTGCTTTGAAAAATCACGTGGGATGAATGGATAGATTTGGAATAAGATAAAAATTATGTTACCCATGAATATCTGATTGAAACATATCATGTATACTACGATAAAATGATTGATGACCATGTTCCTTGTTTTCGTTGTGACTGCAGACACTACTGTCATAAAAAAAAACCTTGATCCGACATGTCCTCATCCAACGACCGTTAGAGAAAGTCAGCTGCAACTGCAATCTCTATGGGCCTCAAAATGACCTCACCCACCTAACATCTTCAACATAGGGTTTTGAATACAATGGTCTGAGAGTTCCTTCAGCACAGTATGATCATAACCCTTGAGGCTACCCATGAGGATATTAATGTGTTGAAACTGATGATTCAACCTCATCTAAAGAAATATATAGTAAATCTAGTGGTACATATCTACACAACTAACTACTTCAGAAGCTTATCCCTATAACATGAAAATCACCACCTTTAGTTTTTGATGAAGGTGTACTAGGGATTCAACTATGGCTCCCTTGTTGTTCAGGGAATACTGAGGAGTTATACTCTCAACCACAGTCATTAAAACCATCCCACTGGTTCCTTTCTGTCACCTGCTGAGGGTACCACCCGACACACTTCCACCTATGTTACCCTTGTGTATGAAACTAGGAAGACACGTCCAGCACAGAAATATATGGATAATAATGGGTGGGATCATATACCCACTCCCTCCAATGATGTCTACTAACATATTCTTGCAATAACTAGTGAGAAGCCTCATATCCATGCTCACTCAGAACATGTCTGTGGGTATATTCCTGCAAAAGGCATGGGGGAGAAATATATCCTTACCCCCATAGATGAATATCATCAGCATATTTTGGTGGAATAATGAGTATAGAAGTGTTCTCATATTATATCTTCCATTGAAGATATATTCTAGTATATAGTGGAGATAGAACATGTGTAGTATTATATTCCTACACACACATTTCTAAAGTGTCATTACATCTTAGAAACAGCTGAAGAACTATGCCGACATATTTTATCAAAGGTATAAATATAGGGATAGAAATATATTCGTGTACCAATATCCTTGGAAGAACATCACTCTATTCTTTATGAATAAGTGGTTGTTTTGTATCAAGTGTATATTCTTTCTCTCATCTATGAGGATTATCAGTATATTTTAGTAAAGGATGAGACATCAGACTGAGCTCATATTCCTATTCCAACCAAGGCTCACTAGGTGATAGTAGAACATTCCCTAGTATATGGGAAGATGCCAATCTAAAAAGACCTGTGGAATATTCCAAAGGCCTTGGATCAGAATCATACACCTGTTTAGGCTGGGGCTCACCAAGTGGATATGACACATTCCTCAGGATAGGTTCATATTCCTATCAATAAAGTCCAACAACATACTCCAAAGGCCCAGGATCAGTCTCATACCCCCATTCTAGATGGGGCTCACCAAGTGAGAATGGAACATGCCTTGGGAGAGCCACATATTCCTAACAGTGAATCTTCCTAACATATTCCAGTAGATCATAGAATATAGGCTCATATCCCTAATTTCAATGACAAACGACCGCATCAGCATCCTTCTGAGGATATATAGGAGGAGGATCATATACCTTATCCCATTCTAGATTTCTATTGACATATCACAGTGGGAAATTCATATTAAGAATGGGATCATATTCCTGCTCCAACTGGGTCTCACCAAGTGATAGAGTCATATGCCTCGGGATATGACCATATTCCTATCAAGAAAGACCATCAATATATTATAAACGCTCAAGATCAGGCTCATATCCTTGTTCTGAATAAGGCTCACCAAGTATGAGTGGCACATTCCCCGGGGTAGGTTCAAATTATTGCTGATAATGAAGAAGATCATTGACATATTCCCTCAGCTTCTCAATAGCAGACTCATATTACCATAACACTAGACAGTTATCAACAAGGTCCAACAACTATAATGCAACAGGCTCATATCCCTGCATAATTTTAAATGTTAGGTTGGAATATTATGGCCACAATGTAGCAGGAGATTCACATTCTTAATCATCTCAATGTATGTTTCCTTGAAGATGTTTGAGACACATTCACAACACCCAAGGGACCATTGAATTTTCAAATAAATTAGAATTAAATCAATACCATGATAGTAAACCTTGTGATAGTGTGGATATTTATCATAGGGACTTTACTCCTAAAATCTTCCATTCTCAACCTCCCCACAATGATATCTCCCACAGATAAGGAAATCCTACCCTTTCTTAGACACCTCCATATAGAGATGTGTTTAAAACTCATATTCCTTTGTGTAGAGATGTTATTGAAACATCAGGGTCAACTGTATATAGTTACCCATCAAATAATATAATCACTCCACTTCGGTTAGCAGGAGACCCAAGAAGCATCTTCTATGTTCTGATTGGATGGAGGCATGTAAGTCCGATGATGATAAAGATGACATTGACATATGGAGACAGTTATCCAGAAACAACATCCCCACCATGTTCTGACCCCTCACTACTTTTGACTATGGGATCCCATATGATCTAGAAAAGTATTTCATGCCATATTTATGCCAAAATATGTGGGAAACTCATCAGGTACTAAAGGATAGACATCTCCCTTATCTAGGATATGATTTTCTCTTTTAGATCATCAATACACTATGTTTTAAACTGAATATCACCACATTTTCCATAGCTCAGAACCCAGGAATGGAGGAGCATGAAAAAATCATACACACTATTTGTCTCTGAATCAAGAAAGATCTATGCCGACTGATTTCTAGAGCATATAAATACACAAGTATCCAAGAATGGGTGAAATAGGAATCATTTACCTTCACTATGTCCCCAGAATAGCATAATCCATTAGATACAACATCTTATAATGTCACAACCTCTGAAAAAATCATAGGACCAGGTAACATGTAAGCCAGTTGGTCACTACAATAGAATGAAATTACATTAATGGTATAAAGAAACCATGAATAGAGGGAGAGGAAATCCCACAGAGCTATGAACTGGGCTCCTTGAAACAACATGAATTCATTTTAGACATGGAATTTGAAGTTGCGATAAACTTGAAAACATCCTACAGAAACTGACTCCCATAACACTACAAAAAATCAGGGGTTTAGTGGCAGTTCTAGGAATCTGCCACTAAATTGCGTGTCAGGAAAATATTAGCGGCGGTTATATCCATTTCACAATGGTTTAAATTAATCATCTTAGTTGCCTCATTTTGCGGTGGTTTAGGTTTTTTAGTGGTGGTTTTATGGCCGGTGGATCTCTTTTATTTGTGGTGTTTATAACTGCCGCGAATAAAAAACACCCCCTCGCCAGAAAAATGCCACTAAAATAATCAAAACCACCGCAGAATACATGCGGACGGTGGGACACTGTAGTGGCGGTTTTAACCGCCGCTATGAGAGAAATTTTCTATATTTAGAGGCGGTTAAAATCACCACTAAAATTTTACCATTTCATTTAGTGGTGGTTGAAACCGCCGCTAGAAGCTGATCCGGGAAAAAAATAGCAGCTCTACATCCCCTGCACCAGTGCCCTGAAAAACAAACCGTTCCTAGTTAATAACTATAATCACAATTGCAATCCATGAGCTAGAAATATTCATATTGATCTCCAAATCCATCCAAAAAAACTATAAAATTTATATATATAGGATTTATAATAGATACAAAATTGTTGGGATCCTCATTAAGACCCCTCATGAAAATGTTGAAGAAGTATACTAATACTTCAATGAATAAATAAAATAACCAACAAGAATGTACTCGGTAAACTATAACCCAACCTCACCATGTATCACTCAACCAATATTTCAGCTAGTTATAATAACATAAAAACAATATAATATATCAAAAGGAACCCCACAACAAATTCTCCACTAGTTTTTCACTCTCACACCCCAATAAAAAAACATCATGGGGATCTCAATCCCTTCTTTGTTCATATCACAACACATCATGTCTCATATCAAAACCAGGCCACATATAACAACCACATCATCATTATAAAAAACACACCTCCATATCCATAAACATATCAACATATTCATTATAGTTGGTTATCATGAACATGAAGGACATCAACAGCATACCCTCCTCCTACTATACACGACCCCCACCATACATTATCATCTCAACCACATATTCAAGTAAACCAAAACATCACATACTATACTTAGATCCATTATATACCATATTCTTATAAATACATTGAGTCATCATACTAGTGCAACATATAGAAGGGATATTTAGGAAGAGTGAGTAGTCATCCATCCATTCACTCATCAATCGAGATGTTTCATAAAACACTATGAACCCAAAACATTTGGGTGTTGGTAATATTATCCCACTAGAGTGGGGTGCCTACTAAATCATAAGAAAATAAAAGTAATATAAATCCACACACAATACTATCCTAAAGGGTCCACAAAAAAGAGGACTACTACACCCATCACAAGTACTAAATTATCACTTACACATGCTACCATTGCTGCCTATTCTTATATTATAAACCATCACCACTTTCTACAAAAAATAGCCACAACAATCATTCACAATTTATCATTTTTCAGAAAAATTAACCCTTTATAGATTTATAATTTATCATTCATCTTACATTCATAATTCCATTTGATTTTATATTTAATGAAAACCAATTATTTATACATTACCATCTTTTAATCGAGTTGTTACCCTTCTATTTCATTTAAAAATGTTCCATTCACATTTAATAGTTTATTAAATTATATACTACACCCATTACTGTGTTCTTTATTACCAATCATATTCTGTTTCTACCTAGATACTACAAATCATCCCCACAAGAAATAAAGAACAAAAAAGAATAAATTTATCAAAATAAAAATAAAAAATAAATAGAATATGGGAGAGAAGAAAGAATATAGAACATAGTTTAACCCCTAAGGGGGTGATGTATTTTATATTGTCCAAAGTTGGATAGTTTCACAATTTTATCCTAAATCTAAAGGTTGGTGTGGTTTCTTATTCATACACTACCAAAACATATTCACTCCAACTCTCTTTAACTCGAACTAGTTATAGAAGAATCCCTGGATAGAGTACTAAAGCTCCATTCCTTTAGAAATTATATACATATTTGATGGTGGGAGGGGATAAAGAATGGTTCATCTTCTTTTTCATATACTATTTGTTTAGACTATTCCGTAACTTCATCAAGGGATAACTCCGTTAGTGTTTTTCCAAAATTTTAATAATGGAACAATAATGTAAAATATACATTTGAATGGAATTAAAATAATATTTATTGATATAAAAATTTTCCCCTTCAAGTGGGTTTTCTTGTAAATTGGATTTTCTAGGAAAGACCACTAGAAATGAATTATTAGTAGGTGAATGTTATTATTCATAAACATCATATAAGGACACCAATGTGTTTCATAAGTCTAAATATTCAATGTTATTAGAGGTAATACTCAATTCATTGCAGACACTCATTCACTGTATACTATAGGAAAAGATATACAAAAATCCTATAGATGGCTCATCCTACTGTAATCTCAACACTCAACTTGATTACTATCACATAGTATCCCCATGTATCCTAGCCTCCCACACAAATGATAGAAAATATAATTACCAACACCAATGCTCTAGAAATTATTCCCTTAATGATAGGTCACAAAGTGTCACTTCCTTACACCAAACACTTTTCCATTAGGTCAACAAACTAAACTACCCTGATTTGTGCCCAAACCTTACCTTGAGTTATGTTATGTAATAAGAACCTAATTTATTTTTGATATGGTGGACAACCAAAATACATTCACCTATGATCAAAAAACAAGATTGTGCCCAAACGTGAATCATATCACCCTAGATGGATCATCTATAAGACAAATATACACAAAACCTAAAAGCTCATAAAGTGAGTAAAACACTCCATAACAAACATATAACCATACATATACAAACCAACTGTTCCCATATTTGTCCAACACATCATCAATAAAACTACTCATGGTCTGATGATGAACACATATCGTCACCCTCTCCACCTCCATCTCCACTTTCTACTGTCACCTGTAAGAACATTATATTGAAAATTAAATACTATTGCATATTTATATTAAAACATAAAACCAATGAAAGTTTGAAAACAAAATGATTTTTATTTTTTGTGATTTACCTGCTTACCACCAGTCGATGTACTACCACCAGGGGCATATCTACACATCTGTTGATGTATATCAGTCATCGCTTTTTGCAAATCGGATATCTGAGCCCCCTAGTCTTGAACTGTGGTTCGTAGAGAAGCAGTCTCCCTCTGAGCATCTTTGGGTATGGACTAACTATAACCAGAAGTATATACAGCTGAAATTATTGGTGGCATGCCAAAGACCTCAGATGGTATGGGTTCGAAACCCATCCCGCTCACTCTACCAGGATGCTCCTTCCCAAGGACTTTAGCAACCGGGTCATCCTGGGATACTAAGTAGGACTGCCCAGGATTGGCATCCCATAGTTCATTAATTTTTACCTATAAATCAAATATCAATATATAATAACATAGTAAAAACTGATAATAAGTTATTATAATAAGAAATTGACTTCATACCCCAACTTCCTTTGTAGGCTCATTAACAAAACTTCCATCTGATTTTTTGTGAACATTCAACCACACTTCAGTTCAAGATGCTTCGTTCCCTAAACTCTGTGACTGCATTAAGAAAATATAAATAAAAAATTTAATATATTAAACACATAATATTGTATTATAAATATTTAAACTATTGAAAATATTACCAGAGTTGTTCGACTTATAGAAAATATTTTTGACTCCGCAGTGTGAGGGAAGACTTTCTTAGCCCAGTTTGATGAATTCTGTCTTGAGAGATCCTGAAATAAATAAGATGCAATTTAACAGTAATGTATTCAAAGTAATCTTTTCATATACATGTATAAATTTAAAATTAGGATAATATAATAATATATATTTCAATACCATCCACTTCTCATCATGATGTCTGTAAACAAAAACTTTCCACTATTCTTTCGGTACCCCACTGGGTAGCTTCTCATACATTTGTTGCACGGTCAATGAATTATTGTTGATATCACACCACAATCTTTATTTTATGTCTTTCTATTTCTTACCAAGATTTTTCAACATCCACTTTCATGTTATCACATCAGCAACTTTAAATTGTAAGAACATCAGTATACATAAATTCATTTTGAACATATAATAACATTACATTCAATTAAACCATAATGTATTAAAATTACCTTTATTTGGGAATAAAAAACTTCATTTTCCAACTTGGAGGAATATGTATCCAATCATCATAATAAATAGGTAGGGAAATGGGTTCCGCTGCCATTTGGCCTAGAATATGGCCATGTAACCCCACGGCGTCATCTGTAGGGACCCCAAATGAATCAAATGGCACGACTATCTTCTCGCCATTCATATTCAAAACATCTGAACTTTTTATGTGTTTCTCCACAGTTGAATTTTTTTCATATTCAATGAGAAAACAATTAGTATAAAAAAAATGCAATATATTTATTTATATTAAAATTTGTACCTTTGATAGTGACCCTCCAATATGCCCATGATGAACTGGAAGAGGCGTGATACCGGCCCACTACTGAGGCTCCTGAAGGGAGATTCGATGACTTAGACTCTAATGGGACACTGAAAAAGGGTGTGAGAGATGGTGCAGGGGGAGATGGTGCAGGGGTGTAGGCAGCTGGTGGCTCAGATGTCGTGGGGAGGGAGAAAGATGGATCGTCATCTGTCGCAGTAGTAGATGAAATAGTGTACCGCTTTTTCCATGGCATTCCTATAATTTAATCAAATAAAATTAAGTTCATAATATATATTTCAAAAAAAATATGCATAAAAAAAATTAAAAATGATAATAGATTCCCAGTAATAACAAAAAAAATATATATAACAATGATAATGAATGACTGCACAAATGAAATAAGTGGTTTCTGAATGAATAAATAATTGTACATAAAATTATTTTCCCCTTCAATCATGTCAGTTTCCTGCTCTATTACTTCATCCACTTTATTTATCCTTGCTAGAATAATATTTTCAATATCATGATGGACAAATAATTCTGCTTCTTGTTGTTGATGAGATTCAATTTCAAAGGTCAAATCTTCCACTTCATCACCCATATCATAAAAATCTATTTGTATTATGTGAGAAAATACACTCCACCCTTCATCCAAAACATCATTCACATAAAATACCATTCTTTCTTGCAATGATAAGATAAATAGATCATGCAGTTTACAGTCACCAACATCCATCATGTGAGAGAAGTTCACAGAAGTAAATTTCAAGGAATCTCTTTTAACACCCCTGATAATATCGACCCAATTGCATTTGAATAAAACAACAGAAAAATTCCCATGGTATTTTAATTCAATAATATCAAGAATCTTTCCATAGTATCCCACTTCATCAAATGTAAATATAACACTATTTTGTGTTTTCGAACCCACTTCTTGATCGACTATACGAAATCTAAATCCATTCACATTGTAAAAGTCGAACTTTCTAACATGTTTTATAGGAACTCTAGCAAGAAAATTCAAATATTCTGACAAATATGATTGAGTATCAGTATTCATGATCTAAAAAATAAAATATAATTTATTATATTTTTAAAATGTATGTGTCAAACTAATATTCATATTTATTGCAATATTTATGAACTTACACATCGTACAAACCATTATACAAGCTCTTTATTCACAGATTTCATTATATCTTTCTCATTTCATGTTCAGATTCTCATTCATCTCTTTGTTTGTATCCTAAAATCCTCAATAAATGGATTTGCAATTTCACTATTCAGCAGCACATATCTATGTGCCTATAATAATTCCAATTCTATCAGTGTCACATTTGAGGTCCTCCCAAATGATTGGCCAATAATAGGAAATATTTTTTATTTCTGATGTATTTGAGATTGATTCGATGTGTCATCAACACATCCAACTCAATTAATTCTTGTCTCAATATCATCCATGTATCTGGAACAAAAGGTATGACACTCCTCAGCCAAATAGCCTTCAGCAATAGAGCCTTCTGGTTGAGCTTTATTTCTCACACATGCTTTCAAATGACCAAGATATCTGTGAAATAAAATAATCATAATTATGCATATATTTAAATTCCAAAAATTCTTTACATAACTGAAAAACATATAAATAAAATACCTCTCAATTGGATACATCCATCGATAATGAACGGGGCCTCATAATTTAGCTTCCTCAACCAAATGCATAGTTAAATACATCATGACAGTAAAAAATGATGGAAGAAAGTTCATCTCCATTGCACAAAGGGTCAATAAAAACCTCTCCTGGAGGTTGTCAAGATGAAATGGATGTATAGATTTCTCACATAATTTCCTGAAAAATTTCCAGAATTGGAGTAAAACAGCAGTAACTTTTTTATGTAATAATGTATGTAATGCCAATGGTATTAACTGTTGTAACAAAATATGTGAATCATGACTTTTCAATACATGTAACATACGATTCTTAAAGTCAACACACCTCAAGATGTCACTCGAATACCTATCAGATACCTTCACATTCTTTAAAATTCAATGGAATGTATCTTTATCCCTATTTTTCATTGAAAAAATTATCGAAGCATACTTTTCATTCTCATCTGTCCAAAGATCACATTTTATGTTCATTACTTATAAGTCTTTTCATGCATTGAGATGATCCTTTGACTTTCCATGCTCATTAAGTAATGTGAAAATCAAATTGTCACATACATTCTTCTCTATATGCATCACATCAAGATTATTCCCAAAAAATTAAATTCCCAATATTGAAGTTTGAAGAATATACTTTTTTTCTTCCATTGTTGCATTCTGATTTCACTTGACGATGCACTTCGGACCCGTTTTCCACTATAATTCAAATGATGAACCTTCCCAAATTATGTTTCAACATTTTAAAGTTGTGTCAATATTTCAAAACCATTTAACATCTTTGGAGGTGGTCTACGATCAATGAAACCATTAAATTTTGATCTGTTCAGCCGAAATCTATGAGATGCATCAAGAAATCTTCGATGGCACAAAAAGCATCATTTTCTACTATGAGGTATCCATTTGGGATCAAAATCAAAGTTACAAATGGGACAATCCAAACCTATGTAAGTGTTCCAACAAGATAAATTCCCAAGACCAGGAAAGTCATTAATGGTCCATATTCAAGTAGCATGCATTTTGAACATTATTTTAGAAGAAGCATCAAATGTGTCAACACTGTTTCTCCATAAATCATGCAATTCATCAATTGAAGGCTGCAAGTATACATAAATATCATTTCCAGGCATTTTTTTCCAGGAATAATCATAAAAATGATAAAATATGTTTGTTGCATACACATCTACAGAGGTAGATTTCAAGGGATAAAAAGAACTGGAAAAATTCTATAACTGGTACTCAAAGTCCCAAATGGGTTGAATCCATCGGCATCCAATCCCAATTAAACATTCCTAGGATCAACTGAGAAATATGGATCTAATGAATCAAATGTCTTCCACAATTGTGAATCTCGTGGACATTTTGTTATTATCTACTGAATTCCACTTAATGTGTTTGGCGGTTTTCGATGACATGAATAATCTTTGCAATTGAGGCTTCAAAGTAAAATAACACAAAACCTTTGCAGGTGTGTTACTTTTCTTCTTCTCCATGAAATTATGTTGATTAAGACTTCCAACATCACCCTTTGACTTCCATCTAGAAAAAGAACATTTTTTGCAATAATGTCTATTTGAATCCTCTCCCCAATAAAGCATACAATCATTGGGACACACATGTATTTTTGTATAATTCAGACCAAGCCTGTTAACAACTTTTTTCATATCATAAAAATACTCGAGGATTTTTTCTTCAAGAAATGCGTCACGAATCAATTCCAATATCATGGACATTGCCTTATTTGTAATTCCACATAGACATTTGATATGGTACAACTTTAGTAGAAATGAAAGCTTTGAATATTTCAAACACCCACTATACAACTCTTGATTTCCATCATCAACTAAATCATGAAATGCATTTTCCTCAGTAAAGTTTTATCTTAAATTTGGCTCCACAGAATCAAGAGAAGGATCCAATGATATGTTACAATCTTGATCTGGTTGTGTTTCAGTCTCAAAAACAACACTTGTATCATTTTTATTTGTATCACCCTCATCTTGTTGTTCTGATATGTTTTGATGTTGATGGTGGTCTCTTGCAATGCCAAATGCATCGTTTATAAGTTTTTTTATTTCATTTTCCATTTTCGATAAAGTTGGTAGGTCATTCTATGGATTGACATCCGTGCTCAACCATTCTGTAACGTTCGATTCTTCGTTCCAAATCAAACACAAATATTTATCAGGGAATTGCTTCACTATTAAATGTTCATAAACTTCATATCTCTTCAACCATCTTCTAAATTTACATTTAGGACATGGAAATATTATTCTCCCTTCAACGGATCGATTGGAAATTTAAAAATCTAAAAACTCATTCAAACCCTTAATATACTATGGTATGTTCCTTGGCAATGTGATCCATCTTTTATCCAAGTATATCACAATGTTCCTACACAATATTAAAAAAAATTAAAACACATAACTGTTACTAAATAGGGAAAGAGATTCATATATACTAGTTGAAAAAATATATAAATATGTTACATAAGGTTTTCCTATATCAATACATATGGTAAATCACCTACTAGTGGTGTCATATAAAGTAGTACCACCACAAAGGATTAGAATTAAATTGGGAGATTAGGGTGAGTGAAAAAAGTCCAACCACATTACACAACTTAAGAAAGTTGGAGGTTCCCCTATACCATTAAATTAAATAATTCTAACCATTGTTTGAAGTGGCCCAATATTTAGGGGAGATATGATCCATGGGGTGGGTGTGATAATAAAGTACATGTTATTCAGCTAAAGAAAGATCTGATTAAATCCAAAAAATGCATGAAATAAGTGATGTAATAATTATTTCAAGTCTCATTTGAAATAAAATATGATCAAAACGTGTCATGGCTGATCATGACTCAGCAAGTGGTGTTAAAAACCCACTTTTGTTTCTTCAAAACTTGATCTAGAAGTTTCATGATGAAGTAAAGTCACTTGTTGAATCTAGAATTACATAAAAAATGGATTATTCTAGAATAAAAATAGGTTTCCAAGACTTAACTAAGAGAATCAATGATTTCATGTTGAATCTGGTTGATAACAAGGGATATTAAGCACTAAATTTAGTAGAATTAGGCCACTAATAAAGAAGAGGTACCATCCATACCATCTCGTAAAATGTTTATAAATCACTTTTTATAAAGGGAGTGGGTAGGAAAAAAATTATGTACAAGTATGGATTTTGAAATATTTGATGGAATATTACACCTTAGATAAGGTGGATAAGAAAATTAAGGAAGTTGGTTGCCCTTAAAAATCTAAACAAGTTATAAACATGACCTAATGTCATTATTCAAATGAAATAAGTTGATCATGGGTTGTGGATCAATGTTAGTGTTGTGAAAAATTCATTTATTTGAATTATATTATTGGTATAGACCGTCAAGTAATACATGCATTATATTTAAATCAATACTAATAGTACCTCACACTATTAAGGGAACCCATTATTAATATTATATAGCTTTATTATCCCTAAATATTTATCATTCAGCCCCTAATTGATAATTCCTGCCCCCATGCTGAGATACAGCTTGCTGGGATGTTGGGGTTGTTCTTGGAATCACTATAAATAAATCAATTTTGTGGATGAAAAATAATATGATGATATCATCCTAGTTGATCATGAGAGGATTGAGTTAGATTAAAACCACTGACTCATTTTGGATTCAAAATATTAGTATAGAAACATTTGAGATGTCTTATATAGCCATAGTTGTGAAATTCTCAAAGGACTATCATACATTCCATTTTTAAGTGATCCAAAGAGACATATTAGAATTTACCCAAGTAATTATTTTGAAGTGGATAAAAGTGAACCACTGCTGGGGTTTCCACCTATGCTAATGTGGAAAAAGGTGTTCCCTCCACTAATATTCCCTATAATGTACAGCTTTTATACCATCAAGTTATTCTCAATCTTAATGAAATTATTAATAAAAAAAATGAAAAACTTAGAGTGATTCTTAAGTCACAGAACCAACTCAAACACACATGATTTGAGAGATTAAATAGATGCCACTTCTAGTACAAAGTTATGAAGGTATGCAAATTGGGATCTATATTACATACCTGAGGTATCTCTATGATTAAGATAAAAAATATATTTTCTTAATACTTTAAAGGTATATAGGTATAATGTTTTGTTAAAAAAAAATCAAATCCATCCGAGGTAAGGTATTGATCAAACTAAACATAGATGACTCAGTCTCACCATTTTCATGATAGTCCTTTGAGTATGCACACGAATATATTTAATTTAGTTCCATATATACTTCTAAGAAAATCTAAGATCTTATTTATCCAACCTAGCCATGACTTTGAATCTTTAGGTCCCAAGTCACCCTATAATATTGGCAGAATTTTCCTTTGAAATTCCAATTATTGATCCATATAATGTGGTTCCTCATTCCAATTTTTTCTTTTCCACTACCCAAAAAAATATCACTATTCTTATTAATAGTTACTAATTTACTTATGGTTTAGGTGGAACCACATTC
The DNA here is from genome assembly GCA_963277665.1 of Viscum album. Classification (NCBI taxonomy): domain Eukaryota; kingdom Viridiplantae; phylum Streptophyta; class Magnoliopsida; order Santalales; family Viscaceae; genus Viscum; species Viscum album. The sequence goes on from OY728159.1 coordinate 183,595,923, forward strand.
CTAGTATCATACTCCTGCTAATTTATAGGTCTTCTAACCAGTGGTATTTTTTTCTATAACCATAGTTGATGTTATTAAAATCATTACTTAGTCACCACCCAACACTTTAGTTAAAGGTTTTACAGTGTGCAATAATACACAAGCAAGGTTAAAATGGAAAATTTTCGAAGTAACAACCCATGAAATATCATGTGAATGATGAATTTATGGTGGTAAGTCTCTTTAATAATCTTGATACACAACTCTCATTGACTAAACCCATGATGATGAGGAGAAAACACTCATAGAAGTGTTTTAAAACACTTTTAATACTCAGACCACCTAGGTAACTTGAATATTAGTATAAAGAGGTTATATATACCTTTTTATACCCTATATTTCAAGTCCTAATACTTTCTATATCCATACCTAACTTCCTAACTAATATATCATACCAAAATGATATCATTTGTAATATCACAACCCCAACCAATCACCTTAGATAATATTGGAATGCCACTAACCTTAGGTCCATCCCACAAAGACTAAAGGTTGGAAATAAACACCTAGTGTTATGAATATTACTGGGGGATGATTTACCCTTAAAATACATAACCTTCAGTGGAATAACTCTAATGGTAAAATATAAATATTATGCATGAGAAAGGAAAACCAAACTATAATAATATAAAATAATAATAATAATCAGAGATACAATAAACAAAAATAACATCAAATTAGTATATAAGAAAAAATACTTATAAAGGTAGAATATGAAGCCAAACATGGCACTACACCAAGCTACAAACCACTAATATCTCTAATATCCTACCTTTATCACCAATAACCACAAAATCAAGGTGCTCCTCTATAGAATTAAGAGGTCTTCCCTTTACCTATACCATGTCAAACTTCATATGCACCAAGATGCATATGCAGGGTGTGAGTATGTACACCCAGTAGACAGTCAACCAAATACTTCCTACACATGATACTAAAATAAAAACAAGGTATCCCACATTTTATATAAAATAAAAGTGAAGCTAAAAACCAGTGAATCTGATACATATAACCAGTGAAAAAAACTCACACTATAGCACACATCTAGATCATGAAGTCACACACCCATAAAATACCCTAAAACTTCCCCTCTGGGAGCTATTTAACTAATCGAGTGTATCCTGAATCTAATTAGGACCAAATTAATAACCCAAAATCATGATTAGAAACCAATCCCCTTGACCCAAGTCATCACTTGGTGGTACAATCTATGTTTCTAATTAAACAGAATTGGTATCCAAATCCAAACCAACAAAGGTGAATATACATGAATCATGAATGAACACTAACATCTTTCAAGACATGTTTATAAACAAAAAGGGTTGCATATTTCTATAACCCTATGCATTGAAAGATTCAAAAAAAATATGAAAAACAATACCTACGACTATGAAAACCACCAGAGGCAGGGGTGGGGAGCCGCCCTAGGGTAGGAACTCGACAGGGTCGGGGGAGAAGGCGGCATCGCGAGTGTCAGGGGGAGAAGGGGGGTCAATAGCGACGAGAAGCGAGGTCACCGGTGGCCTGGGAGGGGAGAAAAGCTAGGGTTGGGGCTCGTCGGGGGAGAAGGGTTGCGGGTGTCGGGGAAGAGGGTCAGCTTGGGTGGGGGGGGGGGGAGCGTCACCACTATAAAAAATTAAAAAGGTTTTGTGGTGGTTTTTAATAAACCACCGCTAAATCATTTTACAAAAAGGTTTAGCGGCAGTTATGTAAACCTCCACTAAAAAACCACCGCTAAAGGTGATTTATGTTGTAGTGTCATGGGATTCCATTTTACTCAACTTCTACATGAGCTCAAATATGATACATTAAACAAGTCACAATAGCATTTTCCATAGTAGCCATCCAGGAGTGAACCCATCCCACTAGGATAGGGGAATATCTAACACTTCCTCCACCCCTCAGATCATTAATTCTCATGAGGATTTGGACATATCGGTAGCAGTTTCAAAAAATTCCCAACCCATGAGGATAAGGGAATTTATATCTCAATATCCATCATTAGGTTCATCATCCCCCAACGGGGTCCTGGTGAAATCAAAAACAGTTCCAGATTAACCCCATCCCACTGGGATGGGGGCATTGATATCCCAATTTCCATCCAAGGAGTCACCAAATCCCTAACTGGAATAATTAAATCCCAAAAAAATAGAAACTATCAATGCCAATTATATCCCCAAATAGTTCCAACTTGTAGGGCTGAGGGAATTTTCATCATCATCGTCATTGAAAAGGGAATCAGAGTTCTCTAGGCTAGGAATTAAATATCAAAGGTTTACATACTATCTGTTCCTCCCACCATAGAACATGCGTATACTATTTAGGTTCCATTCATTACTCCTAAAAAAACTCCCCTAAGGTCACTAGTCATTGACCAAGATGTGACGATCATATGGTTAGGTCAATCAAACCCCGCTGGGGTCATAAGCCAAAAATGGCCCAATATTTCAAAGGATTTGAGGAATGACCGTAATGCAGGAAGTACCAAATTATTGTATTGCATCGAAATTAATGGGACAACCGTAATTTCTTGATATACCACTATAAATTTAATCACCATCAACACAATTGATAATGTGGATCAATACGCAGATTCAGAGGTCCAAAACATGAAAAAAAACTACCCCAATAGGAGGGTGATCTGGATGAACCAACCAAGGCTACACACACCTAAAACCAGAGGAGTCTCCAAAACATGGAACATCAGAATATAGAGTATCCACCCATATGGCAGAACATTTTCAAAGATAAATGGAAAGGTGTGTAAACATCTTAATAACCACCCAAAATAATCAATATTACTTCCATGGAGGAACCATTTTCATAATATGAGAATGTGATACAAACTCTCAGACAACTCAATGAGGATTTAATCAGGGGAAATATTCCTGCTAGGTATTGTCTTCAAGTAGAGATGAACATTCTCCCTCCCAGAGTTGATCAACTTACAAGAGTTCCATCTGAGTTTCATACTGGCTATAGATCTAGATAGTTGAACTACATAAATGAGGAAGTAAAAAATGATCCTGACTTTCCTATACTACAGCGAAAAACTATCGCTCTATAGGGAAACCATTCAGTATTCAACACAGATGGAGAATCAGTGGTAGAAAAACATGGGGCCACATCATTAGATCTTTCCCACTCCCTATAGATGGGAGGAGTCTCAACTAATAGTGCCTCTATAATTTCTCAACACTATCAAGTCCCTGTCTACTCGAATAGAAGCCATACAAGGGTGATACACACATATGAACCCTTAGAGGAAGTCATATCCTGAATGGTTTGATGATACTTTTCCTCCACCCAATTTAAAAAATTATACCTTCTCCACCATTGATGGTGTGGGTGACCCTGAACAAAATCTTTCATGCTTCATATCCCGATGTGGTCTGAAGATAGTCCCTCGAGATTAGGTGGGGGAAACCAATATGAGGTGTTTTTTATAGACTCTAGTAGGGCCATTCTTATTTGGTATAGTATCCTTCTATAAGGATCTTTTTCAAGTTGAAGATACCTTCGTCATAAATTACTTTACCAATTCAACTCCATGATGAGAAGAATGACAATTATTGACCAAAAAAACTACAAGCAATGTGAATATGAGAGGGTCTCTAACTTCATAGATAGATGGAAGGTCTGAAACTACTCACTCATCATTCCCCTCTCACAGAAACAATTACAATAACTTTATGATGAAAATATCCAGGATGAGCTACTGATACCTCTAATCCCAATGAAGTATCTAGGTGGGTTCCATGATTTTTCATAAATAGAACAAAATTTTGAAGTTTCCATTTAGTGGGCCCAATATAAATCTCATATCATTCCCTCGACATAGGAAAAAAAGGCTCAGCAAGAAATAAACTACCCTTTTTAACCTCAAACTAGAAAAAGTTACCATCCAAGAACTTAGTTAGGTCTAAAACTGCCCAGTTCCTCCTATAGAGTGGCAACAATAAGAAAATAACCCTCTTATAGTAGCTAGAATAGATCACGGTCGATTGAGATTTGAGGAACAGATTAATAAAGCATACTCCTTTTAAAAGGAATATGTCCTCAGTTATTTCATATCATCCATAGAAAGTAACATATTGAGTCTGCCATAGCCAAGGAAGCTTAATGGGTTCAACCTCACCAATCATTATGACTAATGCCCTTTCCATAGGAGGTTGGTTCATAACATCAAGGATTTCTTCATTTCAAAGAAATAATCTAAAGCACGGTTGATTTAGGATAAGTGATATTGGATAGCTCCCCAAAATAGGTGACCTATATAACCATTTCCCATTCAGGAGAAGAAGGTGATAGGAAAAAAGTTTCAGCTAGGTGTGGACAGAAGTTCAACAATTAGATGACTTGAAAGATATTTGATCAATATCAGGCCACCCTGAGAGAACATCTTAATATAACCAAAATAGTTCCACAACCTTGGGATGTGACATCTAATATGTCTCCCTAAGGTTGTTATGATCATTGGATATAAGAAGTGATAAAATAGGTAGAGTCATTTTCTTCTCTGATGCAAGCTATGAATCTTGCAAATTTCTTCCCAGCAACATCTGAAGCATAGGCACCGCCCCAAAAAATGGAACCCTCATCATACTAAGATATCATATTTGGTTTTTTTTAAATGATACACTTGGAAAATCCCTTCTTGGATGATGAATATTCCTCAAAGTATAAATTCCCTATACCTAACCGAGGAACCAGAGGCCACATGAGTAGGAGTTGAGGATATAAAGGACTACACAAGTATAGTCAGAACCAATAGGTTTTTCATTTCTCCATGGAGGATATATATATATATATATATGCAGTCGATATCCATGGGAAATCACTCCATAAATCCTAAAATAAGCATGGAGGTGTCACAAAACCTTCTAGCAGTCGCTTACACCCAATCGTCTTATATGACCACCTAGTGAGGGTGTGATTATCTGATCAGTGCAGACAACAGGTAAGGTTAGCACGATATGTGCCCCTAGACATATATTATCCCCAAACTCTACACAAGAACCATACTCATTTAATTCAAATTTCTCTACTCCTAAGCAACATAATAGGGATAAACCTCACCTTGGGAATTGCCGAGATCTAACAAAAAATTATAACATTCTGAAATAGTTGACGGTTGTCCCAGAGAAGCTCTCAATCCAGGATGTGATCTATATTTCAAAATAACTTAGAGAGAAACTTATTGAATCCCTCCAGATCCAATAGGATTTTGAGATAGAAGACTCTATAGTCTAGGTCTATTGAGTGGAGACCATGCTAGCAGAATGACATGTCACCATCTCCTTCATAGAACAGGATCAGGAAGAGGTTATCTGAGGACATATCAGACCCCTATATTCTCTATGTAGACTCAATAATATTGACATATGAAGTTATTTGATTTAAAATGGTTCTTGGATTAGTCTCATCCCAATTATAACCCTCTGATGTTTGGGGTATAACAAAGGGGATTTTTTCCTAAAAAGATGACCATTCAATGGTATGAAAACTGTGAGAAAAAGACCTCAAAAGAAGATAAATCTCAAAACTTAGTTTGGATATCTCACATATAAAGCTGAGTATATAGTTATCCAAAAAGACAAAACATACAATGTTCTTCTCATAAGGCCCTAGATCCGTAGACATGTGGTGGTACCCTCAACATTCCATCAATGTTTGAAATAACCCATCAATGGAAAGGTTAGAATACTATATAGTGATAATTCCCCCTTTGAGACTTGTGAATACAAATATGTCAAGGAAAGTTTCTAGAAAAGGTAAAGAAAATAACCAATAGAGGATGATTATATACAGGTTAAAACCCTTAACATTTTTAGGATTTCCCTTATAAATATATGGAGGATTCTCAATAGTGACTATGTACTCTCCATAAATCTAGTTGAGGTAATAGACCCGATCCCAAATTTCCATGCCCCTTATGTCCCCAGTAACAGTGTAATAGTCAATCAGCTCTGGAATCTCTCTATAACAAAAATAGAAGTAAGGGATGATAATGTCTTTTTATATGGATTATCTCACCTCGATGGTGATAGAGATTCCCCCATATATCTAACTTCATTTGAAAATGCCTCCATAGATTCAAAGGTGGAAGAAAAGGAGGATAACCAAAGGAATGACCCTTCTAAATTTGAAGAAGGTGTCTCCACCACCATTGATGAGATCAGGAAGGTGAATATGGTAATAAAAGAAAACCCTCTACCAACACTGATTAGTATCACGATGCCTCTCGAGAAGCAAGATATATACGTTGAATTTATAAAGTAACACTAATATGTGTTTTCTTATAATTATATGGAAATTTATAGACTGAATCCATATGTTTCAATGCACCATATTGGCTCACCTAATGACCATTGAGGTTTCATGCAAGTATCCCAGAGGATGCAACTCTCTCATGCAACAAATGTAGAGGCAGAAGTTCACAAAGTGGTTAAATCCAACATTGTACGAGAAGTGAAATTCCCAAAATGGCTCACCAACAGCATCCATATCAAGAAAAGAATGGGAATATTAAGGTCTTCATCAATTTTAGAGATATTAATAAACACTTATCAAAGGATTCCTTCCCATTTCCAATCACATAATTCTTGGTTGATGCAATTTCTAGATTCCAAGTCATATCCTTCATGAATGGGTACTCAGGGAACAATCCTATAAAGATGGTCCTTAAAAATAAAGAATCCACTACCTTTAAAGCACCCTAAAGGTTTTTTTATATTATTTCATGCCCTTTTTATAGAGTACCTTTATTTTCATACATTATAATTACTTTACTTTTTCGAAACAACTAATACATTATAAAAACAAATTCCCAAAGTCTGTATTAGTTTAGTTCCTCTGGAAACATGGAAACATAAACACAGGTACATAAGTGAGCTAAATTTTCTCTCAATAGGTTCTTCTTGATGAGAACCCTTCTTAGAAACATCAAACATATTACATATATTCATAACATGGGTGAAAAGAAACATAAAAAGGGGTAAGCTAAGATTCTCAATAAGGGTAAACAAGGGAGATATGTAAACATAATAATGAGTATAAGGGTATGAAAACTTGATCAAAAAATAGAAGATCATACCCTATATATTAAAGATAATAAATAGGAATCATGGAATAAATATTGGCAGTTCATAAGACATGAATCATAAGGAAATAAAGAACATGATCCATGAAATAATAACATAGGAATAAAACATGAAGCCATGGGAGACACATAAGCATATAATAATGACTATCATAGTAGTTGAGGCATAAATTATAAGGCCATATTTGTAGTATGGGTTCACTTACCATACCATCTTATTAGTCATGGATCACTCTCAAGACTATCTTAGTGGAAAAAGTCCATTATTCTTATATTATGAGATATAAATCATTATACAATGCATTGGAGGAGGATATAGGTCCCACCCATCTCATAATGAAGTAATACATAGATGTTCCACAAGATTATAAAAAATAATATAATAACCCATTAAATGAAATGGTTATTATAAACATGTAATTATATCAAAACCTATAGAAAAGAGTTGGGTTTCAAAACCATTTCATCAAAGAATAACCCGTGAAAAGAAGGAAGTTTCATAAGTATATAACCCGTAAAAGGGAAACAGATTTTGTAAATATCATGACATAAAATTTAAAACATTTAGAGAAATAATATGAATGGATCCTTTGGATAATTTTCTAGAAAATAATTAGTAACACCAATGGATGTCATCTTAGATGGGAAATAATTTGGAAAGATCTTTTTAAAAAAATCCTAAGGGAAATATCCTTTATTTTTTAAAAAAAAATAGTTTATGAAAATGTTGCACAATATTAAAACTAAAATTTTTCATTGAAAATAACCATAAAACCTTATAAGGGAATCCTCAAGGCATTATGACATCATAAAATCGGAAAAATATGTTCATTTTTTATAAGTTAAGAGGAAATATTCTTCACATACTTTTTCTGGAAAAGTCAAAAATTACCTCGTTAGGAAAATGAAAAAAATATTCCTTTCACACATGGTTAAAAATGACTTTATATAATTTTATAATAATGGTAAAAATATTTTGGAATTTTTTTAGAAACATGTACATGGAAGATAAATATTCCCTGATCAATACTTTTATATAAACAATCTCAAATAATAATAAGTTTGTGAAATTAAACCTTAACTTAGGTATGATTTACTTTATACAAATATAAAAATACTATATAATGGATTAAATAGTGTTATTAACTTATTAAATAACCGTATTAATATTTATGATTTCATATATGATCATATTATCACTCGTTTGTTAATAATAAATCATTATTACTCTTCTTTCGGGAGTTAACAACTTCTTTTTCTTATGCATGTTTTGTCGATTAAGTCCTAGTTTATGCGAATAGGATATAGTTATTTCATTTATAGAAAAATATTAAGGTAATAGATAAAATATTTATTAATTATATACATTTATATAATCATTTTTTATTGGTGACTGTGGAGAATGAATCGCATCGCGGCATAGAGACGATGGATCGTACATATGCATGAGTGATGATACCATTACCTTAATTGTGATATGGTACAGAAGTGGATGGTATATATTTTGTTCCAAAATAAATATCATGTTATAATTATAAAATATATTAATTATTTCCATCATTATACCCATCCAAGTAAAGTGGAAATGAAAAAACAGATTACACCATGGCATTGAGACAGTAGGTTGTACGTACACACGTGTGGTGATTTCATTTTTTGTTGGATGGAAAAAAGGTATAATATGGTTGTTCAATAATCATAATACCATATCAGAATATAAGTGATATTTTATTCATTAATATATATTTGAAACAACATATGAAGAGTATGTAGAAAAATAAATACTCTCGAGAGAGTCGGTAAAGGTGAGTACCTCTTCTTCGGTGATCTCCCTCTATATCTTCTCTTAGGGACACTAGAGTTAATATTTTGAGAATACCAGTACCTATAAAACTTAGATAAGGATGTTATAATGATAAATGGGTAAGTTTTGGTTGAGATATAAGGCTCAAGGTGGTGTGAGGATGTGAGGTAGGAGGTTTCTTTTTATAAGAGTGGGGAGGGTCACTCTTGTAAATTCTCAAAATTATTAAATTAATATAAATTGATTTTAGATTTAAAATAGCTAAAAAGTGAATTATTTAGAATATGATATGATTATGGGTAGAAATTATCTCAAAAAACTATTTTTATACATGTTTAGGTCACAATATTAACCTTATCCTTTGGTGTTAACCCTTAGTTAAACGCATTAACTTTTACCATGATAACTTGACTTTTTACACTTTAGGGTTAAAATAGTTACTATTAAATACCAAATGAACCCCAAATAGATAATTTAGGAAATTTTTAACCTTATTATAGTTAGTTTTACAAATTCTATTTTTTTATGAATTTTAAATCATTTAATAAAATATTATTTATTTTAAAGTATAATTTATGTCAATTTTGATACTTTTATTTATTTTTCTTTTAAAAAATATCATATTAACATGATAAATTAAAAAACCTATAATATCTCAATAATATTTCAAATTTATCTATCAAATTATTTTATGTCATTAATTAAGTCAAATTATATTTATTTTAATATTTTTAATATCATTTCTTTGATATTTCCTTTAATTAAACAATCACTGCATCATCATTGTGAATGTCTTAAATTAAATTAATTCTTAGATAAAAATTAAAAAAATATAATGAGGAAGATAACTTTATTCTATTTCAAATGAATATTTATAGTCTAATTTATCTAATTTATAAAACTATATTAAATAAGATATATTTATTAAAAATATAAGTATGACGTTTTTAAATTATCATTAAATAAAATATAATAATTGTCATATTCTTAACAAAATGGCTTAAAAATAAATAATCTAGTCATACGTTTGATTTTGGTCTAAACCCACTCATCTAATGAAACTATTACAAGTTTTACAGTAATATTATAATATTATAATATTATTTTTACCTATAATTACCTGATTTACATGTAACCATGGTAAATAAAAATTCACTAAAGTTTTTATTCATAATATCCAAATACAAATATGTTGATCTTATTAGACTCTAAATATCATACTTATTTAAACCATGAATGTCCAGTTTTCAAAAATTCAATCCACAGAAGTGAAAAAATTAAGTTTAATGCTAATCCTGCAGAAGTGTTGAGAAGGTGGGTGAAAGAACATTCAATGTTCAATAAGTTTTTTATATCTAATTTCAGTATAATAAATATTCCAATGAAATAAATTGGATTAATATATGTATAATTGATATATTGTGTCTTGAAAAATCAATTTGAATTATAATAATTAGTTAAATAAAAAATGCAGTTTTATCTACAATGCAGTATTTTTTAATATTAAAAAAATAAAACTTTTTAAAAAAATACAAAAAATTCCCCCTGAGATAATTTTAATATTATGAATTTAAAAATGAAGGTTATTTTATCAAATTAAATTTCTACAAGTTTCTAAAATTAATTTTACTGTTTTTTTATAGAAGGTATGAAAAGCAATTCATTTGAGAAAATAGTATTTTTAAACATATAAAGACTACCAAAAAAACTATGTTTTTCATTAAAATATGTTTTATATACATAAAACCATTATAAATAATATTTAAAAATTATTTATTGCTATTCACATTACCATGTTTAACAACTATGATATAACCATCTTATTTAAATAATTATAATAATAAAAAGATGTTTCATTGAAACTCAATGTTGTGTATAACATACGCCAAGTCAGTGTTGCATGTAGCACAATCCAAGTAGATGTCATTTGAAAGGAATGTTTTATTTATTGAAATAAAACACATCATAAAAATTAATTTATTCAATTTTTTTTTACAAAAACCCAGGGTGGTACATTATATCTTCTTAAAATGAATTTCAATCTTGAAATTTGTCATTCTGATACAAACAAATGAGGATACTTCTACCACATCATATCCTCAAGCTTCCATGTAGCCTCCTCTAACTAGAGATTTCTCTATAAAACTTTGACCATGTTAGTGGTCTTGTTTCAGAGGACTTTTTCTGTATGATCCATAATTTCAACTAGTTGTTCCTTGTAATAAATATCATGCTCCTATAGTATGACCTATGAGTTCAGTACATGTGAAGTGTTTGGTATTTACTTAGGAGATATACATGGAACATATAATGGACTTGAGAGATATTTGGAAGAAGTTCCAAGTGATAGGATAATTTCCTGATTTGATCAAGATTTTATAAGGTTCTGATATATCTAGGTATTAATTTCTCATTATCACCAAATATCATAACCATCATCCATAGAGAAATTCATAGAAAATCCTTCTCACTAACTTCAAATTCTAGATTACATTTTTGGTTATCAGAATACATTTTCTACTGACTTTGTGCTTACTTGATATACTTCTTAATGGTTCTAACCTTATTAGCCATCTCTTCAGTGATCTCAGGTCCTGATAGCTTTCTTTCTCCAACTTCATCCCAGCATATTTAAGATCTAAATTTCTTCCCATAGATGGATTCATTTAGATCCATATGAATGATTTAGTGAAAGATATTGTTGCAAGAAAACTCAACTAGATAAATGTGTTGATCCCAACAACCTTTGAAATCCAGAGAACAAGATCTCAACATACCTCCAAGGGTTTCAATTGTTATTTCAGACAAAATTTCCATCTATAAATGATTAGTAGTGATGAAACTCAATTATGTACCATGTACTTGATGGAGACTTCACCAAAATTTTGAGGTAAACCTCAGGTCCCGATCAGATACAATAGAATATGGTACTCCATATAACCTTACCACTTAATGTATATCATGTAATGTTGATCGACAGAGAAGTCTTATTTGATATCAATGAAGTGGGATGACTTAGTAAGGAAATAAAATTCCACCCATATATCATTAAACCTTTTAGAGTTTTTGGGGAGTCCAATGAAAAAATATAGGGTGATGTTCTACCATTTTCATTATGGTATGGGTAATGGATGAAATTTCCCCTTAGATTTTTGTCTTTCAGCATTAACTTGTTGGCATACCAAGCACCGAGATAAAAAAATTTCAATATCTCTCTTCATGCCATCCCACAAGAAGTATGTTATTAAAGTATCTATATATATTCACACTTCTAGGTTAAATAGATAATGAAGATCTATGATATTCCTCTAATAAATCACTCTTCAAATCTAGTATGGAAGGAATATGTGCATGGTTACTGAACCTTATCATTCCATCTTGATCAAGGTTAAACTCAAGAACATTTATAACCTTCTTTTTAATCTCCTCATCTTCATTCCATGCCTCTTTAATCTTCACTAGGATTGAGGGTTGAACATTCAATTGATAAAGAAAAGGTTTTCCCCCTTCTTTTAGGATTTCTAGTCCCATCCTTTAAAAATCTAAAAATATTGGATCTTTTCGAATACTCATCATGGAAAAGTTAGTATGATCTATTTGACTCAAATCATCATCCACCTTGTTTTATTTTCTAGGGTGGTAATGTATTGAGCAATCGTAATCCTTTATCAGCTCTAACCATTTTCTCTGGTGCATGTTCAACTCCTTATGTGTGAATACATATATTAGAATTTTATGATTAGTATATATATCACACTTTTCACCATAAATATAATGGGTCCATATCTGTAATGAAAAAATACCACAGCTAACTCCAAATCAGGAGTTGGGTAATTTTTCTCTTAAATATTCAACTGTCGCGAGTCATAAGTAACAACCTTTTTATTCTACATAAGAATGCATCCAAATACTTTCTTGTATGTATCACTATATATTAAAAACCCTTCACCACTACAGTGAAATGTAGGCATAGGTGAAATTACTAATCTTCTCTTTAGTTCCTTGAAATTTTCCCCCCGTTCATCTATCGAGAGGAACTTATAATCATTTTGATTTAACTTGGTCAAAGGATTATATAGTCATTATAAATTCTCCACAAATATTAAATAATATCTAGTTAAACCAAGAATTCTATGGATCTCAGTCACTGTGGTTGGTCTAGGCTAGCATTCAATAGCCTCCGTCTTTTATGGAACTACTTTTATACCTCTCTTGAGATTATATACCCAAAAACAGAAACCTTTTGAAGCCAAAATTCAAAATTTGTAAAATTTTCCTATATTTTATCCTTCCTTAGGGTCTTTAGTACAATTATCAAGATGTATTCATGAACTTCCTTTCTATTTGTATAGATAATATGTCATTAGAAATTATAGAGTGGATGGTAAGTGAACCTTTCACCATGTCGTTATCGCATCCCTCATCAGAAATATTGATCACATGAGATTTCCCCTTATCCCTCAGCTTAAGATGTTACTGACATTGATCATCATGACCATCCCTTGGGTTTGGGTATTGGTTATCATAATTCCCATTATCCTTACACTTGTAGCATTGGAGGATGGGAGGTCCATTCTATGATGCTTTCTCTCCATTTTCAACGTTAGGTGACTTTTTCCCATCACTTTGACAATAAAAAGATTTATGACCTTCCTTTCTACACATAAAACATTTATTAAACATCTTAAGACATTTTTTCCCATGTTTCTTCCTAGACTTAGATCATAAACGAAAACTACTCTTTTTCACTTCATGGTTTTTATATTTCCCTTTAAACTCCATCTTCCTCTTCTTGTCAAAACCATGAGATTGGTACGTGACTCCAGCCTCCATTACTACCTTGATTGCATAAAATACAATATATCCATATCTAATAAAGTATCTTTTTTTTCAACACTTTTATAAGAGTTGGATTTAATACACTAAAGAACCTATCGACTTTACTTTTGGGTTGGATGGTAATTCCTAAAGCATACCTTGCAAGTATCATGAGATTTGCCTTATAGGTACTGAAATATTCATCATCCATTTTCTTCAACTCAAATAACTCTTTATCTATATTGGTATGAAGAATATAAGGAAAGTAATTATTGAAAAATAAGTTCTTGAACTCATCCCAATATAGGGATTCAATTTCATCTTATTGCATCATGTTCTTAATTAGAGTCCACCACTGGTCTGGTTCTCCTTCTAGCCGATAAACATTTAGAATAAATTTCTCATGCTAGGAACACTGGAGAATAGTGATTATATTTTCAATAGTACTGATCCATTGTTAAAAAAAAGTGTATCTTAAGACCCATTGAAAGAAGGTGGATGTTTCCTCAGGAAATACCCAACATAATTTTGTTCCCTACTTTTCTCATTTAGAAGTCCATCATGATTGATAGCTTACAAAAGTTTTATGAGTAAAAAAATAAGATTTTTTATTCCATATCCTATAGAATTTGGTTTCTCATGAGGAAAATCATTTCATTTTCCATTTCAATTACCATTAACATCGTTCCTTCAGGTTCCATCCATCGACTAAAACCAAAATTATAGAGTAATAAAGAGTTATCATAACGATGAACCATGTAATTGTAAAAATTCACATATAGGATGTCTAAATTATGACACCTTATTTAATCTATGACACCATAGTTTCATCCTAGGTTATTCATAACCAAATTATATTTAAATCCTTTATAAAGGTTCATGAAGAGTTTGTGAATTCCCAAAGCATATCCCCTATGAGTGTCAAAATATATGTTCTGAAAGTCTCATTGTTGTGTACCAGGTTCGATTAAGTCAGGCCCAAAACACCTTGTCGGAGTTGTTACACCTAGGTACATCTATACCAGAGCCACATCCACTTGTAATATCCTTCTATCAATTTATTTCTAGGAAACCACTCACTCTATCCTTTAACAAAATTCCATTACATTTTCCTATAAATTTTATTATCCTTAAAATTATCCTTAGACGTGTCCTTAGGGTTCTTACTAAGGGTTTATCATCTTATTTTCGAAAGAATAACTAAAATTGTTCTCTGAAATGAACTATAGGACCCTAGATTTTCATATATTAACATTATATTACTTTTATTAAATACTTAATACATTATACAAATAAACTCCCAAATATCATGTTAGTCTAGTGCCTTTGGAAACATGGAAACATAACCACTAGTACACAAGTGAGCTGAATTATCTCTCACTAGGTTCTTCTTGACTAACAAACTTCTTAAACACTTCAAACATAATACATATCTTCATAACTTGGGTGAAATGAAACATAAAAATGGGTGAGCTCAGATTCTCAATAAGGTTAAACAAGGGAGATATGTAAACATAATCATGATCATAAAGGAATGAGAACATGATCATAAAAATTAAAGATCATACCCTACATATCAAAGATCATAAACCATAATCTTGGCATAAATATTAGAATTCCATAAGATACGAATCATAAGGAAGTAAATAACATGAGTCATGAAATCATAATGTAGGAATAAAACATGTAGCTGTGGTAGACACATAAGCAAATAATAATGACTTCCATAGTATTTAAGATATCACTTCTAAGTATATCTTGGTAGTATGGGTTCACTTCCCATACCATCTTGGTTTTCATGGTTTATTCCCATGACCGTCTTAGTGGATAAAGACCTTTATTTCTATCTCATGAGATATAAATATTTATCCAATGCATTGGAGGGAGATATAGGTCCCACCCATCTCATAATGAAATCATAAATACATGTTCCATAATATAATAAACAAACATTTCATAAACCATGAAATGAAATAGGTTTCATAAACATGTAATCATTTCACAACATGTGGAAAAGATATATGTTTCTTAATCATTTCATCAAAGCATATCCTGTGAAAAGAAGTAGGTTTCATAAGAATATAACTTATGAAAGAAAAATGTATTTCCAAAATATCATTCCATAAAATTTAAACCATTTAGATAAATAATATGAATGGGAAATTTTTATTGTTTCCTATAAAGGCATGAGTAACACTAATGGATGCAATCTTATATGGGAAATAATTTGGAAAGATCTTTTAAAATAATTTCATGAGGAAAATATTTTTTATTTGAAAAAATTTTCTTTTATTAAAATTTCATGTAATATTAAAATAAAACATTTTCATTAAAAATAACATTTCTAGATTATAAGGTAAGGCTCAAGGAATTATTAGTTTATGAAAGTGGAAAAATCTATTCATTCCATATAATTTAAAAAGAAACATTTTTCTTGTACTTTTTCAAGAAAAGTAAAACATTTCCTTGTTAGGAAAATGACAATAATATAACTTTTACATATGGGTATAAATAAAATTAAATCATTTTATAAAAATGGAAAAAATATTTTTGAAAATATTTTTATGAATCATGGACATGGAAGATAAATATTCCCCGATAGATACTTTTGTATAAACAATCTCGAATAATAATTGGATTTTGAAATTAAACCTTAACTTGGGTATGATTTCATTCATATGCATCTGAAACTCTTTTATAATGGATTAAAAAATGTTATTAACTTATTTTAGAACCAAATTTATTCTTATTGTTTCATATATGATCATATTATCACTCGTTTGTTAATAATATTTCATTATTACTCTTCTTTCAGGTGTTAACCGCTTCTTTTTCTTATGCATGTTTTGTCGTACAAGTCTTAGTTTATGCGGATATGATATATTTATTTCATTTAAATAATAATATTAAGGTAATAAATAAATATTTATGAATTATATACATTTATATAATCATTTTTTATTGGTGATCATGGTTAATTAATCACATTGCCTTGTAGAGGCGGTAGGTCGTACGTATGCACGAGCGATAATATCATTCCCTTAATTATGAAATGGTATGGAAGTGGATGGTATATATTTTGTCATAAAAATATATCATGTTATAATTATAATATATATTCATTATTTACATAATTATAATCATTCAAGTAAAATAGTGATGAAAAACATATTACACCATGGTGTGGAGACAATAAGTCGTACGTTTGCACGCATGGTGATTTCATTTTTCATAGAATGGATAAAAAAGTGGAATATGGTTGTTTCATAACCATAATAACATCTCAAAATATAGTTGATATTAAAGTTATTAATTTATAATTGGAAAAATACTTGAAGAGGATGTAGAATAAGAAATACTCTTTAGATAGTTGGTAAAGGATATTACCTCTTCTTCAGTGATCTCCCTCTTAATCTTTTCTAAGGGATAATAGGATTGGTCTTTTGATAAGACCAGGACCTCCAGAACTTGGATAAGGATGTTATGAGGATAAAATTTCTGGTTTTGGTTGATCTAGATGGCTCAAGGTGGTGCGAGGAAGTGATGGGGGAGGTGCCTTTTATAAGAGAGGGGAGGGGCACTCTTAGAAACTCTCAAAATATTAAATTAATAGAAATTGATTTTTGATATCAAATAGCAAAAAAGTGATTTATTTTTAATATAATATTATTATAGGTCTAAATCCTCTCAAAAAATTATTTTAGACATGTTTAGGTCACAATATTAACCTTATCATTTGTCTTTAACCCTTAGTTAAACCCTTTAACTTTTACCTTGACAACTTGGATTTTTATACTTTCGGGGTAATATAGTTACAATAAAATGAAAAATGATCCCAGAATAGATCATTGATGTCATTTGTAACTTTATTATAGTTAGTTGGATGAATTTTATGTTTTATGAATTTTATATCATTTAATAAAATATTATTTATTTTAAAGTATCATTTATGTCAATTTTGATACTATTCAAAATTTGTCTTTTTAAAAAATATCATATTAAAATGATAAATTAAATAAAACACATATAATATATAATGAATATGTAAAATTAATATATATAATTCATTTATTACATTAATTATGTCAAAGTATATATTTTTAATATTTTTAATATCATTTATTCGATATTTCCTTTAATTAAACAATTACTGTATCATCATTGTAAAAGCCTTAAATTAAATTATCTATTCCTTAAAAATTAAAAACAAATTATCATTCTGAGTATAAATTTATTATATTTTAAATTACTTTTTATAGTTGAATTTATCTTTTTTATAACCCAATATTAAAATTGATATAGTTATTAAAAATATATGTATGACATGTTTCACTTATCTTTAAATAAAATACAACAAATGTCATATTATTACCCAAGTGACATAAATATGTTATAATTTCATCCTAAAGTTTATTTTTATTGAAACCCACTCATCTAATGAAATTAGGAAAAATGTTAGGGTAATTTTATAATATTATAACTTTATTTTTACCTTGAATTATCTGATTTACCCTTAACCGTGATAATCTAAAATTTACTAAATTTAGTATTCATAATATCAAAAAAAATAAGTTGATCCTATTATCCACTAAATATCATACTTATTACAACCATGTATGTTTTTTTTGAAATTCAATCCATAGAAGTGGAAAAATTAGGTTTAATGCTAACCCTACAGAAGTGGTGAGAAGGCAGGTAAAAAGAATTTTCAAAGTTCAATAAGTTTGTTATGTCTAATTTCAATATAAAAATGATTTCAAAGAAATAAATTGAATTAATATATGTATAATTTATCAAGTTTGAGTTTAAAAATAAATTTAATTTATAATAATTAGTTAAACGAAAAAATTATTTTTTAACTATAATGCATTATTTTTCACTATTCAAAAAAATAAAACTTCTCAGAAAAATACTATAAATTATCCATAAGATAATTTCTAAATTTTTAATTCAAAAATGAAGGTTATTTTATCAAATTAAATTTCTAAAAGTTTCTAAAATTAATTTTATTGTCTTTTCATTGAAGAACAGGAAAAATAATTCATTTGAGAAAATTGTATTTTAAAAAATATAAATAATTTACCAAAAAATTATGTTTTTCATTATAAATATTTTTCATTTACATAAAAACATTATAAATAATATTTGAAAAGTAGTTATTACTATTCATATTACTATGTTTAATGTCTAGTTTATAACCATATTATTTAAGTAATTATATTAATAAAATGTTGTCTCATTGAAACTCGATGTTGTGTGTAACATACTCCAAGTTGGTGTTATGTGTAGCGCAAGCCAAGTATATTTCATGTGAAAGGAATGTTTGATTTAGTACAATTCAATACATCAATGAAAATTAATTTATTCAAAAAAAAAATTCACAAAAACTCTGGGTGTTACACTTTGTCTTAAAGAACACTGGAACCACTTATCAACGTTCCATGTATCATATCCTGAAGCTCTTCTTGGAAACAATAGCCAAATATTATGTTTATGAACTAGTGGTCAAATCTTGAAAGTGATGTGATCACTTCATGGATCTTCAAACAGTCTTCAAAAAGCTATTACAATACAGTCTAAAGATGAATCCACTAAAATTATCTTTTTGGGAAACATTAGGGATTTTTT
Organism: Viscum album; assembly: GCA_963277665.1. Lineage (NCBI taxonomy): Eukaryota > Viridiplantae > Streptophyta > Magnoliopsida > Santalales > Viscaceae > Viscum > Viscum album. The sequence goes on from OY728159.1 coordinate 183,615,314, forward strand.
TGGCTTTTTAGTATGCCGCTATGGTATAGAGGTCAACCCATAAAAGACTAATGCTATTATAGAAATGTCATCCCCAAGAATCTCAAAGAACTGAGGGGGATCCAGGGGAAAATCACCTATATTCAGTGTTTCAATCCAAATTTTCTAGAAAATATATCCCCTTCTCCAAGCTAATGAAGAAGGGAATCACCTATCAATGGGACGGGGACTTCCAAGAAGCCTTTGAGAGTATCAAGCAGTACCTATTGCACCTATTGGTCTTGATGCCTCTAGTGGAAGGGAAACAACTCATCCTATATGTGGCTTACCTAGAATGATCATTGGGAGACCTCCTCACATAGAAGAATGACATGGTATGTGAGACCAATCTCTACTACCTCATCTGAACAATGCTAGGTACTGAGACCCAATACTCTTATGTTGATAGGGAATACCTTGCAATCATCTTTGCAGTGAAAAATATGGGGCATTACTTGTAGCACTACAAAGTCCATTTGGTCTCTCTAATTGATCTGATCAAGTACATCATTGTCCATGCCATGCCGATTCGGCATTAGGACCGGTGGGTGGTCATTCTAAAACAATGGGGCATTTAGTTTTTATCACAGAAGTTGGTGAAAGGGAAACTCCTAGATGATTACCTTGTAGAACATCCCAATCTTGAGAGAACACCAGTAGACACTAAATTTCTCTATGTATAGGTTTTTTATGCCCATAACACTCCTCAAACATAGGATATACATTTTTATAGAACCTCATGGGGTTCTTTAGGTAAGATACTAGAAAACATAAGACTCAATCGGGTTGGTTTAAGGATTGTGTTTGTTTCTCTGGAAAAACCAATTTTTCCATACTCTTTCTCACTATACGAAGGTTAAACAAATAATGATGCAAAATACCAAGCCCTCATCATTGTATTGGTACCTATAACTAAAAATAGCCTACCTAAATATCAAAAGGGATTTGAAGCTAGTGATAGAGAAAATAAATGGTTAATATTCCTTTAAAAATGAAGAAATGGACCCTCTCACTAGATACTCCAAGGGAATGATGAAAGATATCCATTTTTGAGCCCACGTTATATCTTGTTTCCTGATCATAGAATGCATGTGACAATCCATTGGATAATTTAGTCATAGTCCTGGCTGACCCTGATCTGGAGGAAGAAATATTCAATATCACACACTGAATAATGGTCTCAACAATCATCTTCTATGATATTTAAGAAATCAATCAGTTCAACACCACTCCAGAGCATGATGAACCAATATCCACCCCCTAGATGGATGGATCCCATAATTAGTTATCTCTAATATGGGACTCTTCTGACATAATGAGCCAGAAAGAAATAAATTAAATAGCAAGCAATGAAATTTACCCTCTGAGATGATTAAAATGAGCAACAATCCCTCGACAAGAAAGGATTTGATATAATCCTCATCAGATGCATAGTAGAAAGAGAGATTCCCATAGTCATGGAAGAAGTCCATATGGTATCCTATGACACTCATCAATCTGGGACCAATCTCTCCCACAAAATTAGGATATAGGGTTACTACTAGAAAACCATGATACAGGACTATGTGGAATTCACCGAGAAATGTAATGCATGATAGATCCATGAAAATTTCATCTATAATACCTCATAATTTCTACATATTGCTAAATATTCTTGGGTTTTCCCCTATGGGGAATGGATGTTGTGGGGCCATATCCCCCTACCACAGCTAAGCAGTTCAAGTATATCCTTACTACTACTAACTTCTTTTCCAAATGGGCTAAGGAAATACGCCTTAAATAATTCGTGATGAATAATATCATCAAATTTATAAATTAACATATCATCATCAGTTTTGGAGTCCTTGAAATGATATTGATGGAAAAAGACACTGACTTATGTTCTAAAATGGTGAAGAAATTATATTAGGATCACCCCATCATGTTCAACCATTCATCTCACTATCATGCAGTGAAAAATGGTAACATAAATGCCTTGAGTAAGACCATCTCAAATATACGCCATAAGATGGTGAATTAGGATAAGTGCTAGCCATACAAGCTCCTCCATGATCTATGGGTGAACTGTACCACCATGTATACTACTACACAAGAAACACCATATTTATTGGTGTACGAGACCGATGCATTATTACCCTCAAAAGTCCAACTTCCTCAATTTGAATATCCATTTTTGGAGAAATATTGGATGCTTACCAATCACAAAATCATCTTGATAAATTGGATGGGTTCGATGAGAATAGGTTGCGTACATTTCACAACCTTGAAATCCATCAGAATCAGGTTGCATGAGCCTTTAATAAAAAGGTTCAACTTCATTCATTCCTCTGAGGAGAACTAGTGTTGGATCTCAAAAACCCCAATGATACAAGAAATAAACCTCTAAAGCTAGAACATAAATGGTAAGGACTTTATATAATACATAAGGTCTATCACAATAGATCTTACTCACTAGAAACAATGGATGGGGATCATGTCACACCCCCCACTAATGAAATATTTCTCATGAAATACTTTGCATAGCTATCATAAAGCACGATTCATCTTGGTTTCATGATATTGAACTGAAAACACTTATCCTGATCACATGTCACTAAATTGTATGAAAGAATCCCATGTTGTAAGACCTTAAACTACACAACATCTCTCTTCCTTATCACATGAAGTTATAATACATGGAATATGTCCTCACCACATGAAATTAAATGGTATAAAGATCATCCTAGCATTAGGACTTCAAACTACACAACATCTAATGTCCTTACCACATAATGTTAAAATTATATGACTAAAGTCCTCACCACATGATGTTAAACTACACAAGAATCATTATATCACCTAAAATTCATCATACACAAGATAGATTTGTGTGAAAGAAGGATGAAATTATCATGTCCCTATTTCAGAGCCATATCCAAACAAGGAATATCTTCATCCAATAATTATGTGTTTATTGATTTTTACCATCATATGATACATAGTGATGCCCAGAACTCTATTCCAGGGCCCATTTGAAATATTAATTTTCTTCCAAATAGGATGACCCTCATCCTTACTACATGATATAAAACTTCATGGATCCACAATATTTCTCTTCTTTTATATCTATTCACTCACATCCTTATTACATGACGTTAAACTACATGACTGATGTCTTTTCCATATGACACTAAACTACATGGGTTTCTAGAACTACATACAACTTGATTCTCATTTTAATGAGATACATAGGGATGTATGTGTTGGTTAGAGTAGAGTACTCAATAGGGGTGTTGGTGAATTGAGTATATATTATATTTTTTGTTAAAAATTTTTCTTAAAAATGTTCCCTAATAAAAATGAATACAACCTAGTTAATCAAAATAATACGGTTATAAAAATTTTGACTGTTCAAATAACCTCTCAGAAGATTGATTAATTCTCAGTAATATCAATATGAGTTATTGGTACTACTTTTGAAGCTATTCTAATAAGAAAAAAAATTATAACTTCTATCCAAGACTATCTAACTATGTAAAATATAGTGTTTTCTGAAATATATAGTAAATCAGAGAAAAACTAAATTAAATAACATAGAGGATAAAACAAGTGGTTTATTCTCATGCCGAGCCCTAATCATCTCCAAATGGTGATCACCTGCCATCAAGCAGTTTATATTAATAAACTTGATCCGCACCTTGGATCGGGGTAAACAATAGTTTATAGGAATGTTTAGGTTACATGATCTCCTCCACTATTCTTCGTGGGTATAAACTACCAGGTCACACAAGGACCTATTCCACACTTATCTGTGGGATTAAACAGATGTAAAAAGATATGAGAGGAATGATATATTGTATCCTTCAGTTTATTAAAGGAGACAATGTGTTTTTAATATAGATATACACACACGAAAACTAAAAACAATACACAATGGAGATGATAAGAAAATGTTAGAATTTCACTGAGTGTTATTCTATGCAACTCTAGACTTATAGGATGAAGAAGATGTGAGTATCGAGTCATCTTGTGAAAAACAGAGTATCGAAAGTCTACAGGTTCAAAGGTGTAAGCTATATATCTCATGTTCTTCATGAATTTGGAACTAAGAATATGTTTTTGTCTCTGATCTAAGGTGTTATAGTCTTTTTATTGAGATTTCTTCATGCGTTCTTCAGTTTTTTCCTGTTGCATGTATTTTTTCTCTTTTCAAAATTATCGCACATCTGATGCTCTACTTCTTGTATCTTGTTCTAGTGCCATGATTTCCTTTTTATTTTGGAGTACATGTGTTAGATCTGACAGGATATATGTATTTTTCACCTCATACCTCGTACTTTCAGGTGATATTTCTATAAAGAAATATTAATTATGTTAGTTCATTTAAATGGCTCAAAAATGACCATTAGAAATAAAATTGAAAATGAAAAAAATACATTAAATAATGGTGTCATAGTCAGTCCAGAAACAACATCAATTGGAAATGGTGTCACTACAAAACAATGTCTTATTCTTTTCCTTTGAGCGGTGAGATATTCATGATTGCATATTTGTATTGAGATCAGGAACCAGTAGCATAGATGCGGTGTTAGGATCATGATTTCTGGTGCTTTTCCAAACTTCAAATGGTGTCTTAGTGATGGTAGCATGGAACCAGCATCACAAAATTCATGAGATCTCAAAATAGTCATGGTGTCTAGGTCACGGTGTCTAGATCATGGTGTCTGGGTCATAGTGTCTGGGTCAAGTTGTTAGGGTCACAGTGTCTGGGTCAAGTTGTTAGGGTCACAGTGTCTGGGTGACAATGTTTGGGTCACGATGCCTGGGTTATGGTGTATGGGTTACGGTGTCTGGTTCACGGTGTTTGGGTAATGGTGTTTGGGTTACAGTGTCTGGGTTACCATGTTTGGGTCATTTTCTAGAAAACCAGAACTGGTGGCATACCCACAGTTTCTCATACTTTGCCAAATATCTATATACAGACTTAAGCAGTAATATTCACAGAATTAATTAGACTTAGACATTCATAAAAGAAATCATTATAGAACAAATTAAATATAGTTTAAAATAACTAAAACATGATTTAGGATTAACAAAATTTACTGGAAGTTTATTTAAAGAAAAATGAAACCAACCATCTATACACATGATTTGAGATAGATTAAATAGGATTAACAAGATTTAATGGATTTATAGGATTTAAAAGATTATAGGATTTGTGATCATTAAAATATGATTAAAACACTAGGAGTCCAAAAATCTACCACTTTTTGATGATCACAAATCATAGGAATTAAACATCTTTTCTTAGTGTTCTTTCTAGTGCCTTAGTGCGCTATTCTCCCTTAGGGCCTTTTAGTGTGCTTTCTCCCCCTTTTGGGATTATCAAAAGGAGTACAAGAAAGAAATTGAGTAAATGAAAGTAAACAAGAAAATAGAAAAAATAGTTCACTTTTAATTAGATGGAAAAGGATGTTTTATTACAAAAAGTAGGCAATACAAAACATCCCTATAAAAATATACTTTTTAATTTTCTTCAGCACCAGTCTTTGCTTTTCCATTGGTATCAGCATCAGAAAGAGCCACTGGAGCAGAAGTAGAAGTTGAAGAAGGGAGGGATCCAACTGTTAGAGAATGAAGAGGGAGTCTTTCAAAAACAAAAAGGTTCCAAATTAGGTTTGGTGGAAGACCAAGGCATGTTTTGGTCAAGGATAAGAGGTCTGATCTGGCGTAGATCCTGAGATACTAACATTGAGGTGGAGGGAGTGAAAGTGGATGAGGAAGGAGGTAAACTATACCGCAAGGGTACAACTATAGGAGACACAATAGCAGTGCTATTCACATGAAGATAAGACATCAACAACTGAATGAAGTGAGTAATAATCTCACCACCATACTGCATTGCTTTCTCAAAACCATATTTGTTCTCCATGAATTTGTCCAATAGAAGAGTGGAATCTTTCCTCTTTTGAACTTGATTCTTGAAGTCTTGAGTGATAGGATATATTTTAAAATTCTCTATAAGATACGTGAAATTATTGCTCATATCATTATTAGAGAAAATACTATTAAATTAGAAATCCACTTTCTTTGTAATTTCTTCATGAGCATTATTTTCAATCATTGAATTAATCCTCACCAAATCAAGTACTCTGTCACTATTCTTGACAATTGTAGATAGAATCTCTTTGTCAAATCCACTTAGCAATGATTGAAGTTCCTCCTTAAAAACAATTATAAGCAGATCACTGTCAAAGGGTTGAGATGACTGTCTAGAGACACTGAAGGCTATAACAGCTGGAGTGAGTGACTAGAGATGATTCAGAACATTCTTTAGGCATCCCATATACTCATCAGTCAGTTTATTGAGACCAATAACAATTTAACACATCTCTTAGATTGTCTTCTTATTTCTCTCATCCACTTATTCAGCTAATGAAGTCAAGTTTGATTGAATCAAAGAGGAAACTTCTTATGGAATCTTACCACTAACATCATCAATAGGATGTGAAACATGAGCTTGTCCTGATTTCAACACTTTTTGCATATCTTCAACCATATCTCTGAGAGACTTCACTTCATCACTTATTTGTTTGTTCTCAATTTTGGACTCTTGAATTTCATGACTCATTTTTTGACGAATCTACCATATGATCTTCTCTAACAGTAAGGAAACATCTCTTTCACTTAGGTTTTTTTACAGGAGCAGGTTAGGTGTTCATGAGCTTTTTAACTCCAGCCAATAAAGTAGCTCCAATGGATTTCAAGTCCCTCTGACTCATGAAATCAGGAGGTTCTTATGAAGGTTCAAGAATAAGAGCTGATACAAGCTTAGGTTCCTTTGCAGATATTACTTCTAGAGTAGAAACTAGTTTCAATTGAAACACAGTAGACAGGTGTATGCCTTTAATCGAAGCTTCCTGGGTATCATCCACATCAAAGTAACTAGGGAACTTATACCAAGTGTTCACATTGATTTGATCAACAGGATTAAAAACTTAAACACATTCTAGAATAGGGTATAGATCCCCCTTAACAAGTTCATCTCTCATAGGATTAAGAGATTCAGTTCCTTGAACTGGTTTTAAATGATCATCTTGAATACTATCACCCATTTCTTTTTTATCCATCATGAAGGATTATTCCATTCTTTCCTCAACAGACAGGATAACATAATGATTATCTTATTCCTCTAAATGTTTTTCAACTACATATTCTTTATTAAGAAAAATTTCTTCTTCTAGATACTCCTCAACAATAAATTTTTCCCTTATATTAACAGCAGATTCTCTTCTAGAAGTAGGTTCTTCTTCCAAATCAATACTTCTCTCAGTAACAGGTGATTCCTTTGCAACTATGGCTTTTGGAATAGGTCCATTGTCTTCCTTATCCAAGACAGTTTCTTCGAGAGGTGCAACAATTACCTCTTCTTCCTCTTCAATAGGATAGTCAACAAATTCATCTAGTTCCAAACCAGGATCAGATATGTTATTAGGTCTTGAAGGATTCTCAACCAGATTAAACGTTTCATATAACCTTTCATTATTCTCCACCCAAGACTTTTTCCATGGATTCCAACTAATTTTCATCATTTTTACTATAACCTTTGTGATACATAATTCACAGTATTTGATGAATTCTTCATTTGCTCCAACCATTCCTTTATCATACAACATAGAAGAGATTAACCTTCTGTAAAACAAGAAGGTATAATTTGAGGTTGTTTTAATCAACTCATGCATATGCAGTATAACATACTTTCACAGGTTAATCTTGTGTCCATTATTCATAATATGTATCAAAAATACATCTTGATATTTGAGGGTAGAAAAATATCTTTTTCTTGGACTAATAAAATTCTGGATAAACTTAAACCAAAATTTGGTTTCACCATCTAACTCAACAGTAATAGCGCTTATCTTCCTTTTATAGCTAGTCAAGCTTCCCAAGGCCTATTATAAAACAAAAATATCACTAGGTAGAGGAGGACCTCTTTGGTAGTACTAAAAAATTCCTTCATGGGGTATCCCTAGGAAAGTAGCCCATAACCTTGAGGAAAAGATGCATCTTTGTCCATTGATCTAGCGCCTCACAACAAAACCATCTTCAAAATTGAAAGAAAACTGAAAAAAATGATATAACTAAGCAATAAGATTTTGATAAATCATCCTTTTATCTTTTGTGAACCAAACCATCCATCCTTGATCTTTTAGTACTTTTAGAACTAAAGACTTACTTGACATCAACCACTTAGGGTAGATTTCTTTTTCTAGTACCACTATTATGTCAACAGGATTTGGGTTCAATGGTCCTTTGGGCACTACCTTCAGTGTTCTTTTCACATTCTTCTTAGATCTGTGCTTCTCATGAGTTGATGAAGATGGGTGATTCATAATGGGCATTCAATGAGGGGTTCGAGAGAGATAGAGAGAGGTATGAAAAAGGTCTTACAGTTTGAGAGAGAAGGGTTTCAATTTTGTGAAAAGAGAGCTAGAGTGAAGAAAATAGTGAAAGAAATTTGGTTTTTATAATTTAGGGATTTCAAGAATAATAAATTCAAAAGCACAAGATGAATATTATAAAATAATAAACACAGAGATACGGGTAATAAAATTCAAATAAAATGAAAAAGTTTCATTATAGTGAGACTAGAATAGTTTCTCATAGTGAGACCGGAATAGGTTCTCATGGTGTCACCATTACGATGTGTCTCCACATGGTGTGACCATATTATTTAAGATAGTAAGTGCCAGATAGTAACTGAGAGACAGTAACTCTGGTACTGTAAACATGAAACAGTAAGCTGTGAAACAATAAGTTGTGAAATAGTAAGTTTTGAAGTAGTACACATTCTATTTAAGATTTATCATTCCTAATTTATGTATGATGTAATCTATCCTTTCATATTTTAATAGTTTGGTGAATATATTATCAAGATGATATCCAATTCCAATGAATTCCAAAGTGATATCACCTTTCTGATAATGGTCTCTCAAAAAGTGACGTCTTACATCAATATGTTTTGTCCTGGAGTATGAAAAAGATTTTTTGAGATGTTAATAGCACTTGTATTGTAACAATTTATGGGTACATGCCTGAATTGTTATCTATAATCTATTAATGTGTTTTTCATCCACAAAATTTGTGCACAAAAACTACCTGAAGCTATGTATTCAGCTTCGACAATAGATAATGCAACAGGGCTTTTTTTCTTACTACACCATGATACTATAGACTTTCATAAAAAGTGACATGTTCTAGAGGGTGTTTTTCTGTCTAACTTACAACCACCAAAATCAGCATCAGAATAGCTAACTAACACAAATGATTATCCTCTGGGATAGAACATTGCTAGATTGGGTGTATGCTTGAGGTATTTGAAAATCCTTTTAACAACATTTAAATGAGATTCCTTATGGTTTTCCTAAAAACGATCACACATACATACACTAAATATAATGTCAGGTCATCTATTAGTTAAGTAGAGTAAGCTTCTAATAATTCCTCTATAATTTTTTTGATCAATAGATTTTTCATCTTCATCAAGATCCAACTTACAAGTAGTACTCATTGGAGTATCACTACTTTTAGTGCTATCCAATCCAAAATGTTTTAGAAGATCTTTAGTATATTTTTTGATTTAAAATAATACCATATTAATTTTGAAAGATTTGAAATCCAAGAAATAATTTTAGTTCACCCATTAAACTTATTTCAAATTCATTTTTCATCATTTTAGAAAATTCAATACATAAGGAATTTTTTGAAGATCCAAAAATAATACCATCTATATAAATTAGAACTAATAAAACATCATTGAAAATTAGTTTTATAAAAAGGGTAGGATTTGATATTCCTTTTGTAAAAACTTTGGAAATTAGAAAAGTACGTAGTCTATCATATCAAGCTCTTGGATCTTGTTTTAAACCATACAAATCTTTTGATAATTTGAAAATGAGATTTTGAAATGAGGATTTGGGAAACTAGGGGGCTTTTTAAAAATGATATGCTCAGCTATATACCCATTTAGGAAAACACTCTTGACATCCATTTGATATATTTTGAAATTAAGATGTGCAATATAAGAAAGAAGGATTCTGATATATTCAAGTCTAGCTACTGGTGCAAAGGTTTTCTCACAGTCAGTTCCTTCTTCTTGACTATAACCCTGTGCAACCAATCTAGTCTTGTTTTTAACTATATTACCAGCTTCATCTAACTTATTTATAAACACCCACTTAGTGCCTATGGTAAATATGTCTTTGGGTATGTCAAAATTTTTCCAATTTTTTTTATTTCAAACTGATTGAGTTTTTATTGCATAGTCGTCACCCAAAATTCATCATTTATAAAATCATTAGTGATTTTAGGTTCAAGTTGTGACAAAAAAACTTGATGTTCAACTTGATTTATAACAGAAGATTTAGTTTGAGTTCCTTTATCTAAATATCCTACAACCACATCTAAAGGATGGTTCCTAAGTGTCCTAACAGCTATAGAAAATGAGGGGCTAGTGATTTTAGGTTCTTCAACAAGTTTGGGCTCATTATGACATGAATCTGGATAATTTCTAGAACTGGAAGTTTTCATAGAATACTTTATAAGATGGTTAGAGGATTTAGCAATGATTTATAGATTTGTCATATCATCCTCCAGGTTCTTTGGAGAGTTATTAGGCCCATGTGGATCTATTTAATCAAACTTGATATGGACAGATTCTCAACACATTTAGTTCTTTTGTTAAAAACTCTATAGGATTTACTAGAGATTGAATATCCTAGAAAAATTCCTTCATCACTCTTGGATTCAAAATTTTCCGGATTTTCCTTAGTATTAAGGATATAGCCTTTGAAACCAAAAACTTTGAAGTAACTTACTTTGGGTTTTCTATTTTTCCATAACTCATATGGAGTAATTTTAAGAATGGGTCTAATAAACACTCTATTAATAATATAGCATGCTGTATTTATAGATTCAGCCCCAAAAAATAGGTAATTTATATTCACTAAGCATGGTTCTAGAAATCTCTTGCAAGGTCCTATTTCTTCTTTCTAAAACTCCATTTTTTTGAGGTGTTCTAAGGGTAGAGAAATTATGATTATAGCCATTTTGTAAGAAAAAGGATTAAAACTCTTGATTTTAAAACTCACGGTCACGATCACTTATTTAAGATTTAATTCTATGTCCATTGAGATTTTCTATAGTTTTTTCATATTTGGTAAAATGAGAGTAGGATTCAATTTTGTGAGCCAAAAATAAAGTCCAAGTATATCTATAAAATTCATCTAAAATAACATAAACATAGTACTTCCCATTTAAACTAGAAACTCTAGATGGTCCAAAAAAATCCATGTGACCCAACTCAAGAGGTTGAGAAGTTGACACTTCTTTCTTTTGTTTGAGGGAAATTTTGTGTTTCTTTCCCTTTTGACAAGGACTACACACTTTATCATTGGGAAACTTAAGTTTCGGTAGATCTTTGACTAAACTTTTTATTTTTTTCTTTATAAGGGAGTGAATATTTCAGTGCCCTAGTCTTCTATTCCAAATCCAATACTCTTTGTCAAATACACTTAAACATGAAGAATTTTGAGAAAATAAAAAATATAAGTTAACATAGTATAAATTTTCATTTCTCAATGCAAAAAATACTAATTCATTTTTAGAACTAAAAACATTGTAAGAATGATTTTAGAATTTAACATGAAATCCATCATCACATAGTTGTGAAATACTAATCATATTATATATTAGTCCATTAACAAAAAGTACTTTGGAAATTAAAACTGAGTTTGAGTTACCTATTTGGACAAGGAAAATGATTTTTCCATTGGAATTGTCACCAAAAGTGACATGTACGCCATCAATTTTTATTAAATTCTTGAATCATGAATATTCTATTATCATGTGTCTTAAACACCCATTTTCCAAGTATCATAAGTTTTTGTAGGAGCTCGTTAAATAATTTTACTAAAAAATTTTCAAATAAAAATAGACTTTGGTACCCATATGTGTTTGGGTCCAGTGATATTAGTAACTTGTGCTTTAGGAACCCATATCGGCCTCATAGGTTTCCTATAAGAATTATGTAAAGTAATTGAAAAATAAACTCTATTTGGTCCAGAAGAGCTTGAAATAATAGAGAGTGTATAATAATTTAAATTAGCAGAATTTTTTCTTGAACTATGAGTAAAGCTGTATGTTCTTGATTTAGAAAAAAAATTGGGTTTTCCAAAATTTCTTTTGCCAGGTTGATACCCAATACGAGTAGTGTATTTAAGGGAAATCTATTTACCTAGAATTTATACCAAGTTATATTTACCATTATTAAAAATTTCAAGGTCCTTTTTCAATTTCTCATTATATAGATTTAATTCATTGTTTTCTTTGAGTAATATAACATTTTTCTCTCTTTATATAGCAAGTTCAGTCTTAACAGTTTAGGTAAGAGAATATTGTTTCTTTAAAGAATTGTCTTTATACTTTAGTTCATGACATGTATATTCAATCATATTGTAATACTCAAACATGTCTTCTTTAGAAATATTTTCATAATCACTTTTATCTCCTAAATAATTGGAATTTTGTACAGGGGATTTCAGGGTTACCTCAGATGTGTTTTTCATAAAACACATATTAGCTTTGTTAGCTTGTTCATCATGTGATAATTCTGGGTCACTTGAACTATCCTCATAAGCACTCCAAGTTGCTTTCATTGCCTTTTTATACTTTCTATCTTTGTCCCCATATTTCATTATATACTTGAGCTTGGGACAGTCATCCTTTACATTCCCTTTTCGCTTACATTCATAACATACTATCTCATCAGACTTTTTATTTCTTTTCCAATCTTTCTTACATATTCCCTTTTGATCATATCCTTCTTTGAAGTCAGGATTTATAAAAAAAAATATTCCTTTTTTAAAATTTCTTAACCCTTATGGATAATTGAGCCATATCCTCATCACTGTAAGGTGATGATTGTTCACTGCTAGAGCTTTCTATATAGACTTGAAATTTATCCTTTTCTTTGTGTTTAGAGGTGGTGGTCTTGAATGCCACAGATTTTCTTTTGGGTTCATCCACCTCTTCCTTGTTAACTTTCAACTCTTATTTATACATCATTAGTTTCCCAATGAGTTCTTTGAAATGCAATTTTATGATGTCACATGACTCTCTAATAGAGACAGAGGTTCCTCTCCATCTATTAGGTAGGAATCTAAGAATACTCATGATTGGTTCTTTAGTAGTAACTTCTCTTCCATAAAAAATCATTGTGTTGAAAATTTCTTTGAACCTGAGATAAATTTTAGAAATAGGCTCATCAAGATTCATTTTAAAGTTATCATATTTAATAGTATAAGTATTGAGTCTCATTTATTTTACACTATAATTTCCCTCATGTCAAACTGACAAGGTATCCCAAATTTAATGGGCAGTTTTACATGAAGATATTCTATTCAATTCCTCATCTCCTAAAGAGAAATATAAGGCATTCATGTATTTTCAATTGTTATTGTAAGTGGTCTTGGTTGGGTCATCCCAAGTAATTCTATCAGTATCAGGAATTTTATACTCATCTATAATTGAAGACCAAATTTCAAATCCCATACTTTCTAAATACATTTTCATTTTAATTTTCCATTGGTCATAATTAGTTCCATTAACAAATGTTGTTTTTTTTTTGAAACACCTTTCAGTATATTATCCATAATAAATAAATACTTTTAAAGATCTAGAAATTTATAATTAATAAAAATTTACAGATCTTTAAAGTACAACTAAAATCACAGTTGAACATATTTTAAAAATAGAGACTTAACAAGAATAAAAACTCCTATGATACAAAATGTTGGTCGGAGTAGAGTACTCAAGAGGTGGGGTGGGGGTGAATTGAGTATCTATTAAAATTTATATTAAAAAGTTTTCTTAGAAAGGTTCCCCAATAATAATTAATACAACCCAGTTAATCAAGGTAAGATGGTTATAAAAGTTTGACTATTCAAATAACCTCTCAGAAGATTGATTAATTCTTAGTAATATCGATATGATTTATTGGTACTACTTTTGAATCTATTTTATTAAGGAAAAAAAATTATAACATCTTTCCAATACTAACTATCAAATTAAAATCTAGTGTTTTATGAAATATATAGTAAAACAGAGAAAAAATAAATTAAATAACACATCAGATAAAACAAGTGGGTCAGTCTCAAGATGAGACCTAATCCAATCCACTTGGTGATCACCTTACACCAAGAAGTTTATATTAATAAACTTGATCCACACCCTGGATCAGGGTAAATAACAGTTCACAAGACTATCCAGGTCACATGACCTCTTCAACTGTTCTTCGTGGGTATAAAATACTAGGTCACACAAGCACCTCTTCTACACTTATCCATGTGAGTAGAAAGATGTAAAAAGATATGAGAGGAAGGATATATTTCATCCTTAAATTTAGTGCTGGAGATAGTGTGTGTTTTAATATAAACATACACACACTGCTCGAAATATAAAAAAATACACAACAGATAAAAGATGATGAGAAAAGGTTAGAAGTGCTCTGAGTGTTATTCTATGCAACTATGGATTTGTAGGATGAATAAGATGCGAGCATCGAGTCCTATTGTAAAAAACAGAGTGTCTCAAGTCTATAGGTTTAAAGGTGTAAGTTATAAATCTTGTGTTCTTCTTGAAGGTGGTACTACAAAGATGTTTTTGACTCTAATATACAGTATTATAGCCTTTGGATCGAGAGTTCTTCATGTGTTCTTCAGTTGTTTCTTGTTTCATTTATTGGTTCCCCTTTTAAAATGATCACATGTCTACTTCTCTACTTCTCACCTATTATTCCAGTGCCATGCTTTCCTTTTTATTTTAGAGTGAATGTGTTGGAGCCGACATGATGCTTATATTCTTCACCTTGTACCTCCTACTATTAGGTGATATATCTACAAAGAAATATTAATTATGTCAGTGCATTTAAATGACACAAATATGACTATTAGAAATTAAATTGAAAACGGAAAAATAGATTAAAGAACGGTGTCACAGTCATTCTCGAAATGTTATCGCTTGGAAATGGTGTCACCATGAAACAGTGTATTCTTCTTTGCCTTTGAGTGGTGATACATTCATGATGGAATATTTTTTTTGAGATTAGGAATCGGTAGCAAAAATACGGTGTTAGGATCATAGTGTATGGTGCTTTTACAAACTTCAAACATTGTCTTGGTGATGGTCGCATGGAACCAGCATCACTGAATTCATGAGATCTAAAACTAGTCACAGTGTTTGGGTCACGGTGTTTGGATCACAGTGTCTGGGTCACGGTGTCTTGTTCACAGTGTCTAGGTCATGGTTTCTGGGTCACAGTGTCTAGGTCACGGTGTCTAGGTTATAGTCTTTGGTTTACAGTGTCTAGGTCATAGTGTCTTGGTCATAGTGTCTGGGTTATGATGTCTACGTTATGGTGTCTAGGTCCTTTTCAAGAAAACCAGAACTGGTGGAATACTCATGGTTTCTCCGACTTAGCCAAATATCTGTATATAGACTTAAGCAGTAATAATCATAGAATGAATTATATTTAATCATTCATAAAATAAATCATTATAGAACAAATTAAATATAGGTTACAATAATGAAAACATGATTTAGTATTAATAGGATTTAGTGGAAGTTTATTTAAAGAAAAAATAAACCAACCATCTCTACATATGATTTGAGATAGATTAAACAAGATTGAAAATATTTATAGGATATACATGATTTATAGGATTTATAGGATTTTTGATCATTAAAACATGATTAAAATATGAGGATTCCAATAGTATGGATCCTATATTATAGACCAGCCACTACATCATACAAAATACCCCTGTCTATCCTCCAATTTCCACCATTTCATGAAAAACCCCTACTATTCCTTTTTTCTCACATCGATCAGAGCTCACATGAGCTTAGGAATTTTTTAAGGGGTATCTCCACATGGCCAATTCACAAAATGGTTATCATGGTCCTAAATGTAAGACCATAAAAGGCACATCATGAGACTTTGTTTCATTACTTTAAACTTCATGGTTGATGTCTCTTTCAGGACACAAAATTACACATTATGGTGGACCTCTCCCAAGAGGACCACTACCCCTGGTGTTGGTCTCCCACCACACCTCTATTAAATAATTATGTGTGTATTGATTCATGTACTCATAGTATATGTAGTGATGCCCGAATCTATTATTCTTGGGCTCATACCTAATAAAACAAAAAATGATCCTTGCATACGGTTCAAACCTGTGTAAGGAGCTTTCTTCGAGAACTATGTGTTGCATGATTCCAATTATCACAGGTTATGTAGTGATGCCTAGATCTTAGGTATCAAGTCTAGCGGCAATATTCCCTTTTCATGCCGGGAATCCCATGGGCTTTCAATATAACAGTAAACTACATGGTTTCTTAAAAACTATATTTTTATTGATTCTTATCATCACAGGATACATAGTGATACTAAGATTTCCAATATTGATCCTAGATATGAAAATCAATGGAAATAATTCCCCCCTTTGTCTATGGGTCAGACCTGCACAAAGCATTTTGATTTAAAATATCTAAATGTATCTTGATTACTTTCTTTATAGGATATTTAGTGATTCCTGGATCTCTGATTATTGGTTCTAGCAGTGATAAATTATTTTCCCCCATACCCACATATGGGTTAAACCTGCATAGATTAATTCTTTATATCATATACACATGATGTTAAATTGCAAGAAAATTTAATCATATACCACTTTTCAAAATGGGTATTGAGTCAAAAAAGATCATTTTTCCTAGATAAAATTCAGATCTATGTATGGCTTGCCTATGCACATAATACATCCTAAATAATTCTTCACATCAATTCCCTCATCCTTACTGCATAAAATTAAATTTCTAGAAAAATTTCCTAGTCTAAAGAAAATAAAATTGAATAGAAAATATATCCCTACTACATGATGTTAAACTACGAATACTAGCACCCATTTTCATCATTATCAAAGGACCACAAGAGCCTGACCACAGTCAACTAAAGTATGAGGTGCTTTCATCAGATTTTAATCCCATTAACCCATAGATCACACATCATGTCTTGAGTAAACCGGGTTGAAAAAATCTTTAATGACATTTGGAAAATGATACCCAGCTTCAAGGGACCCTTTTCATGACTATGAATCTAGGAATATGGCTCTTTTATATGCGCCTATAGTCATTAACCAAATATTTAACTTAGAAAAAAGGGATTTTTGATTCTTATGAGCCCTAAAATCACCATTGAAGGACTCAACAGATCAGTGTGTTCTAGGCCATCCCTAGTATGATTTTACCATATCATTACTCATGACATGATAACTCGATCAGTTATTTACAACATTCCCTCCCCCTTTTCAGAAGGATTATGGAGTACTCTTAACCTTGGGTATCCTAATTGGGTTCTTGTGTAACATTACCCTCATATTAATTTCATGTGCATCACAACCATAAACTTCCTACACTATGGTCAAAGATATAAAACCTTAATTTATAACCTTTAATGGTCCAAATCACAATAACTTAAACTTATAGAAAGAGAGACACAAAAAATTTTAGGCTGAAAACCCATAATGGGCATCCTAAGAAAAATTAAAGTCTTTTCTCACTGAACTCTTTATCTCTAAAGTTTATGAAAAAATTTGGGCATAAATAAATGAGGAATAGGGGTTATAGGGTCCACTCTATGGCCTTAGTAAAAGTTGAGTCATGATCATTGGACCCCCTTGTCTAGGAAAAAGTTAGAGTAATGGTTTTTTATATCTCCTTGCCATGATAACATGTTCTCTAAATAGCCATATAACTTCTAGGTTACTCTAATCCTCCTCAAATCTTACATTTTCCATAGATAACACTTCATGATTTGAGTACCTTCGATCACTGAAAAACTTCCAAGGCCCTTGGAAAATGATACCTAACTATGAGGGACTTTTTTTACTATGTATGTATGCTTATGGATCCTTAATATGTGCATATATTCATCAAAAATATGTGTCACTATGAAAAAAGTGATTTCTGATCTTTGAGATCCCTAATGCAACTATGGTAGAAATCAGCACCACATTGTGATCTAGTCCATTACCTAAATGATTTTCCCACACCATCCTCATGACCTGAACACTTTGGACTGTGATTTATAACCTTTATTACAAGAATATTAAAGAGGATTCAATGTCCTTGATGTTACATAAAATTGTTTTTTACCCTTTCTCAAAGTAGGAATGTGATAATCCATTATCGATCATTTTTAAAGCACACATTCTGTGATTCGAAACCATAGGGTGTAGGGATTAAGCTTCCCAATTAAAGAAATAAGCTACCCTAGAATGTTAAAACCCTTCCTAGCTAACATTTATTTTTATACCTTACTTCATTGTCTGGATGTTTGAGTCTTTTCAAATCTCTCATAGCCCTTAGAAAAGAATAAATATCATAATTTCTTGACCATGATATCGATGCATAAGGGATTTAACCTACCAAATAAATAAATATTCTCCTTGAAGGAAATGAACACCAATCCTTGTGATCCCTGGTAAAACCATGGTAGAAACCGATACCTCGGGGTGTTATGGGTCATCCTTGATATATCTACCCCTCACACGCTCATTGAATCAAATGTTTGGATTATAGATCACATCATTCACATTCAAACAGTCTAGGTAGAACCGACATCCCTAGTATTACTCCCTCAAACAATATCACACCCATAAATCTTCCATGTCCCTTATAAAAGAGTGGAGACACATCTGTTTTAAAATATTACCAATGCATAGGGGCTTTTACATGAAAACACAAGAATCTTATCCTTATAGGAAAGGAGCACTAATCCTTATGACCCTCAGCAATACTATAGAATAACTAAAAATCCTAGGGTGTTTTTGGTTATTCCTAGTATGTCTGCAACATATTCTATAATCATAGATCACGTCCTGGCAACAAGATGGTAAACCGCATGTAATCCCATGGTCTAAGCTAAAAGGTCCTAAACTACATTGATAAAAATCCCAAGTTAAAAGAGCCTAAATTACAGTGGTGGAAGTTTTGAACTTAAAGACCATAAACTAAAGTGATAGAAGGTCTATGTAATGCCTTGACCCTAGTTTCCTAGAGCTGGTGCATTATTTATTACATTTTCATGATCACAAGAAAGTCGAATCCCAAAGGATCAATTAGTTTAGCAGCCTTGAAAAAACTCGATACAAATATAACTTTTTTTCATTAAATATTTAAATAAAAGGCAATATAAAAACTCCTTTGAAAAAAAATTCTTATTCTCTTTCCTCATTCATATAAGTCATTCATAATTTACATCTTTGCATCGTAGGTAAAATGAAACATAAGAATGGGGTGAGATTAGATGCTCAGTAAGGGTAATTAATTCTGTGGAATCTATCATAAATAAGCATAAACTTTTAAGGCAAGATGTATAATAAAAATAAAATCCTTTTAAAAACAAACATTAACATAATATGGAAAGAATAAATCAAACATTTCCATATAAACATGAACATGGATATTTTACTAGTTGAATAATCATATGTAATAACTAACCTTATAAAGAGGGAATACATAATGCGGGACATCCTAAACACACCTTCAAGGATTCAGCCATGAGACTATACATAATTGGGTAATACATTAGCCAAAACCCTAAAATAATTGTCTCATGGGACCTATTGATGAATCAAGGGGGTATAGCAGGATCTGATAGAAACTTAAAAATTCCAATAAATTCCTCTTATGGAAGGGGTAAAACATAATCAACATAAACATTCATATTAAAACTAGAATATGAAATGTTAATACTTAATCCATAAGAAATAAATGATATCAAAATAGAACATCCACAGTCAAACATATCATAAAACCTTCAATACATTATGAAATATTGTATCATAATATATTAACATTAATTAATCATAAAATCTAACAAAATATGTTGACATAGATAAAAGTGATCTAACAAAATCATTAAAACTCTTTTAGAAATATCCCTTTTTAATTTGAAATAATTTAAAAGCCTGCATAATTATAGAAGAAAAAATTCCATTGAAAATAACATAGTAATCTTGTAAGGGAAGATTCAAAATTTTAAGGCATCATAATGGAAGAAAATAGCCATTAGTTCCGTATAAGTTAAAAAAAATATTATTTCCTTAATTTTTCGAAAAGGTCATATAGTACCTCATTTGAAAAAAGATAGAAATATTTCTTTCAAAATGTTTTATAAAAAGTAAAACATGGGTATAAATGAATTTCAAAAATATTTTAGGAATATAAATATTTTCTTGAAATACATGTCTAAGAAACATGGATTTGGATGATAAATATGTCCTAGTAGATACGTACATATAAACAATCTCAGATAACAATGAGATTATGAAATTAACCCTTACCTTGTACTTTCCTTTAGTTAAGGGTGCGTTAACCTCCTGTATAATGGTTAAAGATTTTTAATAAATTATACCAGGACCATATATATATTTATTATATCTTATATGATCCTCTTATCTAATTTTGTTAATAATATTTCAGTATTACCATTATTTTGGGTGGTAACTGCTTTGTTTTCCTATGCATGTTTTGTTAACTAAGTCTTGTTTCTTATGCATAGGATATATTTTATTCAAATAAAAAATTACATTAAGTTTAAAAAAAATTTATTTACTTATCATATGATGTTTATAATTATTATTTAATGGTTAGTGTCAGAATAAATCTCATCACGTCGTGGAGACGGTAGCTCGTACGTACGCACGAGCGACAATATCATTCCTTTAATGGTTAAATGATATGGAAATGGATGGTATAATAATTATAAATAATTATAATAATGTAATATTAATTATTTATCTCAATTATACTCATATTATACCCATAAAAATAAAGTAATGTTGAATAACAAATTACACCATGGTGTGGAGACGGTAAGTCGTACATACGCAAATTTGGTGATATTATTATTCATAAGATGGATAAAATGTTGAATATGGTTGTCCCATGAATATAATAACCTATAAAAATATGTATGATAATGTATTTAATACTTTTTTTTGGAAAAAACATATAAATAGGAAGTAGAATAAGAAAATAACTTTTAAAGAAGAGATAAAATGATTACCTCTTCTTCGGGTGTCTTCTTTTGATTTGCACAAAAGGACTCCTTAAGTTGGTTTTCTGACCAAAGGGTGGCCTCTAATATGAATTTAGTAAATTTTGGAGCATAATATTTTAGGTTTTTTCTGATACAAATGGATTTGGAGGTGTGAATTAAATAGAAGGAGAAGTGCCCTTTTATAAGAGAGGTGATGGGCACTTTAGGAAAAGCTTGAAATATTAATTTATTAAAAAATGTTATCAGTTTATAATAGCTCCAAAGTGATTTATTTCTTGGTTAATATGAGTATGGATCAAAATAATCTGAAATAATAGGTTTTATACAATTTTATGTCACAAATATAACCTCAACCTTTGGCTTTAACCCCTAGTTAAATAAATTAACTCTTACCTTGTCTCCCTGTATTTTTATACAATATTGTTAATATATTTACTATAAAATTCCAATAGAACCTCAAGTTAATAATTAATGAAAATTTTAATACTATCTAATTTAGTTTTATCAATCTTAAATTTTTATGACTATTATATCATTTAATAAAATAGTGTTTGTTTTAAAAACTCATTTATGTCAATTTTGACACTATTTAGTAATTGATTTTTGTTAAAGACATAAAAACTTGATTACTTTGAAAAAAAGAATTAAATAGACCCTAAAATGTAAATGGTATCCAAAAAATCATTTATGTCATCAAAAATATAAATTATATTTATGTTTATATTTATAATATCATTTATTTTAATCATTAATTAATAAGGTAATCACTGCATCATTCTTGTGTCATAAATAAATTTATTTATTTAATGTATAAAAAAATATAAATAAAATACCATGATTTGTGTAATATTTTTATATTTATAATGACTATTTATAGTCAAATATATCAGTTCTATAACCCCACATTAAAACTGTTTTAGTAAAAAGATAAATGTTTATGTTATATTTCTCTTTACTTTAAATTAATTATTATAACATGTCATTATCAAAACCAAGTGGCCCCTAAAGGACAAATGTGTATCAAAAGTGTTTTATTAGCCATAAAATATAATTAATACATGTTTTAATGTAGTTTTATATTATTATAATATAATTTTTAGCTTTATTCACTGAATTTACCCTTTAACCTTGGTAAATAAAAATAACTTCTGAAGTTACTATTAATAATGACCAAAATTAAAAGGAACCTATTTGAATAATTTAGACCTTATTATTAAAAATATGGAATCCATTTTTAAAAATTCAGATCATATAATTTTCAGTAATTAATTTAAATTTAATCCCTGTGGTCAAAATGAGAAAATTGGTTTTTAAAAGTAAAAACCATCAAAAGATTGATACGTATTTATATCAAATTTCAATGTGAAATTACATAAAATTTATTAAATTATATTAAATGTTAAGAACTTAATCTAATTATACTTTAAAACAAATTTAAAGGATAATCTAACCATATAAATAAATTAGATGAAAAAGCAGTTTTGAATTAAAATGCGGTATTGTTCACTATTCATTAAAATATAAATGTTATCATAAAAACACTAAAAATTTATTCAAACTAAAATTTTATATCCCAAATATAAAGAATAATTTCATTTTTTCAAATTGAATATATAAAAGTGTCAAATATTTTATTTAAAAATGTTTCTCCATTAAAAACCGTAAAAGCTTCATTTTTTTGAAAAATACTTCTTTTATCTAACATATTGAAATTTTCATTATATTATGTATAAAAAATACATAATATGAATGTTAAAATTATATGGTATATATAAAATTCAAAATGTGGTTAATAATATTTATAATCTCTTTTTAAATAGTTAGTTTGACAGGTCATGGTGCACTCAAACTCGATGTCGCGTGCAACACAAGCAATTAAATTATTCAAAAGTAAGTGTACCATGGAAGCTTGGGGTCTTATATTCTCCCCTCCTTTAATAAATTTCATCATAAAAATTTAAACACAGGATTGAAAACTAGGGGTTTTACATTCCAAAATATCTTTTTTGAAATCCCATATCAAAAAATGGATTAATGAGACCTCTATTTTAAAATAAAGAGAAGTATGAAGGTTACCAAAAATAACACATACTAGGTTTATATGTAGGAAAAAATAGAAATGATATAAAAAAAGTAACTATAAAGTAATTATGGAGAGTGATAGATAAAATTATTAAGATAAAGTTAACAACCAGAAAGCTATAAATCTACAATGATCCAAGGGACCATTTGATTCATCGCAAAAGAAAGTACTATGAAAACATTTTTGGTTTTATGATCCTTTCCCTAGTGTTGTAGAATTAATTTACTTCATAGTGTAAGAAAAAAAAGCATACTTAGTTAACATGTAGAGTTTCATCCTTCAACTAATTCCTTCTACAAACTCATCTTTCTCTTCAAAATATTATAAAACTCAAAAATATTCTATTTATCTTAATCGTATAATGTTAAAAATATAAAATTATATCATTTAAATAAATAAAACTATGTTATACTAATGAGGAAATTCTTGTAGGCTAATGGTAGGTGATAAAGACTTGTCTCCCTTCGGTTGTGGGTTCGATTCCAATAGCCTTTTCTAACATGACGGGTTGTTGCCCGACCTACGAGTTATCATTTTTCTCAAAATATATTATTATAACATTATAGAAATAACCTTAATAAATTTTTAACATCAGAAAAAATACTATCCAATGTAAAACTTAATCCATTAAAACCTAAAGACTTCTACAAAATACTTCCATCCAAATTAACAGTCTAAAAAGATTTATAAATTTCCAAAATCAATCATAACATCATATTCCCCCAAATAATAATGTATCTATTATTGAAAAATCCTTTATTAAATCAAATGCCTTAATGAAATAATTCATGATTCCAAATTATTAAAGAAGAAGTAATGTAGTAAAATCCATAACATAGTAATATAATTATTCTACTTTGACTATAGTGATAATATAAGTTTGACCTTGATCCATTTACTTATTCTGAGCCATATTTCCTTGATGCTTTTGAAAATAATTTCCATAATGTCCCATATCTTTACAGTTATTGAATTTTACATTTAGGGATTCTTTATTTCCCTTACAATCACGAGCTGGGTGACCTTTTTCTCAACACTTGTAATAAACTCCCATTTCTTTCAGGTATGTACCAGGGTGATTCTTCCCACAATTATCACATAAGGGAAGATACTTCATTCTTTTTTTAAATTTATCCATCTATTTATCTACCATTCTCTTCTTTTATTTATTTAATTTGATGTCATAAGACTTAGATAATTCTTTTTACATCTTGATAGAAAACAAGACTATATCTTTGTATGATGAGAAATATTATGAAACCAATGCCCATAGGAGGAATGGTTTTAACCCATCAAATAATCAATAAATCTTATTTCTTGGGTTACGTATGTAGTTTGAAACATGCCTTGATAAACTTATGAAGTTATACTCATACTTTTCAACATTCTCATCATATGTTTTCCTCAAACTCAGAAATTGACTCTCCATATCCTCTCATAGATCACAAGGAAAGTATTTTTATAGGAAAAGTTCTTTAAACTCCCTACATTCCATATTTGATACTTCTTCATCCTCCTTCATGTTTTGAATTAACTACCACCATTGATCTTCATCTCTTAATAGGCAATAGACTGCCACAAAAACCTTTTCCCTTTTGTTACTCCTCAAAGTAAGAAATATTTTCTCTAAGGAACTTATCCATTTCTCATCTACAAAAGGATTTGAAGTCCCATTGAATGTTGGGGTCTATTTCTTCATGAAGCATTTTAATATTGATCCTCTATGTTTGGATCAGCCTGCTCCATATGAGTAAGGTTATAATTCATAACCTAAGTTAGTTGTTCCACTATGGTTATAAGTTGTTCAGCACTAGTTGTATCACCTGCTCGACTACCATTATCTTGTATAGGAGTGAAATCCTTACATGGATTACGTGTGTTGATATGGTTTCCATTCCTTCCACTAGCTACCATTTATAAACAATGTCATACACTAGATTAGGTTATGCATCATAATACATAATTTCAAACTAGTAAAATACTTAACATAAATTGAAAAATATATGTATATCTAATCCATAATCATAAACATGGTTTTTTTGAAGAAATATGTAATCATAATTTCTTCATAATGGTTTGTGAAGAAAATATGAATTATCCCATGAATATCCCTATGGAGTGTCAAACCAGGTGTGCAGTAAGGCGCATTGTCATGTACCATGTTACCCTAAGTTAAGCCTAAAACCCCCTTTTAGAGTTATTACTGCTAGGTACATCTATGAAAGAACCACTTTTACTTATAGTATACAAACATGGATGTATTTTCTATGAATACCCACATAATCTCTATATTACCAAAATTTCAGGATGTTATTTTATACTTATCCTCAAAGTATATATTAGGGTAATGTTCCCAAATCAAGGTTGTTTTCTAAATCTAGTTTCCAAGTTTTGTTATAAAATTATTCTGATACTAACTGTAACTCCCAAAACCCGGTTTCCCAGAGCCGGTGCTTTATTTATTACATTGGAATGATCACAAGAAAGTTGAATCCTAAAGGATTTATCAGTTTAGTATCCTTGAAAAAATAGGAAACTTACATAAATTTTTTACATTACATCTTAAAATGAAAGACAACATAAAACTCCTTTGAAAAAATTCTTGTTCCCTTTCATCATCCCTATAAGTCATTAATAATGCATATCTTCACATCCTGGGTAAAATGAAACATAAGAGGGGTGATATGAGATGCTTAGTAAGGGTAAATAATTCTGTGGAAGCTATCATAAATAAGTATAAACTTTTATAGAAAGTTGTACAATAAAAAAATAATCCTTTTAAACATAAACATAAATATAATATAGAAAGAATAAATGAAGAATTACCATATAAACATGCACATGGATACTATACTAGTCAAATAATCACATGTAATAACTAACCTTATAAAGAGGGAATATATAATGTTGGACATATTAAACACAATGTCAAGGATTGAACCAAGACACCATATATAATTGGGTAAGACATTAGCCAAAACCCAGATATAATTATCTCATGAGACCTACCAATGCATCAAGGGGCTATAGAGGCCCCCGCTCGACACTTCCAAAGTCCAATGCATTCCTCTTATGAAAGGTTTAAAACATAACCAACATAAACATTCATATTAAAACTAGCATATGAAATGTCAATACTTAAGACATAAGCTATGAATGATATCAAAATAGCACATCTACAGTCAAACATATCATAAAACCTTCAATACAATATAGAATATTGTATTATAATATATAAACCTTAAATAAGCATAAATTATAATAAAAGATGTCGACATAGATGAAAGTGATCTAACAAAATCATTAAAACTATTTTAGAAATATCCATTTTTTACTTTGAAATCAGGTAAAATCATGCATAATTATAAAAGAAAACAATTCCTTTGAAAATTACCTAGTAATATTGTAATGGAAGATTCAAAATATTAAGGCACCATATTGGTGTAAAATATCCACTTGCTTTGTATAAGTTATAAAACATTCTTTCCTTAATTTATCGAAAAGGTCATATAGTACCTCGTTTGGAAGATGACAGAAAGATTCCTTTCAAAACATTTTATAAAAAGTAAATTTGGGAATAAATGAATTTCAAAAATATTCTAGGAATATAAATATTATTTTTAAATACATTTATAAGAAACATGGATGTGGATGATAAATATGTCCTAGTAGATACTTCCGTATAAACAATCTCCGATGATAATGAGACTATAAATTAACCCTTACCTTGTACTTTCCTTTAGTCTAGGGTACGTTAAGATCATGTATAATGGTTAAATATTGTTATTAAATTATAACAGGACCACATACATATTTATGATATCATATATGATCCTCTTATCTTTTTTTGTTAATAGTATTTCAGTATTACCGTTATTTCGGGTGTTAAGTACTTTGTTTTCCTATGCATGTTTCATTAAGTAAGTCATGTTTATTATGAAAGGAATATATTTTATTTGAATAAAAAATGATATTAAGTTCATAAATATTATATTTACTTATAATATGATGTTTATAATCATTCTTTAATGGTAAATTTGAAGAATGAATCTCATCATGTCGTGGAGACAATAGGTCGTACGTACGCACGAGCGACGATATCATTCCTTTAATGGTTAAATGATATGGAACTGGATGGTATATTAATTATTTAGAATAATAATAATCTAATATTAATTATTTATGTCTATTATACTCATCAGTATACCCATCCAGATAAAGTATTATTGAATAAAAAATTATGTCATGGCGTGGACATAATAAGCCATACATACATATGTTTGGTGATATTATTATTCGTAGTATATAAAAAACAATGAATATGGTTTTCCCATGATTATAATAACATATCCACATATGGATGATACTGGATGGATTACTTTGGTATGGAAAAAATATATAAATAGGAAGAATAATAAGAAAATAACTTTGAATGAAGAGATAAAACGATTACCTCTTCTTTGGGTGTCTCTTATTGATTTGCACAAAAGGACTCCTTAAGTTGGTTTTCATCCCAAAGGGTGTCCTCTAGTATTAATTTAGGGAATTTGGGAGAATAATTATGTAGGTTTTGGACAATACAAAGGGATTTAAAGGTATGAATTAAATAGAAGGAGAAGATCCCTTTTATAAGAGAGGTAAGGAGAACTTTAGGAAAAGCTTGAAATATTAATTTATTAAAAATATATTTTCGGTTTATAATAGCTAAAAAGTTATTTATTTAAAGTATAATATGATTATTAGTCAAAATACTCTCAAATAATATGTTTTATACAAGTTTAGGACACAAATATAACCTTATCTTTTGGCTTTAACAATTTTTTAAATAAGTTAGCTCTTATCATGTCTTCCTGTATTTTTATACTATATGGTTAATATAGTTACTATAAAATTCCAATTGAACCTAAAGTGGTTCATTAATGAAAATTTTAACACCTTCAAATTCATTTGGACTAATCTTATATTTTTATGACAATTATATAATTTAATAAAATAGTGTTTGTTTTAAAATCTCGTTTATGTCAATTTTGACACTATTTAGTAATTGTTTTTTTAAGTCATAAAAACTTGATTCCTTTGAAAAAAAGAATTAAATCATCACTAACAAGTTAATTTTATCTAAAAAAATCTTTTTATGACATCGAAAATCTAAAATTACATTTATTTCAATATTTATAATATCATTTATTTCAATCATTCATTAATAAGGTAATCACTACATCATTATCGCATCATAAATAAATTTATTTATATAATGTATAAAAAATTATAAATAAAATATTAGGATTTAGGAAATATTTTTAGATTTATAATGATTATTTATAGTCAAATATATCAGTTATATAACCCCACATTATTTATTTTAGTAAAAAGATACATGTTTATGTTATATTTCTCTTTACTTTAAATTAATTATTATAAGATGCCATTATCACATCCAATTGGATACCAAAGTCCAAATGTGAATCCAATGTGTTTTATTGGTTTCCCATAACACATAAAATAGTATTAGGACATGTGTTAGGGTAGTATTATATTATTATAATATTATTTTTACCTTTATTCACTGAATTTACACTTTAACTGTGGTAAATAAAAATAATTACTGAAGTTAATATTCATAATAACAAAAAATAATGGGGAAATATTTAAATAATTTGAAAATTATTATTCCAAATATGGATTCCATTATTAAAAACTACAAACATAGAAGTTTTAGTAATTAATTTGAAATTAATCCCCATCGTCAAAATGAGAAAATAAGTTTTTAAAAGTAAAAACCATCAAAAGTTCGATATGTATTTATATAAACATTCAATGTGAAATTAATTCCAATGAATAAAATTATATTAATTGATAAAAAATTAATATAATTATACTTTAAAACCAACTAAAAGGATAATATAACAATATAAATAAATTAGATGAAAAAGTAGTCTTAATTTAAAATGTAATATTTTTTATTTTTCATTAAAATATGAATGTTATCAGAAAAACACTAAAAATTATCCAAAATAAATTTTTATATCTTGATTCTAAATAATAATTTCATTTTTTAAAATTGAATATATAAAAGTGTCAAATATTGTACTTAAAAATGGTTCTCCATTAAAAGGCGGAAAAACTGCATTCCTTGAAAAATATTTCTTTTATCTGAAAAATTGAATTTGTCCTCATATTATGTCTAAGAAACTAATAAGATAAAATTTAAAATTATTTGGGATATATAAAATTAAAAATGTGGTTAATACTAATCATAACATCTTTTTAAATTACTAGTTTGATAGGCTATGGTGTGCTCGAACTCAATGTTGTGTGCAGCGCAAGCTATTGAATTATTTAAAAGGAAGCGTACTGTGGATGTTTAGGGTGTTACAGTGTAAGATAAAGGACCAAAAACAATAATAATAGATTTTCAAAGCTAAATTAATCTAAAATACAACAATATAATGTCTGAGATAAAATAACTTAAACTACAACAATTGAAGTTCCGCGCTAAAAGACCCTAAACTACAGTGATAGAAGGTCCAAACTAAAAGACCCTAAACTACAACACAACAATGGTTTAGTCTGAAATAATTAAAAGAAGATTGTGATACCCCCTTATTGATTCAGCAAAAATAAAGTTATTCTCTCTAGGATCATTGACATCGGCAAAAGATATAGCATTATCCCTCCAGGACATATATTCTACCCAGACTATCATTTTTAAAATCAAGAAATCTCAAGATAACTGGAGCAGATACATCAATGAGAAATCTAATTTTGGTGGTAATTTGTGATCATTTCTTGTGGAGAATTAGTTATAACATTCAAATAAAGACATTTAGGTTTACTTTATATTATAAAAATGATGGGTATCATTGATGATTCATGCAACATCAAATTAGTGAAATATCATGAACATCCTGAATGAATGAAAACTATATAAAACATATAATGGTAATCAGATTTATTCATTGATATCATCCAAGTGCAAGAATATTCACATATTAGATTCTCACCCATGAATATACAAGTCAAAGAAAAGTTACCAAATTACATGTCCATCATAGCATGTTATAGGAGGATCCCTTGAGCTCTATAAGCATCTAGTTTAGGGAGGTAATGGATTGTAATAATTGATCAATAGGTTCATTTTCTGCCTCCACAACCTAATACAACTCCTCCTCCCTAGAAATGATGTCAATACATTCCTTCTTCGCTATGTCATGAAGTCCCTGTTACTCCAACACTATCTTTCTGATATCTAAAGTGCATGATACAACTATGGTAACTCTACTTAGAGACAAAAAATCTCATATTGGAGAAGGATGATCACAATATTCTTGGAAATGACCATGTCTTAGTGAGTTTTTTCCTCCACAACACACTAAGTAGCTTCTTTTAAGGGTTCATCCAATCTTTTATTTATTGAGGCAGAGGCCTCAATGGCTCTCACACTCAATATAAGGCCCCTCTTCCGCTCTCTCATAGAGACCACCTCCTTCACCTGGGAATGAAGGGTGGTATAATCAAATCCCTTGTAACCAAGGGTAGATAAAATAAATCAATGGTGACCAAGATGGTTCTTCATCCCTTCCAAAGGGGTCTCCAAAACCAAGTTCCAGATCTCCCTCCATATTTTTCCCCACATCGACTGGTAAAATCTCACAAACCTAGGGACTTCCTCCAATCCCATCCTGGGAATGGGACCATATTCTAGGACCAGGTCATTGAGATAAAGAGTCATGCTCATTGTCTTTGATGAAGTAGGAAGGGATCTGACCTTTATATTGGTCTAATCAGTCATAAGAACATCCAAGAGAGTAGGGACTGGAACCTCTAATCTTTAAGGTGATGAAACTACAAAAATGGGCTCAAGGGTTTATTAGTCATAGGGTAAATGATATGATATCACCAAGTAACCAATGGATATGAACAATGTTAGAAAAATACCTTGGTCAGTTACATTACTGGTGATATACATTACCCAGACATCATATTCTAGTGAAGAAGTTATTCCCTCTTGTGATGAGTAGATTTTTGGAACTTTCGGTTCTTTCCTCGAAGATGTTCTTTGCTCACCATAGTTGAGATCTATAGGAGAAGAAAATAGTTTCCAATGAAATGATATAAAGTAAAAAACGTGTCTAGTTTTTAAGGAAGTATTCAAATTATCCAAAACTCACCTCCATCATGTTTAACTCAATAGAAGAATAGATACTTTTATTGGTATCCTCAAAAAACACATCCACCCTGTCAGATCAAGTGGTGTGACCGCCGAAACATCTACAACAGGCAATGGGAGTGACTGAGATGGTACCTCAACCATATTAACTTATTGATAAGTCAAGATCGATAGATAAGGGTCTTCTAAAGAAATAGAATTCTCACCTACATCCTCTGGAGTGAACACATACTCCTCTAGGTGGAATTGATAGGAGTTTACACTTTTACAAACCAGGACATGGTTCCATAATAATCCAAAACAAGAGAAGAGTGAAATGCCACAATTACCTAAAAATTATAGAGAATAGGACATTTATAATTAATATTTCTTAATTTTACCATTCCCTTCCAAGTAATACCCCCCATAAGGAACTGAAGTCGAGGTTGTTATTCCAGAAATGGAAATCGTCACCCTCATCTGAGCCAGTTCCAATGAGGATCCATCATCATTGGTCCATCATTCACTGCTGAATTCATCTCTAATTGTTTTACCAATGGGAGAATATACAGAGGATGGAAGGATGGACAATATTATACAGTCACCCACTATACCAAAAAAACACAAAGGATGTAAGTACAGTTTTAATGGAACCACAACCCTTTAAACATAGTAGTAAGTTCATTCTTACTGTTGCTTATGCAATGGGATAGCCTTGTTCATCCATAACCATTTGCAGTGTGCCCCAAACCACAATTTTGTGTACCGTAGTTGAATAGAAAACATAACCCTTGATGCTTACCAATATTATTTCAAGGTCTTAGAAGAAGGATTGGACCTCCTTAGGTCATTCATTGAAGGTTATTCCTAAAGGGCAAGTGAAATGGGAAAAAATCCAAAGGAAAATATGATTGTTGTGGTAGGACCCAAACATTAGACTATGTGTTTAGAACTCTCCAAGACACCTACTATCAATATGAAATAATAAATATTAATTCTGATGTGACTTCACTCACTGTAACCACACTCACTGTGGCCACATCAGTCGATGATTCTACTAGAAATGATGGTAAATGCCTTACCTCCTTACGGGGTGCTTCTGGGGTTGTTGGGCCTCTAAAAACAAATTTCATTATGAGAATAGGATTTTCCTTATTATTCAGTGGTAATTGGGTAGATTCACTTACCATTTTTTATAATTTCCCATTTGGGTATGATAAAATCCAAATATTATCATACCCCTAGGACATACTAATCTTCACACCATAGGGAGGGAGGTTTATCATGACCTAATTTTCCACCCTTGTGAACATTAACCAAAAATGGAAAGATATAATTATATTCTCATAGGATTTTATGTGAATAGGGGGTGGAAATCTTGACTGGAGAGAGGGTAACTAGAAACTAAACAGGCAGGGTGCATACCATTTGTAGAGAATATCCCTATCAATGTAAGCATAGAGGATTCACTCACTAAGTGACATCATATAACCCCATGCCTCATGACTAGATTAACCATAATCAAAAATATTAACCATTGTAAATGGACTATAGGGTGTGAAGGATAAGAAATCATGATGACTCATGAAGGCCCTGACCTCACAATACTTTAGTGTAATAGACATTACCGTGCTGATACACTGTAAAAATGGTTTGAAATGAAAAATTTAGATGTTTTGGATGTTTAGAAACTCATAGCCTCCTATATGATTCCCCATCCAAACCCATAACACATGAAAAGGCCTTATATTCTGATAAGGTACTTTCTCTTATAAATATGGCATAGAATGTAGTAATTTTTTCCCAATATAGGGATGGATAAACCTTAACACTTCCCTCCTACCAGGGAAGTAACCATCATTAAGGTTAAGACCCTAACTCCACCCTTATCCTTTACCTGTAGTAAGTACCCACTCTGGTACAGGGTAAGGAAACTGGAAAAATGGACGGTTCGGTCAACACCAGTGATGACCTCCCATCCCAGTTGTTGAATTTCCCTTATTTGACTATAGTCCAATAAGTGACCTCTATTCCATGGGAGTATATAGCGACCCATGATTATCATATGTTGATATTACATCATTTTAGATTAATATTTAGTACATTGAAAAAATACATGCCAAAGGACCATAATAGTTTAGTGTCTTTATAAAATTGGAAACAAAATCCCTTATCCTGGTAAAAGATCTTCAATATATCCCATAAATATCTACACCATTAGAACTTCTACCTAAAATATTTCTTCATAACCTAGAGAAAGGAAACATAAGAAAGGGGTGAGATCAAATGCTCAATAAGGGTAAATAAAGAAAATTCATAAGCATAACATGAAAAAAATGGTATGGTACATGATCATAACATTTTAAGATCATAACCTATATATCAGAGATCACAATAAATATTAGCAGTTTATAAGACATGAATCATAAGAAAATAATGAACATAATCGATGAGATCATAACATAGTAATAAAACAAGAAATTGTGTCAAACACATAATTACATAAAAACCCTACGTAAAGGAAACCTACCAAGACCTTTATAATAGGTTAGGCTTGGGTTAATCACCCGTGTACCTGCTTTGGGATTGGGATGCCCTCTCGTGTACCCTCTTGTTTCAGGATCATGATGTCCTTTTGTATACCCTCTTCTTTTAGGATTGGTATATCCTCCCATGTACACTCTTGGTCCAGTATTGGTATGTTCTCCCATGTTCCCTCTTGTTTTGAGATTGGGAAGTTCTCCCATGTTCCCTCTTGTTTCAGGATTGGGATGTTCTCCCATGTTCCCTCTTGTTTTGGGATTGGGATTTTCCCCCATTTTCCCTATTGTTTTGGGATTGGAATGTCCTCTCGTGTACCCTTTGAGTTCATAAAACATTTATCAGAACCCAATGCATTGGATTGAGATATAGGTCACACCCATATCATAGTAAAATCATTCACCCATGTTCCACAAGATAATAAAACATTCATCATATCATGACCCATAAAAACACATAGGTTTTATAAACTTCATATCATAACCCATGAAATAAAACAAGTATCATTAATATTTCATCACATCATAACATATAGAAAATATATAGATTTCATAACAATTTCATCAAATCATAACCCATGAAAAGAAGTGGGTTCCATAAATATATAACTCATGAAAGGGAAAGAGGCTTCATAAATACAATGACATTAAGTATAACCCATTCATAGAAAGAATACGAATGTACCCTTTAGATAGTTTCCTAGAAAGGCATAAGTAACATCAACAAATGTCATATTAGATAAAAAATAATTTTGAAAAAACATTCAAAAAATTTTCTTGAGGAAAATATCCTTTTATCTTTGAAAAATGATTTTTAATACATAAAACCATTTAAAAATAATTTTCTTAGAAAATAACTTGAAAATTTATAAAGAAGACTTGAAATAATTTTGAAAAAAAAATTCCTTGAAAACTTATAAAATAATCTACAAAACATTTAAAAACCCATTTTCATTGAAAACACTTTTAAAACATAAAAATAAAACTTGAAAACATTTTGAAAACCATTTTTTACAACATTGTCTTTTTATCATCATCATATTTATTTATTTATCTGGAAGAGGGGAGTATAAGGAATTGAGTACAATAGAAGAGGGCCTAGGGGGATTCGAAAGAAATGAAATCTAAGGGAATCCCCTCTATAAGGTTGAACCTTCAAGTTTAAGTTGTGTTAAATTGTAAAAACAAGGGGTACCAAGACCTTGGGCCACAATTAATGCCATATGATCTGCCACCTTATTCCCTTCGCACAATGTATGCTTCACCTAGATATTTGAGAGAATAATCCTACTTTTCCTGATATAGTATGAGATAGACCAAGGGGTAGAGAAAGTTCCATGTAGTGAGTTGAATAGAATAAGGCAGTCTACTTTAGCTTCGGTGATGACAAGGCCCCCTGCCGGCAGAGGGAAAGGCCTGAAAGGAGGGTAAGGGCCTCCACCTTAATGGAGGTACCCTTACCAAAGAAAATTGAGAATGAAAACAAAAAGGATCCCCTGGAATCAAATACCAACCCTCATCCCATCACGTTCCCCATAGAACATGAGCCATCCATGTTGAGCTTCAAACCATAGGATGGGGGATGCCACCGGACCCAATTTCCAGGGGGATAGAAAATGGGAGACCGTGAAGTAACAATTTCATAAATTTGAGTGAGGGAGATTTGTTCCACACCTTAATATATCTGATCACATTGATAAGAAGGTAGTAGATGTTGTTAATTATGGTCCTCCCTAAGGATATGATCCCTTCATATCTCGTTTTGTTCCTCACTAACCAAATACAACACGTACCTGCATGTAAGATGACAGCCCTAGCCGTCTGTTACACTCCCTTATCACATGAACCCCAGAACCAGAAGGTGATGAAAGACACATCATTTTGATCGTGATTATGCACAATAGTGAACACACCAAAGGTATACTATACCTATTGTGCCCAATCCCCTTCATAGAAAAGGTGCTCCAAACATTCCTATTTATGATCGTTACAGCATGAGAAGCGAGAAGCAATAAAGATATTGAATTTTTCTGATATTGTTATACATGGAAAGGGAACCATTACTCAGCATCCACATAAGAACGTTAAATTTCTTAAGGATGTTCTTGGGCCAGAGAATATTGTTCCATTGATCATGTTGGGCTGGGGGAATGAGGTTTCTACAATGGACTTTAAAAGAGAAATCTCTTGATTGAGAGGGGGTGAAGATGCACCTATCTTCTTCTATATTGATCACAATGAGAGAAAATTTCTCTTGTTGGTCCTAGTCCAGTACTACCTTAAGAAAGGATGATTATTTTCTAGCCTCTTCCAACAAAATATTGTAAGCAGGGCAACTCGGGAAGCCAAGAATAGTTCTTGCCCAGTTTACATGCCAAAAGGGAAATTTCCCCTCACCAAAGATCCACTGGACATGGGGTAGAATAGCATAAAATAAAGGCAGTAGAGTATACATGAAAGGAGACTAGTGCTCATCATCCAGTAACAAACCAACTGCAAAACTAATACCCATGGTTTTACCCTATAAGGTTCAAAGTTCATGAATCTCCCAGGACAGTTTGTCATGCATGCAAAGGAGAGTATCAGAAAGACTGAAAATATTAATACCACCCTCCTGAACAGGTCTCGCCATCCTCCCTTAATAAACCCAATAATGATTGACTTCATCCCTTGCATCCCATATAAAATGATAAAGGATCTTTTCAATATTCTTGATAACATTTTTGGTGACTTTGAGGGATTGGATATCATGGACATGGGTGGAAATAAGAACACTACTAACCAGATCAAGGCGGAACCCAAATGATAGGTATCTATTTTTCCAGTTGAGGATCTTATCAAAGACATGGCTCACAATGTGATCAAAGTCCCTGACATAAAGGAATCTTGAGGATATGACCCCCCAGGTAGATCATCGACCAACACCCACTTTCAATGTCGAGAAGATTTTAGAAAGAGACAACCCGATTAAGAGAACATTTTTTAGAAATGTACATGTTTCTCTTGATATTGTTGATTACTTGTCTGCTCCAATGGAAATAATCCTCTAGAACCTTGATGATTCCATTAATGGACCATCTATTTGAATTCAAAAAGATCATTGTATCATCAAAGAACTTAATGTGTGCTATGGAGGGGGAGTTCCATATTTTTCTATAGGGAAGGATCCTACCATTGATCATATTTTTGTGAATGAGGTGACAGAGGATTTACTGCGAGAGGATAAAGAGAATTGGGTAGATGGGGTCTTTCTACCTTAGGTCCTAAACATCCTTGAAAAATCCATGTTATTTCCCCATGAATTTCATTTCCAAGTAAGAATAACTATAGCACTGAAAGATGAGATCAGTCATCCTAATAAAGAAGCCCATACCTAAGAGGATCTTATTGATAAATCCCTATTAAATTCATTAATATGCTTTATTCATGTCTATTTTGATAACCATATTTGAGCCATGTACCTTGGTGTTGATATCTCTGATCTGGTTCTAGGCCACCGCTATCACCCCTTGGATAGAGCGTCCTTTCACAAATCTGTGTTCATCCAAATATATCCACCGAGGGATATGGGATGACATACTTGAGTTAATAATGGTTGCAAGGATTTTTTAAGGGAATTTACACATACTAACTAAGCGATAATGAAGGATTGAGGATGAGTTTTTGGTTTTGGGTATCAGAACCAAAGCTGTGGTAGCCGTCACTCGTGGGAGAGACCCATCCTTAAAAATATCCTTGAATCATCTTGGTAATGTCACCTTTAACCACCTCCCATGCATCTATGTAGAAGGATATTATAAATCCATCTGACCTTGGAGAACTTTATATCTTGATGTGCATGATCACCTCATGTATTTCTTCTTCCATTAGAAGGGCCTCAATCATCTCATTGACCTCAAGAGACACCTGGCCAGAGATGTCTGCAATGAACTCAGCTTCCCCCTAGGATATCCATCAAGCATGAATGGGTTAGGACCTGTAAGATGGTCTCTGAAGAAAGAGAGACCAAGGATTCCCACCACCTACCTATAGTTTGAGTACGTCCCATCCTCCATTATAATGTTAGGCTAGATCATACGCTTCATTACATTAATTCATGAATGGAAAACGGAGGTCTTACTGTCACCCTCATCAAGCTATCTAACCCTCGAGGACTCCCTTGCCATTCATTCTTAGTGAAGCAACAGATCTGAAAAGATGGATTTTTTCTTGGATAAATCTTTGAACATCGCTTCCTCCCAGTTTTCTTCAATGATCACTTCAAGATGATTAATATCTTGCATTTCAGCCTCAATGTCCCCATCGCTCAGAGGAAAAGTTTTATCCTAGTCTGCAAGAAGACTCCTGAGTCTTTTGAATTTTTTTTTGAAAGGTGATCCACATACTCCCATGAACGGTCACACTCTAGGACTCTCTAACTACTTCATGAAATCCCTGAAGGTTGACCCAATGGTGATAGAATCTCTAAGAAGCATGATTCTTTTGCCTTACCAAGATAGACACATGGAACAAAGAATGGTCAGATAGGCCGCACATAAGGTGGATGAATTTGATGTTGGGGTATGCTGAAATGCCTTATATGTTTCCCAAGCACCAGTACCAATGAATCCAATAGCTCCGAGACCCACATTGGTTGTTGCACCATGTGAATCGGTCTCCAATGTAACCAAGGTCTGAGAGACCATTGGCAGCCATGAAACTAACAAATGATAGGATTGATTTCTTGAGAAAGGGACCCCTTCCCTTCCTTTCATCTGGGTATCCAATAATATTCCAACCCCCTCCCAAGATGAGTGGATAGTTACCCGAATCGAAACTGGGTAGATCTTGCTAAAGGGTCATGTGTTGCTAGTAGTCACAACCCCCATAGATGAAGGAGACAAATAGAGCTTCTTTATCATAAAAGATCTTGGTGGTGATTTGTTGGTCACCAAAATGAACAACATCAATAGAGATATTACGATTCTAGAAGATCCATATGTGCTTGTTGAAAGGCTATTCATGCATGAACTCGTGCATGGATAGCCTTCTAGAGAAATCAGCAATTTTGGAGGGGTTTTGATAGTTCTCAATAATTGAGATGAAACTAACCTTGTGATTATGAACCTAGACTTCAAGGAAATCCATTTTATCCTGATCACTACTTCCCTATGTGTTCCATATAACCATTGGATACATTAAATAGGGATGCACCCAGATCTGGTTCTGGGACTCTTAGCCTGTGAGGAGCATTAGGGAGAGTTCTCCCACATTTTCTTAGCATAGGATTGTGTGAAATGACCTGTGATATTGGAGTGGGATGCAATATAAGGGAAGGAAACATTTATAGGGTTGGGGGACACCAATCATTGTCACTTCATGGAGGGAAGAGGGGATGCATGCCATTCAAGAGCTCAGATGGGGGATGGGTCCTCAAGAGGAGGGGAAGGGGTGGGAGTGGGAAGAAGGAGAGGGACGGGAGGGAGACCATAAGGAAGAGGAGGGAGG
Source organism: Viscum album (assembly GCA_963277665.1). Taxonomy (NCBI): domain Eukaryota; kingdom Viridiplantae; phylum Streptophyta; class Magnoliopsida; order Santalales; family Viscaceae; genus Viscum; species Viscum album. The sequence continues at coordinate 183,654,754 of OY728159.1, forward strand.
GGGAAGGATATAGAATGGGGGTGAAGGATAAGACGAGAGGTTGAAAGAGAGAAAGGCTATTAGGAGGTGAAAGAAGGACCCTATCCATTAACCCATCCAACATGGACCATAGGTTGGGGAGGTGAAAAAGCACTAGGGGGAGGGTCGAGGCCTAGGGGGAGGCTCATAAAGTTGTTCAAAAATTATGTGAGGGGAAGGAAGAGGGAATGATAGGGGATAAGAGATTCTACTTGATGGTTATGAAAGAGAACCAAGGAACCCATTAGAGTAGGGGAGCCTTTTGGAGGCTACGCAAGAGACATCCTAAGGGGGCATCTTAGGAGGAGGGATAGAAGAAACCACTAGAGGACTAAGCTGTAGACCTTCGAGGTCAGAGGTGGAGGGTTACTGGGTGGTGAGAGCAGGTGATAATAATTGAGGATAGCTGCGGCCACCTTGATGGATTTTCCTACAGACCTGAAGGGAGTTCCCTTGGATGCCACATGAAGAATAGAATGTCAGATAAACTAGGTAGAGAATAGGTTGCGACCAACTGAAGGAGTCCTTGAATCGTAGAGGGATGCGATCAGGAGGAGGCCTCAAAATTTACATTTCAACATAAATCCTGTCCTTCGAAGCATCATAGAATCTCCACATATGAGCATCAGAGCAGAGAAATCCCCCTAGAAAGTTGCTTATAGCCTTGAGGAAGCCAGTGTTCTAGAAGGGGAATGGGATCCTAGGGAGGCTGAGCCAAACCGTAACATAGGGAATTTACTTCCCCTTGTGCACATCCAGCAACCACTGATCAAGTCTAAAACTCCATCTACACGAAGACCTCGGGGCCCGCCACCACACGTGGACAAAATCATATTCCGAACCAAGAACCATGAGGAAGGAATTATAACGGATGTCCGAGATCTTTGGCAGGGATGATAGCCCCCACGAACCTAGAAGGTGCTGAAAAACAGGGATCAGAGGTTTTGATTCCCAAAACTGCACCACTATAATCCACTGGAGATAATCCACTGGATCTGAAAAGGTATATGCAAGGACTTCCACCATAAGACATGAGCCTTCACACGAGACCACTGGTGTAGGGAGGTACACCATTGGAAAGAAGGGTTGGGGGAGAACGTGGGTTGGGGGACATAGGGTGTATCTGAAAGAGGATTCGTGGATATGAGGAGAATGATATAAGGTAGGATATGTAGGCGGCCTCAATCCCAGGGGAAAACCATAAGATGATCTAGGTTCAAAGGTTTCTAGAGTTGGAAGAGACGTAACCAAGCCTCCTATAATGGGGTTAATATAATAGATTTCAGACCGAAAAGAGAGATGATTAGAGTTAACATAAAAGATTATCTTAAGTACCATAATGGGAAAATGGTAATAATAAATGGATATCTATTTAATAAAAATAGGAAAAGGAAACTCATTATTTTTCTAGAAATATGGATCATATGATTTCCTCCAAGGAATCATAAACATAAATAAACTTGAAAAGTGATGAGACTGTCTCAGTAAACCTTTATAACTTGATAACATGGGAACATACTATCCATGTAATAAATAAAAATTAAATGAAGCATATAATATCATGAAAAAATTATATTCATGATATAAAATTTAAAATGGAAATATATACACCTCAAAAAATAATTTAGGTGCATAACAAAACATGAATCTCAAAGAAGGCAAGTTGAGACAAAACTACTTTACCGATTTAGTGCCTATTGAAACTTAAACCCCATGAAATAAGGATAAAAAATGGACATGTAAAAACCATAAATTCATGTATAATATAAATAAAACACAATCATGGGATGTAATTTCACTACATATAAGTAAATAGTGTTTTACATAACAAGTATCTCACAGAAATTAAAAGTGAGATCAAATCCCCTTACCTTGTGTCTTGATTCTCTTTGTACTCGTACAAGATTATTGTATAGTAAATATAAGTTTATTATAAATATTTTAAATAATAATATTATTATATCTATTACCATATATGTTTTTATTATGACCTTATATTACCCTCTTGTTAACAATCCTATGTTAAAGTTTCACTTTGGGTAATATTCTCTTTGTTCTTCACATGCATCTTAATTTGTTATATCATTGGTTATTATACTTATATCATGATTACATAATGTAAATAAAAATATAAATATCAGTAATATATAGTATATTTATATTATAATAATTTATATCTAATTAATTATGAAATGGAATACACCATTCATGGAGACAGTAAGCCGTATGTACGCATGAACATTGTTTCCATTTTTATTACCATATTGAAAGAGATTAGGTAAATGACATATGTTTATACATATATATAATTATTATAGTATAATTAATATATCATATACATAAAATAAGTTCATTAAACCCATCCTTAATACATTCCACATGGTGTGTGAATGAATCACATCACTTTGAGGGGGCGGTATTCCACACTTCCTCAAACGAAATTATCGTATTAAAACCAAATTAAAATTAAAAATTTATGTGTTGTAAAAATGAATAAAGAATCATAAATAAATAAAATTATTATATATAATGTATATAAATATATTTTCCATCATAATTTCCACCATGATTGGTGGTAAAGGAGAAATGAACAATCATCATTTTGTGAGACAGTAGTTTTCCGTATACATAAATAATATGTTTTATATCCATTAGATGGAGGTTTGTGTAATTATATATCTAAATATTTTCATAAAACATCCTAGTATTTTTAGGATACTTTTTTGTTCACACAATAATAGAATAAATAGATTGGAGGGGTGAAGAAGGAAAATAAAGGAAAGGATCTTGAGAGAAGACGTTACCTCTTAATCGGGTAACTCCTTTTGGTTTTTGCCAAAAGAATTTTTTGAGAGGATTTATGAACAAATTGAGGATTCAAGGTGAGGGGGTGAATTTTTGGAGGATACTTGGGAATATATTGGCCAAATATAAATGTTTTGATAGGTGTGAGGAATTAATAGAGTGCTTTCCTTTTTATAGTGTAGGGTAAGTGACACTCTTGTAAATACAAAAAGGTATTCACTATTGGGAGGTCAATCTTACCTAAAGTGCCTCAAAAATGGACATATAATAAATTAATTTGGATTAATGGTTGATTAAAACCTCCAACACATAAAAATATGTTCATTTTAATAATTTAGTTTCTTAACTTCTAAGATTCCCAAATTTTATCATTCTTTTTATTAAAGCATACAGTTTTCTAACATAAATAATTTAACCATTAAGACTAGAAAAGTGGGATTTATTAGAAACTATAGATCCAAATAATTTTTAATATAATTTATAATTTATAAAAAAATTACTTTGTGTTTTGAAAATTAATTTTAAAACAAGCGCATGTGACGCGTTAAACATTGCTTAAACCCAAACCGTATTAATAACATTTTTAAAAATATGTGTGTAAATATGTTTGTTATAAAAGAACAATTGGTCCATTAATATACCATATTTAATATTTATTAACACTTATAAATAATTTTTCATAATAAAAGATTTTTTTATTAATTTTAAATAATTTAATAAAATTACATTTATTGTAAAATGATAATAATGTCAATTTTGACATTAGTTATTTAATGTTAATTTTAAAATATAAATATAATATTGTAATTAACATATATTATGTTTCAATATGTGTAAAATTATATATTCGTATATAAAAATAAATAAATACAATAATTCAATCAATTAACTTAACTTGTAATATTTATAGTATCATTTATTTTAGTTAATTATTAACTAAATAAATACTATAATAGAATTTCTTAAGAATTTTAAGTAACTAAACCATATATCAAAATTATTGATAAATTATTATGATAAAAATAACCCATATACCATTTAAAAGGATATTCATAATTGAAAATATGTTGTTTTGTACATATCTCAAAGGTTAATAAATCTTAAAGGTAAGGAAAGTTCCCTTTTTGTCTTTTTTCATTAGATAACATTTTATATAGAGAAATTCCATTTAATAATATCCTAATAACCCATAAATTTATAACCATGTGTGGATATGGTTTAAATATTGTCATAAAATGGATTTTTTAAACATTTCCATGTCATTTTGGTCCTTTTGATTAAAGTTTAGTCTTTTATTAAGCTTAACCATACCTTAATCACCGTAATTAATTTTAATCACATTCACTAATCATTTTGGTAAAAAAATTAATTTGTACTTATTAGACCATAAATATAATACTGATTACAACCTTGTATTTCGGATTTTCAAAATTTTAATAAAAAAGTGGTAAAATTAAGATTAATGTTAATCCCACAGATGAGGCGAAATAACGAGCTTTTTTAGTAGAAAATTTTTAAAGGTTTGTTATGTTTTTATATCAAATTTCAAATTAAAAATGATTCCAATGAAATTAATTATATAAATAGATGTATAATTGATATAATTTTACTATAAATAAAATCTATAATATAATTTATCATTAATAATTATTTAAATTAAAAGGCTGTTTTTAACAAAATTAAATTAATTTTTAATATTCATCAAAAAATGAAGTTTCTCAGAAAAATACCAAAAATTCACCCAAAGATAATTTCAACATCAAAAGTTCAAAAACAATGTTTATTTTACAAAATAAAATTCATAAAAGTATTAAAATTTAGTTTTAAATTAGGTTATCCTTTAAAAGACTGTAAAACTCAGTCTTGTGTGTACCATAACCTAACTCAGTGTTCCGTGTACCGTAAGCTCATCTAAGTGTTGGGTGTAGTAAAAGATAAACTTAGAATTGCATATATCACAATAAAAAAAAATATATATATATTTTCTATGATTAATGGAATGAAAAAATATCAAAAAGATTAATTAATTTTAAAAAAATCACAAAATCCCGGGGTGTTACATTCTACCCCCCTTAAAATGAATTTCACCCCCAAAATTTGTCAGGGTTATCAAAGGTTTAATACTTTGAAGTTTTATTCATAGTAACCCACATTTTAAAAATTAATACTAAAAATTACCTTAAAAAGGGAAGGTCAGTAACATAATGGTTACCTAAATTAACTCATAACAAGATTCCCACATAGGAGAAGATAGGTGGGAAGTGAAAACTTGGACAAGGAAGAGAAATATTACAATCAAGTTTAGGTAGAGAGTGAGAGATAAAAAGTTCTAAAGAAAGTTAACAATTAGAAAACCATAAATCTATGGTCAACTAAGGGGCCTTCTTATTAATAATAATAAAACATACTAGGACACAAAATTTTCTTGAATACACTTTTTCCTAAAACTAATGAATTTTCATGAAATGATATACTTTCATGATTTCAGGACAATGTCACCCTTTGTATTTTTTTATCCACTTCACCTATTTATCTAAAAAGGAAGGTGTATTTTTTCATTACAGATCATGAGATATACCATATTCCATCCCATTTTTCATCAGTTATCTTCGACACATAGTATTTTAAACATGCTATCCAATATTTATAAATCCTCATATGGAGAGATAACACTTTAATATTTCTGACTTCATCTAAAGTTTACCTTAAATGTTTCATAAATGTTTAACCTTTTAACCCTTCTGAAATATGAAATTTAAAAAAATTATAAAGAATGTCACAAAATCAACTTAACATTGATCTCCTATATATCACAATGTATCTCGTGGTTGTCACTTTCCAAACATGTGAATACCCTCATCGTATATTCCCTTGAAACACGGTTACAACCTTAATAACCATAAATAATTTTGGAAATCATTCATACCTCCTTATTACAATGATTACTAGATATATCCTTTAATCCCCAAAACTTGTAAACTTCATTATTGATGACATAGATCACTTTTTCAATAATCATTTCTAGGGTAATCTATTCCATCCAATTTAATTATTCATATCCATCATATATTTATCCAAACATCATTATCTCAACTTCAATAATTAAAAAAGGTTTAACTTCCCTTAATATAAATATCCCCATTCCATGAAATCAATTTTATAAGTCTTCATCACCATTCAACATTTCCTTTTCAATCATTAATGAAAACTTTTCCCAAATCATGATCTATATAACATAATCTTTGAATTCCAAAATAATTCATTAATCCAAATTTATTTTTAAACCATTACATATGATTCATCAACTTATTCCTTAATAACTCTTTCCGAGAATATAAAATATGAATCATGTCTTAAGTTTCATCATTCTCAGTCCAATCATGCTTCTTATAATTAATTTCAACAATACTAGAAGAACATCACATACCTTTCACTTTTTAGTTGCAGTCACTTTATCTTCAGACATATAACCAATACACGTACCACCTTCCAGATTCTCTTTATGATATTTATAATTTAGAAATCGATTCTCTTAATTCTCATACTTTCTAATTTATTTTTTATAACTACATTAATTTAATATTTTATTAAATAATTGAAACATAACTGATATGCTTTTTAGATATCATGTCTATAGCATCCTAAATCAGAGTCATAATTTGATATCAAATCAAAACAGGTTTTAATTAGAGTAAAATAAACCAGAATTTACACTTCCTTTAACATATATAATTATTCTCAGGACAACTTATTGGTGACTATCTTTATTATTATATTGAAATCCTCCACACATACAAAATAAAAACATTATGTCAGGTCTAGATAATTTCAAATTAAGAAAACTACATATCATGCCTCTATATAGTTTAATATCAACACATTTTCCAAATTCATATATATCAAAATTTTAATTAGTAGTCATAGTTATTTTAAAAAAAATTAAATAATCCAAATAAAACCTTTTATCAAGTTCAATTATATATTTATATTAATCCCAAAGATTTGATATTTTTTTTAGATACTTAAAGAACTATAAATAATTTATATTCACCAAGTAAACTCATATAAAATTCATTTATCATAAAATTTTAAAATTCATTACAAAGAAAAAAAATTAGAAACAAATATAATGTCATAAAAATATATTTTTAAAATTAAAAAATATTTTTCAACTCTCTTAATCAACAAGATAGGGTAAAAATTTCCTTTATTAAAATAATTTAAAAAAACAAATTAACTCTATCATACCAACCTATAGGATCTTTCTTTAGACCATATAACAATTTTTAATGTTTTAAAATATTATTTTAAAATTTATCATTTTAAGAACTAGGTGTTTGATTTACACAAACTTCCTTAGAAATAATTCCATTCAAAAATGTAGTCTTAACATTCATTTGAAGAAGTTTAAAATTTTAAAATATGAAAAATCGAATAAAATTTGGATTTATTATATCCTATAAAAAGTTCCAAATATTATTCAACATAAATTCTCTCTTCATAAGAATAAAATTATAAAACTCACATAGATTTAATTTTATTTTTATCTCCATGTTTAAAAATATTATTTTTGAAAATCAATTTTTTTAATTACTTGTTTATCTTTAGAAAATTTAACCAGATTCCAAAAATTATTTCTATAAAATTTTTCTAGTTTATATTACATATAAATTATCCAATTTTAGTCATTTAATTCATCATTGACATTATTAGAAATAAAGGCATCCAAAAATTTAGAATTTTAAAAAATTCAAAACATATTTTCTTCTTATAATTCTATATTAAATATTTATTATTACATTTTCAAGAGGATGGTGTTCAATATTGTTCAAGTTTTTAGGGTCGGTTTGAGAAGATATTCCCCTTGAATAAATAAATTATCATTATTATCTTAAGGATCATATTCACCATTGTTAAATTATCTAAATTTTTCATCAAAATTATATTAATATGAATCCTGATTATCATTAAGATTCTCATCAAACATAATATGTATTGATTCTTTAATAAATAAATTATTATTATTGAAATGTATAGAGGCTTTACTATAATTATATTATCCAAAAAATATACCTTCATTACATTTATAAACAAACTTATCTATATTTCCTTTTGTATTTAATATATAAACTCTACAACCAAACACCCTAAAATATTCAACATTTGGTTGAATTATTGTAACAATTCATGAGGGGTTTTATTAAAAATTGGTTTGATTAGAAGTATTTTTAAAACTTGAAAAGTTTTATTAATTGCTTCAACCAAATAATGTTTAGGTTAATTAAATTATTTAAAATATTCATATCCATTTATGCAATTGATATATTATTTATTTCTACCAAACCATTTTTTTGGGGTTTCCTAGGAGTTGGAAAATAATTTTGACATCCATTATCATCATATATTTTTTCAAATTGTAATGTAAAAAAATCACCACCTCTCTCACTCCTTATAGAGATTATCAAATAACCTTTATTATTCCAAATTAATTTTCAAAAAATGTAAAATTATTTAAAGTTTCACTGTGATAAACTATAAATTAAATCCAACTACATCTTTTGAAATAATCAAAAATTAAAATTACATACTCCATTAATTCTAAACTAGTAATTTGTAAAGCTATAAATAAATAATAATGAAACAATTTAGGAATTATATAAGCTCTAACATCATTGATAGATTTAAAACATTATTTTTATTTCTCACCTTTGAAATAAGTATCACAAACAAAGTGTTTAATTACTTTCAGTTCTAGTAGATCTTTTACCTATATATGATTTGAAAATGTATATAGCAACCAAATATTAGAATATCTTAGTCTTCTATTCCAGAAAATGTCATCTATTTATATATTATTTAAATATGTAAACTTCAATTGAGTTAGTCAATATATGTTATGAAAATATATGCTATCCTTTACATTTTCTAAAAACAAAATAGAATCATTATTGAAAACTCTACATTTATCATTTTCAAATTTTATATTCATTACATCACTGCATAGTTAAAATATACTTATTAAATTTTGTTTTAAATCCTCTATATACAGTACATTCAAAATAAAATTTTTTATAAAATAAAACCTCATGTGTATCACCCTATAGATTTCCAAGTAATTAAGTTTGGGAGAAAATTTTGAGTTTTCATTTAGTATGAGGTTTTTTTAGAACCATCACCCATGTTGGGAATTCGAAAATTTATAAGTCCTTAGATTTTGTTTTTAGAATTGGTTTAATTCCACATTATTGTCACGGGTGGTTGGGTGGGAATCAGGGAAGGTTCAGGTGGTATGAGAGATGAATTTTCAACCATTGAATCTATTAATTTCATTTATTGTGGGGTTCAAGACATGAATGGGTCATGCTAGAGGGTTGATGAACTCTACCTTAGTGATTTCTTAGGGTGAACCATGGTTCACTCTGTGAATGAGTTTGGTCAAGGGGAGGACCCATCTTTCTAGAATAGTTCATGAACTAAACCAGGGGTTCACATAGTGAATGGTTAATGGAGCTATTTTTAAAATAAGGGTAGATATGTCCTTTTACAACTGGCATCCCCTTGTTTCTTAGATGACTAAGCACCAGTGGGGAGGACCATTCAACCAAATCATCCACCACTATACCCCCTTCATTCCCATTGATCTGGTATGGTTTCAGGTGATATTTGACAATGGTTTGAGGTGATTTCATTCATTCTTTCTTATGTTTGTGTTTCCCCTTCAGTTTCACTGATTTTGGATCAATTTTATTAGGGTTTTAGTGCCAATTTCAGTGGAGCATGGTGGAATACTCTATTTTCATTAGGGATTCCATGTGAGATGGCTAAATGATATCCCAAAACATTGTCTTCACTCTGGTTCATGTCATTTATGTTAAGGTACATCACCATATTAAATTTATTATGTTTTTTAATGAAATTGGACTAAATTGTTCATTTAATCAAAAATAAATGGTAAGGGGTTTGTCAAGGATTATGTTCAGGTTCATGTTGGGAGTGTAATGAACAATATTTCTCAATTTTTGAGTGAGTATATGATTAGACAGTTATATTAAATTGGTTAATTTTGAATAATTAATTATAAATATTTATAATTAATTATATTTATTTCTTGGTGTGATATAGGTGCATGGGTGAGTGTTCATTGATCGTTGGGATTGGGTGAGGCTTGATGGAGTTTGGAGCGGTGTTAACTCTATATTTCATGTAGGTGTCCTCCATAATACAATTTCATATGCCTGAAAAATTTCAAGTGTGCATGATTGTATAGTAGCATAGGTTCATGAATGGGGTATAAGGACTGATAGAGTCCTTAGGTGTGATTATGGGGTATTGTTTTGTGTTTTTAGAGATAGGGATGAGTCCTCTGGGATTTGATGTGGGAGTTAGAGAAGGGTTACCTCTCAGTGACTGGTTGAGAGATATCCCTTAAGAGGTGTGGAATGAGACATAGTGTAAGTTGGCTGATTTTTTAGGACTTTGAATCATGTTTCCAAGGGGATTTGGATAGGAATTAGACCCATCCTATTTAGGAAAGGGTTGGGTAGATGTGTTATCTTGGAAAATTCCCTAGGTAGAAAAACTAAGAGTTATGAGGGGTTTTTAGGGTTTGACCAAGACATGGGGTCGAGGTTGAGATGAGCCTATAGGTGGTAGTGTCACCAACAGGTTACAAACATGTGGTGGTATCCTTGAGAAAAGATCTTGATGGGTCTAGAGAACCAAGTGAGTTCCATGATGAGTGAGTTTAGATGTTTTATGGAGAAGGGTTAGTCCATGAGTGAATAGCATTTGGGGATTATCTTATGATTTATATGATGGGTTGTGGCCCTGTGTTCATCTACTTGTGTGTGTTATTCTTGTGATAGGAAATAGATCCAATCGGGGAGAGGGTCCCAATGCTAACCCAACCAGAGTTGAGATAGGCATTGGTTAGACTACTATAAGAGATAGAGTCCTTGTGTTCATGTAATAAGGAATTACCTTTATTTTTCCTGGGTCATGGATAATGGACCTTTCCTTGGTAGGTTTGAGTTAAGGACTTCCCTGGGGGATATGTCAAGACCCGACCCACAAGGCTCAATCTGCGACTACCCCAATACCCCCTTCAATAGTATTGGGTCAAGCATTCATCACTGAGTAGGAATATAACACACATGGGAGGCCTTAGAATATAATAATTGTATTCATGCACCCACATACATCTCCATGCAACAATGAAGAGATAATAATAACTAAAACAAAAAAATGAATGTATACATTTATCTCACAATCTAAGTAAAAATAAAGTAATTAAATCATAAAAATGACAAAATAAAATCCCAAAAAAACAATAAATAATCCAACCTACTAAAATGGAGGGGGAAACAATCAAATGCACCCATAAGAACATTCTCAGTCAATCACCGATAAAATCCCCAACCTACCAAGCTCTATAAGATTTGCCTACCCCAGGTCCCCTTAGACTCTTTAGGCTGGTAGAGTGCTTCTCCGCTGCTATTAGGGAATGGGTCCCCTACTAATTGTGGTGTTGAAACATGAAGCATGAATAACATTATGCTCCTCCCAATTATTCTTGACTAATACTAGAGGTTATTTTGGTTTATCATAGATACATAGGGGTTGGTACTCCCCTGTAATTTCATGACATAGGTTTCCCTTACTTCTTGGATTGGTAGAGATTAAACTCCCCTATAGTGGGTGTGGGTCCTCTAACCATGAAGTAGTCCTATAGGGGTTGTTACTCTTCTATTGGATAAGGATGTAGGTCCCCCATACCATTTATAAAGATGGAGAAAAAATTCCCTTATCATATCAAGGCCTAGTCCCTCCATACTCATGGTGAAGATAGATTCGTTACTCCCCTGAGGTGATTTGTTGCGGGCCCTATATCCATTGTTCTGGTATTCCCTTATCATACCAAGGCATGGGTCCTCCAATGTGATGTTCAGATAGAGTTAGTAATCCATTATCATACCATGGAAAGATTCTTATATTCTAGGTCTGGTACTCGCCTATCATTTTAGGGTGTGGGTCCCATTTGTTATTATACAAGTATAGATGGAACTCCCCTATACATAGGGTGAAGGTCATCTATATATGGAGTGGTACTCCCCAACCTTCAAGTAGTGGTAGGTAGAATTTCCTTCATGAAAGTTGGAGATCCCTCAGTTGTGGAGTTCTATGTTAAGGAGTGGGCCCCTCCACTTTTTATTCATGATAACCATTTAAGAGTTAGTTCTCTATCAACACGGTGAGGTGTGGGCCTCTCCCTATGGGTACTATAGTGGTTTTTCAGTATGATTAAGAGTTTATACTCCCTTGGTTATGGGTAATAGGTGAGGTATGGGTCCCTCCTCACTCTCTCTTTAGAGAGGATGCACATAGTGCATAGTCTGGTGTAGTTCTCTCTCATTTTTTTGTAGTGGTGAGGGGAGGGCCTCTCTGTTTGGGTTCCTATGAGCTTGTGTGGGGTGAAAGGTAAATATGACATGACATATGGTGTTGGGAAATAGATTTTTACCTAGAGATCAGTTCCTGATGGGGAATGTTCTCTTGGATGTTCTATCAGGGATAGTAGAGATATTTCTGATGGATTTTATCACTCAAAATATCCTTCTAGGTTGGTATGATGATACCCAGTGAGGGTTAACTCACATATGTTCTATATTTTATGGGAGGTATCATAGATTTAATTCCCTTGGAAAATCTTTTCCTATGATCCTCGAGTATAATCATGTAGTTGTCAATGAGGTTGAGTCCTTATGAGACTTGGAGTATTAGATGAGTATATATGGGTGATTCTGTAAGTCCTTACAGTGATTTCTCATATTGAGTGTGACATTCCATGTGGACAGAGCTAACTATCCATGTATAGCTGGGTAGTGGTCGAGCTGGAGTTTCTCTCTGGTTTTAATTTCCTCTTGTGGATGGGTCAAGTATATTGTTGTCTTTCAATTATTCCATTTTATTTTATTTTTGTTTTTTAGGAACATATTGGGTATTTTTATACTCACTCCTACAAAATATTTTACCATACATGTTGTGCCTTGGGTAGAAGACAATCCTTTCAATAGAGTCCTAGCAGTACCTAGAGTAGGTAGATATTAAAGACCTAGACAGACTAAGGAGTTTACACGTTCTTGATAGAGGTGTGTTGTGGTGAGTGCATTTTACATAATTCCCCTCCATCTGATTAGGTTATATGTTTTAGTGTTTTTGTGGGATTTTATTCTTCCCAATTTATACTTTTAGTACTATAGTTTTACTCTAATTTTGGGGTATATGTATGCATGAATATTTTGTTTCAATTATTATTATCTGTGCACTGTTTCATGGGTATGTATGTGGGTGTGTTTGTATTGGTATTGTAAGATAAGTCCTCCCATGTGTGTGATATTCCTACTCATTATTGGATGTCATCCCTTGTCCCATTGAAGTCTGGATTGGTATATTCATGGATCGATCTCAGTTGTTCAAGTCGTGATAGAGTGGTATCAGTGTGGGTTCTATATTGGGACTAAAATGTAGAGGTTTATAGCTATGATCTTGTTTTTGGATTTATGTAAATAGTTTTAAAGTTTTTATAATTCCCCTTTTAGGCTAGGGACTCTAATGTTGGTGTGGTGGTCAATGTACCCATACACTAGGACACTGATAAACAACATGTTGACTGAAAACATTTAGGTGTTAGTTGCAGGGAAACTTTTGTACAAGCATTATATGGGATTGGGTTGTGAGTTCAATGTCCTTGATTCGGATTCCCAAACATACTATTTGAAGATGAATAATATTAATTATATTTCAAGAAACCAATACTAATATATCAAAATAGGGTTCCACAGGGGGATTGTGATGATGATTCACCTAGTGATGAGGCTTCAATGTAGGACACTGAATATGACAACCCTGCTTTTATTAAAAACTTAAACATGATTTATTACATGAACTATTCACATTATACAACATGGAAGATCAATATTTCTAGTGTTTTGGGGCTTAGGATCATTACATAACAACTTAAAACACGAAATACAACATCTTTATTGAAATCTTCCTTTACATGACCACTACATTCCCTCGTACTTAGCATTGCATGGGATAACCTGAGGATATGCATAAGAAAAGGGGTGAGCTATAAAGCCCAGTAAGGGAATAAACATTGAATACATGAGGAGTAAAATACATGTTATACAATAGGTATATCAATAGATCACAATAGAAACATGAACATAAAGGCATGATAAAGCATGATAATCATAACATGGAAATGTGGCAACAACACTTAACATGGAATTAGCATGAGCCAAGGCTCATTGCACATGGAGCATGAGTAAATTCTCATTGCACATGAAGCACGAGTAAAACCTCATTGCACTTGAATTATCATGAGTCAACACTCATTGCACATGACGTATCATGATACTATAATTTACCCAATGCATTGGAGCGCTATAAGGGCACACCCTTCTTAAACATTTCATTTCATGCATAAGTGTGCCACATGGATCATAAAATATGGATTCATAAAACATAATCATTTATTCCATGATAAATGAATGTGGAATTCATACATGAAACTTTATAATCAATAAGTAAATGTGCATAAAGGTGAATACCCTTGATGGAGAAATGGGTATGGTATTCACTACACAATGGCATTGGCTTAGAAAATTGGTGCGATTTCAACAGCGTAACGGCCTGACATAAGAACTCATAAAAAATGGTTGAAGAGAGATAAAGGGGTTCCTCATAATATTTACATGTAATGGAAAGTAAGTAGGTCATATAGATACATGTCTCAACAATTTTAATGGAATTTATATTCATGATACAAAAGTATTGCTTGAATGTAAATGAGGAGAGAGAAGTTCCTTTCGGAATTTCGGCACAGTAACGGGTGTACATAGGAGGCATTTAATGAGAGAGAAAGGGGTATCCCATCATTAAAACATAAATAGGGCAGTATGAGGGAGGTGAGAAACCATACCCCAACATTAATAATTGAAATTAAAAGGGAAAAACAACTTAAAGAAAATTGAAAAAAAAATAAGAAAGGAAGAAAAAACCCTTAATTGGAAATGTGCTTCCAAGGGCTTGAGAGAGGCTTGAGAGAGGTTTCTTGGGTGATTGGGGAACCTTGGGAGGATTATAGAGAGATTAGGGTAGAGGTTAGACGAATTCCAAAGGCTTTGAGTGAGGAGGAAGTGGGAGCTTGGGTGGGTTTATATAGGAAAGGTGAGTGAATTCTTTATTATTTAGGTTTGGGACCCCTTACATTAAACTAATCCAAAACACAAATAAGCTCATGGTTTTTTGCCCATGGTTTTTGAAAAAGGGGAGAGGAAAACAATATTTCATAAGGCCAAAGTCCTAACTTCTTAAAATATTGGGGTTGCTTATGTGTAGGTGAGTCACACTCCCATGGAAAATAATTTAAAAAGACAAGATGTTTAATAAGTCTTGAGGGATCCATTAATGCATTGAAAAATAAGTAAAACAAACCCAAAATCAAATTATTTTAATGGTAAAACATATATTGGCCAATCATAAAGCTTTTAGTATTTTATTACATCACTATTGGGTCATTATGATGTCATAAAACACATTATATATTTAAACGGTATTTAATTTTTACCCAAAATTTTGACTATCTCAGAAAATTATGAAAAATTCACCGTTGGATAATTTCAACGTCCTGATTCCAGAAATAAAATTTATTTTATCAAAATAATTTTCTAAATATGTTAATTTTTACTTTTTAAAATAAAAATGAAATTTATTGAAAATTCACAGGTTTTGACAAAAATGGCTTTCAAACCTTAATAAAAATTACAATTGCATTCATAAAATTATAAGATCATTTATATTTAATAAAAATTAATTTTATAATAATAATTATATTTTATTAAAATATTATTTAATTCAAAAATCCATTAATTTAATAAAATAGAATTATTAATTAAATAATAACTAAAAACATTATTTGTACTTTAAAAACTATTTATAATGTATCAATGATGACAAGAAAGTATATTAATTATTATATACAAAAATAATGTACATGAACATAGTAATAGTGATTTGTTGCATAACCCCTTAAAACAGCCGGATAAGACCTAAGGGTAAGGTGTCTGATGGTGACATACTCTTTGGGTGGCTCAAATAACATCACTCAATTGGTAATCTCTTTCAACTTCCACTTTTCCTGTAGACGGTCCAATTTGAGCTTGAAATGATGAAGCTCATCTTGGGCTTGGTCAAGAGCAAATCCCAAGGACACCACCTATTTTTCAAGCTCTGACAAATGGGATTAGTATGAATCAATTCTACTGGATGAGGTCGTTGCTTCTTTTGTCTGAGTAAATTGGGTTTGTTAGAGCCTTATATTTATACTAATCATGTGATCATTGTTCAACGAATATAAAAATAACTGTCACAATTCTTAGCATAAAACCAAAGAAGTTTACATTTTATATAAACGTTTTACATAAAGAGACATTTAATTAGATCAAGAGGTATTTCCATTAATGAAACTTTGGGTTGTTACAATATTCCCCCCTTAAGAAATTTCACCCTCAAAATTTCTTTTTCCCACACTAAAACAGATGTGGGTAACTTAGCTTCATCATTTCCTCTGATTCCCAAGTAACTTCTTAAAAATTGTGGTTTCACCACAACACTTTGATAAGGGGCATCGTCTTATTTCATAGAACTTTTTCTCTATGGTCTAATATCTTCACTGGTTACTCCTCATAAGAAAGATCATCTTCCAACTATACCACCTCAGAAGAGAGTATATATGAAGGGTCCGGTGTGTACTTCCTTAAGAGGGATACATGAAAGACATCATGTACTTTGGCCATGGTAGGTGGAAGTGCTAGTCGATAGGCTACATCCCTGACACGATCAAGAATCTCGAAGGGGCCGATGTACCTTGGACTTAACTTACCTTTCTTTCCAAACCTCATGACATTCTTCCACAGAGATATGCATAGAAAAACCATGTCTCCAACTTTAAACTCAAGGTCTCGTCAACGATTACTACATAACTCTTCTGTCGACTCTGGTCTGCCTTGATATGCTGTTGAATGGTTTTCACCTTCTCCGCCATTTCTTTGACCATTTCTGGTCCATGCAGCTTACGTTCACTGACCTCATCCCAACATGCCGGTGTTCTGCACCTTTTCCCATATAGAGATTCTTAAGGTTCCATTTGGATGCTCGAGTGGAAACTATTATTATAAGAGAACTCAACCAGAGAAATATGTTGATCCCATCCTACTTTAAAGTCCATTGAGAATGCTCTCAACATGTCCTCAAGTGTTTGGATAGTCCGCTCAGATTGGCCATCAGTTTGAGGATGATAGGCCGTACTGAAGTTCAGTTCAGTATTCAGAGCATGTTGAAGACTCTTCCAAAACATAGAGGTGAATCTTGGATTTCGGTCAGACACAATAGATAGTGGCACTCCATGCAGCCTTACCACTTCCCTGATATATATTTGTTCCAGTTGATCCAATAAGAAATCCTCCTGAATAGCAATGAAGTGTGCAGTCTTTGTAAGAAGATCCACCACAACGCAGATTGCATTGCTGCCTTTAAATGTCCTTGGAAGTCCGGTGACAAAGTCCTTGGTGATGTTCTCCCATTTACATTTTGGTATGGGCAATGGTTGCATCATCCCCTTAGACATCTGCCTCTCTACCTTCACTTTCTGGCACACCAGACACTTTGATGTATATTCATCGATCTCCTTTTTCATATTATCCCACCAAAAGTTTTCTCAGAGATCTCAATACATCTTTGTGCTCCCTGGGTGAATTGAGAAAGTTGAACTATGTGCATCATCCAAAAGTTCCTTCTTCAGCTCCGGACTTGATGGAACACATAGTCTTTTCCCAAATCGCACAATTCCTTCTTCATTAACATTAAACTCTGAGTATTTCCCTTTTTTAATAGCTTCCACTGTTTCCTGAATTCTCACATCATCCTTTTGAGCATCCATTAACCATTCCAAAAGGGATGTTTGACCAATCATTTGTGAAAGGATTGATGATGTTCCCTTCTTTATGATTCCCATGTCCATCTTCATCAAGTCTAAGAAGATTAGATCCTTCTCAATTCTCATCATTGATAGAATTGTTGGGTCCTTTCTACTTAGGGAATCTTCCACCTTGTTTTCTTTCCCAGGGTGGTAATGTATTGAACAGTCATAATCCTTGATGACCTCTATCCATCTTCTCTGGCGCATATTAAGCTCTTTCTATGTGAATATATATTTAAGTCTCTTGTGGTCAATATATATCTCACATTTCTCCCCATAGAGATAATGCCGCCATATTTTCAAGGCAAAGATCACCACCGCCAACTCCAGATCATGCGTTGGATAGTTTTTCTCATATATTTTCAACTTCCTTGAGGCATAGGATATCACTTTATCATTTTGCATCAGCACATAGCCTAAACCCTTCTTTGAAGCATCACTGAATTCCAAAAAAAATTCCCCACTTGTGGGTAAAGTGAGCACAGGCACAGTGATAAGCCTCCTTATCAACTCCTTGAAGCTTTCTTCGCATTCATCACCCCAAGAAAACTTTACTCCCTTTCGAGTTATCTTGGTAAGAGTTTTGGACAATCGTGAGAAATTTCTCACAAATCGTCAATAATATCCAGCTAACCCCAAGAAGCTACGGATATCCATTACCGATGTTGGCCTCGGCCATCCCTCAATTGCATCTGTTTTAGAGGGATCCACAGATATCTCATTGCTTGTGATGATATGGCCCAGGAATGAGACCTCCTTCAACCAGAACTCACACTTTCTGTACTTTTCATAGAGCTTATCCTTGCTCAAAGTCTCTAGTACAGTTCTTAAATGCTCCTTATGATCCTCCTTAGTTTTGGAGTATATTAGAGTATCATCTATAAAGACTACTAAGAATTTGTCAAGGTAATCTATAAAGACTCTATTCATCAAGTCCATGAAGATTCCTATAGCATTAGTGAGTCTGAAAGGCATTACTATGAATTCATAGTGCCCATATCTTGTACGAAAAGCAGTCTTGGGGACATCCTTTTTATTCACCCTTACTTGATAATATCTCAACCACAAATCTACCTTGGAGAAGTATTGTGCTCCAAGTAGCTGATCAAACAAGTCATCAATTCATGGGAGAGGATACTTGTTCTTTATCGTGATTTTGTTGAGCTCACGATAATCAATGCAAAGGTGCACTGACCCATCCTTCTTCTTGACGAAGAGGACTGGTGCACCCCATGGTGAAGCACTTGGGCATATAAACCCTTTATCCAGATTCTCATGTAGTTGTTTCTTTAGCTCTTCAAGCTCCATGAAAACCATTCTTTATGGAGTCTTGGATATTGGTATACCCCTCATATAAGTTCAATTGAGAATTCAACATCTCTTCTAGGAGGAAGACCAGGCAGTTCCTCGGTAAACACTTCAGCGAATTCCCTTACAATAGTCATTTCTTCAAGGGTGGTTTCTTCCTTGGACTCAATCATCTGATCCAGATACGCATGATCATAGGGAAGTAATATCCATGCTTGAGATGATGGAGATAAAGGAGATTCATCTTCCTCCTTACACTTGTAAATAATCGGGGGTCGATTCTCCATATGGAGTGTGATTTCCGTCTCCCGACAATTTATGTTGGCTCTATATAAGGAAAGTCAATCCATGCCAATAATTGCATCAAATTCCACTAGAGGGAGTATGAAGAGGTTCTCCCGGAAATTCAATGCACATATTATAACAGGGGAGGACTTATATTCATGGGATGCAATGATTTCCCCATTTTCCATACTCACTGACATCTTCACTTCCATGATTTGTGGTGGTGCTAGGATTATTCTACTAAAATTTCGAGATATAAAATAATGTGTAGAACCTGAATCAAAAAGTACGTTCACTATTCTTGAATGAATAAGTAGAGTACCTATAACAACTTCCTTGTCGGGGTTCACTTCGGCAGAAATGATGGAAAAATCTCTTCCTTGCTGCCTTAGAGGTTGTTGGTTGCCTCCAAAAACCCTTGGATTAGGGAACTAATTTGAAAAATGTCCCGGTTCTTTGCAGTTGTAGTAATGAACAATATGTTGAGGTTCGAATAGAGTGTTCCTATCCTCTGTCGCAGCCGCGGGTCTTTCTTGCCGACAGTTAACAGCTAGGTGTCCTTCTCTTCCACACCTAAATCATTTCCTTATCCCCTTGAGGCAATTTCCAGGGTGCTTCTTTCCACACTTTTGGAAAGTGGGGTGCTGGATCTTCTTAGAACCATTGGATTTATCCATCGAACCGCCAGCATTGAAGTTTAACTTATGCTTCTTGTCCCCATGATACCCATGTGATTCCCCGATCTCCATTTCTACCTTGAGGGCACATCAGACAATTTCCTCATAGTTGTCAAAGTCACGGATTGCTAATGCTTTTCGTAGGCTAGGCTTCATCCCACCAAAGAAGTGGTCAACCTTGCATTCGGGGGTAACGAAAAATCCGGAAGAGTATCGTGCCATCCTTGTGAATTTTGTCTCATACACTTCAATATATTCTTCATCTTTTTTCTTGAGGGAAAGGAAGTACCTTTCCATCTTAAGCCGGAGGGTGCGTGGAAAATATTTATCGAAAAACATCTTCCGAAAATCCTTCCATTCCAATGCCTTGATCTCCTCCTCAGGCTTCGTATTTTTGATCAAATTCCACCATTTATCAGATTAACCCTCCATACTATAAGCCGCCATGAGAACCTTTTCTTGTTTAGAACATTGAAGGATGGAGAAGATCTTTTCAATGGAGTTGATCCATTGTTCAGCAATCGTGGGATCAGATGATCCACTAAAAGTAGGAGGCCTTTGTCTCATGAAGCTCTCAATAGAGACTTGTTCCTTCTTAGGGGGGTTTGGACGTTCCTCTTGACCTGTGTTTCTATTCAAATCTTGGGTTAGCTGAGAGAGAAGCATGACAAAGTTTGTGATTCCTGCTCCCATTGGATTGGGCATCTCATTAGTACAATCATCACACTGATCTTCACATCGGTTGTTAGCTCAAGTTCTCCTATTACTGGCCATTGGCTGGAATAAAAGGAAAGTTAGGGGTAACACATAAAGGTTAATCCAAAGAAAAAATTTGATGACTTATAAATAAACTTTTATTTCCTTAACTCTTGAGTCTATAGGCTTCAATCTAGGCTTTTCATGATCTAATTTCTAACATATATTCTTAGGGGCATTTTTTTAATTCCCTTAATAAGGTTTCATACTAAGCTTGTGAATTTATCAAAACATATCCCCTAGGAGTGTCGTAACTAAGAGTGAAACAAGGCCCTTTTTTGTGCACCAGTTCCCGTTCGAGTCTAGCTCAAAGCTGTGTTTTCGGGTTTTACCCCTAGGATACATTTGTGCCAGAGCTTCCTCTACCTGCTCGTATCCAGACAGGGATGTATTTGTTTGATAAAACACTTACGCAGTACTTAACAAAATTTAGGGATGTTTTCATTATACTTAGTCTTGTATCTAAGGCTTTACTAGGGTTTTCTAATCCTAATACCAAAAAATAACTAAACCTATCCTCTGATACCAACTATGACAATCCTGCTTTTATTATAAACTTAAACATGATTTATTACATGAACTATTCACTTGATACAACATGGAAGATTGAGAGGTCTAGTTTCATTGGGGCTTAGTATCATTATATAACAACTTAAAACATGAAATAAAACATCTTTATTGAAAACTTCCTTTACATGACCACTACATTACCTCATACTTATCATTGCATGGGATAACATGAGGACATGCATAAGAAAAGGGGTGAGCTATAAAGCCCAGTAAGGGAATAAAAATGGAATACATGAGGAGTACAATGCATGTTATACAATAGGTATATCAATAGAGCACAAGAGAAATATGGACATAAAGGCATGATAAAGCATGATAATCATAACAAGGAAATGTGGCAACAACACTTAACATGGAATTAGCATGAGCCAAGGCTCATTGCAAATGGAGCATGAGTAAATTCTCATTGCACATGAAGCACGAGTAAACCCTCGTTTCACTTCAATTAGTATGAGTCAAAACTCATTGCACATTATGTATCATGATACTATACTTTACCCAATTCATTGGAGCGCTATAAGGGTGCACCCTTCTTGAACATTTCATTTCATGTATAAGTGTGCCACATGGATCATAAAACATGGATTCATAAAACATAATAATTTATTCCACGATAAAGGAATGTGGAATTCATACATGAAAATTTATAATCAATAAGTAAATGTGCATAAAGGTGAATACCCTTGATGGGGAAATGGGCATGGTATTCACTACACAATGGCATTGGCTTAGAAAATTGGTGCGATTTCGAGAGCGTAATGGCGTGACATAAGAACTCATAAAAAATGGTTGATGAGAGAGAAAAGGGTTCCTCATCATATTTACATGTAATTTACAGTAAGGAGGTCATATAGATACATGTCCCAACAGTTTTAATGGAATTTATATTCATGATACAAAAGTATTGCTTGAATGTAAAGAGGAGAGAGAAGTTCCTTTCGAAATTTCGGCATAGTAACGGGTGTACATGGGAGGCATTTAATGAGAGAGAAAGGGGTATACCATCATTAAAACATAAATATGGAAGTATGAGGGAGGTGAGAAACCATACCCCAACATTCATAATTGAAATTAAAAGGGAAAAACAACTTAAATAAAATTGGACAAAAAATAATAAATGAAGAAAAAACCCTTACTTGGAAATGTGCTTCCAAGGGCTTGAGAGAGGCTTCTTGGGAGATTGGGGAACCTTGGGAGGATTCTCGAGAGATTAGGGTTGAGGTTGGATGAACTCAAAAGGCTTTGAGTGAGGAGGAAATGGGAGCTTGGGTGGGTTTATATAGGAAAGGTGAGTGAATTCTTTATTATTTAGGTTTGGGACCCCTTACATTAAATTAATCCAAACCACAAATCAGATCATGTTTTTTGCCCATGGTTTTTTTAAAAGGGAAGATAAAAACAATATTTTATAAGGCCAAAGTCCAAACTTTTTAAAATAATGGGTTTTCTTATGTGAAGGTGAGTCACACTCCCATGGAAAATAATGTAAAAAGACATGATGTTTAATAAGTCTTGAGGGGTCCATTAATGCTTTGAAAAATAAGTAAAACAACCCAAAAATCACATTATTTTAATGGTAAAACATATATTGGCTAAACATAAAGCTTATAGTATTTTATTTCATCACTATTGGTTCATTATGATGTCATAAAGCACATTATATATTTAAACGGTATTTAATTTTTACCCAAAAATTTGATTGTCTCATAAAATTATGAAAAATTCACCATTGGATAATTTTGACGTCGTGATTCCATAAATAAAATTTATTTTATCTAAATAATTTTATAAATATGTTGATTTTTACTTTTTAAAATAAAAATTACATTTATCAAAAATTCACGGGTTTTGACAAAAATGGCTTTCAAACCTTAATAAAAATTACAATTGCATTCATAAAATTATAAGATCATTTATATTTAATAAAAATTAATTTAATAATAATAATAATATTTTATTAAAATATTATTTAATTCCAAAATTCCTTAATTTAATAAAATATAATTCCTAATTAAATAATAACTAAAAACACTATTTGTACTTTAAAAACTATTTACAATGTATCAATGATGACAAGAAAGTATATTCATTATTATATAAAAAAATAATTTACATGAACATAGTACTAGCGATTTGTTACATAACCCCTTAAAACAGCCACATAAGACCTAAGGGTAAGGTGTGCGATGGTGACAGACTCTTGGGGTGGCTCAGATAACATCGCTCGAGTGGTAATCTCTATCAACTTCCACTTTTCCCGTAGACGGCTTCGTTTGAGCTTGACATGATGAAGATCAGCTTGGGCTTGGTTAAGAGCGAAGTCTAAGGACGCCACGTCTTTGCTGAGCTCCAACAAATGGGATTCTTATGGAGAAATTCTTCTGGATGAGGTCATCGCTTCTTTTGTCTCGGTAAATTGGGTTTGTTAAAGCCTTATATTTATACTAATCATGTGATCACTGTTCAACGACTATAAAAGTAATGGTCACAATTCTTAACATAAAACCAAATAAGTTGAAATTTTATATAAAAATTTTACATAAAGAGACTTTTAATTAGATCAAGAGGGATTTCCATTAATGAAACTTTGGGTCGTTACACTGAACCTAGGGAAATACCTCCAGGTGGTCTTCTAGTTGAGCCACCACCCATTGAGAAGAAAGCTATTCTAGTAGTTGAGGATAAGGATGTGTGTAGTATGAGTGTTCTTCATGAGTTATATAGGTACATACCTCATAGGTATTAGGGTGATCCAGACCCCCAGGAAGACGATGATCAGTAGGGTAGTATGTTTGTGGAAGAGTACTATGTCAGTTTTATAGAGCTTTTGTGATACTCCCAAAATATGGTTTGAGATCCTTTTTCCCAACCATGGAACTTTGAGAAAGGACATTGTGGATAAATCTAAGAAGGTGTGGTCTCCTTTTTCCTTCCCTCTTATACAGGGGTGTTGGAGTGAGCTTTGGTGATAGAGAGATTCTTGGTAGAGGATCGGGTAGATGAAGCTAGTAGTGGTTATCACAAGGATGAAATGTCTATAGAAACTATCATATGGTAGTAAACTGAATCAAGAAATATGATGTATAACCATTCCTAGACTCATATATGTGGATCTTCAAGACATGAGTTGCATCAGGAGTCTATTCAGTCGTAGGGGAGGCGATGTCATACTTGTGATAGATGAGGACATCTCACATGAGATTTTCTGAATCATTGTGAAACTGATAGGGATATAGTTCACGGACCAAATAAGAATAGGAACTATTTGGATCATGGATTTCTACATGATGGAAGATGTGGTGGAGGAATAGGGAGATCATCAGGAGGTGGAATATGGTTCAAGTTATTGCCACCACCACCACCCAATGGACTGCACTAGGCTCAGGGAGCCAGAGGATGGGGATGAGGATAGTTGTTGGCCACATAGACCTATGAATTAGAGGTTATGGGGATAATTATAGGTATTTTCTATGTCCTTTATACTTTTTCATTAGTATTTATGTAAACTACTGTGAGTTACTCTATTCTTTCCTCTTCTTGTTCTAGGTTTATCTAGGGTGACGTGGGGAATCATTAGACCCTTTGATAGTGTTGTTTGATGTAGCTTCAAACTCATGAGGAATATGGACATTTCCCCCACTGAGGTGTGTTCTTATGATGTGATGTAAAACCATGCAGGAGAGTCAGTTCTACCTAAAGATGATAGTGTCGAGGTGTGGCATATGAGTCCCTTTGACTCTTGTTTTTGGGGTGTGGTTGTATGCTGGAGTGTCGTAGTAGGATCTAGTGATACCAATGAATCCTCTTAGATTATCCTATATGCTTGGTGGCCCCGATGGAGGGATATCCTCACATATAACCATTATTTAGTGGTAGTGAGAGTCCCAACGCTGTTTCTTAGTGTGGATTGGTTTCCTACCATCCATTCTCAGATGGTTTTCCACCAGTGTGTGTAGTAGTATTTCTATATTTTAGGATGGAGTTCCTCCTTTGTGTTGTAGTGACCTCAGGCTAAGAAGGATGAGCTCGAGTGTGGGAATATACGACCAAATTTTATCAAATGGATGGTATGACCCTTGGATCAGTAGTGTTGTGAGATTTTGGTTCCTATTGTAGTGGTAAAGTTGAGGATGTATACTTGAGGACATTCCAGATTTACCTCTGACACCTAGGGATAGCCCTAATATTTGTTTCATCATATTGGTTGACTCTTATAGAGCTATAGTAACTATGGTTCAATTGAATGGTTGCAAATAGAGGGCTTGGTAAGACCCAATGTGTGTGCTTGGGCAGCCCTTTGTTGTTCATTGGTACCCATGTGTTCTCGTTTTCAAAGTTGTATGTGATACGCCTGAGGTTATTATGGTTTAGTTTATCCAGGGTTGGATGTGAACTGATGGGTTACATTAGTATCTACATTAGGTTAGTGATTTGGTGTACTTCTAGACCCTATGACCATAGATAGACTGAATGCATGATATTTTCCACCCATAGTAGATGAGGAGACACGTGCATGTTTTGTTTCATGATGTTGACCTATTTGTACTGGACTTTGGGTATGGTTTGGATTTTGGGGTTCTAATAAGTGCATGTTTTAGATAGTATGAGAACCCTATAGTGAGCTCACTATAATGGGAGTTCTAATTAAGATATCATTTTCCCCTTGTGTTGTAGGATTTCTCTTTTCAGGGAAAAAAATCCTAAATGTGTGGAGAATGTAGTGACTCAAAGTTTTCTGTGTAAGACTTTGGAATAATTCTAGGAATATTTCTAGAGTCTGGCACTAAGTTGGCATGGAAATACAGGGCCTAGAGAGAATTCGTTCAACAGTGCAGTGCAAGATTTTTTTAGAGGAGGGTATCTCCCATGGGTTGCAGCCGCCACGACCATGGTGCTTATACCGAAGGTCAAGGACCCCTCCTCCCTTCTCCACTACCAGCCAGTAAGTATGTGAAACTTCTCCTACAAAATCCTGGCATGTATTCTTAACATGAGGCTGGCCATGCACTTACCTTGCTGGACTTCCCTGGAGAAACACGGTTTCATCAGAGGGCGCTCAACTCAGGGGGCTATATCCTTGGCGCAGGAGATGATAAGGGACATAAATGCTAAAACCGACGGATCCAACATGATCATCAAATTAGATATGAGAAAGGTGTATGACAGACTTGAGTGGGGCTTTGTGAATATGGATTTAGGTTGCATGGGTCTATCCTCCAAGGCCTCAGACATCCTCTTTAAATGTTTTATTTCTCCATGGATGGACGTCTCGTTGATGGGGAAGTCGCATGGATTCTTTAAGGCCACTCATGGCCTACGTCAAGGAGACTCGATCTCCCCGACCTTGTTCATCCTTATGCAGGACGCGCTTAGCCAACTTCTGAACAGAGGAATTCTCACTGGTAGTATATTTCCATATTGAAGGAAGAATAATCTCCCTCCCATCTTACATTTGATGTTTGAAGACGATATGATTATATTCTCAAATGCAGGGAAAAGATCTGTGCATGGAATTAAGAGGATCCTCGAAGAGTATTTCTATTGGATTGGCCAAGTGATCAACCACTCCAAGAGTAGTCTTTATATCTCAAACAAGTGTGGTGCTGGTCATGCAAAACGTCTTTGCAGCATCATGGACATGCAGTCTAGTCTCTTCTCGATGGAATACCTTGGGGCCCCTCTCTCTCCAGGTAGAACCAGTATTCGGGACTTTGATAATGTGTTGAGCAGGATTACGGGGCGCATCCTCAACTAGAAGAGTTATTTCTTGTCCTTTGGAGGGCGTATTGCACTGGTTAACAGTGTGCTGGCTACTATCCCGATGCATGTGATGGCTTCCACTTTGGTGCCAAAGGGGGTTATCAAAGTAGTCGATAGGATCCTGGCAAATTTTCTTTGGGATGCGCTTGCTGAAGGGAAATTGGGTTGCGTGGGGGAAAGTGGCTTGTCCCATACAGGAATGCGATATTGGTGTGAAAATCTTGAGGGACACCCTTCATGGCATTCAAGACAAACTCTCATGGGAGGTGGTGGAGGACAGGTCTCTTTGGGGAAGGATTATGTCCTATAGCTACGACAACATCATGGAAGCCGACATCATGCAAGGATCCCCCCTCTGGAACTCGGTTTTCTCCCTCATCCCGATCCTCCAACAGCACTCTAGGTGGGTTGTGGGAGAAGGAAACATCCTTTTCTGGAAACAGAACTGGGTGGGATCAATTCTTGGTTTCCCAGGGTGCCTGACCCCTATGATTTCATTTAAGGAGGTGAGTGATCATCCTGGTTTCATCAAGGCCATGCTTAAAAAAGATCAACTGGACGTCTTCGATTCCATCCTCATTAACTTGGAGCTGGACCAATGCGTGTTCTCCCCATCTCGGTCTGGTAAGTTCAATTACAAGGATTTTCGAAGGATCTCAACCCCCTAGGCCCAATAGGACAGCTGGAATGACTTGGTATGGTATAAGAAAATTCCGAGAAAATACAACTTCTTGGTTTGGCGCATAAGGAAGCACACGATCCCATACGATTAAGGAATCAAGAAAATTGGCATCAACCTTGCTTCGTGCTATCAGTGCTGTAAAAACAAGAGGGAAGAATCCAAGATCCATATCTCCTTTGAAGGGGATTGGGAACAAGACGTGTGGAGATCCTTTGGTGATTTCACGTCTCTCCATTCACCTCATCACCAGGACCTATCATTCCTGGAGAAGTGGTTTCAGGGGACTAAGAATAAAGGTCATGAGAGAACGTCAAGGGAAATTATCCTCAGTGACAGATGCTGGTGTCTCTGGAAAGCTCAGAACAAGGCCAGATTTGAGGGGTCTTCCTCCATAGGTCGGTCCGTTATCATGAGAACCAAGAGCTTGTTGCTTGTTATGGAAACGCTTATTGATAATTGGTGTGAAGCTCACTCCTTCCGTATCCTGCAGACCTACTCTCCTTTGTCCAACCCTCCCATGGCCAGAGCATGAGGCCGATGGGTTAAATGGGCTCCTCCAATAAATGGATTCAAACTCAACACTGATGGATCCTGCATTTTGGGTTCCATGAGGGTCGGTGGAGTGGTTTATAATCTGAGAGGAAGTGTTTTCCTTTCTTTCATAGTGCACTATGGTGATGGCAGTGCTCTTTAGGCAGAGGAAAATGCGGTTCTCACAGGGTTGAATCTTTGCAAACAAAAGAATATTGTTTTATCTGAGGTGGAAACAGACTCAAGGATAATCCATGACTCCCTGTTGGGAAGAGGTACTACTCCCTGGTCAGTGCTTTACATTATTAGGAAATGCAAGTAGCTTATCAACAACCAGTCTTGTATCACCCATACCTGGAGAGACGGAAACAAAGTTGCAGACTTCCTCGCCTCTCTTGCAGCCCCGGGCTCCTTCATCTCCTGTCTTCCCAATGCAATATCCCTTAAGCCGAAGGGGGTGAATCTCATCTGAGGGGATGCCCTCAGCCTGCACTATTTCAAACCCCCCTAATCTGGGTTCCTTTGTTGTTGGTCCTTCCCTCTGTTTGTGTACTCTTTCCCTTGACTAAATATATAATGTTTAGTAGTAGAGAGCATCAGTTCAATGATATTAAATATATTAAATTTATTTTATCATGCATGCACAATTTCATTGTAATTTGGAATACTCTTGAATGATGTCTTTGATCAGAAATATTAGAGAATCGTTGAGTTCTTAATGTGGGCATTACCCTAGGAACAACATAAGGTGTTTTAGTGTCGGGTGCCCGATCGAGGGTGATTGTTAATAGGGTGTTAAATAGAGTTTACTTATTTAATAAAAATTAAATAAATAACCCCCTTGTGAGATGAATGATAGAAGAAGAGATAATTCCCCCAAGAAATGGATGAACTAATGAAAAACTGAGGTGAGAAAGTGTTACCAATTCCCATTTTTGATACAGATCATCACCCGATCGAGGAGAAGCAGGTTCTGGGCATCATTTTGGACATAAAGCTTTGTTGTTTCTCCATGAGGTTGGTGTATTTGATATTTATGTCTCAATACCCCTTTTATGAATTTTTTAAGGTTTTATAGCCCTATTATGACATTTAGTGATACCATGGGGGTATATATGTGGGTTTCGATGGAAAATGGGGCATTTAGGTTGGCTCGTAAAGAATTCTTGATCACATAGTCTGTAGTGTACGAACATACATTGCGTGTTATTCTCATTAGGGGAAGATGATCTTTTAGGGACTACACAATGTTTATTGGGGGTACATGTTGTGTAGTGATCCTAGGTTGTGGGTCCATTGGACATGTCCAAGGATGTTGTGTCAAGGTACATGGTCGTGTGATAGTACACAACCAGAGTACACAGGCATGGGGTTCCAGACATGGGAACAGGTTGGGGACATAGCTTGGGGCCCAAGTGAGGTGAGATATGTCTTTTACACCATGTACATGACATGTACACCATGTACATTTCTTGTATTCTCACATGTATATTAAAGATATTTGGTAGAGGAAACAACTAGTACTTTAAGTTGGGTCACACACCATGTGGACCCCAGTACATGCCGCGTACTATTCTTGGAAAATTCCACCTAGTGTATCTCTTTATTATGCTCTCAGATTCATACTTGAGAGTATTATATCAAGGCCTGATCTATGACTACCGCAATACCACCTCCAAAAGGCTAGGGTCTAGCCTCCAACACCGAGTTGGATTATAACACACATGTGAGGCCTTATCCTATAATACCTATGCATAGACACCACCATATATATCCATGAAACAGTGTAGTTATAATAATAAATTAAACAAAAAATAAATCCATACATCTATCCCACAATCAAAATACAACTAAATTAATAAAGCATAAAATAGTTATAATACCATCCCACCAAAAACTAAAGCAACCAACCTTCTCATATGGGGGACTGTTGTCAAATGCACCCACTGGAACACACCTTGGTCAAGCACTGGTAAACTCTTTAACCTATCTAGCTCTCTAAGTTCCAACTACTCTGGGTCCCCCTGGACTCTTTAGGATGGTAGATTGGTGTTCCTCTATAATCTTGGAATGGGTCCCCTACCCTTGGTAGTGTTACAATGTGAGGCATGAAAATCTTGAGGCTCCTCCTAGAAATACCTGACTGATGTTGGAGGTCACTTTGGTTTATCAGAGATACAAATAGACTGGTACTCCCTTGTCATTGTAGGTTGCGGATTTCCCTTACCTCTCAGATCAATAGATATGAAACTCCCCCACAGTGAGAATGGGTCCTCTACCCATGGATTAGTTCTCCTGGGGTCAGTACTCCCCTATCATACTAGGATGTGGGTCCCCCATATTGTTTTTTTATAGAGATGGATCTACCCTGTCATATCAAGTCATTCACTCTAAATACTCATGTTACAGATATGGTCAACACTCCCCTAAGGTGTCAGGGTGTGGGTTCTCCATCCATAGAGTCAGTACTCCCATATCAAACTAGGGTGTGTGTCCTCCATATGCGATGTTCAAATAGATTCATCACTCCCCTATCATACTAGGGCGCGGTTCGTTAATTCTTGTGTTGGTAATCCTCTGTCGTGTTAGGGTTTGGGTCCCCTTTGTGATCAGATAGGTAGATATGGAACTCCTCTATACATATGGTGGAGTACTCTGTCTACAGAGTGGTACCCCCCCCCCTTTGAGTAGTAGTAAGGATCAGTCCTCTTCAAAAGTCTGATATCCTTGGTTGTGGAGTGCAGTATTGAGGATCAGGCCCATTTACTTGTTATGTACAATACCTAGTTAGGAATTGGTGATCCATCGATGTGGTGAGGTGAATACCTCTCCATATGGGTACTACATAGGTTTTTATGGATGGTCAGGAGTTATTAATCCCTTGGCTATAGTGTAGTGGTGAGGTGTGGATCCCTCTTTACTCTTTCATTAGAGATTATTCATATGGTTCATAGTCTTGAGTAGCACTCCCTCATTTTTGTGTAGTTTCAATGGGTAGGCCTCTCCATTTGGGTTCCTATGAGATTTCATGGGGTGCAATATAGCTGTGAAAATACCTTTGGTGTTGGTAACTAGAGGTGGAACTATAGATCAGCTCATAATTATCATTTTCTCATGGATGTACCATCAGGGATGGTAGATTTTTTACTAATGGAGTGTATCTCTCAGAAGTTCCATATGGGATGGTCCGATGATACCTAATGAGGGTTACCTCATGGATGTGCTATCTGGGATGGCAGGGCTCATGGAGTGTGTTCTCCTAGATAATCATTACCCCTAACCTTTTAGTAGAATCATGTGGATAGATTTGAGGTTTGGAACTCATCATAATTAGAGTATGAGATGAGTATATATTTCTTGATTCTATAATTCCTTGTGGTGATTTCATATATTGGGTTTGACATACCATGTGGACTGAGTTGACTAGTCATGTATAGATAGGTAGTGGTTGATATGGAGTTTCTCTCTCATTGGGGTTTTATCCTCTGGTTGGGTAAAGTAGACTGTTTCATTTTAGTTACTCCATTTTATTTTGGGTTTTTGGAGCACCTACTGGGTATTGTTATAATCACCCCTACATGGGATTTTCCTATACATGTCATGTCTTGTGCATATGATAGGCATTTCACTGGAGTCCATGGAGGACTCGGAGAAGGAAAATCTTAGAGAGCTAGATAGAACAAGGAGTTTACCAGTTCTTGAATGAGGTGTGTTTTGGTGGGATCATTTGATAGAATTCCCCTCTATCAAATCAAGATGGATGCTCTATAGGTTTTGGTGGACTTTTATTCTACCCTTTTTATACATTCAGTACTTTAGTTATAATCTGATTATGGGATAGATGTATGTATGCATTTTTTTTATTTATTATTGTCTATGCACTGTTACATGGATATATATGTGGGTATGTTCATACATGTATTATAGGATAAGGCCTCCCATGCATACGATATACCTACTAGGGCATTGGACACTAGCCCTTGACCTATTGAAGGTGGTCTTTGGGTAATCACATATCAATACCGGTGGGTTTGGTCAGGATAGGCTAGGTCAAGATATGATGTAGGACATAGATAAGTGAGCTTTCCTTGAGTAGGATTAGGTTAAGGATCACCCATGAGGGCCTTGTTCATGATGTAATGTGAGACACGATCGATGGACTCTACCTTTAATGATAAGGCAGTGGTTCTATATTTGGATTTATGACTATTCCCTATCTCTTTGGGTATTGGGTTGATGTTTAGACATCACCCTACCATGAGTCTTTGGGTCCAAACTGGGCATCAGTTATGATAACTTGAGTTGAGGTGATAACTAAATTCTAATATGGCATCAAAGAAGGTATGTTCAGTCAGTGTGGTTTCAAGGTTTCCACATGGTAACTTGAAAGGCATGTGTACCACTTTGGGTGTCTTGGTGGATTGGTTAGAACATGAAAACCCAATGAGAATGTATATTTATATATTTATTTTCCATATGTATAAAAATGAATATGATGGTGTATATTATGGTTTCTTGATGAGAACCTATTAATTTATATGCTCACTCATTGCAAGAGCTTCTCATTGCATGTGTAGAACTTATGGTTTCTTTTAGGTCTGATCATAGAATGTCCAATGGATTGGGATGTGGCATCTCAATGGATATTGGATATGAGGATTGGGATTTGGATCAATTATCTATTATAGCCTCTAGTATTTTTTATTTATTTTGTATATGGGACTATCCTAGTGGGTGATATGTTGAATGTTTTTTATGACAACATAGTTTTGACATAGCATTAATATTTTATTATTTATTCTACAGAGTCTAATTTTAATAGATTTTTATGATTATTGGTTATTATTTAGATATTTATTAAAAAATTATTTTAAGGAATAGTCTCCTCATTTTATATATTAGGCCCTTACTGCTAGTTAGAAACCATTGGCATACTGGGAGTCATTCTTAAAGCCAGGTGGCACCCCTGCTAAGATGGAAATTTTAGGATGGAGTGTCAAGACATGGTATCAATGGTAAATTTTTTTGATTTATTATCTTGGTAGATGGTAGAATTTTTATCTATTAATATTTCAAATAATTCAATGGATATTGTACTGGTTCATCTAGAACACTTTTTTTGACAGTATGTCCAAATTACTAGTAGAATGGGGTTTTTGTTCTTGGTTTTAGATGTTATTGTTATATGATTTCTCCTCTTGCGATACAATTTAATTTTTTAGTTTTTTGATTTATGAATTTTGGATCTTGTTCCATTATAAATAGTTCAATTTATATACATTATTTTTGGAATACAAGATTCACAAGACATACATATTTTTTTCTTTGGATGTTTTCTAATTAGAGGTTTAGTTTTTGGGATGGTTCCCATGTGGTGAGTGATCATGAATTTAGCATTAGAATAATATATGAATTGGAATATATGAAATTACAAACATTCATTATTGTCATGGTCCATGGTTTAGGTGTGTGGGTATGGTTTAGAAAGGATTCGACTCGTGGGAGTGGGAGTTGGGTTACACGTGATCATGAAACCATTGAGTTCAGGTGAGACTGAGTAGGATCCTGGATAAGAAACTATGATAGGGTTATCGGTGAATAAATCTACTTAAGTAGGAGAGTAAGGGTTGGAAAGTATTTTTAGAAAAAATATCATTGTTTTAGTGCAGCAGCATGTTGGGTACATGTGGTGCCCATTTGGGTTATGGATCGATGAAAAATAATTATGTGGGTCTATTGAGAATGGTTCAGGTTGGGAAATAACCTAAGTGATTACATAATAGTAGTGTACCATTGAGATGCATGTGAGAATGGGGCCCCAGAGTTCTTGGTGAGAGTGGGATAAATCCCTTGGTGGTGGGAGGTGAAATCAGTGAAGGATTGTGGTGCCACGATACAGTCGACCTGAGTGGATGCCTTGGCATGAATTTTTAAGAAGCTGTGGGATGGTACCCACTTGGTTTTGTGATCAAGGATTAGTGTAAGGGAAGCTATATAGTTGGGAGAACACTATTATCTATTGGAATATTATGTTCTTGGTGAGATGGGAATGAGAGAGAGTTGGTGTTTAATGTTAACTCCTAAGTATGAATGGGATGACTACATCTAGGAATTGTGTTTAATAATTCATGGAATGTGGGATATAGAGATTATTTGTTCATTTTGTTAGGAAATGATAATGATATTCATATGGTGGGGTTAATCATATCAGTAACTAGAGAAATGAACCTTGTGTTCGATGGGATGTTGTTGCACTGAGACTAGTTGCTGGATAGTCAAGGAAATACTAGGTTACTGGTGTTTGATTGGATGAAATGTGATATGGTCCCTCAATAAATACAATAATTGGAATTATAATTCATTTTTAGGTAGATGTTTTTTATTTTAACTGGGCTTGAGGAGTTTTCAGAGTGATACAAAAGTAAGTTGGACTGGAGCTACACCGGTGCCTATGGAGAGAGTGTGGTGGTGGGAGCACGTGGTTAGTTATCCAACCATTAAATTACACTAAGAGTATATTTCATAACTCAGTGTGTCTATTTATAGGATCTTGTGATTCTTCAATGAGTTAAGGTATCATGATTGGGTGATTGGAAACACGTTGATGGGTGCAGTTGATCATTTTAGATAAAGTCAACCAAAGGAACATCAACTAACGTTTTGGTTCAAAGTTGGATGTGATGAGGTTATATCCTTATCAATATCACTATTTGGGATATGATTTAAGTGGTACGGGGATCATACCATGATTGTTTAGAAAAAATCTAGTGGATCTAAGCTTGGTGTTTGGAGTTTTCAAAGAGAAGCATGTTTGTCATTCAGGGATGGAATGTGGTGAATTTTCTATGTTTTTATTACCAAGTTATATTGATAGACATGGTTCAAATATTACCATGACCTATTAGGTATGAGAATCATTATATTGGGAAGTTTATATCATACTTTAGATTTCATAGTCATTATATTTTGGATAAAATTTCAGTTTTCAATTGGTATGAGGTTTTTTAAGTGAAGAAACATAAATTATGAAATTGAATGTTTAAACATCATTAAATGACATTTATAGATGTGGTTTAAGTCCTGTTGGTTTCATGGGTTCTCAGGTAGTAATCGAGGAAGTTCCACGTGGATAGAGAGTAGAATATTTAGCTGATATAGATATTTATTCCATGAATTATGTAGTTTATGATGTGAATTGGGTTGACATGAATATTATGGTACTCTAACTTGAATATTTCACGGTGTAAACTGTGGTTCTTGTCGTGAATGACTTTGTAAGAGTGGATGTGTAAGGTATTGACCTTTATATGAGGTATGTTATATAACGACCCATACTTTACATACATTGTTAATACTTCAAAATTGAAGCACACTTATTACAACATATGACAAAACCACAAAGGACCGTATAGGTATAGTGTCTTTAGAAACTGGTAAACATAAACAACTGGTTCATAAATCTTCTACAGTGTCTCCCATTTATTTCATCATATCTAGGGTCCCTTTTATCATATTCTACTTAATATCCATCTTCCTGACCTGTGGAAAATAAAACATAAAAGGGTGAGCTCAAATTCTCAGCAAGGGCAAATAAAGGAAATAAAAATCATATCATATCTTTTTGAAAATCATAACC
Organism: Viscum album; assembly: GCA_963277665.1. Lineage (NCBI taxonomy): Eukaryota > Viridiplantae > Streptophyta > Magnoliopsida > Santalales > Viscaceae > Viscum > Viscum album. The sequence continues at coordinate 183,690,825 of OY728159.1, forward strand.
TGCAAAAGAGATCATAAAATCTTAACATGGAATAAATCATAGAAGTGAAAATGAGATCCCCATAATCATAACATGAAACTTGAAACTTTGTGGCATGCACACATAATCATGGAAAATCATTTCTTGTTAGTCATGACTCATTGCCAAGACTATCTTAGTGGACAAAGTCCCTTTCTGAACCGAGTCACCCTCATTCCAGTCCTGTTTCACTGAACCAGTATAACCTACCGTTCCAGCCATGTCTATCTCATGAGATATAAAATCTTTACCCAATGCATTGGAGGGAGATATAGGTCCCACCCATCTTATAATGAATCCTTTCTTATGTGTGCCACATAATCATAAACCATACATCATAGCGTAACCCATGTAATAAAAATGGGATTCTTAAACAACATGACATCATAAAACAATTCATATAAGATAAAGGAATTCATAAAAATGTTTCCATCACAACATAATCAAATCCATGTAATAATAGGGATAAAAACAGAACCCTTTGATTATCTTAGATGGAAAATAATTTTGATAAAATACTTGAACTCCATTCTTGAGGAAAATATCCTTTCTACTTTAAAAACATTTTTTCCTTTCATAACATGTCATACGACTTTAAAATAAAAGAAGTTGATTAAAAATAAACTTGAAAACTTTTAAAGGAAGCTTCTTGGAAATAATGTTTTAAAAATCCATTCATGCCGTATAAGTTAAAAAAAATATTCTTCGTACTTTTGTCGGAAAAGTCAAAAAGTACCTCGTACGAAAAAACGACAAAAGATTCCTTTCATATTCTTTACTAAAAACTCACCAAAGGGTAAAATTGGATTTAAACTATTGTAATTGGATGGAAAAAATATTACATATTGAGGGAACATGGATGTGGATGATAAAATACACCCCAGTAAATACCAAAGTATAAACAATCTCGGATAAAAATGAGATTGTGATATTTCCCCTTACCATAGGTCCAATTTGCTTTGTACGTGTCCGAAGCTCCTGTATAATGGTTTAAATAATGTTATTGACTTATTCCAGAATCATACATATTGATATGATATCATATATGGTCATATTCTTAGCTTCTTGATAGTAATATTTCATTGTTACTTGTTACTCGGGTCTTTATTGCCTTTTGTTCTTATGCGTGTTTTGCCGAATACATTCTTATTCTTCTTTTAAGGTTATAGATACCTTATATCCAGAATGGTATTAGTGTAAAATATATCATATTTATTCATTCAATTCATTTATATAATTACTATGTAATGATGATCATGTAGAACGAGTCGCATCACATCGTGGAGACGGTATTCCGTACGTACGCACGAGTGATGATATCGTTCCTGTGATCGTGGAACTGTATTGGAGTATATATATATTATTTCAATATCAATATTACTTTATAATAATCATAAATAGTTACTCATTACACCATTATACCCATCCTTGTAAAGTGATGGTGGAAAATAGATTACACCACGGCGTGGAGACGGTATTCCGTACGTACGCACGCGCGGTGATTTCATTTTTCCGTAGGATGGATAGAAGGTGAATTAGGGTTGTTTCATATTTATAATAACATATCAGTATGTAATTAATACTTATGTTATTACTTTATCATGAAACAACTAAAGAAGAAGAAGTTGAAGAAGAAAGAAATTGAAAAGATCGGTAATGGATATTACCTCTTCTTTGGAACGCCTCTTTGAATCCTCCACTTAGGGAACTAAGATTGGCCTTTGAAGAAGACCAGGACCTCTAGGATTATTCTAGGAAAGTGGAGAGGAGAAAATGGCAGGGGTTGGCCGAGCTTGAGTGCTCAAATTGGTGTGAGGAGGAGGGGGAGGAGGTTCCCTTTTATAAGGGAGGAGAGGGGCACCTTAGGAATATCTCAAAATATTATTTTATATTAAAGTCAAAATCGGTTTATAATGGTTCCAAAGGGTCTTATTTCGAAGCTAAAGTGGGGATGGGTCGAAAGACTATCAACCAATAGGATTTAGACAAGTTTAGGGTATTATTTTAACCTTATCAATTAGATTTAACTCTAAGTTAAATAATTTAACTTTTACCATGTCTTTTTGTTTTCTTTCACTATATGGTTAATACACTAACTATAACATGCCAATAGAACCCCAAATTGTTTATTATTAATATATATATCCTTATCTAAGTCATTTGGCCGAACCTTATATTTTTAGGAATAAAATAACAATTAATAATATAATATTTTATTTAAAAACGATTTTTTGTCAATTTTGACACTACTTGATATATGATTTTTGTGAAAGTCATAACAGAATTATATGTTCAAACCAAGTTGATTAAATCAACACTAATATATCATAGTAACCTAGAAAATTAGTTTAATTCATAAAAAGTCTCAAATTACCTTTATTTTGGTGTTTATAACATCAATTATGTCAATATTTCATTAATAAGATAATTACTGCATCATCATTGTGTCATAAATAAATTAAATTATTTAATGTCTAAAAATTACAAATAAAATACCATTATGTAGGAAATCGTTTTATCTTTCTAATGAATATTTATAGTCGAATTTATCTTATGTATAAACCCATATTAAAAATGATTTACTTATTAAACTTTGATTTTAACTATTTTAACCCTTCTTTAAATAAATTAATAATAAATGTCCTAATCTAATCCAAGTGGGCCTAAATGGTCATATTTTATTCCTAAGTTTGTTTTTGGTCGAATTACACTTGTCCAATAGAATTATGACATGTGTTAGGGTAATATTAATATCATATTTACCCTTAGTTACCCTATTTACTATTAACCGCGGTAAAAAAAGTAAAAAGTTACTATTCACCAAAAAATTATTTTTATCTCATTGAACCACATTTTACTTACTGATATCAACCGTGTCTGTCGGATTTTTGAAATTCCATTCACAGAAGCGGTAAAATTAAGTTTTATGCAAAATTCAGTTTTTTAACCTACCACTTAGTGGTTTCACTATTCATCAAAAATTGAAAGTTTTCAGAAAAATACCAAAATTTCACCCTAGGATAATTTCGATATTATGAGTCCAAAAATGAAGTCCATTTTGAAAAATAAAATTTATAAAATTTCAAAAAGTGGTTATTACTATTCATAACGGCTAGTTTTAATAGCATATTGTTGTTTAGTGAAACTCGGTATTGCGTACGACGCAAGCTATCGAGGAAGGTCGCGATTGCGTGTAAAGCAAGCCAAGCAATTGTTGTGTAGAAAAAGATTCCTTTGATGATTCATATAACATAAAAGTCTCGGGTGTTACATTCTACCCCCCTTAAAAAGAATTTCGCCCTCGAAATTCGTCACTTTGTAACAAACAGATGAGGATACTTCTCCCTCATCATATCCTCAAGCTCCCATGTAGCTTCTTCAAGTTGGTGGTTCCTCCATAAAACTTTCACCAATCGAGTGGTCTTGTTTCATAGGACTTTTTCGCTACGATCCAGAATCTCTATCGGCTGTTCTTCATAAGAAAGATCTTGCTCCAACGGTACAACTTCTGAGCTGAGTACATGTGAAGGATCTGGTATGTACTTTCTCAGGAGAGATACATGGAACACATCGTGAACTTGAGAGAGATTCGGTGGAAGCACCAATCGGTAAGCTACCTTCCCAACACGATCCAGTATTTCGAAAGGACCGATATATCTAGGGCTCAACTTCCCCTTCTTTCCAAATCTCATAACCCTCTTCCAGGGAGATATTCGTAAGAACACTTTATCACCCACTTCAAACTCTAGGTCTTTTCTTCGGTTGTCGGCATAACTTTTCTGTCGACTCTAAGCTGCCCTTACGTGTTGTTGAATAGATCTGACCTTTTCTGCCATTTCATCAACGAGATCAGGTCCTAATAGATTTCTTTCCCCAAATTCATCCCAGCAAGTTGGAGTCCTGCATTTCTTTCCATAGAGAGCTTCATAAGGAGCCATTTGAATACTGGAGTGAAAGCTATTATTATAAGAAAATTCCACCAAAGGTAAGTGTTGATCCCAACCTCCTTTGAAATCCATAGAGCAAGCTCTCAACATATCTTCTAGGGTTTGAATTGTTCTCTCAGACTGACCGTCTGTCTGGGGATGATAAGCAGTGCTGAAACTCAACTCTGTATCCAGAGTATGCTGAAGACTTCACCAGAACTTCGAGGTAAATCTTGGATCCCGATCAGATATAATAGAAAGTGGTACTCCATGCAATCTTACCACTTCCTTTACATATATCCTGGCAAGCTGATCTAGAGAGAAATCCTCTCTAATAGGAATGAATTGTGCAGACTTTGTAAGAGGATCAACTATGACCCAGATAGCATTATTGCCTTTAGATGTTTTAGGAAGTCCTGTGACAAAGTCCATAGTGATGTTTTCCCATTTCCATTCGGGTATGGGTAATGGTTGTAACATCCCCTTAGACATCTGTCTCTCAGCTTTAACTTGTTGACAAACCAAGCATTGAGAGACATATTCAGCAACATCTCTTTTCATGCCATCCCACCAGAAGTACTCTTTCAGGTCCCTATACATCTTCGTGCTTCCAGGATGAATAGAGAATGAAGAACTATGAGCCTCATCCAGCAGCTCCTTCTTTAATTCGGGGATGGAAGGAACACAAACCCGATTCCTGAACTTTATTATCCCATCACAATCAAGGTTGAATTCAGGAACATTTCTCACCTTCTTTTGTAACTCGACATCTTCTTTCTGTGCCTCTTTAATCTTCACATGTATAGATGGTTGAACATTCATTTGAGAAAGATAAGATTTTTCCCCTTCCATTATAATTCCAAGATCCATCCTTTGTAAATCCATAAATATTGGATCTTTTGTGATCCTCATCATGGATAAACTAGCATGGTCTTGTCGACTTAATGCATCTGCCACCTTGTTTGCTTTCCCAGGGTGGTAATGGATTGAGCAGTCATAATCCTTAATCAGCTCCAACCATCTTCTTTGACGCATATTCAACTCCTTTTGTGTGAAAATATACTTTAAACTTTTATGATTAGTATAAATATCACACCTTTCACCATAAAGGTAATGCCTCCAAATCTTTAATGCAAAGATTACCGCAGCCAACTCCAAATCATGTGTTGGGTAATTTTGCTCATGGATTTTCAACTGTCGTGAGGCATAAGCTATCACCATATCATTTTGCATAAGAACACACCCCAGTTCCTTCTTGGATGCATCACTCTAGATCACAAACCTTTCTCCACTACAAGGCAGTGTGAGCACAGGTGCACTGGATAACCTTCTTTTCAACTCCTTGAAATTCTCTTCACATTCCTCTGTCCAGACAAACTTAACTCCTTTCCGAGTCAACTTGGTGAGTGGATTAGATAATCGTGAAAAATCTTTTACAAAACGTCGATAATATCCAGCCAAACCAAGAAAACTTCGAATCTCAGTTACTGTTGTTGGTCTCGACCATCTTTTGATAACCTCTGTTTTTGCTGGATCCACAGATATCCCCTCTTTTGAGATTATGTGACCCAAAAATGCAACTTTTTGAAGCCAAAATTCACACTTGGTAAATTTGGCATAAAGCTTATCCTTTCTCAGGGTCTTCAATATAATTCTCAAGTGATCTTCATGCTCTTCCTTGCACTTTGAATAGACAAGAATATCGTCTATAAAGACTACCACAAATTGATCAAGATAGTCTCTAAAGACTCTATTCATTAGATCCATGAAGATAGCAGGGGCATTAGTAAGACCAAATGGCATCACTATAAATTCATAGTGTTCATACCTTGTACGGAAAGCCGTCTTTGGTATATCCTCCCTTTTGACCCTTAATTGATGATACCCTGAATGAAGATCAATCTTGGAAAAGTATTGAGCTCTGCGTAGTTGGTCAAATAAGTCATCAATGCGTGGGAGAGGATATTTGTTCTTGATAGTGATCTTGTTAAGTTCTCAATAATCAATGCAGAGTCTCATTGATCCATCTTTATTCTTAACAAATAGAACAGGTTCTCCCCAAGGTGACGCACTAGGGCGTATGAATCCCTTATCAAGATTCTCTTGGAGTTGCTTCTTTAATTCCTGCAACTCAATTGGGGCCATTCTATAAGGTGTCTTTGAATTAGGCAAAGCACCCGGTACGAGTTCTATTGAAAACTCAACTTCACGATTTGGTGGAAGACCCGGTAATTCCTCCGGAAAGACATCATCAAACTCCCGTACAATGGGCATATTCTTAATCTTGAGTTTCTCACCAACCATTTGAGATAAATAACCTTCATTTAGTGGAATCAATACCCATAAGATGGAAGAAATTTCCACTGGAAGGTTATGTTCATCCTTGCATTGATATACGATCGTAGATTGATCTGGAATATGAAATGTGACTTCCCTTCTTTGGCAATTGATATGAGCTCCATGTAGAGAAAGCCAATCCATGCCAAGAATCACATCAAATTCCACTAAAGGAAGGATCACAAGATTTGCAGGAAGCACTTTCCCACAAACTTCGATCGAAGAAGAATTATAAACTTTTGATGCGACTATTGTGCCATTAGGTGTTGTCACAGCTAACTCAACATCTAATTGTTGAGGTAATACGGTGATACCCTTAGAAAATTCTTTAGAAATAAAAGAGTGGGTGGATCCAGAATAAAATAAAACATTTTCTACTTTAGAGTGGATGGTAAGTGTACCTTTCACCACTTCGTTATCATACTCCACATCGCTGATAGAAATTGCATGTGAATTTCCTTTGTCTTTAGCCTTAAGATTTTGTTGACATCGACCATCATCATCAACCCTTGGATTTGGGCATTGATTGGCATAATGTCCCATCTCCTTGCACTTGAAACATTTAAGTGTAGTAGGTTCATTCTGTGTATCCCTTCCTTTGTTTGCGTCATTAGACATCTTCTTCCCATTATCACGGCATTCAAATGCCCGATGACCTTCCTTTCCACATTTAAAACATTTACTTGTCCCTTTAAGACAACTCCCTCCATGTTTCTTTCCACACTTTGAGCATAAGGAAAAGCTCATCTTCTTTTTCGTGTGCTCTTTAGATTTTTCTTTCAATTCCATCTTCCTCTTCTTATCAAACCCATGTGACTGATGGGTTATTCCAATCTCCATCTCGACTTTGAGAGCACATCGAACGATTTCCTCGTAGCTATTGAAGTCCCTTATGGCTAACGCCCTTCGAAGACTTGGTTTTAATCCACTAAAGAATCGATCGATCTTACTCTCAGGTTGGATAATAATACCAGAAGCGTACCTTGCAAGTCTTGTAAAATTTGCTTCATAGGTACCAACAGATTCATCATCCATTTGCTTCAGTTCAAGAAACTCTTTCTCCATCTTTGTTCGGAGAATACGAGGGAAGTACTTATTGAAAAATAAGTTCTTGAACTCGTCTCATTCCATAGACTCAATTTCATCCCTTTGCCTCGTATTCTTAATAAGATTCCACCATTGATCAACATCTCCTTCCAAACGATACACTGCTAGGATGACTTTATCATGTTCAGAACATTGAAGAACTGAAAATATCTTTTCAGTAGTACTAATCCATTGTTCAGCAACTAATGGATCATTAGACCCACTAAAAGAAGGTGGACGCTGCCTCATGAAGGATTCAACAGAATGTTGCTCCTTCCTTTGCTCGTTTGGAAGTCCTGCATGATTCATATCTTGAGAAAGTTGTGTGAGCATGGCTACAAGATTTTGCATTCCAGCTCCCATATCGTTTGGTTGCTCAGGGGGACAATCATTGCATTGCCCATCGCATCCCGCATTAACACGGTTCCTTCGAGTTCCAGCCATTGACTAAAACCAAGAAGAATAGTGTGAGCAACACTAATTATAATAGGAAAACCACATAATTCAAGAATAAAATTTTCATGCTTAAGGTCTTATCCTAGGTTATTCATGGCCATTTCTAAAACACTAAGATTTTGTTCTATGCTTAGACTTATCCTTAGGGTTCTTAATAAGGCTTTCACATCCTAGTTTCCAAAGGTTGACTATACCTTTCCTCTGATACCAACTATAACGACCCATACTTTACATACATTGTTAATACTTCAAAATTGAAGCACACTTATTACAACATATGACAAAACCACAAAGGACCGTATAGGTATAGTGTCTTTAGAAACTGGGAAACATAAACAACTGGTTCATAAATCTTCTACAGTGTCTCCCATTTATTTCATCATATCTAGGGTCCCTTTTAGCATATTCTACTTAATATCCATCTTCCTGACCTAGGGAAAAGAAAACATAAAAGGGTGAGCTCAAATTCTCAGCAAGGGCAAATAAAGGAAATAAAAATCATATCATATCTTTTTGAAAATCATATCCTGCAAAAGAGATCATAAAATCTTAACATGGAATAAATCATAGAAGTGAAAATGAGATCCCCATAATCATAACATGAAACTTGAAACTTTGTGGCATGCACACATAATCATGGAAAATCATTTCTTGTTAGTCATGACTCATTTCCAAGACTATCTTAGTGGACAAAGTCCCTTTATGAACCGAGTCACCCTCGTTCCAGTCCTATTTCACTGAACCAGTATAACCTACCGTTCTAGCCATGTCTATCTCATGAGATATAAAATCTTTACCCAATGCATTGGAGGGAGATATAGGTCCCACCCATCTTATAATGAATCCTTTCTTATGTGTGCCACATAATCATAAACCATACATCATAGCGTAACCCATGTAATAAAAATGGGATTCTTAAACAACATGACATCATAAAACAATTCATATAAGATAAAGGAATTCATAAAAAAATTTCCATCACAACATAATCAAATCCATGTAATAATAGGGATAAAAACAGAACCCTTTTATTATCTTAGATGGAAAATAATTTTGATAAAATACTTGAACTCCATTCTTGAGGAAAATATCCTTTCTACTTTAAAAACATTTTTTCCTTTCATAAAATGTCATACGACTTTAAAATAAAAGAAGTTGATTAAAAATAAACTTGAAAACTTTTAAAGGAAGCTTCTTGGAAATAATTTTTTAAAAATCCATTCATGCCGTATAAGTTAAAAAAAACATTCTTCGTACTTTTGTCGGAAAAGTCAAAAAGTACCTCGTACGAAAAAACGACAAAAGATTCCTTTCATATTCTTTACTAAAAACTCACCAAAGGGTAAAATTGGATTTAAACTATTGTAAGTGGATGGAAACAATATTATATATTGAGGGAACATGGATGTGGATGATAAAATACACCCCAGTAAATACCAAAGTATAAACAATCTCGGATAAAAATGAGATTGTGATATTTCCCCTTACCATAGGTCCAATTTGCTTTGTACGTGTCCGAAGCTCCTGTATAATGGTTTAAATAATGTTATTGACTTATTCCAGAATCATACATATTTATATGATATCATATATGGTCATATTCTTAGCTTCTTGATAGTAACATTTCATTGTTACTTGTTACTCGGGTCTTTATTGCCTTTTGTTCTTATGCGTGTTTTGCCGAATACATTCTTATTCTTCTTTTAAGGTTATAGATACCTTATATCCAGAATGGTATTAGTGTAACATATATCATATTTATTCATTCAATTCATTTATATAATTACTATGTAATTATGATCATGTAGAACGAGTCGCATCACATCGTGGAGACGGTATTCCGTACGTACGCACGAGTGATGATATCGTTCCTGTGATCGTGGAACTGTATTGGAGTATATATATATTATTTCAGTATCAATATTACTTTATAATAATCATAAATAGTTACTCATTACACCATTATACCCATCCTTGTAAAGTGATGGTGGAAAATAGATTACACCACGGCGTGGAGACGGTATTCTGTACGTACGCACGCGCGGTGATTTCATTTTTCCGTAGGATGGATAGAAGGTGAATTAGGGTTGTTTCATATTTATAATAACATATCAGTATGTAAGTAATACTGATGTTATTACTTTATCATGAAACAACTAAAGAAGAAGAAGTTGAAGAAGAAAGAAATTGAAAAGATCAGTAATGGATATTAACTCTTCTTTGGAACGCCTCTTTGAATCCTCCACTTAGGGAACTAAGATTGGTCTTTGAAGAAGACCGGGACCTCTAGTATTATTCTAGGGAAGTGTAGAGGAGAAAATGGTAGGGGTTGGCCGAGCTTGAGTGCTCAAATTGGTGTGAGGAGGAGGGGGAGGAGGTTCCCTTTTATAAGGGAGGAGAGGGGCACCTTAGGAATATCTCAAAATATTATTTTATATTAAAGTCAAAATCGGTTTATAATGGTTTCAAAGGGTCTTATTTCGAATCTAAAGTGGGGATGGGTCGAAATACTATCAACCAATAGGATTTAGACAAGTTTAGGGTATTATTTTAACCTTATCAATTAGATTTAACTCTAAGTTAAATAATTTAACTTTTACCATGTCTTTTTGTTTTCTTTCACTATATGGTTAATACACTAACTATAACATGCCAAACGAACCCCAAATTGTTTATTATTAATATATATATCCTTATCTAAGTGATTTGGCCGAACCTTATATTTTTAGGAATAATATAACAATTAATAATATAATATTTGATTTAAAAACTATTTTGTGTCAATTTTGACACTACTTGATATATGATTTTTGTGAAAGTCATAACAGAATTATATGTTCTAACCAAGTTGATTAAATCAACACTAATATATCATAGTAACCTAGAAAATTAGTGTAATTCATAAAAAGTCTCAAATTACATTTATTTTGGTGTTTATAACATCAATTATGTCAATATTTCATTAATAAGATAATTACTGCATCATCATTGTGTCATAAATAAATTAAATTATTTAATGTCTAAAAATTACAAATAAAATACTATTATGTATGAAATCTTTTTACATTTCTAATGAATATTTATAGTCGAATTTATCTTATGTATAACCCCATATTAAAAATGATTTACTTATTAAACTTTGATTTTAACTATTTTAACCCTTCTTTAAATAAATTAATAATAAATGTCCTAATCTAATCCAAGTGGGCCTAAATGGTCATATTTTATTCCTAAGTTTGTTTTTGGTCGAATTACACTTGTCCAATAGAATTAGGACATGTGTTAGGGTAATATTAATATCATATTTACCCTTAGTTACCCTATTTACTATTAACCGCGGTAAAAAAAGTAAAAAGTTACTATTCACCAAAAAATTATTTTTATCTCATTGAACCACATTTTACTTACTGATATCAACCGTATCTGTCGGATTTTTGAAATTCCATTCACAGAAGCGGTAAAATTAAGTTTTATGCAAAATTCAGTTTTTTAACCTACCGCTTACTGGTTTCACTATTCATCAAAAATTCAAAGTTTTCAGAAAAATACCAAAATTTCACCCTAGGCTAATTTTGATATTCTGAGTCCAAAAATGAAGTCCATTTTGAAAAATAAAATTTATAAAATTTCAAAAAGTGGTTATTACTATTCATAACGGCTAATTTTAATAGCATATTGTTGTTTAGTGAAACTCGGTATTGCGTACGACGCAAGATATCGAGGAAGGTCGCGATTGCGTGTAAAGCAAGCCAAGCAAGTGTTGTATAGAAAAATATTCCTTTGATGATTCATATAACATAAAAGTATCGGGTGTTACATGTTAGGGTTTAAATTTTGATTTAACACCCTTTAAATTAGATAATGAAATGCTTCCTGAGAGTATGAGAGGTATCAAGGGTGTCCTAGAGGATTGCGATGTAAAAAAAGGTAATAAAATATCATACACTTCATGGTACATGGTTGGCATATGGTTAGTACTAACCATGACCCATAACCAAGGGCCTTATAAATGGGGGAGGTACAGTTTTTAAACCAACCATAGCAAGCTAGAAACCATGTGGGCTTATACAAATATAAACCACACAACCTATTTATATTTAACCAAGCTATGTGGGATCCCCATAAAATCATTCACCTTGGTTTTTCAAGAGGTAGAGAAAGCCACACAGTTGGTGCATGGTTTGGTAAACCATGAACACCATTAAAATTGGTAAAACTCTCATTTTTTCCTTCATTCCTTAAGGGTTCTTGCCTTATTTTTCTCTCATTTCCACCTCCATCAATAAGGTTTATGAACATTTTCCTCCCTACTTTTTCAAGGGTGATTCTCCTTAAATCATTAGTCATTTGAAGCATTGTTGGTTATTAATAGATGCTTCAGGTGAGTCTATGAGTCCTCTTCCTTTTATTTTTTTGGAAAAATAATGGTCGAATGTTTTCTACCCTTCAAAATTCATAAAACCTTGTTTTTTATTAGATTATTATATTTGTCATTGAGGGTTTATTAGGTTGGAATCAATGGTTATGTTTGAGAAAGTGGTTGTCTATGATATTGAGGTAGGTGGTCTACAAGTTATTTACTATATTATTAATTTTTAATCATGCATATCTAGTTGGTTTATTTGTTCCATTTTGTTATGCAATTTATTACTTGTTAGGGAATAATAAATTAGGTTTCTAAATAGTGTTTTAGACCTTTCATAAACCTAATTAGATCTATTGGTGATGAGTAAATTGGCATAAGGCCACCCATGGGGTGTTTGACTCACTTGAACATGTAAATTGAGTCTTTCAATAACTAATTTAGGGTTTTATGAGATTAAAACATTTTAAATTGTGTTTAGAATGTTAACATGTCATAAAGGGTTGTTTGGATTAACTTGGAAAGTTGAATGAGTTGTGAGGTAATTAAGGGTAAAATTGATAAATGGTTAAAGTGGGAATGCCCATGTAATAAAATGCTTAGGTTTTATATTAATGGTTGTTGTTATAAATAAATGGTAAAATAGGATAGTTATGGAATTGAGTTAAATTGATTAAAAGTGATGAACCAAGGGAATGATATTAAATAAAAAGGTTCACCCTTGTTTTTTTATTGATAAAAGGAAACTGATGATGAATATTTTAAATCATGATTGATGGTATGGTTGGGATATTTGACTAAGGATCCTCATCTTTGGTTTTCTTTAGATTTATGACCTAGTCCCTAATGATGTATGGTATAGTTGGTATATCATATTGATTCTCTAATATGGATATAATGTGGATACATGGATTAAGGCTACAAGGTACAATTATTTGGTTTAATTCATTAATTATATACCATGTGATTTAAAGTGTTAAACCTATTATAGTATATGGTTCAGATTTCTAGTATGGGATGAAGTAGGTTTGATGTGTTGGTACTATAGTAGAAACCAAGATCCCATGGGGATAATTGATAATTTTCTAATTAAAAATATGTTTAGTTTCACAATATTATTTACTAATTATCTACACTTATGCATACATTGATAGTAGACTATATTTTTTTATAGAAACCATTAGTGTTGACCTACTATGTTGTACTCACACCCTTCTCAGGCCACCATTGGGTAACCAAGAATATTTCATGTTTTTTGGTTCTAATAAGGGAAAAAGCCCTATGTCAGATGGTTTCTTAGGGGTGGATCATGGATGAGGGAACCATAACTGTTATTAAGGACCATTGTGGGGATCATCATGGAGTATTTATTTTGGTATTCTTTTGGAAATTTAAACTCTCAGTAAAGGAAATTTTTTTAATATTTTATTTTTTATTTATCTATCATGGGAGTTGGTAAAGTATTGTTTGGTTATGGATTATTATGGAAGGTCGATTTTTATTATGATTTCCATTGTCGGTTTACTCTAGTAAAGAGGATATGGCCTCCCCACATGTTTCATTAGACCCAATGTCCTATTCATCAGCCTCTAACATATGGGGAGTCACACTTGATGTCACATAAAAAAACAGCTTAGAGAACTGGTTTACCAGAACCTAGGCAGGGATGTTACAAAGTGGCATCATAGGGTTTTGTTTTTTGTTACTTTACTATTTTAGAAAAATAGATAAGATAATATGATGTGTCATGAATTGGTAATGAGATCATTCATGGGAGTAAATAACCCATGTGGGGGGTGGGAACCCAAGTTTCTATGGTGGGATGGTTGTTCATGAAATTCATTGCTACAGTGGGATGTTTTTTCACCATGGGTGATTCACTATTTGTGTGATGTTATTTTTCTCTATGATTTTTATGATGGGAAATAATGGAAAAATATTTTTATATACATGGATAATTTTGGGAAACTAGGTATTTATGTGACATGCATCAGGTTACGTATACATGGTAAATCATCTGGATTGTGTGGAATGAAGTACTTTACTTTTTATTTTGTGTTTTAAAGTTTTAGTTCTTAATAAATTGACTGTAACTATTTTAATTTAAAAGATTAAAATTGAATTGGTTAAAGTGGTTCTTAACAAGGAAGTTATAACTATTTAAATATTTAAAAATGTTAAAATGGTTTCAAATGTGAGACTTCTAAAATATAGAAATTTTTTAACCAGATTTATCCATGGCCTGAATAGGTATGGTTGGGGGTAGGGAAAGTGTTGTGTTTTTATTGATTGGAATAGTATATATAGAGTTGTTTTTTTATTTCTAGTGTGTCCCATATTTTTTTATAACTATGAAAATGAATTTCTATGTTCCCTAAAACATGATCTCGGAATTATCGAAGTATGAAACAATGATGATGTTTATTGGTAGGGAGATAGGAGGTATTTTCTGAGAATACCCCTCCAGTAGTGGGGAAGGAACCCGCTTTGGTTTTGGGCAAGAGGGAAGAGAAATAGTTTCATGAGACTTTTTCCTGAGTTATAAAAATTATGGAGAGATACCCAGATTAGGAAACTCTAAGTATGTCTGAGCCAACGAGGGAGTTTCAACTGTAGCATGCTCCTACATTTTCTATATAGAGTGGACCTAAGGAAAAAAGAGTTTTAGATTGGGTCTATAAAGATGATACTGGATCACTTAAAGACTCCCCTAGAAAAAAATAGTTAATATGGTATCATATATGTTATGATAATAAGTGATGTGATGGTAATATATATAGGTATAGCCTGAGTAGACAGAGTGTGTGGCATGGAAGGACTTCAAATATAAGTTTTTAGAGAACTTTTATCTAGAAACACTAAGATAAGAGTGAGATATTAAGTTTAGGTAGTTGTCCCAGGGGACTATTTTAGTAATGGATTATGTTGTCCATTCAAAAAAAATTCTCGATGCTGATGAGGGATGATTTTGTTATGAAAAAACATTTTCAGAATGGGATTAAATGGGAGATTAAGTCTCATGTGAATATCTTCTATTTGAGGAAGTTTGTTGAGATAGTGAATTAGGTGCTTATTTCTGAGGGGATCCTAAAGGATGATTATATTGGTGGATATATGGTTCATTATGGGAAATTAGGTGGAACATCCTCATATGGTAGGAAGCACTATTACAAAAATTTCACCAGGGCGGGGGTGGATAGAGTATCCAGTGAAGGGGATCAACCTCTTAGGGTGGAAATCGAGTGTTCTTCTACTAGTGAAGTAGAACTGGTCACATTCATGGTTAAGTTACTCAAACACTAATGGGGTTTATATATTGAAGTAGTATGGGGAACATACATAGGTTCTGTAGGAACCCTTGATATACATGTGGTGATGGAGGACTAGAACGATATGGAACAAGGGAAAGGGATATTCAATCCTACATCAGTCTGGAAGTTGTGTTTCTATTGGCCACACAGATCAGGGTGGGGATGGGGTACTGAGGATAGGATCATTCATATTAGAATGTAAATGCAGTACAAGGGACTCAGACAAAAGCCCAAGGTAGCAGATTTGGACACCTATTAGCAATTCATCCTACTATGGATAATAGCGAGCTTGGACCATCGATAGTCCATGGTATGATTCTTTTAACTTCTATACATGAAAATGATTTTTTATACTGTAACTTATCACATTTTTATGTATTCCAGGTTTCCAAATGTTTTGGTTCTAGAAGTGGAGTTTAGGTATGATGTTATTTCAATCGACACACTATTAAGGGCATGATCAGAGGGTATCTGACGATGTAAGGAGCATGACCTCAAGATTGGTGGGTACCATCTCCTTTCGGAATTGTTCATTATTGATATGTTATGTTTTTACCTGATACAAGGAATAGAATAGTTGGTTATGTATCAAAATCATATTGATTGTTATCATAGGATATTGAGTTTCACATCTCTTGAGGGTGGTGTTTATGTTCATCATGGAGAAGGGAATATCTAGGAAGGATGAGTAGGGACAGTACACCAGAAGTTGTGTGATATAAAAACCCTATTGAAAATAATTATGATTAATTATGGGGAGTGGAACATTTTTTCTTGCATCCTATAGTGGATCAGTTCTAGGATGTGTTTCTTGAGGATTTTTTAGTATTTTGATCTCAGAGAGGTTGATTTTTCAATTGAGTTGATGCTTGGAGCTGACCTGGTTTCTAATCCACCTTATAGAATGGAACTAATAAAAAAATCAGGAACTTAAGAATCAGTTTGGGGAGTAATAGAATAATATGTTTATCCACCTAGGTACATTATATTGGGCTTCTTTGTTTTTTTTTCAATAATACTGATAGGATGTTGTGTTTGTGTATTGATTACTGGAAGTTGAATCTAATGACGGTTAATAACTAGTATCTTATACCATGTATTGATGATGTCTTTGATTAGATTAGGGGTTCTAGTGTGTTATCCAAGATTAATATGAGATCAAGGTATCATCATCTGAGGGTAAGACCTTCTAATATACCACATATGGATTTCAAGAGTAGGTATTGCTTGTATGAATTTATTGTGATGTTTTTTAGGCTGAAGAATTCTCCTGCAATGTTTATTTCCTCAATGAACCAAATATTTCACCTATAATTGGATTATTTTATGGATGTATTCGTGGATTATATCTTAGTGTAATCCCATACTCATGGAGATCATACTAAATATCTTGACATTGTCTTGAGTACACTAAGATAGATTAGTCTATTCACAAAGATGTCTAAATGTCATTTCTAGATCGATTAGGTACATTTATTATGTCACAATAAATTATAATAACATGTTTCAATGGATCCAAATAATGTTTAATAAAATGTATCTTTGGAGTAGTACAAAAACGTTTTTGATGTTTGAAGATTTTTGGGTTTAGAGGGTTATTACTGAATGTTTATAAAAAACTTATCTCACTTGGAAATCCCTATCTTATGCTTAAATAATAAGGTCATAAATTTTGAATGGTCTTAACCTTTGAGAATTCATTCTAGAAATTAAGGGGCTTCTAACCACATCCCTCATTCTGATCTTAGCTGAACTAGGTGAAGAGTATACTCTATTTTTTATGCAACTGGGATCAAAATTGGGGTATTTTTTATGCATGGATACTAATTTTTTGCATATAGATCACAACAGTTGAGTCCTCATGAATGAAACTACCCTACAAATGATCTAAAGTTATCTATAGTGGTTTATGCATTATTTTTTGACACTATGTTTTGGGTGAAAATTTTACGGTTTTTACTGATTATTAGAGCCAAAAATACATATTTTACCAATATGATTTAAATAATAAATAGTGAATATGGCCCTAGTACATTAAATCCTTTGATTTTGAACTAGATTATATGTTAAGAAAATGAAATAGTGTTACTGATACTTTGATCTGGATGACACTGACTCAGAAAGTTCAAGAGTCTAATTATGAGTATAAAATGATGGCTTTATTGACTAATATTCATCAAGATATTTAGAAGGAAAGGTAATATATGACCCTTGTATCCTTATAAATAAAGACCTATCTTTTTAGTTGTATTAATATGAGATAGTTCAAGTATTTATAGTGTCACGTGTTGAGTGATAGCGTTGAAGGTGTAAAGATATCTTCTGATTAGAACATCAATAATGATGAGATCATACATGTTTGTGGTCATGTTATTATGCCTACATGAATGTGGGAGGATCTAATGTGATAGTTTAATTCCTTTAAGTGGGAAGTGAATCTTGGTTTGACCAAAATTTATCGTAATATTTATAGACTATATTAGTGGCCAAGAATGAAAAAAAAAATATTTTAGGTTTTGTGACATGATACTACACCTTTAATTAGGTGAAGGCTGAACATCAATAACCTACTATAATTTTATCACCATTACCCATTCCAAAATGGAAGTGGGATGATGTATCCATGGATTTTGTGGTGGTAAATATAAGGAAACCTCAAAATAATGACGTAATATGGGTGATTATGGATCAGTTGACAATAGTTTCCCATTTCTTTTTAATTCTACAAACTTCTACCAACAACTAGTTGTATGACTTGTATGTTCGAGAGCTAGTATGTTTTCATGGGGTTACATAGACAATAGTTTCAAATATTGATGCATGATTTACTTTGTACTTATGGAAAGAGATATAGAAGGATCTTTGAACTTAGTTTCTTTTTAGTACATAGTTTTACCCATTGATATATAAGAAATAGTAATACACTATTTAGGTGCTAGAGTATATGTTAAGAGCATGTATCCTAGATTTTTGTGGAACCTTGGAGAAGAAACTAGAACTCATTGAGTTGACATATCACAATAGTTATTAGGATATTATTCATATGCAGCCATATAAGTTAATCTATGGTAGGTTAGGAAAATCACTATTTTGTTGGATAGAATTGGGGGAATGAGAGTTTTTTGGATTGAGTTTCATGCATGAGACATCGGACTAGGTTCAGTTGATTTGGAAGTGTATAGATACATCATAGAGTATATATAATTCATATAATAACTGAAATTTTAGACCTCTCAAATTTATAGGTTGTTACCATGCATTTTTTTAGGTTTTACTAGGATTAGGTTGCGTTAGTATTTGAAAATAGGGAAAGTTGATTCCCATGCATGTTGTACAATTTGATATTGTGAAGAGGATAGAATTAGTGGCATACTGATTGGATCTTCCATAGTGGTATAGTGTTATGAATGATGTATCTCATGTGTCACAACTTCGACAATATCACCTGAACCCTTCTCATATGATTGATATTGATGATGTTTGATCTTTAGGCTAATGTGTACTTTCAGGAGCACCCAGTTTTTATTATGAATAATAGTGAGAATTTTTTTAGGTTAAGACTATTTCATTGGTCCGGGTGTTGTGGTAGTATGGTTTTTTTAGGAGGAAAATTTAGAGAAGGAAGATGAAAAGTGGTTTAGTGGCCCGACCTTTTTACCTTGGATGCTTAGTGATGCTATGAAGGGTAGACCAAGGATGGGTTTTTATAAGGTGGAGAGGTTATAAGGTCATGTCCTTTTCATGAGGTGTGTTATTGTTTAAATTTTTATTTAAACCCCTTTAAATTGGATAATGAAATGATTCTATAGATTATGAGAGGTATTGGGGTGTACTAGGGGTTTGTGATGTGAAAAAGGTGGAAAAGAGTCCATACAATGCATGTATAATAGTTGGAAATCAATTCGTAATAACCATGACCCATAACTGTGTGCTCTGTAAATGGGGGAGGAATGGTCTTTAAACAATGAATTACTAGATAAAATCCATGAATGCATGGATATATTCAAACTCCATGGCCTTCAGATAGTTTTTTCAAGCTTTGGGGCTCCTTAAGAAATTGTGCACCTCAATTTTTCAAGTGGTAGATAAGGTCGCATGGATGGAACATGTTTTTGGAAAACTGTGTACCCAAACTGTGTGCCTCTTTAAAATTGTGGAAATTATTATTCTTCCACCATGGGAATTAAGAGTTCTTACTATATTCTCAATTAATTTCCACCTATAGCATCAAGGGTTATAAAAAATATCCTCCCTCCTCCTTTAAGGGTGATTCTCTTTTGATCCTTGGTCATTTGAAGCTCTATTGGTTGGGAATCAATGCTTTGGGTGAGTATATGAGTCCCCTTCCTTCTATATTCTATAAGAATCATGGTTTAATGTTTTCTATCCTTACGAAGTATTAAAACCTTATTTTCTAGTATACTATTAGATTGGTCATTGAGGGTTGTTTGGGCATGAATAAAGGGCTATTTTTAAGTGAACAGTTGTCTATGAACATGAGTTAAGTGGTCTGCAAGTTATTTCCCATCATCTTGATGCTTAATCATGTGTATTATGTTTTTCATTTGTTTCATTACATTTTTAAAATAATTCCTTGTTAGGTAATGATGAATTGGGTGTCTAAATGGTGTGTCAGACCTTTCACAGACCCCATTAGATCTATTGATGATGAGTAGACTAGGCATAAGGCCACCCATGCGGTGTGTCACTCCCTTGAACATGGAAATTGAGTTATTAAATAATTATTTAAATGTTTTATGATATTAGACAAATTGAAATAATGTTTAGTATGTTAAAATAGCTTAAAGGGTTGTTTGTATTAACTTGGAATGTTAAATGAGTTATTAGATAATTAACGGGAAAAGTGGTAAATGGTTAGAGGGTGAATGTCCATGTTATAAAATAGTCTAAATGTATGTTTAATGGTTTTTGTTATAAATAAATGGTAAAATGTGATAGTTATGGAATTGATTTAAATGCATTGAAAGTGATAAACCATGGGTATGTTTTTAAATGAAAAGGTGAACCCTCATTGTTATTGTTGATAAAAGTTCACTAATGATAAACCTTGTAAATATTGATTGATGGTTTGGTTGGGATGTTGGAATGAGACTCATCATCTTTGGTTTATTCTATACTGATGCTCTAGTCACCCCCATATCAATGCATGGTATAGTTGGGATGTCATACTAATGCTCTAAGATTCCCTAGCATGGATATGATATGGATACCTGGATTGTGGATCTGAGATACAATTATTTGATTTAACTGACTAATGATCACCCATGTGATATAAAGTGTTAAACCCATTATATTATATGGTTCAAACTTTTAGTGTGGGATGAAGAAGATTTTTTGTGTTGGTGCAATAGTAGAAACTGAGAACCCATAAGGATAATTGATAATTGTTTAATTAAAAATAGATTTATTTTTAGTATCATGTTTACTACTTATCTATACTTATACATAAACTGATATTAAATATTATGTTTTTGTTTACACAATTAGTGGTGGCCTACTAAGTTGTACTCACTCCCTGCTTGAGTATCAATTTGGTGCTTGAAAAAATTTCATGTTTTTTTGTTCTGATAAGGGAAAGATCCCTATGTTATATGGTTGATTGGGGATCGATCATGGAAGAGGGGACTAAACATGTTATTAAGGCCCATTATTGGGGTCATATTGGCATATTCATTTTATTCTTCATTTGTAACATTAGACACTCATGAAATGACATATTTATCATATTGGATTGAGGTATTTACCAATCTTGGGAGTTATTCATGTATTGTAAGGTTACAAATTATTATGGAATGTTGATATTTATTATGATTTCTATTATTGGTTTAATATTCTAAAGAGGCTATAGTCTCCTCATGTGTTTCACTAGAACATCATAGCTAGTTGAAAACCTCTAGTGTATAGGGATGCATTCTTGAGGTTATCTAACAAACCAACATAGGTCACTTATTTAGTAAAAATAGGGATAAGAAATTATAAGAGGACCCCTCTTACTCAAATTGTTCATGAAATAAACTAGGGGTTTAATCTTTGAATATTTCATGGGTTTTTTAAAATTTTTGTAGGCTAGTTATTTTACAATCATCCTCCCCTCATTTTTTATCGAAAAGGCATGTGCGGGGATGGCCATTTATCTGGTGTCTCCCCCTATCTTTTTATTCATTTTCCCCATAACCAGGGGTGTTTTAGGGTGTGATATAATGATGTTTTGAGGTAAGTTTTTATTTTTTTCTCTATTTGTGTTTCCTCATTGTTTTCGCTGATTTTATCTCAATTTTGTTAGGATTTCAGTGCTAATTCCACCAGATCATGGTGTAATTTTCCAGTTTCATTGGGGATTTCTTATGTGTTGGATAGAGGACAACCCAAAACACTATATTCATGTCGCTTCACATCATTTAGATGAAGGTAAATTAACTTAATAATTTTACTAAGTTTTTTTTTTAATTTGGTTAAAATTTTAATTAAATTAAGCATAATAGTTGGGTATTTTTCATAAATTATGTTCAGGTGTATGTAGAGAGTGGACCATATCATGTTGCTCAAGATTTCAATAAGCATATGTCACCCAATGGGTTTTAAGGAATTTATTCTAATTTGGTTAATTTTGAATAATTAATTTCAAATAGTTATAATTAATTATTATCATTTATTATCATGAGATAAGTGTTTGGAAGTGTGGATGAGGATTAGTGGGATTGGGAAAGGCTTAGAGGAGCTTAATGAGGGTATAACTCCATATTACATGGAAGTGGACACTACGATATTTCTTTATATGAATGTGTATTTGAAAGCACACATTCCTATATAGTTTCATGGGTTTAGATATAGTGTATAAGGAATAGTAGAGTCCTTAGATGAGATGACAGAGTGGGTTTTAGCCTCCATGGATGAGACAAAGTTCTTTTTAGTACCTTGGGTAGTTTTGAATTTTCAGATAACTACGTCTCCATTAGTTAGGGATGTTGGTTAAGTTAATTTGAGGCCTTAGGTAGGTCTCATGGTGTGATTAGTGATATATAATTTACTAGGATAATTATTAGGTCTAGTTGGTAGGTGTGATAGGTATAAGGACATGTAATGATGGGTGAGTCAAACTTACATCTCATGAGTGATTAAGAAATCCCTCCCAAGGTCAAAGAAGGTTATTGGTGTATATATAGAGTGGGATGAGTCCTTTGAGACTTTGTGTGTGTAATAAAGAGGGTTTTACTTTAGGTGATGGTGTGAGAAATCTACCTTATGAGATGTGGGATGAGACCCAGTGTGGGTTAAGGGAATTGTTTATGACATGGTAATTGGTTTCCAAGGGGGGGTGGATGGGAATTAAACCTCACATGTTGAGACCATGGTTGGTTATATGGGTTGTCTTAGGATGGTCCAATAGTAGTAGTACTATTAATGATGATGGGTTTTGAGGGCCAGACCAGGCCTTGAGATTTTGGACGAGATGAACCAACAGGTGATAATGTTATTTATGGGTGATAGAGTTGGGATGGTATCATTAAGAAGAGACTCTAATGGGTTTGGAGGACCCAGTGGGTGACCTAATGAGGTAGTTTATATGTGTTGTGGTGATGGGATAGGTCTTATGTGAGTAGTTATTTAGGATAATATGGTAATATATTTAATTCGATGTGACCATATGTGTTTCTACTTTTGTGTATTGTGATTATGATAGGTGAAAGACCCAGTGAGGGGGAGGATTGTGAGGCCTGGTCTGCCACTAGTTTAGAAAATAATTGACCAGACTCCTATATAAGATGTAGTCCTTGTGTTTTTTTAATATTACCTTTACTTGATTACGATAGAGTCATGGGTGATGAAATATTTCTTTGTAGGCTTAGATGGAGGACATCCTTTGGGGATAATTCCCGGTTCAATGTAGAACTTAGACAAGTGACATTTCCTTGAGTAGGTCTGGGTCAAGGACTCCCTGTGAAGTTTTGGGTCATGATGTGATGTGATATATGACCCATGTACGCTAACTTGAATTATTTGGTACTGGTTTGAGCTCTGTACATATGATCATGCCTTATATCATTGGGTATTTATTCGAGGATTGTATGTCTCCATACCATGAGTCTTTAGGTACAATATGGGAATATTTTATAGTAGGATGAGTTGAAGAGAAGACAAAATTATATCATGGTGTTGAATCATGTATATAAATAACTAATGTGTTTTTTTAGAATATAGTGACTTGATGAGTTTTTTACCCTATCGAGTGTTTTGGTTTCCTTGCTAGCACATGAATACCCAACAAGCATGTTTATTTATGTATTCATTTTACTCGCACAAACACATTCTTATGAAAACTTATATTAGGGGTTCTTATTGAGTACCTAAAGTTTTTTATTCTCACACACATCTTGGTTCTCATAAAAATATTATGTTTTATTTTAGGTTTTATCATGAGTTGTATCATGGATTGGGCAGAGGTAGTTCGACAGGTGTCGAAAATGGGGATTGGGATGAGTCTTGGGGATGTAATCGAGACTTTGTTATTTTATTTTTGTTTTATTTTGTATATGGGATCAACCTAGTGGGTGATAAATTATTATTTTTTTGTATGATAACATCATTTTGATATAACACTATTATTTATTACTTATTCTGTGTACTCTAATGTTTAATGATTTTTAAGATTATTAGTTATTTTTCATATGTTTGTTGCATTTGGATTCGAGGTAATTGTCTCCCCAATATATGGATTTGACCCTCACCGCTAGTTATAATACTTTGGTATAAGGGGAGTCATGCTTGAGGCTACGTGGAACCCCAAATAATATGGTGTTTTCAAGATGGGGTGCCACATCACCAAACTATTTAATAGAAATTTTATAATTATCTTCAAAAGTGACTAGGCTCCTTAACATTTATTAAAAGATAAAAAATTGCGAATATCATGGGTTATATATCAGGAATACCTTCTATCCATATACCAAAAATCTTGGATACTTTTAAATAATATTTCATGCACTCAATCCTATAAAATACCATTTTGGTAACCATTCCATCTTGGGTCTAATTGAATTAGTAGTAGAATGTTTAGGCACCCAAATATATTTCAAAAATGTATTTTGGGCTATATGAAAAATAAAGTTTTAGATAAAAATGTTTTTATATGAAAAATTATTTTTTAAACTTTAAGAAACATTCATTAGTATAATTCTCATGCATTTTATACTAAAAAATGATTACACTGGAAATATATCTATTTGAATTTATAAAAAAATGATTTCTATTCATTCTTAGTAGTTGAATGTTACAACTAAAACCATTTATAGTTTATTATGTTTAATCATAGAAACCATCATATCATATTTTTATTTACCTTGAACAAAACTATATAAATTATCATTTAATTTTACAATTTCTCTTTTAACATTTCATTTTCTTTTTGAATAACTTATAAATTATCAAAAGTTTTCAAATTTGAATATAAATAATTTTTTCTTGGTCTTTATTATCTTTCTTATGATTCTTACAATCATTCTAAACTTTAGTTAAATCATCCAAAACTAAGTTAAATTTCATTTATTGATTTTATTCATTTTGTAAAAAAAACAACATTTAATTCAATCATTCTCATCTTTAAGTTTCAGTATTTTAGAATTATAATTCTTTTTCACTTCATTTTTTTATAAAATAAGAAAACTTTATATTTTTACTTTCTTCTTTAAGTTTCTAGAACATAATTTTTCTTGATAAAATATTTTTTCCTTCATTCCTTTTTATGCTTCTTTCTGAAGTGTCTCTTTACTCTATTTTTCACAATATTGTTAAAAAATTTCTCAAATGATCCAAGTCCTTATCACTTTCTTGGAACTTAGATTCTGAATATTTAGAGAAATAATTTATATTATATTTTAAATCTATACATTTCTTCTTAGAAACTTATTCATCTATGATATTCAAACTCTCATCAATTCCCAATTTCTTCACATGCCACTAATTTGATAGTGATCTTATCACCCTTTATTCTATGGATATATTTTCTAGTGATTCACCTAGAGAATTGATCTTATTGATTATACCTAGAAATTGGTGGAACATCTGGTTCATGGTTTCATCCTCTCCCATCATAAAATCATCATAATCCATATATAGCTTCTGAATTTTGTTTTTTAAACTTATTAGTGTCACAGTGAGTAACATGAAGTATTATTTATATATCTTAGGTTGTATATAAGATTAAACATGGTAAGAACACTTTTAATTATAACATAGTATAATTTATTCATTACTTTAAAATTCAAATCCTATTTTACCACATCATTACCAATAAGAGAATTTTGATCAATAAATGTTATATTGTATAATTTTACAATTGTTGTATAGTAATCAATGCTTAATTTCTTGAGATAAAAATACATTTTTGATTTTCAATAACCATAGTCATTTCCCTCGGGATATGGTGGGTTCTATGGAATCAAAATCATTTAAATTACATTATTTCAAGTTACAAAATCATTCTTCCTAATACTATTAGTTTGAATATAGATAGGTCAACACAGGAAAAAAAAATAATCTATATCCAAAAGGAATTAGCTCTAATACTAATTATTGGCTAGTTAATATGATAATATAGTATAGAGGGGTGGGGGTAAATAGACCTTTTAAAATTTTAGGTAAAATCCTTAAAAATACATAAAAATCATAATCAATTATTATTTTATGTAGAAACCGTGTAATGTAGTAGTGTTCGAAATAAAATTAATTTTATATAAAAGAGATGAACATAATATTTTTATAGTAGATATGATCACCAAAATCCTACATCTACTCTTCACTCTTCTCTACTCGACATAGAGATTGTATCCACTAAGAAACTCACTTTGGAAAGGTGTGATAACATTCTATACACCCTATCTTTTATATACATAAGAGAACAACCAAAATAATAATAAACACTTAACTTTTGTTCCAGAGTCACAAACTAGAGGACATACCATTAGGTTCATAGGTGTAAGAAGAAAAATAATCTTTTCAGATGGAAAAAATTAAATAAAATATTGTAAAACAAATAGATATAATGAAATGATACATTGTATAAAAACCAAATAGAAACTATACATAATCGGAGAGTGATGAAGATAAAATTTTTGATTCAAATCGCTGATTAATTTAGAAAAATATTGAATATTAAAGTTCCTTTATGATCACACAATAATGGACCATTATTCAGAAGAGAAAATATTTTATAAAATTTTATATCTTACTTAAATTTTATGTATCTTGACTAATATATGTTTGTATCATGTTCTCTTAGGTAATCTATTGAAATGAGTTATGTCAAGCTATTTTATCAAGTTTCCATTATCAAATTAATGGTAAATTATATCTTCATTAACTCCATAATATTCTCAATCATATGGAATTTTCTTGTAGACAAATAATATTCTTTCATAGTTAGAAATAATAATATGATAAAATATTATCATTTACCAATATGATAAATTATCCCATGTTTAAACCTTTCTTAAAAAATTCAAAATTACATCCAACAACTTCATTAGTAATTATATGAACTTTAAAAACTAATAAAATAATTAAAATAATACAATATAACTTGTAGTAAATAAAAATTTTAAAATAGTAGTAAAAATTTATCAAAAATCATGTAAAAGTGATAAATTAAACTCTGTATAACATTATGAAACATCACAAGTCATTTGAATCATAATACTTTAAGTACAATAAGTATTTGGAATCATAAGACTTAAAATATCATAAGTGTTTGAAATGTCATATGGATTCAAAGTAGAAATCATATTATTTTGAAATAAATCTTAAGTATTTAAAAAATCATAAGTCTTTACAGAAATAATAGGTATTTTTAAACATTATAAGCCTTTGCAGACATTGTATAACTTTTAAATCATCATTAGTCTTTAAAAATAGATCGTATTAATTAAAAGATATTAGTAAGACTTTGAAATAATTTTTGTCTGACTTTTAAATTTTCAAATTACTTAAAAATAATTTTTGTATGAATTCAATGCTTAGATATATTATAAGTATATATAACAAAGAAACTTACCACGAGTACTGCTACGACGTAGTAACATATAGTTGGTTGTTTTGACACTATACATAAATATAACTCAAAAAAATAAAAACTATGTAAAGGTAGCACACACAAAATATTAGTTTTGTAAAGGTAACTTGGAAAACATGTATGATACATAAATTTATCAACCATGTTACATAAAGGTAACAACCAATTTCATAAAGGTATAATTAAAAAACACACATTGCATAAAGATATAACATAGACCATGTAAAGGTAAGATACACATTTTATATATTTCATAAAGGTTATTCATTATCTATATAAAGGTAAACTAATTAAAACTAGACATACGTAAGGGTAAGTAAATATAATAAAAAATAAATACTTAAGATTCATGCAATTAAAATTCAATCATTAAAAATATTTCATAAACATCAAACATTTAATGAATAGTGATTTAACATAAAAGGAATGAGAGGTAACAGAATTAACAAATCATAAACAAACAATTAATAAACTAACAATTTTTCGATGTTCAAACAATATCCCCAAGTTTAAATACAGATAATACCTATGTTCTAACCTTGTAATTTTAATGGAAACAATTTATTTAATAAAAGGTTTGTAACCCATAGTATAATCCCTTTAACCATAGTGTAGCCACCATCTCATAATATCATCCAAAAATATTTGAAGCTCATATCAAATCAGGATCCTATGACTCAATCCATCACATCAAAAACCATTAATTATAAGAATTTATTAATAATTATAATTTTTAATTTAAATGTTCATAATTTAAAAAATACTCACCATGTAGCATAATGAGGATGAAACCACAAGAAACTGCATGCAGTCTACTCCTAACACACACCCAGATCTAATCCACACAAAATAAAAAAAGTTCTAATCAAATGTATTTTTAATTAAACCCATTTTCACCAAAAAACCTATAAAAAATATTGCTCTTACAAAATGATAAGAAACTGGTACAAAATCATTCTCTTGAAACATCATGTATATATATCAAAAAAAATACCCATCATTCTCAATGATTTCCACCATTATCATTTGGAAATCATCACCAAATCCATAGTAAAAATTGTAATGAATCAAGTGATATGAAGTGGAAACCAAACAATATAAATAAGCAGAAAAACGCACCTAGAATCATTGTAAAAATATTCAAAAGAAATCACTCTATATCGAGGGGGAATCGAAGGGCAATGGAGATGAGGAAGGCCTGGATGAATGAACCTTTCCAAGATCCTTTCTTGAAAAAATATAAAGGGATTTACTAGTAAATTACTAGTATTTCCCTTCTGAAAACCCAATTGGGTGTCGTTCATGACACAACCGCAATGTTTGTCATGTGACACCTCCCCATCTCTCGTTGTTGTTGTGTGACCATCCTAGGTCAAGGTGAAACTACCCTAAATAGTGGATCAACCGTAGATATATCTTAATTATGTAATTGACCTCCTATATCATGAAGTGATTCCCATTATAGTAGAACAATAACCTATCCCCCAACCCCGAAACTTGTGGTGCGACCCTCACGCACCTTGTGGTGTGACCCCCATGCCCTTCATGCCATGATGGTCATAGAATTATGGGAGATCACTCTTTAAAAAATGGTCTTTACACCCCTCATGATGTGAAAATCTCATTATAGGTTATCATGTCATTACTGACACCCATCATATAATAACAAGTCTACTAAATCATGAAATTTGAGCATGGACACTCATTCATTGCTCAAGAACAAACTCCAACACCATAAACACCTCTTGGGACTTGATCCATGCCCAAAAACAACTCCTTAAGATATACCAATTCTTATAATTCTAATATGAATCCTAATTTATAAAACTTCACAATATCTAGGACCGAAATTTGAATTTATTCTAAATTTTTCATAGCCCATAATGATGTGGAAGTTTTCACATCAAATACATGACTGTGGTTTTAGAACCATGACATGGTATTGTTTATGTTGGAATTTTTCTATATTTAACAATAAAAAAATTTAAACTTCACCATATTAACTCAATAATAATTTAAGATTAAACCTAGATCAAACATTATCTTATAAATTTAATTTCCAACAAGCACAACTAATTTTGATCCTACTTCCTCAATCAACACTATTAATAATCTTTGATTTATGCATTAACAACTTTAATAACATTGGTTCTAATAGTTTTTAGAATTTTATAACACACTTGTAATAGATAAACTTGTCACATAATATAATATGAGACATTAAATCATATCAATTATGTCTAAATATTTTTAATAAACCTTAAATATTTAATCTTCATTGAAAATAAAATTTCACATATTCACATACTTAAACTTAAATAACTTGTGGATACCTTAAGAAATAAATAAAATCAATAGTATAGTAAGATATAATAAATTTTTATTGAATTTCTTTATTTATGATCATTAATACTCAAAAAATCATTAACCCACCAATGTTGGGCCTACATCATCCTAACTCTAGTTTTTCTAAATCAATGGAACTTTTGGATACAATTTTTGTGTGAAAATCTATGATCTTATCTATATAGTAGTGATTAAAAATCATAAACTATAATTTTAATTTAAAAACATTACAAGAACCCAAAATAAATACAGATAAAAATGTAATAATAACCTTTTCCATGAACATACACTAGATAATAAAATCACCTTTTCAAATGATATATCATAAAGCAAGTTATAAATTTTTTGTCTCTATGATTTCATTATTTTTTTATTCTTTATTTGAATTGATTGTCCAATCTTAAATTACTCTACCATGACCATGTATTTAATTAAGTAACTACCATACAATTTAAAGGGCTAGAGATATAATCTTCCCATACTTGAAAGTGATAAATCTTATCTGGATCATTCAATTAATGTCATACCATTAATGGGTCACCTAACACAATATACCTTGGTATAAACATAACCAGACATGGTTTTCCTCATATATATAAGTATTTGATTAATTTAATATATTAATAAAAGTTTCTATGCAATATATCATTATAATTTATTATATATAAGAATATCTCATGACACTTAAATATTAAGGCATTTCGATCAGTAGACTTGTCCTCATAATATCATGCACCTGAGAATACATAGTTGAAATTTTATTATAAGAAGTTTGAATGATTATGTGAACCTGATACATGATAGTTATAAATTATTTATTCTTCATCATAACAATGTATCTAGACCATAGTGAATACTTAGAGTTTTGTTATAATAACTCTATGTTCTGATTATAGTTGAGAACTACTACAAACATTTGATAAGGTCTACGAATTTTATCACATATAGTATATAAAGAAGTGATAAAACTATCATGGTACGATAAATATATGTATATATAAAAATGTATAACTAGCATGGAAATTGAATAGTGCAACCCTGATTTGGGTCTAATATACCAAACCTCGCAATAATGATGTCAACAAGCATTCACTTGATTGAGGGAAAACCCTTAACAATTTATATTAGAGGGTATAAGGATCAGTGTTCTAAAATATAATAGGGAAATAATACATTTCATGAATTTTTTTTTGATATTATTAGGTAAATGAATTTTATTTTTATCATTAAGTGATGTTTAAATGAGAGAAACACATTTAATAGAACAATGGAAAATACCCTTAGGAAATATTCTATAGCTAATCTATCCTTATTACTAACACTATATTGAATTTATTTTTATTTCATTACACAAACCCTCAAAATTTCATATTTTTTATTTTATTATTTTATTTTTAGAAAGATTAAAACAAATAAATATGTTACTATTAATGATAATTCAATAATAGATAATTCTCCTTGAGAGAAAACCCTAAGTTTTCACTAATATTATATCCATATAGGAAATTAAATATTCAATTTTATTAGACCATAAAAAAATTATATCAATCACTTACCACTTAAGCCTTCATGCCCAACACTTATTGACCATAATCATTTAGTCATTGTGAAAATAAAATTGACAACTTTAAAACTTAAATTTTCATGTCCTGGGAAAATCATAATTAAGTTCCCTTGATTATAACGTCATATATAGTCAAATTTTGTGCTCCTTGTTACATTATGTATTGAAAATAAATGAAAACTTACCTTTTGGATTGTTATTTATAAAGTTAATTTAACCAATTCCCTAAGATAATATAATCCATAGAGTATTTCACTATTTCTTTAGATCATCTTATTTCAATCCACCTTTGGTTTTCTGAGATGATCATGTATTTATCAATTAAAAATAATCCAAACAATTCATTCCCTTTCATATTATTTACCGGATTTTTTCCTTAAAAATTGGGTCCAGTTGTTGACCACTAACTAATACAACAAATTGATAGTTTAAATCTATTATATATCACAAACTATAACATTGATTTAAATAAACAACATGATATTAATTAGTAATAAATAATTTAATTAATGAATTATATATCATATCTTGACCATCAAAATATTCACAATATAACTCATGAGGTTCATCATGGAATAATTATGTAAAAACATTCTCTCAATAAAAACATATCACAAATTAGGTCATAACATAACATAGAATAATGTGTAAACCTATATAAGTTATTATAAAATAAAGAAATCCCCTAAAAAACCTTTCTTAGAGATATACCCAAAGATACAATAATAAATAGAATTTTCTGCATTGTAATAAAATTTAACAACTCAAAATATAATTGATATCATTTAAATGATTCTAAAAACCCTTAAAAGCATGTTTTTGAATCACCTAATCTAGTAATCCATAATGTAAATATTTATAAAATCCATTACAATCCCTAAATACACCACACACTATAGAATAGTTGAGTGCATATACCTTAGGTATGATATGTCACAAAAAAACAAAATCTCATTAATATATTGTTTTTTATAAGATCTTAATTGTAATTTAGTCAAAACCAATAATTATTTTGGGTTAATAACTATATATGATAATAATAATAGTGATAACCATTATGGAAATTATTTTATTCACTATAAGGTTTTTTCAAATAATTAGAGGGAGAAAAAACATAACAAAATAACTTTTTTATTGTTCCATATATTCCTATAGAAGGATAAAAAATGAAACTTTATATGATAAAAATAAGAAAGGGAGAGAATAAGTAAGGGGTGTCTTTCATGTCATTGATTATACAGGAGAAGAGAGACTTTAAAATAAATAAAATAAATAATTTTTTTTAATAAAAGTACCAAAAAAAAATTTTGTAAATTTTTATTCTATTTTAATTTTATATCATTTAGAAATACCCATGAAATACTTAATTTATTAATACAATTCATAAAATATAGAATTAAAAACTATTAATATTTACGGAACATAAATAATTAAATAAATTAATTATTAAAATTTGATACACATTAACTAAAAATAACCTTTCTTCAATATGATAAACCTTTTTGATATTGATAATCATACAAGATTGTGTGGATAAGCTTTATTGATTTAGATAACCTTACATAAGATAAATCCAACCATACATGCATGGTTTATCATTTATTTATATAAAATTCAATCCTTTTAAATTATATAGACAACTTTAAGGTTGTATATATAATTATATATTATATATTAATAACTCTTTTTAATACACATGACTACAAAGTCTTATATAATCTTTATTTTTCAATAAATAACTTCAACCATTGATATGAGTGATCGTGGGGTTTTCACATATTGATAATTCATATTATTGGTTTAATGGTGTTCCACAAACAATAATTAATTTTATCTTTCACTAGTAATCTATAAACTTATTCAATAAAAAACCATATATTCATTATATAGTTAATAAATTCATCTCAAACATCATTTGTTAATAAAAAATCAACACAAACATAACCATGAGTTTAAAATATAACCTATATGATAAATTCATTACATGTGATATTAAGATAATATAATCTTAATATCCACATTCAAATACCTTAAATTTAACCTTATTTGAATTTATCAAAAGAATGGGGTGATATACTTCTTGAAAAAACACTTCTAAATAATTCATAAAAAAAAAATTATACTAAGAAAATAATTGAGGGATTATGTCATTATCTTAAATATTTGACATCATGATAAATATATTGTTATAGATATTGTTATTAATATTCCAATGTATAAATATCCATTATTGAAATGTTTTCATGTTATTATCTTGTTTTATATATCACTATTGTATAGTGTGAATGAAACATTTGTATTTAAATCACTAATATGAGTGTAATTGAGTTTGTTAGTATTTCTAAATGAATAAGAGAGATGGTATTAATACATATGAATGCTATTAGGGGTAATATTATAGTGTTTTTTACTGAATATAAATGAATGAAACACATTTTACAATAAATAAAATTATACCCAGATATCAGAACTCAAATTTATTAAAACTATGAATTTAATAATTTATAAATGCATGCATAAAATATAAATGGTTGTTTTATTTATTAAAATAAATTTATATTTTGTATCTCTGTTATTAATTTTCCTAAAAAATAAAACAAGAAATATTAAATAATTAATTAAAAAACCAATGATCATATGACCCATTTCCGTTTTTTTACTCACATGAAAATTGATTATCCACCTATATTACATAAATTTTACTACTCTCCAACCCTTGATTAGGGAAATAATGATAACTTAATAAATAACCCCATGCCTCTATCATCCCATCCCTCGGACAGAACCCTTGACACAAAAAAAACATTTTTATATGGTTCTCCTAAGAAAATTCTTCAAATCCATTCCAATAGTCGATAAATAAGGAACCAATTTCTCCAGTAAGTCCTTGTGCCTCCCCACTAACTCTCCCATAGTGGACATCATGGATTTCATACTAAACCAATCCAACACCAACCTTGATTCCATCAGTTAGGGTCTCTACCTCCATTTGTGACCCCAGTGACATGGGTTCCACCTCAATACTTACTAACCTTGCCCACACCCACTCAGGGATAGCGCCAAAGATAATATAATCCAATAATGTATACACTACCAACTTAAATATAATAATTAAATAAATTAGAAATTTTTTATTCTAAACTCGAATAATATTGAATTGATTTATTTTATGTGATCATTTAATCATATACATTACATGGCCCCTAGTGGGCCTACCATTTCCTAAAACTCTAATTCACTATAATTGGCCAAGTTTATGAATATTATTTATATGTGTCCCTCTGGACCATTATCTCAATAGAAATTAGTAGTACTCAGAGACCAGGATTATAGATTGGTTACTCATCAAGGCCCTAAGTAGATAATGTTTATATATAACAACTAAAACCTATTATGAACACTTTCATGTAATATAATATCTTTACCTCGAAATATCTCATAAAAGTGGTTCACACTTCATGTAATCATACTTTATTGTTTTATTATGTTATGACCTTACTCAACCAGATGACCTTCATATAAAATGGTCATGGATTTAGTAAAGGTATCACTTTCCTATTTAACTAAGCCTGAGATATATCTTCCTTTATATAAGATACAAATCCTTTATTGACTATTCAATCAATTCCAAACCACAAATGATACACCAAATGAAATATACCTCACCACAATAGAAATTTTATTGATTTCATATTGAATCCAAGTACATGATAAAATGGTACACATGGATAATTATATCAAATCTGAAGACCAATACATGTGCTTATAAATAGGAATAGTCAATGACACCAGAAACATGTGGTTTTCTTATCGGTGGGTCAATCTTAATGATCTCCTTTACTCAATATCACCAAGTGTGAACTTCATGAGAAGAAATTTCAGTGTGTATAACCCCCCAACACCAAATAGTTAGATATCATCCATGTCCTGTCGGGATGATGTATCTGGATCATTGGACATATGATTAGGATTACTATCATAGTATCTTGATGTTATCATTATTGCTGGATGTTCTATAACCTTTTATAAGAGAAGTAATCTAATGATATTACTATTGAAATATTGGTCATACTATTATAGTAAGTATAAATCAAACATAACTTTTTTTATTCATTATATGGTAATTGAAAATTATTGCTCAAATTAGGTCTAGGGAACCCAACTTCACAACACTCCCAATTTCACTAGATAAAACTTTCTAACAATTAATATGTTCTCTCTCACATGATATAGATCATTCTCAGGGTGAGTAATGGGTTTAGTTAATAGGATTTCCATATTTTCTTATGTGGATACTCTGTTTTCTGTGAATTATCCTCCTTGAGTATAAATATAAGGACCCTACCATAAAATAGTACATATTCTTGAGCTTTTCATTAAGAATTCACTTTATTTCATTCCCTAATATCTTTTAGTCTTATATTTTAAGATAATTATATCATCATAATTATATAACAAACTCATATATTATAAAGTGGAAACTTCAAATCGATATCCAATTTTTCCACAATATAAAACTTTTAAAAGGAATCATGTTTTCTTTTAATAAAAATTATTCATGAATTTTATCTTGATTCATTATTTGTTCCTACTTATCCTTAAGCCCGGTGTAAAACATTTGAGAATGTGAGATGCACAAAAAAATCTCAGTAAGGGAAAAAAATTATGAAATATGTTAGTATGGTGAAAAAAATGAAAACCCATAAATTGTTTACATTTTTCACATTACTATTTGAGCATATAAAATAAATAATATCCACTTGGTTAAAAAAAAATTTGATCAAGGAAAATATTAAAACCTCATATAAATAAAATTAATGTCCATGTAGGAATTTTAGAGCATTATATTCATAACTCATGTTCACTCATGTCAGAAATAACTAGACCCCATTTAAATCTATTGGATAAACATCCTCAGTTTAATCCCTCCTTATTTCCTTTGAATATAATGTACATTACTCAATTCATTAGAGGTGTATATTTGGCTCAATCGTCGTATAATATTTATTAGTCTCGCCCATCATATATGTTGTATCAGGATCAATCATTGTATAAGTTGTATCAGGATAACCCATCATCATGTATAATGCTCAAGTGCCATGTTATGAATAATTTTGTTTAATATTTAACTTTAAAATCATTAAAAACTTGGAAAACTCATTTAAACACATAAGAACAACACTTCCCATCTTCATATAAAAATTATGAAAAATATATCTTCCTTTAAAAAATATTAAGAATGAAAAAATTCCCAAAAGAGTGGGAATCAAATATTATTTGAAAAATATATATTAACTTGTATAGAAATAAATATAATGATTAATTTATATGATGTTGGGAAAAAGTTGTCAAGTTTTATACATTAAAATAGAACATTCTTTTTACCTTTATTAAGAATTTCAAAACTTTCCGTATAAAATATGTCAACATATTTCTTTTAAAAAAATTTAAAGAAATTAAAAAAGTCATAAAATTTACTTTATAATTCATTCATTTAAATATAAATACTTCCATAAAATAATATTATGAATATTAAAATTGAAGAAAAATATTTATAAAATAAATCTTTAAAATATTTAAAATGAGGTTTTAAGGTAAAGTTCCAATTATCTCAAGTCAGAATCATTACATACGTTATTTATCTTCTTGAAAAATAAATTTATGTTAATTATTAAAATTATTAATTAAATTTTATATTTTTATTATTCCATTTATTTTATTTATTACCATGTTATATTCAATTACTTAATCAATTAATTTTATATCAAGCATTTTGATGATATTCGCCTCATCTGTAAAAAATGACTTTGGTGGCTGACTATGGAAAAATGGATCATGATTATATATTTTATAGAATATTAATAATGTTATAATTGTCATTTTTATATATTAATTATAATTTTAGAACCAACCATGTAAGGTGGTTTCAAAAAATAAACTATGTTACATCATTGACATGGTATTCTGTACGTACGCATGAGTAACATTTCAATTTTTCAAATCATATAAGGGAAATAAGGATATATAATTTTATATTTTAGAAATTATGATTATATCATAAATATATTATTATTTATTTAAATTCACTTATATATACCAACCATGTGAGGTAGTGATAAAAAATAAAATTCATTGGTTTGAGAGGCTGCAGTTCACACGTACGCATGAATGATATATTTATTTTTTGTTGAATGGTGAAAAAATAATTTGAATATTTATTTACCATTAAAGAATTAAATATATATCAGTTATATCATATAATTTTATTTTGACCCATTATTATTACTATCCATAAGAGTAGATGATGAAAAATAAAATTCATTATCTTCTTGTGGCAGTAGTCTTCACGTACACACATAAGATGTTTTCATTTTCTATTAGATGAATAAGTAATTGAAAAATAGTTATAACATGAACATTATAATATTTTAGTATATGGGAGATACATACACTATTATATCACAATGTTTTGGAGAGGGTTGAATGAGGTAAAATAAGAAATAAAAAGGAATATACTTTGTTAAGAACTATACCTCTTCTTCAGACATCCTCCTTAAGTTTACACCTAAATCCTTACTAGGATGGTATTTTGATCAAACCATGACCTCTAGAAAATTTTTAGGTATTATAATAATGTATTTTGTTTTTATTGGATAGTACAAGAGTCTATTAACATGTGAATAAGAGAGGAGAGGGGGTATCCTTTTATATGAGAGGGAGATAATGCACTTGGAATTTTTGAAAAGATTAAAATATATTATTGTCCCACTCAATCCAAATGGATCCAAAATGGAAATTTTTTAGGCAGATATAATATATTGTCTAAATATGAATATAAAATAATATTTATAAATTTTGTAAGAAATTTTAACCATTATAATTTTATTTTAAACCCATTTTACTTGTTTTAACTCTTACCATGGTAACTGACTTATTTTACCTAAGTTATTATTCATCATGTCAAAAAATGAAAGTGCACTAATTATGATATTTGTAAATGGTGATTAAAAAGTTGAATTGAATTTTATAAAATTCAATTTTTGTAAGTGGCATAAAGTAATTTGAAAATAAACTTTTAAAATGCGATCAAAAAATGTTTTTTAGGAAAAATTCATATTTAAGTATAAAAAAGTTTTTAAAGAAAAATAAAGTGTAATGTTGAATCTAGTGATATTGGTTGGATTTGTTTAATAAAAATGATATAATTAAATTTTAAAATCAACATAAATAAAGGTGACTTTTTAAATGTATGAAATGAAAAGGTAGTTTTCATAAAAATTAGTATTTTATACTATTCACCCAAAAGTCATCTTTTTCATAATGTTCCCAAAAATTAACTCTAAGATAATTTTGATGTGATAATATAAATAATGATATCATTTTTTATTTAAATTTATGAAATTTGGAAATAAATATTTCAAATAAAACCATATAATACAAGTAAACTATTTTCTTTTTGATTGAAAGAAATTTACTTAATATTCTTATAATGAATAAAATATATAATATATAATTCATGAATATTAATAATGAATGTAATTTTTTTACTATTAACATTACTTAGGTTGTTACATTCTTCCCTCATTTTTTAAATTGTGTCCTTGTTATTTTATTCATTACTTAAACCAGTGGGGATAATTTTCCTTTATAGCATATCATAATTACCATGTTACTTCTTAAACTATTTGATTTTCTACAAAACCTTAACTTGATGAATCAGCGTACTCTAAAAAACCTTCAATATGTGATAAATAATCTGAACTAGTCATTCCTTCTATAAAATATTATATCCCAATTGTACTATTTAGGGGGTTCAAAACTTGAGATGCATTAAACACATATTTCCTTAATAATGAAACATATCGTGTACCAGATACAAAATAAGAGGTAAGGAAACTTGTTAAGAAAATATTCAAAAAATATCATAAATTTCTTATGTTCCAATGAATCATGGACTTAAATTTACCTTTTTACTAAAATTAATAAAATAATTCAATGAAGATACTTTTTGGAAAACATGACCTCCTACCTCGATTGAAATATATTTCATTTGGTTATTTGTATAACTATTTGCATTGCATTGAGCTACTCTCATATGATTTTAAATCATCTTAACCTTATCTACCATCTCCTCTTTCAACTCTATTCACAACAATATCCTTTCACCTACTTTTCCCCAACATTCTAGATTCTAAAACCACTTCCTAAATAATGCCTCAAAATTTGTCATTTGTATATTTGAATGAATAGTGTTATTATAAGGAAAATCAACTAATGAATGATGTTGATCCCAACTTCCCTTTTAATCCATTAAACAAGCCCAAAGTATGTTATCGATGGCCTAAATCATTCCCTGTTATTTTCCAACACATTGAGGATGAAAAATAGTACTAAAATTTAATTCACTACCCCATGAATTCTAATATAATTTTTAAAAAATTATAAGTAAAACATAGATCAAATTCAGATACAATAGAGAGAGGAACTCAATATAACCTAACTATCTCCTTGAGATACAATCGATAATCTCATCTAAAGACATAATATCTATAATAGGAAAATAAATGTGTGGATTTATTCAATCGATCAATAGTATCCCAAATTTCATTATTACATTGAGATCTATTTGGAAATACCACCACAAAGTCCATATATATATATTTTATCATTTACACTTTAGCTCTAGAAAAGTCTGAAATATCTATTTCAATGATTTTAATTCAAATTTAACATATTGAAAATTCAAACTTTTCATGGTAAAATTTATAATATATTTCTTCACACTATCCCATAAGTAATTATCTTGAAGGTCTCTATACATATTACTAATTTTAGGATGAAAAAAGGGTTAGTTGTGAGCTTCACTCGACAATTTCATTTTTAATGGGGATATTGCTAAGTCTATAAGGGTAATGGTAGATGGTCTATAGGGAGGTGACTATACCAAATTAAAAAAATAGTAAAATATATTAATTATATTAATATTATGAAAGTAAATTATTAGAGTTAATTTGAATCGAAAAATATGAATACAAGGATGTTTTTTTTAGTTTTTCTGTCCAAAGTTATCCAACTCTACTTTTATACCTCCCTACTCAGAGAGAGATACATTGTGAACTAATATGATTATTAAAGAAGAATCAAAACCTAATTACATAATAATTTTCTATAAAGTTGAGGGATAACAACAATGACACTGAATTTTTTATGGGGATTCATAACCCAATTAAAATAATGACATTAGAATATAAGAGTCACAACCTGAACAATCCTAACTTTAGAATCTATGATTCACAACCCAAGGAAAGAAGGAAAGAATATTTTCTATGTACAAGAATAATAGAAAAGATATAGTTCATAAAATATGGGAAGTAGTGTAATAGGTTCAAGAAACCAAATGAATTATAATAAAAATAAAGAAATAATAGGCGCATATTCTTGAGTTGGATCGATTGTTCTCACTAAGGTAGTGTAAGTTGAAGAATATTTAATTGAGAACTTGAGAGATCATCCAAATGACAAAAAAAGGATCACATGGGACATTATAGATTTTAAATCACTTTGAAATTTCAAAACTTTATTCTCAATGAAAAAAAGAGTGTTGAAGATTTTATCATAGTGGCATGTACTTTGAATGTGTCCCAAAACCATTTAATAGAATTTATAAAACAAAACTGACAAACTAATATGTAGTCTGGTAAAGTTAATCAAATTCAAATTAAAAATTATTTAGGAGAGATAAAATTATCATCAAGAATAATCATAACAATAATTATTTTAATCTAAAACTTAAATACCATTTCAAAGAGTCTCTACAATAATAGGTCAAACATAATTTGAAATAAACAGTTCAAAATAAGTCAAATAATTCCATAATTTTTTCAAGTAGATTGAATATAAATAAAAAATTAAGAATGCAATTTGTATAAACATAAAAACATATTTTTCATGTATTTAATTAATTAAAAACACTTTGAAAATATTTATCAATATTAATAAATATTTTTAAAATAGTTAAAATAAATATTTTAAGTAGTAAAAAATAATTTCATATTGAAGGTTAAATATGTTTCATGCTAATAAAAAATATGAATAATAAATTAAAGTAACATTTAAAATTATTTTAAAAAAAATTCAAAAAAATCCCATTATTCTAAAAAATATTAATAAATAATTATAAGAAAAATAAAATAATTGAAAAAATATTATACACATGCAGAAAATAAAACATTAAAATATAACAAAAATAGTGCATCATAAATATTTTCCCAAAAAATAATTTTAGGAATGGTAGAAGAATAAATGAACTATAGGTAAGATAATTTTTACCTAGAGGTAGCATAAAATAATAACTATTTGTAATAAGAGGTTTCTACCATAACATTGCAAAGAGATACTACCATGATGGAAAGGTGATGATGCTACAATCAAAGTGAAGTGGTGGTACTATCTGAGGAGTGGTACTATTGCACTGCATAGAATAGTGGTATTACCATTTCATAAAGGGAGGCAGTGTGCAACTTTCGATGTCTCAATAATTACTACTACCATGAAGATGGTTAATTTACCACTAGAGAAGTGCTACTACAACCATTGGACGTTAAAAAAGAGGAACCAAACTACCAGTTAAAGCTACCATTGAAGAAGATACAAGGAGTTGTCATACCAAAAGGTGCTAAAATTCCATGTTGTTATCCAAGTATAGCTACCATTGCTGCATTCTACCATTGTTGTCTGAGTGGAGCTACCATTGCTACAATCTACCATTACATAAATCTATCATTAAGTAGGAACTACCATTAAGCATTAAAATAACATTTAAATTATAGTGAGCATGTTACTTAAGTCATTATGCTTTCTGAATAATAGAGGTAGATCTGATGAATCTAGGAAGGATAAGATGAATAGTGAAACATTTTATGAAAATTTTTACAATATAAACTTTGGTGAATTTTTAGACCTTCTAATATTTAGATTCAGATATTGGTCCAGTTATAATTGATGAAGATAATTTCGATAAATTTTCAATGGATCA
The DNA here is from genome assembly GCA_963277665.1 of Viscum album. Lineage (NCBI taxonomy): Eukaryota > Viridiplantae > Streptophyta > Magnoliopsida > Santalales > Viscaceae > Viscum > Viscum album. The sequence goes on from OY728159.1 coordinate 183,733,352, forward strand.
ATTAGTTCTTAAATCTAACATTAATATCACAAGATATCCTCAAAAACAATGAAATACATGGAATAATGGTAGCATAAAAATGACAAGATTGTTTCCCACATTTAGGCATTTTTTAAGGCATCTAAAATGAATTTTTAGACTTTCATGTAGTTGAATGAAATTTAGAAAAAATTATTATCTATCTAACTCAAAAATAATTGTGATATTTCATTATATATAAAAATAGATTTCACTGAAATAATAATGATTTTGAATTCAAGAAATTCCATAATTCCAAAATTATTTCATGAAATTAAAGTCATTTTTGGAGCATTAAAACAAGAATTTAATAGTTCCATTTAGTTTTATGAAATATTAATAAATATATTGGGTATCCAATAGAATAATTTTCATGACAACCTAATCTATGTAACTCAAGTTATAATAGAAAAATAAATAAAACTATGAACTAATGTAAACTGAAATATATATATATATATATACATAACCAAAAGAATGCAATATGTTCATAAAAAAATAACAACATTATACAGATTAAATTAGACTTCATCATAGTTTAATAAAAGTTAGAAAAACTTTTAATATTTTATAAAAAATTATAATTATAAAATTATGATCTCTACAACTCCAGTTATAAAAAAATACAGTAATCTAGTAAAACTAATTTCTATATAAAATAATAAGTGTTTTTTTAATATTAAAAAACATAAACTAAATACATGTAATCAAACAAAATATAAATATATACAAGAACATGCACAGACAATATCCTTTTTTATTAAAAAACCTGAAAATTTAAAACCAATATCATTTTATTTTCTCTCCCTTTTGGTAAATAAATAAAATGATAAAATGGAAACTACCCCTATACATATACAAAGATGAAAAAATTAAGCTTCCATCATCCCAAGTTCAAATTTAACTATTTAAAACTGGTATGTTTCTAAAGGATTAGTAAATATTTCTAAAAAAATGATTCTTAATAGGGGTAAATTCTAAAATAATGTCACTATTATTCACATGATATCTAATAAAATAAAATCTAAGATCAATATGCTTTGTTCTAGAATGTTGTAATGGATTTTTAGAAATAGAAATTGAAAATGTGTTGTCATAATAAATAAGAAATTTATCAAGATAAATGTTAAAATCACATAATTATTTCTTAATCAATAATATTTGACCAAAAAAACTAGTATTAGATATATAATCAACCTTTGCTATAGATAGAGAAATAGATAATTTCTTTTAGCAGACTAAGAAATTAAGCTTTTTCAAATAAAATGACACATACATGATATGATTTTTCTGTCAATTCTATAGCCTCTAAAATCAAATTCATGATTAGATATTAAATAAAAATAGTTATATTTGGGATAAAATAAATCATGACTAATAGTTCCTTTATCATATTTAATAATTCTGTTTACATCGTTAATATGAATCTCTTTATGATCATCTTGAAGTCTTGCACAAAGAAAAACACTAAACCTGATATTGGGTCTAGTTGTAGTCAAATAAATAAGGATACATATCATGCCTTTATATTCTTTAATATCAATAGATTTACTAGATGCATAAACATCTAATTTAGAACTAGTACTGACATAAGTTTTCATATATTTATATGATTTGATACCAAACCTTTTAACTAACTATTTTGGCATATATAGACTGATTAAAAAATATCTCATCTTTCCTTTTGAGAAATATAAATTCCAATAAATAATTTTAATTCTCCCATTAAGCTCATTTCAGGCTAATATGTCATCAAAGTATAAAAATAATTACAAATAAATTCACTAGGATAACCAAAAATTATATCGTCGAAAAAAATTTAAAAAATTAAAGTGTCACTAGAAATTATTTTAATGAAGTAAGTATGATCAATATTACCCTTCATGAAACCATTTTTTAAAAGAAACAAATAAATCCTTTCATACCAAGCATCATGTGCTTGTTTGAGACCATATAATTCTTTAGATAATTTAAAATCTTGATTAGAAAGTTTTCCATTTTCAAAAATAGGGGTTGACAAACATAAACTTTAGTTATAAAACTATTTAAGAGAGAAATTTTTTACATCCATTTGATACAATTTAAAACCTTTAAAACAAGAAGAAGATAAAATGATTATAATGGACTCTAACTTGGAAATAGGTGGAAATGAATCTTCAAAGTATATACCGTCTTCTTCAGATTATACTTAGGCAAGAAGTCTACCTTTATTTTTTAAAATCTGTCCATATTCATCCAACTTGTTTCTAAATAATTATTTCATTCCAATTTTATACACATCCTTAGTAAATTATAATAAATACCAAACATTACATCTAGTAAATGGATTAAGCTCTTATTTCACATAAACAATATACTTTTCATCTTGTAAATCATCATCAACATTATTAATAACAATATAAGAAATAAAAGAATAATTTTTAAAAACATTTAATATATAATTTCTAGTTTTAATAACAAAATCAATATTACCAATAATATTTTGAACAGGATTATTTTTATGAATATTCTATGATCTTAGATAAGGATGATAAATATTATGCTCTGCCTCAATTTATCTCGCCTTATATATTGGTTTTTCTTCTCCAAATTTAAAATCTCTAAACTTGTCATAAAAAACATTAGAATTAGAATTTAATTTTACATTATTTTCATCAAAAATAACATAAACTGATTCTTCATTAACTATATTTCATTTATTATAAACTCTATAAGATGTACTATAACAAACAAGAAAAATATCTTAATCTATTTTGGAATAAAATTTATCTAAATTATCCTTAGAATAAAAAAAACTTTTAAAAATATAAAGTGACCAAATTTAGGATTTTATCTTTAAACAATTTGTAATAATTTTTCTTTAACAAAGTTATAACAAGAATTCTATTTAAAATATAAAAATCATCAAAAACAGTTTCAAAAGAAAAAATATCTAAGAAATTTATACTCACTTGCCATAGTTCTATACATTTCAATAAGAGTTATATTTTTCTATTCTATAACACCATTTTATGTGGTGTTGTAGGAGATGAAATTTTATGCAAATAACCATTCCATTCACCAAACAATTCAAAATCTAAATTATGACATTTAACTCTTTTATCACTTTGAATAAAAAAATCATACAAATTTTTCATTTTCAACTATATTAAAAAAAGAAATAAATATTGATTAAGTGTTATTTTATATGTAGGAAAATAAACCCACATAAATCTACTATATTCATTACTAATAACTAAATTATGTTTCTTTCCACTAGGGATAGAAATTTGAGTAAGATAAAATAAATCAATATATACTAACTATAATGTTATTTTACTAATTATCTAACTAAAAGGTCTAAAATAAAATTTGTGTTGTTTCCATTTCTTTCAAGTATAAAAAACATGAAGCTTTTCTTTCTTCAAGGTGGGTAATTTTTACTTTTATATTGGAATTATCTATAAATGTAACAGTTCCTCCATCATATTTTTTGTATGTGGTAAATTTTTTTGGGTCTTTGTTCATATTCCTAGAGAATCCACTTTCCATTTACCATGTGTTTTTCTTTAGACATCCTTTAATTTTTCCTACAAAAATCAATTTTTTTACAATTTTGGTACCCAAGATACTTTGGTTCCAATTAGATTAGTAATATAGTTTTTAGAAAATCACATATAATTTAAATAATTATAGAATTATAATATAGATAAAAATTATTTATAATTATGATTTTCTTAATCTCAAGGATTTTTTGAATCTAAGGGTGTAATAATATTTATAGTGACCTTTCATTCCACATTGAAAACATGTAACAGTGGAAGTACAACCATTTTACTTTAAAAAATGATTTCTATAAATTTTAGATAATCTACTATCATTAACAATACTATATTTATTTGTATTTACTTTATTTAAAGACATCATAATATGATATTTTTCAGGACCTTGAGTAAAACAAGAAAAGATTGGGTAAATTATTTTGAATTCATTTCTTAATTTTTCATTCAAATATTGAGTAGATTTTAAATCATCACAAAGTGTATAATGATAAGTATAAGAAGTATTCCTTAGTTTTTAATTTTATTATAAAAGAGATTTATTTTCATAAATAGGTTTTTCATTATTTTACTTAATCTTAATATATAAATAAAAATCTTGGAAAATATCTTTTCTCAACCTTTAAAATTATTTATTTAACTCAGAAACATTAATATTTTCATAATCACAATTAGAATTAGAACATAAAAAATAAAATCTAGAATCACTAACCTCATTCAAAGAAGCTATGAAGGATAAGTTAGTAGATTATTTCATATTTCCTGATTGTTCACTAGAATATGATTCTTCAATAAAACTCCAATTAGTTTTCAAAGCCTTTTTTCTTTCAATTTTTATTTGTATTTATTCTTTAGTTTTGATAGTCATGCTTGATATTCCCTTTCTTTCTATACTCGAAACAAGTAACATATAAACAATTATAATTTATATTAACTTTCTTATTACATTTCATTTTTTGAGGGTTTCTTCTAAATGATGGATTTAATCCTTACTTTTTCATTCATTTGTGGACACCAGTAAATATATGAGAAATATCTTCTTTTTTATTATCTTATATATTAGAATCAAAAGAGTTAGTAGAAACAACATTCACTTATTTAAATTTTACACATTTTCTTATCATAATATCCTCTTCGGTTATGTTCTTCAACTCTAGTTCATATTGTATTAGTGATCTAATCAATTCATCAAGAGTGTACTCTTTGAAGTTTTTGATTTCATCAATGGTGACTTTATTTGAATTCCATTTCTTTTGTAGTGCTCATAGGTCTCATTCAAAAAGTATTGGGTTTTCCAAATCATATACTAGGGAATTAATTTCACTCAAAATGCTTTTGAATTAGTTGAACATTTGGTTTTCAATTTCATCTTCACCCATATTGAACTCTTGGTACTCATCTCGAATCATTCCAAGATTTATTCGTATCAATTTGTCTACTCTAAGGTGAGTGGCATGTAGAAATTTCCGAATCTCATGATATTTCTTACATATAGAAACATGACTAAACACATTTATATTAATATCATGATATAGAATATTTACTACTTTTTAATTTAAATCATATCTAGTAGTGTTGTTTCCTATAAGAGTGTATGGGTCAGCTTCTGGTTGTATGTATTGTTTTCCCATGATCTACTATTGTTCTATGCTTAACTATTTGAGGTATTCCTCTATTTTGGGTCTCCCATATCCATAATAATTTCAATTAAAGTAACTTGCCTTCTAAGGAATCCAATCATCATTTACGTTTATTTCTTCCATATCAATGATCATGTCCTTATATTTTGTGGTCTAGAAATAGGTTATCACAAAAAAAATATAAACAATAGACTCTATAGAATGATTAAATAAATCATAAAAGGAACAACCTAGGATACCAATTTTTTGTAATAAAAAGAAGAGTGACAGAGTTAAACTATCCTTAAGTAAGGTCCACCTTTGATACTGATCATTAGGTCTGGAAAAGTAATGGTAGATAGTATAGATGGTGAGAATAGACCATATTAAAAAATTTAACGAAGTAGATTAATTATCTTAATTAATTATGAATGTTAATTTTTAGATTGTATTAGAAACAGAATAAAAAAAATGAACAGAAGTATTTTTTATAGTAGTTTGGTCCAAAGTTGGCCTACTATAATCCTATAGCTCTCTACTCGGTGAGAGATACATTGTGTAATAATCAGATTTTTGAAGGGGAATAATAACATGATTACATAATCCTTTTATAAAAAAGTGGAGGGAGACCCACACTAACACTAAATTTTTTATGGGGGGTCACAACCTAATTATGATATTTAATTTAGACTATGAGTTTCACCACTTGAATGGTCCTAACATTAGAATTTTAGAATCACAACCTATTGAAATAAGCATAAATGATTTTGCATATAGAAGAATAAACAGAAAATATATAGTGTGTGGAAGATGGGAAGTGTTGTTACAGACTTAAGTAACCATATGAATTAGGAGAATGAATAAAGCATCGGTGATGGTTCTTGAGTTGGATAAAATTTTTTCATAAAGGCTGTAGAATTCAAAGAATATATAATTGAGCACTTGAGATATAATCCAAATGTTGAAATAGGGATCACACAAGACTTTAAATATTGTACAACATTATGAAAGTTCGCAGCTTTATTCTCGAGGAAAAATAGAGTTTCAAAGATGTTATCATAGTGACATGTAATATGAATGCATCCCAAAGCCTTAAAATAGAATCTATAAAACAAAAGACACAAACCAATCTTCTATTGAGTAAAGAAATTTCAATTCAATATATAAAATTTTTAGGACAGATAAAATTATCATCTAAAATAATCATAAAAATAATTGTTTAAATTTAAAATGTAAAGAAAAATTCAAATATTATCCACAATAATAGGTCAAATATAATTTGAAGTAATTCATTCAAACTCAGTCAAATAATTCCATGAATATCACAAGCATATTGATTGTCAATAAAAACATTGAAATACAATTTATATAAATATAAAAACATATTTTTAATGTATTTATCACAATAAAAACACTATGAAAATATTTAAAAATATTAATAAATATTTATAAATATTTAAAATCAAGAATTTAGGCAAGAATAAATAATTTCATATTCAACAGTTAATATGTTGTATGTTTTTTATGAAATATGGATAATAAATAAAAATAACATTTAAAATAAGTTTAAAACAATTAAAAACTATCCCAATAATCGAAGAATTATTAATAAATAATTATAAGATAAAGAAAATAATTAAATTAATTATTATGTGCATATATAAAATAAAACATTAAAATATTAAAAAACATAGCATCATAAATATTTTCTGGAAAAATAATTTTAGGAATAGTAGAAAAATAAATGAACCCGTGGTAGGATATTTTCTCTTGGTGGTAGTATAAAAAATAGCTTAAAGTAGAAAGAGCTTGCTATCATTGCATTGCAAAGCAGTACGACCATGATGGAAGGGTGATGGTACTAACGTCAAATAGAATCAGTGCTACCATTGGAGGAGAGGTATCATCGCACTGTATAGGATAATGGTACTACTGTCTCATGAAGGGAGTCAGTGTGCTACTATTGTTGTTTGGGTGAGGTATTGCTACCATAAATAAGGTTAAGCTACCACTACACAAGTGGTGTTTCTACAATTGGATGTTAAAATAGAGAAACCATGCTACTGGTTGAAGATATCATTGGATAAGATATATGGTGCTTCCATACCACACAGTTCTACAATTCCACATTCCTGTCTGAGTGGAGCTACCATTGCTGTAATCTACCATTTATTTACGATCAAAGCTATTATTATTGCAATCTACCTTCAATCAAGTACTATCATTGAGCATAAATTAAAAATGGAAATACTAGTGGGCATTCTACTTGTTTCATGTGGCTTGTTGAAGTGTATAAGGATATTCTATGAATCTAGGAAGGAGAATATGAATAGTGTAACATTTTATGTAAAGTCTGACAACATAAAAATCAAAAAAAAATTAGAAATTTTAAACATCATATTCATATATTGGTACATATAAATTAAATGAATATAATTTTTCAATACTTACAATTAATTAAAAACTGATTTAGTCTGACATGTATATCAAAGGATATCATAAAAATTATGAAATACATAGAATAAAATCTACAAAAAGAATGACTAGAATGTTGAGGATATTTGACCTTTTTTAAAGGAATTCAACAGAATTTTTAGATTTTCATATAGTTGAATCAAATCTATAAAAACATATTATCTTTATAAAATAATAAATAATGTAATATTCTAACATATATTGTAATAGATATCATTGAAATAAAAAAGATTTTGAAATCAGGAAATTCCATAATTCTAGAACTATTGCATAAATATCAAGAAATTTTTTGATCATTAAAAAAACAATTTCAGACTTATATTGATTTCAATGAAATGTAAATAAATATATTATATACCAACAGAATAGGTTGCGTGAGAGTCTGATCTATATAAATCATGTTATAATAAAATAACTAAAGAAAACTATAAATCATTGTAAAATAAAAGAAAATAATATAAAACCAAAAGCATAAAATATTTTTATACCAAAATAAAAAAAATATAGAGATTGAATTAACTTATTCATGGTTGAATAAAAGTTATAAAAACATCTTATCTTTCTTATTAAACATGAATTATAAAATTCTTGTCACTAAAACTCATATTATAATAAAAATACTATAATCTAGTTAAACTAATTTTTAAGTAAAATAATGTAAAGATTTGGAATATTAAAAAATATAAACTAACTATATGTAATCAAACAAAAAAGAAATACATGAAATAATATGCAAAAACAAAGATAGATTACACACACATCCTTTTTCCAAATCTTAAAACTCGTTCCTTATGAATGTTAAATTTAGGAAACTTAACTTTCATTATAAGTTATCCTTCATCTTAAAAATCATGATCTTCCTTCTAAGATTGATTAATTCTGTTTAACAATGATGTCTGCACATGAACCTAAAAAATAGATTAACTTCATATATATACAATTTCAAGGCCGATATTCATCAAATAAGTGACCAAAGGATCATATTCTGAATATATCATGGTTAATTATAGATTATCATTTTGACCCAAAGTACAGCTAATTTGTTTAATTTTCCTATATGTTAATGAATCGTGAAATCATAAAAATTTATTAGTTCAAGACATCTTATCTACCTCATGTTCTACTCTTTATGAGTGAATATATACTTCATACTTATATGATCATTATATATTTCACATTTTACTTCATATAAATGATTTCTCTATATTTTTAAATAAAAACATAGTCACCATTTTTAGATCATGTGTAGGATAATTTAACTCATGAGGTTTCGATTGACAAGAAACATAAATAATTACCTGATCATTGTATATTAGAACATAACTAAGTCCCTTAAAATAAAAATCATTATAGATAAAAAAATCACTATTTCTAGAGGGAAGGTCCAAAACTAGATCATCCCCAAATTTTCCCTTCAATTCTTGGAAACATTAATCACACTCTTTTATTTAGATGAATTTAACTCATTTTCGAGTTAACTTAGTTAGTGAGCTACATAATTGAGAAATTTTTTCAAATAAAATGCCAAAATATGAATATATATATATATAGGTTTTATGTATGCTACATTATTTATCCACTTTATTTTTATTAGGGTAAACATTTATTCCATCTTTAGAAACAATACTCCCATGGAATGAAATCTACTGTAACCAAAATTCACATTTTCTAAATTTACAATATAACTTATTTTCTTTCTAGGTTTTCAAAATAGTCCTTAGGTTTCATTCATGATCCACATGGATTTTAAAATATACCAAAATATCATCAATAAATATAATGAAAAACTTATCCAAATATTTATAAAAAAATATATTCATAAGATCCATGATTATAGATTGTGTATTAGAAAATCTAAAAGGAATAACAATAAAATAATAATGCCCAAATATAGTTTGAAAATATATCTTTAGAATATATTCCTCCTTCACTTTCAACTTGTGTTATCATTGCCTGAGATCATTCTTCTAGAAATACTACAATCCATAAAGTTGATCAAACAAAACATTGATGGGAGGTAAAGGATACTTGTTCTAAATAGTGATGTTTTTAAAGGATCTATAATAAATATAAAGACTCATTGAACCATATTTCTTTTTAAGAAATAAAATTGAAACACCACATGTTGAAGTGCTAAGATAAATGAAACCATTATTAAGAAATTCTTTCAATTGGATTTTTAATTCCAAAAGTTTTACTAAAGAAAATTTATTAGGGAGTTTTGAAATTATCTAAGCATAAAGAACTGAATTAATAATAAACATAACATTCCAATCAGGAATAAAACCAAGAATATCATCAATAAATACATGTATATATTCATTCACTACTAAAAAAATAATAATTTAAATTTTTTCTTTATTTTGAAAAATCTGAGCAAGGTAACATTCTCTTCCACCTTTAATCAATTTCAAAGCTTCATGACATATTATCAAAGATATGTAATCATTGAATATAACTTTATTATATTTGAAATTTATCTTAGAAATATAAACTAAAATACAATCCATTACCAGAATAATAATTAACTCTACAATGGGAAGTTTAATAGTATTTTTCTAAAAAACTATCACAATGATAACAATAGGAAGATTCCTAAAAATATTAGTTTCATTAATACATTCACTGATATTTTTCACCAAAAAAATATATCTTCTTTTCAGGAGGTGATATTCTCATTTTACTTGAAAATTTATTAGAAATAAAGGAATGTAAATATCGAGAGTCAAAAAGAGCATCAATATAATTTTAATAAACAAGTGACATACTTGTAAACACTTCATTAGATGGTCCAGCATCAAAGGTAGTGGTAGAAAATAATTTTTTAAACCCTTTTTCTTTTGATCATGATGATTTTTCACTTGTGTAATTAACTTTGGACATAAATTATAATTATTCCCCAAATCATTGTAATTAAAACATCTCACCATTAGCTAACTATCTCTTAACCCATTCTTGGATAGATCATGAATTTTTTCTTTGTAGTCATGATCCTTACTACCAAACATACCACCCCAGTAACAATTTTTTATCAAACCAAACATTAAATAAACTATTTTATTACTAAACTTGGAATATGTTGGGGGCTTACCACCATATTTATTATTTTAATGCTTCTCCATTTATTTCCACTTGTATCACTTCTTACTCTTGTCACCATAAAGGATATAAGTGTCAATAAACTCCATCTAAAATTTCATAGCAGAACAAACAAATTTCTCATAACTTTTAAATTCATGTGAGGAAAAATCTATTAATAAAATATTTTTCAATCCAGAGTAAAATCTATTAACTTTACTACCAAGGAAACAGATACAATTTTATGCATACCTGGCCAAACATTTAAAATATTCTTCACACGCTGCTATTGAATTCTCTTTATTTTTACTCAATTCCAATTTTTTTCCTCCATTCTAAATCTAATAGATTTAGGTAAATATTTTTCCAAGAAATTATTCTTAAATGTGTCCCTTTCCATGGAATCAAGTTAATCTCTCTCTATATTATTCTTAACCAAATACCACCACCAATCAACTTCACCTTCAAAATAGTAAATAACAAGGGTTTACTTTTGAAATTACGAACATCCCATGACATTGAATATTTTTTTCTAGATTATTGACCCATCTTTCAACTACCATTGGATCTGAGGTTCCAATGAAATCCAAAGGGTACTATTTCATGAAATTGTCAACTATTGACATGTTCCTCTGGAGTAAATATAGTTTCCCTCTAACATAGATTACACCAGTATTTATATCTTGTGTAAACTAATCCATCCCTACAACAAACTATTTAGATCTAATTCATACCAATCCAGGTTGTATATTTGGATTTATATTATACTCTTGATAACTTCTTACATTGGGTTCCCTATTTCCTCTGTTGAAAACCATTCTGAATAGAAATATATTATATGAAGAAACCTAAAAATAATCAAATTATATATCAATTTAACATAACCATAAAGGATAATCTCTCATGAGTATTCTATTAGAATTATATTAACCTATAAAGATGTATAAACCATTTCTATTATAATAATTATAAGGACCCAACCATTAAAAATTACATATTATTTGTTATTTTAGAAAATAATTCACTTTCTTTAATTCCAAAATAACTTTAAGGTTTAGAGTTTTAGAGAATTAGGTCATCACAATTATATAACAAACCCACATATTATAAAGTGGAAACATACACTAAATATCCATTTTTTCCACAATATAAAACTTTTACAATGAAACATGTTTTCTTTCTATGAAAATATTAATGAATTTAATCTTGATTACTTATTTATTACTACTCATCCTTAAACCTTATGGAAAAAATTGGAAAAAGTGGGATGAGCATAAAAAACATAGTAAGGGACGTAAAAGAAAGAAATCCATTAGTCTAGTGGATAACATTAAAACCCATAAAAATTTTACCTTTTCCATATTACTCTTTGATCATAGAGAATTAATCATACCCACAAAGGGTAATCACTTTTTTCTCAAATAAAACCATAAATACCCAGAGTAAGAAAATTGAAAACCATATAGGAATTTTAGAGTAATATATTCATAACCCATGTTAACTCATATAAGAAATAACTAGATCTCAATTAAATACATGGGAGAAACCTCCCTGGTTAACTCCTTCCTTATTTATATTGATGAAAAAGAACATTATCTAGTGCATTGGAAAGTTATATTAGGATCATCCATTGTATAAGTTGGATCAGGCTCATATGACATATAAGTTGTATTAGGCTCACCCATCATATAATTTATATCTGGATCACTTGTCATTATATATAATTATCAAGTATTATATCATGAATAATTTTTTTTAAATATTTCATTTTTTTATAATTAAACCCTTGGAAAACTCATTTGAACCCATAAGCAAAGCAATTTCCATTTTCACATAAAATACAGAGAAATATCTCTTATTTTTAAAATAACTCTAAAGAATAAAAAATTCCTAGAAGAGTAAGAATAATATATTCTTTGAAAAACAATGTTACCATTTAGAGGGATCTTGATAAAAAATAACAGCTATGATGGGGATAAAAATTGGTCAATCTATATATGATAAAAAATAATATTCCTTTTTCATTTTTGTAAAGAAATTTAAAATATTCCATATAAAATATGTAAAAATATTTATTTTTAAAACCATTAAAATTTAAAAGAGACATAAAATTTCATTTATTATTTGTTGATTTAAATATAAATAAATTCAAAAAAATCAATAATATGGACATGGAGGGAAAATATTTAGAAAATAAATCTTTAAAATATTTAAAATGATATTTTAGGCAAAGTGTCGCTTACCTTGAGTCTGACCCATCACGTACATTATTTATCTTCCAAAATAATAAACTTATGTTTTTTTATTTAATTTCTTAATAAATTTTTCAGGTTTATTATTCCTTTTATTTTATTTATTATAATGTTATATTCAATTACTTAATCAATTAAATTCATGTCAACCATTTTCATGATATTCAACTCATATATCCAAAATGAATTTGGTGGGTTGACTATGGTCCAATGGATTATGAGTGCACCATTTACAAAATCTTAACAATGTTATAATTATCATTTTTATATTTTAAATATAATTTTATAACCAACAATGGAAGGTGATTTTGTAAAATAAATTATGTTACAACATAGAGACGGTACGCATGAGTAACATTTCCATTTTTCAACAAATGTAAGAGGAATAAGGTAAGTGTCATTTTGTCTTTCTAGAATAATTATTATATCATAAATATCATGTTATTTGTTTAAAACCTCTTTTATATACCAACCATGTGAGTCTATGATGATAGATAAAATATATTAGTACGCAAGACGATAGTTTGCACATATGCATGGGTGATATTTTTTATTTTTCATTTAATAGAAAATAAATAATTAGAATATTTATTTATCATTCCAGAATTAAATTTATTCAATATATATAATATTATTAAATTTTTATTCATTATTATTACTATTCTCAAGATTCGGTGATGAAAATGAAATAAACCATCTTCATGAGGCGGTAGTTTTCATATACATAGGAAAGATGTTTTCATTTTCTGTTAGATGGATAAGTAGATAAAAAAGGGTTACACCATGAACATAATAAAATTTTATTATATGGGTTTAATATCCAAACCTATTATAGATATGTCTTGGTCTCATTTGTTAGTAATTTTTTTCCTTGTTTTGATTACTTTTTGTTTGGGTTATTTCTTGGGGATTTTTTGGATGAAATTTTGGAAATTTGGAAGGTTGAGAGGTAGTGCATAGTTGGAACATGGTTTACCCAAACCATGCACCACATCATAGAAAACCATATAAACATAAACATAGGGGATTCACATGGCTAGCATGCAATTTTTTAAATTGTGAACCCTCTTAGAAGTAACTGAGAAACCCCCCTCTCCCCAAAAGAGGCGCACGGTTTGGAAAACCATGTGCCCCAGCACATGAAATTGTGTGAAGGTTTTTAATTAATCTAAAAATAAGATTAAAATTTTTCAAACACACCATTTAAACCCAAAATTGACCCTATATCAGAACTAATTATTTCCACTCATTTTTTGGAGGCTCCTGGCATCTATTCTTGATTATTTGAAGGCCAAATTATAGATCTACGCCCCTACTGGTAAGTGATTCTTATACTGATTGGATTCCCATCTCTCTCTTGTTCTTCTCCCTTTGAAGGGATGTTTTCTGCTTTTGGTATTAGATAAAAATCTAGGTTTTATGGAACTTGATATGTTTGATCTTTTTTCTAATATTTGATTCAATGTCTCATTCTTCATCATGGGTTTGACCTTTCCACTTTGATTTGTGGAATTTTTATTGGGTGATCATTGTCAATGATTTTAGGTAGGTAGACTATTATTCAAATTCCAAAGTCTTGATTTCAATTATGTGTATGTAATTATAGAATTTAAATTGGATGATTATCAATTGAGTTTCTTAAATTTGATTAATTGATTTGGTAAATTAATAAATTATGGGATTGTGAAATTGGGGATATTGAATTGATTGAATTTGAATAATAAATTATTGAATTAATTATGGGGATATTAATATTGTGAAATTGGATTAATTAATTGTTGAATAAATTACTGTAGATTATTGTGATTAATTAATTATTGAATTAATTAAATGAATTATTGTGATTAATTAATTGTTGAATTCATTAAAGAAATTTATGAGATTAATTAATTGTTAAATTAATTAAAGTAATTTATGTGATTAATTAATTATTGTATTAATTTATTAAATTGTGGTGATTAATTAATTCTTGAATTAATTAATGGAATGATATGAATACACAATTGATGAGTGGGATTGATTAATTGGTGAATTAATTAATGTGATATTATGATACATATGAAATTTTGATGTTTGATATATGTGATAATCGTGTGTGGTCCATGGTATATTGCATCAAAATCTTATATTGGAAAATATTGATAATATTTTGCGGGACATGGTATGCTACATCAAAATTCCATTGTGGTAAATATTTATATTTGTGTGTGGGAAATGGTCTTATGCATCAAAATCCCATAGTGATAAATTGATAAATGAGTGTAGGACAGGGATTGCAACTTCAAGATCCCATATGTGCAGGATAGGGACTAAGTCTCCAAATACCCATGGGGTGTTAGACACGATATTCTATGCCCATGAGTTGGCATTGGAAAATGGTTTCAATTGGACATGGTATGAATTGATTTGATTAATGGTAATAATGGTATTCAAAAATGTGATATCCCTTGGGGATATTTCAGACTCTAACATGAAATGAAGTAGGTATTGAGATTTTGGTTGTCCACAGGAACCCAGATGAAGTTATGTGGTTAAATAAATAATAAATTAATAAATGTAAATTATTTAATTTATTCGATATATTTTATTCTTTATATAGTTACATACACAATTATTGTTTGGAAATTATTTTAGACACTATTGGTGGTGGCCTACTAAGTTGTACTAACAACCTAATTAGGTTTCTTGATCAGTTCCCAAATAGACTTCATGGTTATAGGACAGGTTAAGGTTAATAGCCCTATGTTAGATGGTTGATTCATGATGGAGCATAGATAAGGGAACTGGACATGGATTTGGGACCTGCTTTGGAGTTGTCAGTGTATTTATTTATTTTTGGTTTTTCATATTGACACTTGACATGTATTGGCATGTCTACTGTTTAGTTTTGGATATTTTATTCTTATTTTATTCATCCTATCAAACTAGTTTTATGGTTATTGGTTATATAATTTGGTTATTATCTATGTATTATGTTCTTGTACTACTTTAATAAAGAGTTTATAGTCTCTACATGATAGATATTAGACCCTCACTACTAGTTGGTATCCTCTGGCATAAGGGGAGATGCTCTTAAGGTCATGTAACCGACAAACTCAGGGAACTGGTGTGTGAAACCTACGTTGGGACATTACAAAGTGGTATAAAAGGATTTTTTTTTTTATTTTGTCTTACTATTTGGGAAAGGTAGATAGGATAATAGGTTGATTCAAGTCTTGGTTAAGAGATCGGGCATGAGAGTATCTATCCCATGTATGAGGTTAAAAGCTATGTACCCAGAGTGGGATTGTTATTATTGATATGTGTTGTTACAGTTGGATGTTATTTCACCTTGAGTGATGCACTTGTTGTGTGATGTGAATGTTTTTTTTGAGATTTTTTAGATTTTGAATCGTGGCCTAGAATAGCATGGGAGTTGAGTATAAATGCATAAATCTAGGTACTTAGGATTATTTTTAAACATGCATCATTTTAGGCATGTATGGGAAAAAGGGTTTTGGGTATTGTTGTAATTGGACTATTTTTCCTTGCTTGTGAAATTGAACAGAAAATAGTACCTAATGTGAAATTGAAACTAAAACATGATGTATAATATTACTAAATTAGAGTCTAAAGTGAAACTTGAATAATGATAATGAGTATACCCTTTGTTAACTGGGACATAGATATAGTATGGTTAAGGGTAGTGATAGAGCCTTGGTTTTGACCATGTGGAGAGGTTTGGGGAAAAGACTTGTTGTGGATTATTCTATTTTTTCTCTTATGTAAATGTGTTAAATCTATGTTATGTGTCCTAATATGGGTGTTTTTTATTGTATAGGTATGCATCCATGATGAAAATTGTTGAGAGGACGACAGAAAAACATGGTTGGATATGCTACTCTAGTAGTTGAACCTGAGGCACCGGTAATTATGGGTGATGGAGTAGGAGATAAATTCTATGATAACATTTATTTCTTTATATAATTTATGGAAAGATACCCAGGGAGGGTTGTGACTATTATTTCTAACCTTACACAAGAGTTTCAGTTACAACACCCTCTGACTTTCACTATAAAGGGTGGACCTAAGGCTGAAGAGTTCTAGATAGAGTCCATACAGACTATACATGAACATTTGGAGACTCCAACTGAGAAGAGGGTTGATTTGGAAGATTATATACTATGAGGACCAGTGAATCATTGGTTGTATGTTCAGGCCTGGGCTGGACGGGCTTATGGTATCTTATGGAAGGGATTTTTGAAGAAGTTCTTAGAGCCCTTTTATCCAAAGACATTGAGGTAGGATAGAGAAGTTGAGTTCATGAGGTTTAATTAGGGGATTATGTTCATGATAAACTATGTTTAATTTTTTACAAATTTACATTTTTTTCTCCAGTACTGGCAAGGGATGAGATAGCTATGTAAAGGCATTTTCAGGATGGGCTTAAATGTGATATTAAGTCCCAAGTTAATCTATTTTAGTTAAATTTGTTTTCTAAAGTGGTTGATTAGGCTCTCATATATGAGGGTAACTTGAAGGAGGCTTCTTGTGTAAGATATATGGTCACTACTTTATGATCATAAGTTATTTCTTTTGTGAGAATGAAGAGTCACTATGATAATGTTAGCTAGGGGGGGGGATCAATTACTTCGGATCATACCCATGTTCTTTTCCACTTGTGTGGTAGGATAGTCCACTAATATAGACATTTTCATTAACCACCAATATAGTTCTAATCTTACAGTAGGATGGGACATCAATAGAATTTCAGTAAGAACCCATGACAGATGGGTAATTATGGATGGGCTTGAAAGAACCAGAGTTTGGGAAGGGGATCTTCTACAACGTATCAGTCTGGCATCTGGAGTTCTACTAGCCGTGGTGGATGAGGTTATTTGGGGAAAGATCACCCATATTTGTATATTTTTGTAGCATAGGGAGCTTAGACCGCCTCATAGGGAAAAGGGTTGGTATAATTACATGTAGTTTATCTTACACTAGTGGATAGTGAGGATGGAACATCGATAGTTAGAGGTACAATGCTAGTAGATTATACATTTTCTAGTGCCTTATTTGATACCAGCACCAATAATTATTTTATATCTACCTAACTTGTGAATTTTTTTGTCATGGCAGTAGATTTTTGAGTGGGGTGATGACAATAGATACACCTTTGGGATCATGGTCGAGAGAGATCTGTTTATGCAAGGGGTGTTCTCTCGAGTTTGGGGAGTATCATTTCTTTGGTATCTTTACATTCTTGATATGTCTATATTTGGTGTAATTTAGGATATAGACTATTTAGTAGAATACTAAGAACATGTTTATTGTTATCATTGGAGAGTGACTTTTACTTCTCTTAAGGGTAACAATTATATTCACCGAGGAGAGTGGGATATTGAGTTAGGTCATGCAAGACCAGTTCACCAGCAAATGTGGGAGATTACCACCCAGGTTTCTAGTCTATTTCAATATGATTGGAGTTAAAATAAGTATTTCTTTCCACCTATAGTGGATAGGTTTCTAGAAATGTTTCCAGAATACTTCTCAAGGAATCCACCTAAGAGAGATATGGAACTTGTAATTGATCTCATTCATGGGGAGAGCCAGTTTCTATTCCACTATAAATAATGGTGAAAATAGTGATTCAAGAGCTCAAGTATCAACTTGAAGAGTTGGATGATAAGGTATTTATCTGACCAAGTACATCTCCTTGGGGTTCTCTAGTATTATTTACAAATATGTCTGATGGAACATTTTTCTTGCGTGTTTATTACCGAAATTTGATCTAGTTAACTGTGAAGAAATGGTGTCATCTTATGCATATCAATGATTTTTTTGACTAGTTGATGGGAGTTTGTATATTCTATATGATTGACTTGAGATCAGAGTATCATCAGTTGAGATTTTGACCTTCTAATATATTGAGGACTACATTCAGAAGTAGTTATGACCTATATGAGTTCGTTGTGATTTCATTTGGGTTAATAAATTCTCTAATAGTGTTTATGGACTTGATGAACCAAATTTTCCACTCATACCTAGATCAGTTTGTGGTAGTGTTTGTGGATGACATCTTGGTGTACTCTGAGACTCATGATGATCATTCCCAACATCTTGAAATCATCCAGAGTTCAATAAGAGAGCATCGGCTATATGCCAAGCTATCCAAGTATCAATTATAGATTGATTGGGTAAACTTATTAGGTCACATCATCTTAGAGGAGGTTGTGTTAGCAGACCCAAAGAAGGTTCATGAAATTAAATCTTAAGATTATCCTAAGAATTCTTTTGATATTCTTAGCTTTCTGGGGTTAGAAGAATATTATCGGAGGTTCATACAGTGATTTTCCCTATTTGGAAGCTCCAATTTAATGCTTGAAAAATAAGTATATAAAGTTTTAATTGTCTAGAGAAAGTGAGAGTGATTTCCATGAGTTGAAGAAGTTCTCTACATCAACACCAATCTTGACTATAACTAATTTATATGAGGATTATATTGTGTTTTTTATGCTTATGGGATCAGACTTGGAGCATTATTGAAGTAGTGAGATGGAGTTTTGGTGTATGGGTCTTAGTAGTTGAGGAAACATAAACGCAACTACCCTATGAATGACATCAAATTAGCTACAGTGGTTTATTATTTAAAGTGTTAGAGGCATTATCTATTGGGTGAAAATTTTACTGTGTATACAGATCATAAAATCATGAATTATATCATTTTTCAAATATATTTGAATTTATGGCTGCAGAGGTGAGTCGAGTATTGTATTATTTTTATTTTGAGCTGTAATATATTCCCAGGAAGGTAAATGGTGTAGCTAATGCTTTGAGCTAGAAAACTCAAATTCAATAATTTCAGGAGTCTAGTGCTGAGTGGAAGATGATGAAATTGTTAGATGAGTTGCATGTTGTGGTTTAGGAGAGTTTGGAATAGATGACTCTCGTATCAGTTTTATAATATTATACACTCTTGAGGTAGATTATATTCAGATAGTATAAGGATCCAAAATTTTTATCCTTGAGTGAATTCCTTGAAGGTGGGGAGTCACCTTCATACTGGACCATAGATGAGGATGAGATAATTTATGTCAGGAATTAGGATGTTATGTCTAAGGGTATACGGGAGGAGATGATGAATTAATTTCATGTGTTGAAGTGGGAGGTTCATCTAGGTGTGACCAAAATTTACCATGAATTACGACGATAGTTTTGGTGGTTGGGCATGAAAAAGGAGATAGCAGGGTTCGTGACATGGTGCTACACCTGTCAACAGGTGAAGGATAAACATCAATAACCTGGAGATTTATTACAGCCATTTCTGATTCCATAATAGAGGTGGGATGAAGTTATTATGGATTTTGTGGTGGGTCTCCTGAGGACTCCCTCGAATAATGATGCTATTTGGGTGATTATGGACCAACTGATGAAGGTAGAACATTTCTTAACTATACAGTAGAATTTATCAGTGGAGTAGTTGGGATATGTGTACATTCAGGAAATAGTCCATCTTCATGGAGTTCCGTGGAATATTTTTTAGACCATGACTCACGCTTTACTTTTCACTTCTGGCAAGGTTTACAGAAGGAACATAGTACACAAGTTTTTTTGAGTACAACATTCCACCCATAGATATATGGGTAGTTAGAATGTATTATTAAAGAGTTAGAGGATATCCTTCAAGGGTGGTTCTTAGACTTTGGTGGGTCTTGGGAGAAGAACCTATATTTTGTGGAGTTTTCCTATGAAAATAGTTATCAAGAAACTATTAATATGGAACCATACGAAGCTCTTTATGGTAGTCCATGTAGATCACCTCTATGTTGGATGGAGGCAGGTAATTCAAAGTTGATGGGGTTGAGTCTCATAAATGAGACATTAGAGAAGTTTCAAATGATTCAAAAGTATATGGATATGGATCAGAGTAGAAATAATTTTTATTATGATAGACATCGATGACCCCGTAGATTTTATAAAGGGTGATCATGTATTCCTTTGTGTGTCACCTAGGTTGGGTCACCATAGGATACAAAGACAGTGAAAGTTGGAATCCAGACTTGTTGGACCATTTTAGGTTGTGGAGAGAATCAGGTTGATGACATGTCAATTTTCTATTCTACAGAGGTATAGTGATATGCATGATGTTTTTCATGTGTCACAAGTTTGGCGGTATCACCCCAATCCTTCTCATGTGATAAATGTGGATGATGTTGACAATGAGGTAAATGCGTCCTTTGAGTAGCATCCAATACATGTGTTGGATCATAGTGAGAAATTGTTATGGGGAAAGTTCATACTGTTATTTCATGTATAATGGGAACATGGGAATGTATAGAAGGAAACATGGGAGAGAGAAGCAGATATGAGGGATTAGTGGCCCAATATGTTTGACTCAGAATTTTAGACATGCTTGGGATTATAGCTCGAGGAGGAGCTATTCTAATGTGGGGATATTGTATGATATTGAAATTTTTTGGAGATATCTCATACTTGTTTACAGGTACCATTTCTCCTTATTTTGAGTTCATTTTGTTTGGATTATTTCTTAGGGGGGGTTTTGGTTAAATTTAAGAAATTTTGAAGGTGTATATGCATTCCATGGTTGTCTCATGGTTCTCCCAAACCATTTAAACCCTAACAAAGTGGATTTTCATGGATAGCACACAATTTTTTAAACTTTTCTCCCTCTTAGGAGTTACCGTGCACCCCCCCCCCCCCCCCCCCCTTTAGAAGAGGTACATGGTTGAGATGCATGGTTTGAGAAACCATGTGACCTTTCCCAGAAAACTGTGTGGGTTTTTTAATTAATCCAAAAATTAGATTAAAAATTCTTGAATCCCCCATTTTAACCCAAAATCGAACCTAGCTTAGTCCTAATTATTTCTCATCATTTTCGGAGGCTCCCCAACAAATTTCTAAGGCTATCAACCTCTGTTCTTGATGTTTTGAAATCTGGATTATAGATCTACACCACTATCAGTAATTGATTATTATATTGATTGGCTTATCATCTCTCTCATGTTCTTCTCCCATCCTATTTAAGGTATGTTTTACGCAGTTGGTATTATAACCAGATCTAGGTTTGATGAATCATGATCTGTTTGATATTTTTTCTAGGATTTTATTCAATATCTTTTTCTTCATCATGGGTTTGAGCTTTTTGATTTAATTTGGGGACTTTTATTTGGGAGATCGTTCGTTAATGATTTAAGTTAGGTGGTCTATTATTCAAATCTCAATGTATTGATTTCAATTACGTGTATGTAATTTTATAATTTCTTTTAAATTATTAGAAATTGGGTTTATTAAATTGAATTAATTGATATAATAAATTGATTAATTAAGGGATTGTAAAATTGGGGATATTAAATTTATTAGATTGGAATAATTAACTGTTGAATTATTTATAGATATATTGAGATTTCGATATTATACTAATTAATTTTTGAATTAATTAATGGATATTGTTGTGATTGATTAATTTCTAAATTAATTAAATGGATTGTTGTGATTAATTAATTTTTGAATTAATTAAAGTAATTGATGTGATTAATTAATTTTTAAATTAACTAAAGTAATTTATGTGATTAATTAATTGTTCAATTAATTAATGGAATTAAGGTTATTAATTAATTATTGAATTAATTAATGGAATGATGTGAATATGAAATTATTGAGTGGGATTAAATAATTGGAGAATTAATTAATGTGAGATTATGATACATGTGAAATTATGATATTGTGATACATGTGATAATTGTGTGTAGGACATGGTATGATACATCAAAATACCATAGTGGAAAATATTGGTATTTGTGTGCGGGATAGAGTCTGCTATATCAAAATCTCATAGTGATAAATTGATGAATTATTGTTGGATAAGGACTACTGCTTCAAAATCCTATAGTGACATTAAGGTGTGGGGTACGGACTGAGGCTCCCAATACCCATGGGGGGTCAGACATGGATTTTAGGCCCATGATTTGGCATTAGACTATGTTTCCAATTTTCCATGATATGAATTGAGATGATGAATGGTAATAATGGAATTTTGAAATGTGATATCTGTTGGGGATAGTTCGGACATCAGCATGGGCTGAAGCAGGTATTGAGAGTTCGGGTGTCCTTAGGAACCCATGGGAAGTTATGTGGTTAAATAAATAATATTTTAATACATGTAAACTGTTTACTTTATTTCCTATATTTTATTCTTTATAAAACTTCATACACTATTATTAACTAGATATTGTTTTAGATCTCGTTGTTAGTGGCTTACTGAGTTTTACTCACACCCTACTCAAGCTCCCTAATCGGTACCCATATAGACTTCATGGTTGCATGATAGGTTAAGGGAAATGGCCATGTGTTAGATGGCTGAGTTGAGATGGAGCATGGATGAGGAAAATTGACTTGGATTCAGGACCCGCTTGGGAGTTGTTAGTGTATTTATTTATTTTGTGTTTTTCATATTAACACTTGACATGTATAGGAATATGTACTGTTTATTTTTGGGTATTTTATTCTTGTTTTAGTCATCTTGTGATACTGGTTTTCTGGTTTTTAGTTATATCATTTGGTTATTGTATATTTATTCTAATATTGTGCTACTTTGATAAAGAGGGAATAGTTTCTCGATGATCGATATTAGACCCTCTCTACTAGTTGGAATCCTCTGGCATATGGTGATGTGTACTTGAGGTCATGTAACTGACTGACTACAAGCACCAGTGTGTGTCACATGGGTCAGGACATTAAAAATTGGTATCAAAGGAGTTTTCTTTTGTTTTCTTTTGTATTATTATTTAGGAAGGGTAGACAGGGGTATAGGACGAGTCAGGTCTTGGTTAAGATCTCATTCATGGGATTATCTAACCCATATATGAGGTTAAAACCCATGTACCCAGGGTGGGATTATTTTTATTGAAATGTGTTGTTTCAGTTGGATGTTATTTCATCTCAAGTAATGCACTTATTGTGTGATGTGATTATTGTTTTTTATTTTTTCCAATATTTGAATCATGGCTCGGAATGGAATGGGAGTTGTGTATACATGTATCATTATTGGCACTAAGGATTATTTTGTGACACACATAATTTTAGGCACGCAAAGGAAATAGGTATTGGTTATTGTTGAAATTGGACTATTTTTTCTTACAATTGAAATTGAACTTAAAATGGTGCTAAATTTGAACATGAAACTAAAAAATGATGCATAATATGAATAAATGGATGTATGGTGTAAAACATGAATATTGAGAATGAGGATACCCTTTGTTAACCAAGACCTAAACATAGAATGGTTAAGGGTAGTGATAGCTTCTCTGTTTTGACCATGTGGTGAGGATTGGGGAAAATGATTTTTGTGACTTATTTGGTTTCTCCTATTATATAAATGTTTTAAAGATATTCTATGTGACCTAATATGGGTGTTTGGAATTATAGAATTATGCCTCCCTAATGATGCTTGTTGAGAGGACGATGTGAGGACATGGTTAGAGATGCTCCTCTAGTAGTAGAACCATAAACACTGATAGTGTTGGGTGTGGGAGTAGGAAAAAAGTTCCATGATAACCTTTATCTCTGTATAAAGTTTATAGAAAGAGACCCAGGGAATGTTGTGAAAAGTATATCTGACCTTACGTAGGATTTTCTGTTACAGAACCTTCTGACTTTCACCAGAGAGGGTGGACCTAAGGAAAAAAGAGTTCTGGATTGAGTCCATCCAGACTATACATGACCATTTGGAGACTCTTACTAATAAGAGTTTCAATTTGGATGCTTATATTATATGAGCAATATCGAATCATTGTTGGGATGTTCGTGCTTGGACCGGATAGTCTGATGGTATATTATGGAAGGAATTTTTGGATAAGTTCTTAGAGAACTTGTATCCATAGCTGTTGATATAGTATAGAGAATCTGAATTTATGAGGTTGACTCAGGGGAGTATGTTCATAATGGACTATACTGGACGCTTTACAGATTTGAAGCACTTTTCTCCAGTGATGGGAGGGGATGAGACAGCTATGGAAAGGCATTTCTAAGATGGGATTAAATGTGAAATTAAGTCCCAAGTTAATCTCTTTCAATTAAAGAAGTTTTCTAATGTTGTGGATTAGACTCTCATAGTTTTCAGGAACCTAAAGGAGTCTTCTATTGTAGGAAATATGGTCATTTTTATATGATCAAAAGGTACATCTTCTAAGAGAAGGAAGTGTCACTATGATAATGTTAGGTAGAGGGAAGGATTAGTTACTCTAGATCTTACATGAGTTCTTTGGCATCAGTGTGGTAGGACGGTCCTCTACCATTGACATTGTCCCCTACCACCAACAGAGTGCTGATTTTCAGTAGAATGGAACATCTATAGAAGTTCTACATGAACCCATGACAAACAGGTAATGATGGAGGAGCTAGATAAAACCATAGTGTGGGAAGGGGGTCTTCTACAAAATATCAGTCTAGCAGCTAGAGTTTTACTATAAATGGAGATAGAGGTGGTGGAAAAGGTGATTCAAGGAAAGAGAAATTGTAATGGTAAAGTGGTGTAGCTCAGGGTGCTCATGTTGTATCATAGGGAAGAGGGGTAGGACAGTTACTTGAAGTCCAGTCAATACTGGTGGATAGCGAGCCTAGACTATCGACAGTGAGAGGTAATATTCTAGTATATTCTATATTATCATGTGCATTATTAGATATTTGTGCCTCTAATTCTTTTATATCTTCCTAACATGTCAATTGTTTAATCCTGGTGGGGTAGTTCATGAGTGGGGTGATGACAATAGATACACCTTTGAGAGTACAGTCGAGAGACATCTGTTTGTGCAGGGGGTTTTCTCTTGAGGTTGAGGATTATTGTTTCCTTTGGTATCTTTACATTCTTTATATGTATAGTTTTGACCTAATTTTTGATATATAATAGTTAATAGTGTATTAATCCCACATTGATTGTTACCATAGAGTATTGACTGTTATGTCTCCTAAGGGTGACAACTATATTCACCGAGGAGTGTGGGATTTTCAGGCAGGTTGTGCAGGGTTAGTTCATCATAAAATTTGGGAGATCACCATTTATGATTCTAGTATATTTATATATGATGGGAGTGAAAAGTAGGATGTGTTTTCACCTATAGTAGATAGGTTTCAAGACGTGTTTCCTAAAGACTTCTCAGGGCTGCCACCTAAGAGAGATGTGAAATTTAAAATTGATCTCGTGTCTAGGGTTGGGCCAGTTTCTATTCCACCATACAAAATGGTACTAAAAATTCTTCAAGAGATCAAGTCACAACTAGAGGAGTTGGAGGATAGAGGATTTATCTAACTGAATACGTCACTTTGGGGTTCTCTAGTCTTGTTTGCAAAGAAGGTTGAAGGAACCCTGCACTTGTGTTTTGATTACCAGAAGTTGAATCAGATGACTATGAAGAACCAGAATACTCTTCCAAGTATTGATGATATTTTTGACCAATTGAGTGGAGCTTGTGTAATATTGAAGATCGAATTGAGATCAAGGTATCATCGGTTCAGATTAAGTCCTTCTGATGTACCATGGACTACTTTTAAAATTAGTTATAGGCTATATGAGTTCGTCGTGATGCCATTTGGGTTTATGAACACACAAGAAATGTTTATGTCCTTGATTAACTGAACTTTACACCTGTACCTGGATCATTTTGTGTTAGTGTTTATAGATGACATCTTGGTGTACTCTAAGACTCATGATGATCATTCCCAACATCTTGACATCATCTTGAGTACACTGAGAGAGCATCAACTATATGCCAATTTATCAAAGTTTCAATAATGGGTTGATCAGGTACACTTCTTGGGTTACATCATCTCAGAGGAAGGTGCTTCAGTGGACCCAAATAAGGTTCAGACAGTTGTATCTTGGGATCATCCCAATAATGTTTTTGATATCCGTAGATTTCAGGGGTTAGCATGATATTATCGAAGATTCATCTAGGAATATTCCCATTTAGAAGCACCACTTTTAGGATTGACCAATAAGGGGATAAAGTTTTAATGGTCTGGATCATGTGATAATGCTTTCCAAGAGTTAAAGAAATGTTTGACATCAATACCAATCATAATTCTATGTGAGCCATTTGAGTAGTATACGATGTTTTTTGATACTTTTCAGATGACACATGGAGCAGTTTTGATGTAGGGAGATCAAAATTTGGCATATGGGTCTTGGTAGTTAAGTCCATATGAATAGAACTACCCTATATATGACCTCAAAATAACTACAATGGTTTATTCTTTGAAGTGTAGGTATTATTATCTGTTGTATGAAAATTTTACTTAGTATAAAAATCACAAGAGATTCAAGTATATATTTTTGCAGAGATATTTAAATATTTCTCTATAGAGGTGGGTCGAGTATATGCGGTATTTTAATTTTGATCTAGCATATATGCATGATAATGGAAATATTATTATTGATGATTTGAGAAAGAAACCTCGTACTCATGTAGTTTAGGATTCTATTGATTAGTGGAAGATGATGGAAATGTTGGCTAAGATGCATGTTGTGGTTCAAGAGAGTTAGAAGCAGATGACCCTTGTATTAGTTTCAGTTGATTCTACACTCTCCAGGTGGATCAGATACAGGAAGTGTGAGGTCCAAAATGTTTATCCTTGAGGTAAATCCTTGAAGGTGGGGAGTCACCTTCAGACTGGTCCATAGATGATGATAAGATCATCTATGCCAGGAATCGGGTTATTATGCCTACAAGTATGTGGGAGTAGTTGATGCATGAATTTCATGCCTTGAAGTGGTTGGTGCATCCAGGTGTGACCAGAATGTATCAGGACTTATGATGATAGTTTTGGTGTCAAATCATGAAAAAATAGATAGAATGGTTTGTGTTATGATTCTACACCTGTCAATAGGTGAAGGCTGATAATCAGGGACCTAGTGGTTTGTTACAGCCATTGTCCCTTCCAGAATGTAAGTGGGATGAAGTTATTATTGATTTTTTTGGTGGTTCTTATGAGGACACCCTGGAAGAATGACACTATTTGGGTGATTTTGGACTGACTGATGAAGGTAGGAAATTTCTTGCCTATACAGGAGACTTTCTCAATGGAGTAGCTGGGATATTTATATGTTCAGTAAATAGTATGTCTGCATGAGGTAGGGAAAGTTAGTACCCAGATTTTTTGGACTATTCAAGGTTATGGAGAGAATCTGGCTAGTGGCATACCGATTGGATCTTCCATAGATGTACAGTGTTTTTCAGACATTTTTAATGTGTCGCAACTTTAGCGGTATCACCCAGACCCTTCTCATGTGATCAATGTGGATGATATTGATCTTAAGGTTGATGTGTCCTTTGAGGAACATCTGATACATGTATTGGATTTTAGTGAGAAAGTGTTTTGGGGGAAGAAATTGTTGTTAGTTTATGTATTGTGGAAACATGGGTTTGTGCATGAGGAAACATGGGAGAGATAATTAGATATGAGGTCTCAGTGGCCTGATATTTTTAACTCAGAATCTTAGAGATTCTTAAAAGTACATCTCTAGGGATAACTATTATAAGGTGGGGAGATTATATGATCTAGAAATTTTATGGAGGTGTCTCAGACTCATTTATATGTACTCTTTTTCCTTTTTTTGATTAATTTTTTTTGGTTATTTATAAGGGGGATTTTGGGTGAAAATTGATAAATTCGTAAGGTGGAGAAGTAGTGAATGGTTAGCACATGGTCTTCACAAATAGTGTGAACCCAAAAAGATGGAATTCTCATAGACAGAACATAGTTTGTCAAACCATGTACCCTCTTAGGAGTAACTATGCACCCCCCCCCCCCCACCCCACCAGAATAGGTGCATGATTAAGGAAAATGGTTTGACAAACTTTGTGCCCCTTCAGAGAAAATCGTGTGTGGGATTTTAATTAATCTAAAAATTAGATTTAATTTTTTTTGACCCCCCCCCCCCCATTTTAACCTAAAATTGACCCTAGATCAGATCTAATTATTTTCTATCATTTTTAGAGGCTCATAGATGAATTCATAAGGCTCCTGATCTCCATTATTGATAATTTGAAGGTCGTATTGTAGATCTGCACCCCTATCGGTAAGTGATTCTTATACCGATTGGCTTACTATATCTCTCTAATTATTCTCCCATCATTTTAAGGGATGTTTTCCACTATTTATATTATATTTAGATCTATGTTTTATATATCTTGATCCATTTGATCTTGTTTCTATGATTTGATTCGAGATCGCATTCTTCATCATGGGTTTGACCTTTTTGCTTCAATATGGGGAATTTTCAATGGGTGATCGTTTGTCGACGATTTCAGGTAAGTAGTCTATTATTAAAATATTAAAGTCTTGAATATAATTATGTGTATATAATTTTAGAATTTATATGGGATGATTATAAATTGAGTTTCTTAAATTGAATTAATTGATTTGGTAAATTAATTAATTAAGGGATTGTGAAATTGGAGATATTGAATTGATTGAATTAGAATAATTAATTTTCAAATTAATTATTTGGATATTGAGATTGAGAAAATTTATTAATTAATTGTTGAATTAATTAATGGATATTGTTGTTATTAATTAATTATTTAATAAATTAAAGTAATTTTTGTGATAAATTAATTATTGAATTAATTAAAGGAATTTATGTGGTTAATTAATTGTTAAATTAATTAAAGGAATTGAAGTGATTAATTAATTGTTGAATTAATTAATGGAATTGAGAAAATTCATTAATTATTGAATTAATTAATGAAATTGAGGTGATTCATTAGTTGTTGAATTAATAAATGTAATGGTGGGAATATTAAATTGTTGAGTGGGATTAATTAAATGTTGAATTAATTAATGTGATATCATAATACATGTGAACATGTGATATTGTGATATATGTGATAATCATGTGTGGTACATGGTCTACAGTATCAAAATCTCATAGTGGTAAATATTGATAATCGTGTGTGGGATATGGTATAGTGCATCAAAAATCCCATAGTGGTAAATATTGATATTCGTCTGTGAGAATGGTTCTATAGCATCAAAATCTCATAGTGATAAATTGATAAATGAATGTGGGATAGAGACCGTTGCTTCAAGATCCCACAATGACATTGATTTGTGGGATAGGGACTAAGGCTTCAAATACCCATGGGGTGTCATACATGATGTTCTATGCCCATGAGTTTTCATTGTAAGATGGTTATAATCAGTCGTGATATGAATTGAGATGATGAATAGTAATAGTTAAATTAATAAATGTGTCATACCTTGGGGATAGTTCAGACTCCAACACAATCCAATGTAGGTATTGAGAGTTCTGGTGTCCTTAGGAACCTGGTGGAAGTTATGTGGTTAAATAAAGAATAATTGAATAAATTTAAGGTAATTACTTTATTACTTGTATTTTATTCTTTATAAAGCTATATACACTATCATTGATTGGATATTGTTTTCAATGCAGTTGGTGGTGGCCTAATGAATTGTACTTACACCCTATTCGAGCTTCCTGATTGGTACCTGGATAAACATCATGGTTTCTAGACATGTTAAGAAAAAGGACCCTATGTTAGATGGTTGAGTCGGGATGGAGCATGGATGGGGGAATAAAACTTGGATTTGGGTCCCTATAGGGAGTTGTTAGTGTCTTTATTTATTTTTGGGTTTTCATATTGACACTTGATATATATTGTCATATCGTTTGTATAGTTTGGGATATTTTGTTCATGTTTTATTCATCTTGTCATACTGATTTTTTGGTTATTGGTTATATCATTTGATTATTGTCTATTTATTCTGTTGGTGTGCTACTTTGATAAAGCGTATAGTATCACCATGATTGATATTAGATCCTCACTGCTAGTTGGAAGCCTCCAGCATATGAGGAGGTGTACTTGAGGTCATGTAACTAACTTTCTTGGGGAACCAGTGTGTGGCACCTAGTTCAAGACATTAAAAAGGGAGATAAAAATTTTATTATATAAAAAATTTTATGAAAGGTTTCAAGGAGGTAAAAAATAAAAAATAAAGATTTGGTTAATAACTATACATGTTATTTAGAGAACCTCCTTAGTTTTGTACCTAAATCCTTCTTAGGATGGTATTCTGATCAAACCATGACCTATAGAACATGGGGTGGGAATCTTGTAAGCGATTTTGGTAGGTATTTTTTAATATGAGAGGCTTGTGATGTAATATCCCAAGTAAAAAAAGAATAATACATTTTCATGTTTATTAATATTTTTGAATTAAATATTAATTTTATTTTAAATGGGATGCTCTGTTTGATGGCGTACCCAATATGCAACAACGAGTTTCTTTGAAGTCTAATGTTACACACAATTCTGAGTCATACTGAAAAATAACAATATAATATTATTTTAAAAGGTAGTTAACGCCTAGAAATTTTATTGGTAGGAATGAACAAAACTAAATAAAATATTATTATACATTTTTTTTAAATGTTTTTACATTTATCTAATAAAATTTAGAGTCTTAAATGTGAATAAATCTAATTTTAAGCATAAATACTCTAATATTCTTTAAAAGGTCGATTTTACACCTTTTTATAGAGAACCCTCTTTAAATATAGTTTTTTTCCTTTTGTATGTTCTATTTGATAAAATAAAATTCTTTTTTAGAATCGGTACATCAAAATTTATTTTGGGTAAATTTTTGATATATTTCTGATAAAATTCATTTTTTAATGAATAGTTAAAAATATTGTATTTTAATTCAAAACTTTATTTTAATGTAATTTATTTATAGGGATATATTATCTTTTCAATAGGTTTTAAAGTGTAATTATATTATAGTTTTACCATTTAATCATTGGAAGTAATTTCAATTTGAAATTGGACATAAAAAAGTGTCAATCTTTTGATAGTTATTATTTATTAAAAACACGCTTTTTGTTTTGACAACATGAATTAATTTTCAATTAATTTCTACCACTAATATGATTTGAATTTAGAAAAATGGATTAAATATTTTTAATCAGTAGGTCTAAAATGTGTAAATATGTAACTTTTATTTTTAGACATTATGAATATTTACTTCGGTAAATATTTTATTTACCATGGTTAGAGGGTAAATCTAGTAAATAAGGGTAAAAAATATAATTATAATAATATTAAATTACCATAACATGTGTCATAATATTACTGGTTGATACATTTCTGAAAATGGGCATCCTTGGGATGATTTTTGGACCCCATGGATCCACTTAGGAGTGATAATGACACATTATATTAATTAATTTAAAGTAAAGACAAAAAAGACATAAACATATATCTTTTAGTAAATAAATTTTTACATGAGGTTATATAATTTATCTCTTAGACTATAAATATTCATTTGAAATAAAAAAATATTTCCTATATCAAGGTATTTTTTTATAATTTTTATACATCAAATAAATAAAATTATTTATGACACAATAATGATGTAGTGTTTACCTCATTAATGAATGATTTAAATAAATAAGATTAAAAAGATTAAAACAATATCCAAAACTTGTCAAATTATTATTGAATAATTTTATTTAGAACAAAAGTTATATTATCTTCAACTTTAATATGTTTTGGACCTTTATAAACATAAAATTATTATACAATAAAATAATATTTTAAAACTTTCATAAAGAGCCCCTCCTCCCCCTTATAAAAGGACCTCACCTCTAACCCATTACTCACACCTATCAATACCTATGGCTCATCCAAAATCTTTCCAAATAAGATATTAGTATCCCTATATTCAACCTATAAGACTTAACTTAGTCATAAGTCACTTTAAGAAATCCTTTTGGTTCAAACAAAAGGGAGTTACTCAATTTAAAGGTAACGTCTTCCCTTAAGTTCTTTTGTTTTATTTTCCTTATCCAACCCCCTAAACTCTCTTTATTTATTTATTTTATAAAATCACTAGTATATTCAATATACTATGATGTAGTTATGAGATTTATTCTAACTACACTTACACACACCTCCATCTAATGGGTAATGAACGTACTGTTTCTGTGGACAACGAACTAATGCCTCACGAAATGATGATTGTTCAAATATCTCAAACCACCGATCATGGTGGACATTATGAGAGCACTGTATTTATATTTTATATATATTATATTTATATTTCCTATATTATTCTGTATTTTTCATTTATATCATACATTTATGGTTTCTATAATGGGTAAACACGATAATTTCATTTGAGGAAGTGCGGACTACCACCCCCTCAAAGTGATATGACTCGTTCACGCCATACCTAGAATGTATAAAGGATGGAGTTACTGAAATTATATATTATATTATAATGGAAGTATAATATACCTATGTATCATTAATTTTTCATTCCATTAAATACAAAATAGAAATGAAAGTAGTGTTCATGCATACGTACGACTTACCGTCTCCATGAATGGTGCATTTCATTTCTTATCTTCAAATGTTATGTACTATTATAAATACATATATATACTGGATATATATGATATATATGATATCTAAATCATGAATATAATTCTGTAGATAATGGAATTGTGACCACATGAACAACTAGTAATTATAAAAAGTTTATTTTTGACTCAAGTACCAAATATCAACAAAATGAACGTTATTAACTTAAATGATTACATAATATTTATAACATGGTAATAAGTGATATAAAAGGAATAATAAACTTGAAAAATATTCTTATTCAATTAGAAATTAACTTTAGTTTATTATTCAGGAGATTAAAGAATGAACGAGTCAAGTCAGACATGAGGTAAGGGATCACGTCTCAATCACCATTCATTAAGGCATATTCTGTTTTACACATGACTTTTTTTATACGGTGTATAAACACCATTGAAATTTCATTTTATTCAAAGGGAATATTTGTTCTACATAGATTTTTACTAAATGACAAAAAAGGAATGTTTCTTTTTAACATACGCTGTGACCATGACCTTTTCGCCACCGCGAGTGTTATTTGATTTTTGGATTCCTTAACAAGTCATAATGTTTTTAAAAGAAAAATAAATACCATATACTCTTTTACATATTTTGGTATTGAAAATGGATTTGATAATGGATTTTTTATGTCAATATATTTAAATGATATATTGTTATTGAAATTTGGAAATGTTATCTTTCCTTTATACTTGTTTTATGTGTTATGAATATGTTATGGTTCTTGGGAATTATTTACATATATGGGTGGTTCCGTGATAAACCTAGGGCAGGTGAGCCCGAGATATCTCTCCAATGCATTGGGTAATATGATGGAGGCAAATGTGAATATTTATCCTAAGAGATTTAGGGAATATACTGTGATGGGTATTCCAAATGTAACTCCCTACGTGGCTGTGAAAGATTCAATGTAAGTATGTTATGGATGCCAAAAATTACCTTTATGATTTGTGATTACTATTTTTTATTCATAAATCTTATGATTTCAAGAGGTATGTTAAAAGTCTTATGTTTTGATGGTCTAATGTTTTCTTTATTTATTTTATAACCCTTACTGAGATTTTTATGCTCATCACAAGTTTTGAAATGTTTTTCACAGGACTTAAAGATGAATAGGGTCAAGGATGGGATCAAGGAAAAGTCATGTTGTCT
This sequence comes from Viscum album, assembly GCA_963277665.1. Lineage (NCBI taxonomy): Eukaryota > Viridiplantae > Streptophyta > Magnoliopsida > Santalales > Viscaceae > Viscum > Viscum album. The sequence goes on from OY728159.1 coordinate 183,767,923, forward strand.
AAAACATGGAACTATACAAGATTCATTTTATCAATAGTTTTTATTTTATGAAAAAAATGAAAACTGAGTAGATTTGTCTACTTTGTAATTTTTGAGATGTAATGTAATCGTTATGGCCTAATTATCTAAAACTCTAAACCTGAAAAGATCCTAAATGTGAATTATTCATTTAATTTAATATTATGTAATGTTTTAAGGCTGGGTCCTTATATTTGGTAATAGATATCAGTTTAGACAACTTTAGGATTTATAATATTGTTAAATTAATGTCTATAAATTAATTTATGGTAAGATTAAAATGATATAGCATTTATAGATTACCATTTTTCTTCGCCTAAGATATTTATTTGTTCAAAATGGTTTTCCACAGAGGAAACAGGGAATCTATAGTGGGACAACATCAGGAGGAAGAAAACCTTCCAAATCCACAACCTGAGATGGTCAGAATAGAAACTAAACAGTTTTTTACTAGGATGTAACAATTGACTAAGGCTACAAATAGTGGTTTTATCCATGCACAAGATCATCTAGATCAACCACAGAGGAACATGTTAGTAGTGGAGCATTTCATGAGGCAACATCCCCCATCATTCAAAGGATTATCAGACCCTGTGCTAGCAGAAGGGTGGATTAAAGCACTGGAAAATATTTTTGATGTCATAGGGTGTTCATAACATCAAAAGGTTAGTATTTTTGTTTACTGTTTTGAATTTGAATCCGATCAGTGGTGGTCGATGGTGAGAAATATCAAGAATAGTAAAAAGATTGATGCTCTTGATTGGGATGAATTCAAATGTATGTTTCTTGAGAAATATTTTCCTAAGGTGGTTCATCTTAGGATGGAAAAACAATTCTTGGAATTGAGGCAGGATGATGACTCTATGGATGCCTATGAAGCCAAATTCACTCGACTGGCAATATATGCTCTAAACTTCATACGATATCTTGATAGTAAAATCAATCGTTTTGAATCAGGATTAAAGAAAAATTATCGAAGGGCTTGAGCTTCTCGTGAGTTCAAAAGTAATGAAAAACTTGTTCGGTGTGTGGAGAAGGTGGAATTGGAGTTTTCGAATGATCAGGTGTTCTTTGAAAAACAAAAAAAATAAGACGTTGAGGTGGAATATGGAAGGGAATATCTCTTCAAAAAATTCTAATGGTAAGAAACTTAACTTTACAGTTTGTGAAAATTGTGGCAACAAGCATACTGGGGAATGTCTTTTGAATTGTGTTAAGTGCTACCAATGTGGTAAAATGGGACATAAGGATCGAAATTTCACTGTAAAAGATCAGGTAAATGGTAAGAAAAAATCTAATTTACAATTAGTTAAATGTTTTAAGTGTAATGAAATAGGTCATTATGCCAATGAGTGTCCAACGAAGAACTCAACTGAGGGAGAGAATCCAGACTACAAGAAGAAAGGGGTGGAGAAATCCTTAACAACTATTTTAGAAAATGATGGGCCACCGAATGAAGTAGTATCAGGTACACTGTTTGTCTGTTCAGATTATGCCAATGTGTTATTTGAATTAGGGTTTACACACTCTTTCATTTATGAGAAGTTTTCTAGTAAATTGAGAATTCCATCTCAAGATATAAATCCAGAAATTTTGGTAAAAACATCGGGGGGAAATGTTGATACAAAAAGAAATTATAATAACCATCATGTCCTTGTGTGCAGATAGAATCTACCTAGAAACCTTGTTGTTTTTCCTCTAGTAGAGTTTGATGTTATTTTGGGTGTATATTGGCTTTTTGTTTATCATGAAAAGATTGACTGAAGACCTAAAGAGGTTTCTTTTCAGAAAGATTTTCAGTTTGTGTACAAGAATGAACCCTAACTTTTGATTACATATCAAGAAGCTGAGAAACTAGTAAAATAATGAAATAAATGTTACCTTTCACATATTGTTGAAAGCAAAGGAACTGTTCAGATTAATGATTTTCTAGTGGTAAATGAGTATCATGATGTATTTCTTAATGAGTTTCCTGGTATTATACCTAATCAGAAATTTGAATTTACTATTGACTTAGTTCCTGATGTTAAGCCAATTTCAAAACCCCCTTATCTAATGGATAAAATTGAACTTTTGGAGTTAAAGAAGAAATTGTAGGAGTTATTAAATAAAGGTTTCATTTGACCTAGAACATCACCATGGGGTGCTCCTGTCTTGTTTTTTAAAAATAAATATGGTTTAATGAGACTTTTCATTGATTATAGAGCATTGAGTAATATCACTGTTAAGAACAAGTATCCTTTTCCTCATATCAATGATTTCTTTGATCATCTCTAGGGAGTTCAGTTTTTTTCGAAGATTGATTTGATGTAGGGGTACCATCAGTTGAATGTAAAGGAATCATACATTCTGAAGTCTACAATTTGTACAAGATATATCCATTGTGAATTTTTAGTTATGTCTTTTGGGTTAACCAATGAACCTTCTGTATTCATGGATCTTATGAATATCATTTTCTGTGAGTTTTTTGATTAGATTGTGGTCATGTTTATGGATTATATTTTGGTTTATTCTAAAATACAAGAGGAGCATGAAATTCATTTAATGGTTTTATTAAAAACCTTAAAGGAAAATAAACTGTTTGAGAAATTTAGAAACTATGAGTTTTTGTTACAAAAAGTTTCATTTCTTGGTTACATTGTTTCAAAAAATGGAATAAATGTTGATCCTACTAAAAAAAAGTTGTTGAAAAATGTCCAAGACCCACAAATATAACTGAGATCCATGGTTTTTTTGGTTTGGAAGGTTATTACCAGAGGTTTGTTGAAAATTTTGCACGGTTATCTAGTCCAATGACTAAGTTAACTCGAAAAGTTGTTAAGTTCATCTAGAAAAAAGAATGTGATTATTGTTTTTAGAAATTGAAAATAAGATTGGTGAATGATTGTATTTTGGAATTAACTTCTAGAAATGGTGATTTTGTTATCTACAGTGATGCTTCATAGAAAGGACTTGGTTGTGTCCTAATACAGAATGATCAGGTAATTGCTTATGCTTTACGTCAGTTGAAACCTTGTGAGTTAAATTACCCTACACATGATTTGTAATTAGATGCTATTTTTTCTTTAAAAATTAGGATGCATCATTTGTATGGATTAAAGTGTGAAATATATAATTATCACAAAATTTTGAAGTATATATTTACTTAGAAGTGATTGAACATGATACTGGGTAGATGGGTAGATTTAATGAAGGATTACGATTGCATGATTCATTACCATCCAGGAAAGGTAAATAAAGTGTATAATGCTTTGAGTTGAAAAAGTAATGCTACATTAACCTTGTTACATTTGGAATAATATCCTTTGATTAAATATTTGATGAACTTTGGCATAGAAGTTGTTGGTGCAAGGAATTCCTCTGTTTTATTTTAGGTGTCAGTGAAATCATCTCTATCAGACATAATTAAGAAAGCACATATGAAGACAGTGATTTGCAGAAAAAAAAAATAGAGTTGGTTCATAAGGGTATGTTGCCTGATTTTAACATTGATAATGATTGTATTTTGAGATTTGGAAAGAGATTATGTGTGTATTTTTATTCACATTTGAATAATGAGTTGTTATGTGATGCTCATAGTTCTCCATTTTTAGTTCATCCTGGCAGTACTAAGATGTAAAAAGATCTTCAGGAGTATTACTGGTGGGATGGAATTAAAAGAGATATTTCTAACTTTACTGTGAAGTGTCTGACTTTTCAGCAGGTTAAAGAAGAGAGGAAATTACTGAAAGGGATACTTCATTCATTACCAGTGCCAATGTGGAAATTGGGAAATATATCCATTGACTTCATTGTGGGATTACCAAAGAAATCTCAATGTAATAGTGCAATCTGGGTTATTGTTGATCGATTTACTAAATCTACTCATTTCTTTCCAATTCGAGATACTTTTTCTCTAGATCAACTTTCTCAGTAGTATGTTAAAGAGATTTTCAGGTTGCATGGAGTTCCCCTGTCCATTGTATCTTATTGTGATTCTAGGTTTACTTCTAACTTTTGGAAAGTCCTTCATAAGTCATTGGGTACTGAATTAAATTTTAGTACATATTTCATCCTCAATCAAATGGGTATTCAAAACGAACAATTGAAACCTTGGAGGATATGTTACATGCTTTCTCAATGGATTACTAGGGAAGTTGGGACCAACATATTTCTTTGGTAAAATTTTCTTATAATAACAGTTTTCATTCCAGTATACAGATGGCTACATTTGAGGTATTATATGGGAAGCGGTGTCGAACTCCATCTTTTTGGGATGAAGTAGGTGAAAGAAAGTTTATGGGACCAGAATTGGTAGAAGATATGGCATAAAAAGATCAGATTATTTAGAATAACATGAGAACAGCTCAGAGTAGGAAGAAAAGTTATATGGATAATCGTAGGAAGGATATATCTTTTGAGGATGGTGATCATGTCATTCTTAAAGTTTCTCCATGAAAAAGTGTGATGTGTTTTGGTAAGAATGGAAAGTTGAGTTTGAGGTTCACTGGACCTTATAAAATCCTATAGAAAGTTGGATCAGTTGTGTATATAGTGGATTTACCTCCAAGTTTATCCCAGGTACCCAATATTTTTCATGTTTCAATGTTGATAAAGTATATTTCGTATTAATATCATGTTTTGAGCCCAGAGGTAGTTCAGTTGGAAGAGAATCTCTCTTATGAGGAACAACCAGTCCAGATTCTTAACCAAAGAGAGCAAGTGTTGCGGAAAAAGATAATTCATCAGTTAAAGATTTTTTGGAAAAACTATATGGTTGAAGTGGCAATGTGGGAATCTTAAAATTCTATGAGGGGTAAGTACCCCCCATTTATTTGATTAGTGAATAAAATTGTGAGGATGCAATTTCCAAAAGGGGGGAAGGATGTAACATCCCAAGTAAATAAAGAATAATACATTTTCATGTTTATTAATATTTTTGAATTAAATATTAATTTTATTTTAAATGGGATGCTATGTTCTATGGAATACCCAATATGAAACAATGGGTTCCTTTGAAGTCCAATGTTACACACAATGCTGAGTAATACTGAAAAATAATATTATAATATTATTTTAAATAGTAGTTAATGCCTAGCTGTTGTGTTGGTAGGAATAAACAGAACTAACTACAATATGATTTTACATGTTTTTTAAATGATTTTATATTTATCTAATAAAATTTAGAGGCTTAAAATGTGAATGAATATAATTTTAAGCATAAATACTCTAATATTCTTTAAAAGGTCAATTTACCACCTTTTGATAGAGAAACCTATTTAAATATATTTTTGGTCACTTTTATATGTTCTATTTGAAAAAATAAAATTCTTATTTAGTATCAGGATATGAAAATTTACTTTGGGTAAAGTTTTGGTATTTTTTTGATAAAATTCATTTTTAATGAATAGTGAAAAATACTGCATTTTAATTCAAAACTATCTTTTAATCTAATTTATTTATATGGATAGATTATCTTTTTAATTGGTTTTAAAGTGTAATTATATTATATTTTTACCTTTTAACCAGATTTTTATCATTGGAGGTAATTTCACTTTGAAATTGGACATAAACAAGTCTCAATATTTTAATAGTTATTATTTCTTAAAAACACACTTTTTGTTTTGAAAATGGGAATTAATTTTAAATTAATTTCTGCCACTTCTATGTTTTGAATTTGGAAAAAATTGATTCGATATTTAGAATCATTAGTTCCAAATTGTGTAAATAGGTAATTTTTATTTATAGACATTATGAATATTTACTTCGGTAATTATTTTATTTCCCATGGTTAAAGGGTAAATCTGGTAAATAAGGGTAAAATATATTATTATAATAATATTAAATTACCCTAAATGTGTCCTAATACTATTTGTTGATACAGGTCCAACCATGGGCATCCTTTGGTCAATTTTGGGACCCCATTTATCCACTTAGGAGTGATAATGACACATTATATTAATTAATTTAAAGTAAAGACAAAAATAACATAAACATATATATTTTAATAAATCAATTTTTACATGGGGTTATATAAGTTATCTCATCGACTATAAATATTAATTTGAAATATAAAAATATTTCCTACGTTATAGTATTTTTTTATAATTTTTAGACATCAATAAAATAAAATTATTTATCACACAATAATGATGTGGTGTTTACCACATTAATGAATGATTTAAATAAATAAGATTATAAAGATTAAAACAATATCCAAAACCTGTCCAATTATTATTAGATTATTTTATTTAGAACAATATTCATCTTATATTATACTTTAATAAATTTTTGACTTTTATAAACCTAAAATCATTATATAATAAAATAATATTTTCAAACTTTCCTAAAGAGCTTGTCCTCCCTCTTATAAAAAACCCTCACCTATAACCCATTGCTGACACCTCTCAAGTCCCTTGGATAATCCAACATCTACCAAAATAAGATCTTAGGATCCCTCTATTCCACCTAGAATCCTTACGTTAGGCAGAAATCACTTCACGAAATCCTTTTGGTTCAAACAAAAGGGAGTTACCCGATTTAAAGGTAATGTCTTCTCTTAAGTTCTTTTGTATTATTTTCCTTCTCCAACACCTAAAATATATTTCTTTATTTATTTTATAATATAACCAATATCTTAAATATAATAGGATTTTTTTATGATAATCATTCAAACTGAACTTACACACACCTCCATCTAATGGGTAAATAATATACTATTTCTGTGGATGGCGAACTAATGCCTCGCGAAACGATGATTGTTCAAATATCTCTAACCACCTCTCATGGTGGTAATTATGATGGTACTATATTTATATGTGATATATATTATATTTATATTGTATCAAATTTTCTGTATTTTTCATTTAAATCATACATTTATGGTTTCCATAATGGGTAAACGCGATTATTTCATTTGAGGAAGTACGGACTACCGCACACTCAAAGTGAAATGACTCATTCTTGGAATACCTGTAACATATAAAGGATGGAGTTACTAAAATTATATATGATATTATACTAGAATTATAATATACATCTGTTTCATTAATTTTTCATTCCATTAAATACGAAATAGAAATGAAAGTAGCATTCATGCGTACGTATGGCTCTCCGTCTCCATGAACGGTGCACTTCATTTCTTATCTCCAAATGTTATGTACAATTATAAATATATATATATATATAATAGATATATATTATATATATGATATATAAATCAATAATATCATTCTGGATATAATGGACTTTTGACCACATGAACAACATGTAATTATAAAAACTTCATTTTTGACTCAAGTACCAAATATCGACAAAATGACCGTTATTAACTTAAATGATTACATAATGTTTATAACATGGTAAGTGATATAAAAGGAGTAATAAATTTGAAAAAATTTCTTAATCAAGTATAAATTAACTTTAGTTTATTATTCAGGATATTAAACAATGAACAAGTCAAGTCGGACATGAGGTAAGGGACTTCGTCTCAATCTCCTTTCATTGAGGCATATTTTGTTATACATAATACTTTATTTTATATGATTTATAAACACCATTGAATTTTCATTTCATTCATAGGGTATATTTTTTCTATGTATCATTTTTCTAAATGACAAAAACGGAATGTTTCTTTTTAACATACGCGCTGACAATGACCTTTCCGTCATCACGAGCGTTGTTTGATTTTTGGCTTCCATAACAAGTTCTAATGTTTTTAAAAGGAAAATAAATACCATATACGCTTTTACGTATTTTGGTATTAAAAATGGTTTTGATAATGGATTTGTTATTTCAATATATTTAAATGATATATTTTGATTGAAATGTGGAAATGTCATCTTTTCTTTATACTTGTTTTATGTATTATGAATATGTTATGGTTCTTGAGAATTTTTTACGTATATAGGTGGTTCCATGATAAACCTAGGGTGGGTGAGCCTGATATAGCTCTCTAATTCATTGGGTAACGTGACGGAGGTAAAAATGAATGTTTCTCCTAAGAGATTTATGGAATATACTATGATGGGTATTCCAAATGTAACTCCCTACATGGCTGTGAAATCTACAATGTAAGTATGTTATAGATTCAAAAAGTTAACTTTATTATTTGTGATTACTATGTATTACTCATAAATATTATGATTTCATGAGGTATGTTAAAAGGATTATGTTTTGATGGACTAATGTTTTCTTACTTTATTTTATAACCCTTACTAAGATTTTTATGCTCATCTCATGTTTTGAAATGTTTTTCACGTGACTTAAAGATGAATAAGGTCAAGGATGGGATCAAGGAAATTCATGTTGTCTAAAAAATGGAACTAGAAATTACTCATTTTTTCAAGAGTTTTTATTTTATGAAAAAAATGGGAACTGAGTAGAAGTTTCTACTTTGTAATTTTTTAGATGTAATGTAATAGTTATGGCCTAATTATATAAAAAATTAAACCTGAAAATATCCTCAATGTGAATTATTCATTTAATTCAAGATTATGTAATGTTCTAAGGCTAGGTCCTTATAGTTTGTATTAGAGGTCAGTTTAGAGAACTTTAGGATTTATAATATTATTAAATTAATGTCTATAAATTAATTTATGGTAAGATTAAAATGATATAGCATTTACAGATTACAATGTTGTTTAACCTAAGATATTTATTTGTTCAGAATAGTTTTTCATAGAGGAAACAGGGCAGCTATGATGGGAGGAAATCAGGAGGAAGACAACTTTCCAAATCAGCAACCTAAGATGATCAGAATCAGAACTAAACAGTTTGTTTCAGTGATGGAACAGTTGACTCAGGATATAAATGGTGCTGGTATCTATGCACGAGATCATCCAAATCAACCACAGAGGAACATGTCAGTAAGGGATCATTTCTTGAGGCAAAATCCCCCATTATTCAGAGGATCGTCTAACCATGTGCTAGAAGAATGGTGGATTAAAGCACTAGAAAATATTTTTGATGTCATGGGGTGTTCAGAACATCAAAAGTTTAGTCTTACTATTTACTATTTTAAAGGTGAAGACGATCAATGGTGGTAGATGGTGAAAAATATCAGAGATGGTGAAGAGATTGATGCTCTTGATTGGGATGAATTCAAATGTATGTTTCTTGAGAAATATTTTACTAAGGTGGTTCATCTTAGAATGGAAAAAAAATTCTTGGAATTGAGGCAGGAGGATGAATCAGCGGCTTCTTATGAAGAAATTTTCTCTTGACTGGCCATTTATGCTCCAAATTTCATATGAGATCTTGATAGTAAAATCAACCATTTTTACTCAGGATTAAACCAAAATTATCTAGGAGATTTGGCTTCTCGTGAGTTCAAAAGTTATGAAAAACTTGTTCAGTGTGCGGAGAATGTGGAAATTAAGTTTTTCAATGAATAGGTGTTCTTTGATAAACAACAAAATAAGATTTTGTGGTGGCAGATGAAAGGGAATAACTCTTCAAAAAATTCTGATGGTAAGAAACTTAAGTTTACATTTTGTGAAAATTGTGGTTAAAAGCATGCTGGGGAATGTCTTTTGAATTCTTTTAAGTGCTACCAATGTGGTAAAATGGGACATAAGGCTTGTAATTTCACTGAAAAACATCAGGTTAATGGTAAGAAAATATCTGATTTACAATTATTAAAATGTTTTAAGTGCAATTAAATGGGTCATTATGCAAATGAGTGTCCAAAAAAGAACTCAACTGAGGGAAATCAGCCATACTACAATAATAAAGGGGTGGAAAAATCCATTGCAATTACTTTAGCAGATGTTGGGCCATCAAATGAAGTAGTATTAGGTACATTATTTTTCTGTTAAGATTATGTCAACATGTTGTTTGATTCAGGGTTTACACACTCTTTAATTTCTAAGAAGTTTTCTAGAAAATTGGAAGTTCCATCTCAAGATATGAATCCTGAACTTATGGTAAAAACACTGGGGGGAAATGTTGAGAAAAAAGGAAATTATAAGAACCTTCTTATACTTGTGTGCATATAGAATCTACCTGTAAACCTTATTGTTTTTCCTCTAGTAGATTTTTATGTTATTTTGGGTATGTATTGGATTTACATTTATCATACTAAGATTTAATACAGAGTTAAAGAGGTTTCTTTTCAGAAATATTTTCATTTTGTGTACAAGAAAGAACCCTTACTTTTGGTAACATATCAGAAAGCTGAGAAACTAGTAAAAGAAGGAAATGAATGTTACCTTTCATATATGGTCTAAAACAAAGTAATTGTTCAGATTAATGATGTGCTAGTGGTAAATGAGTATCTTAATATTTTTATTAATGAGTTTTCTGGTATTATACCTAATCAGGAAGTTGAATTTACTATTGACAAAGATCATGATGCTTTGCCAATTTCAAAACCCCGTTATCGAATGAATCAAATTGAAATTTTAGAGTTAAAGAATAAATTGTAGGAGTTATTAGATAAAGGCTACATTCAACCTAGAAGATCACCATGGGGTGATACTATCTTGTTTATTAAAAATAAATATGGTTCAATGAGACTTTGCATTGATTATAGATCATTGAATAACATCAATGTTAAGAACAAGTATCCTTTGGCTCATATCGATGATTTGTTTGATCAACTCCCGGGAGATCAGTATTTTTCGAAGATTGATTTGAGGTAGGGGTACCATCAGTTGAAAGTAAATGAACCATACATTCTAAAGACTGTGTTTCGTACTAGATATAACCATTATGAATTTGTAGTTAAACCTTTTGGGTTAACCAATGCACCTACTGTATTCATGGATCTATGAATATAATTTCCATGAGTTTTTGGATAAGTCTTTGGTCATGTTTATTGATGATATTTTGGTTTATTATAAAATAAAATAGGATCATGAAATTCATTTAAGGGTTTTATTGTAAACCTTAAAAGTGAAGAAATTGTTTGGAAAATTAAGAAAGTTTGAGTTTTGGTTACAACAAATTTCATTTTTTAGTCACATTATTTCAAAAAAAGGAATAACTGTTGATCCTGCTAAAACAAAAGTTATAGAAGAATGGCCATGACCCACAAATATAACCGCGATCTATAGTTTTTTGGGTTTGGCAGGTTATTTTCGGAGGTTTGTTGAAAATTTTTCATGGTTATCTAACTAATGACTAAGTTAACTCGAAAAGGTGTTAAGTTCATCTGGACAAAATAATGTGATTATTTTCTTAGGAATTGAAAAGAATATTGGTGAATGCTTCTATTTTGGCATTAACTTTTAGAAATAATGAGTTTTTTTATCTATTATGATGCTTCATTGAAAGGACTTGGCTGTTTTCTAATTCAGAATGATCAGGTAATTGCTTATACTTCATGTCTGTTGAAACCTCGTAAGTTAAATTAACCTACACATGATTTGGAATTAGCTGTTATTGTTCTACTTTAAAATTTTGGAGGCATCATTTGTTTGGAGTGAATTTTGAAATATATACTGATCATAAAAGTTTAATGTATATATTCACTCAGAAGGAATTGAACATGAGATAGAGTGGATGGGTCGAATTAATCATGGATTACGATTGCATGATTTATTACCATCCAGGAAAGGTATATAAAGTGGCTGAGGCTTTGAGTTGAAAAAGTAATGCTACATTAACCTTGTTACGTTTATAACAAGATCCTTTGATTAAAGATTTTATGAACTTTGGCATAAAATTTTTTGTTACAGGGAATTCCTCTATTTTGTTTCAGGTGTCAATAAAATAATCTCTATCAGACAGAATTAAGAAAGAATAGAAGGAAGACAATGAGTTTCAAAAAAAAGGTAGAGTTGGTTCAGAAGGGTATGTTTCCTAATTTTAACATTGATTATGATTGCATTTTGATATTTGTATAGAGATTATGTGTGCCTTGTGATTCGTAGTTGAAGAATGAGTTGTTATGTGAAGCTCATAGTTCTCCATTTTTAGTTAATCCTGGAAGTACTAAGATGTACAGAGATATTCAGGATTATTACTGGTGGGAAGGAATGAAAAGAGATATTGCTGACTTTACTATGAAGTTTTTGACTTGTCAGCAGGTTAAAGAAGAGAGGCAGTTACCAAAAGCGATGCTTTAGTCTTTACCGGTTCCAAAGTGGAAATTGGAAAATATATCCATTGACTTCGTTGTGGGATTACCAAAGACATTTCAGGGTAATAATTCAATCTAGGTTATTATTGATCGATTGACTAAATCAGATCATTTCCTTCCTATTCAAGATACTTTGTCTATAGATAAAATTTCTTGGTTGTATGTTAAAGAGATAGTTAGGCTACATGGAGTTCCCCTACCAATTGTATTTGATTGTGATCTTAGGTTTACTTATAACTTTTGTAAAGGTCTTCAAAATTCATTGGGTACTGAATTAAATTTTAGTACAGTTTTTCATCCTCAATCAGATGGGCAATCAGAACGAACAATTCAGACCTTGGAGGATATGTTACATGCTTGCTCAATGGATTTCCAAGGAAGTTGGGACCAACATCTTTGTTTGGGTGAATTTTCTTATAATAACAGTTTTCATTCCAGTATACAGATGACTCAGTTTGAGGCATTATATGGGAAATAGTGTCAAACTCCATCTTTTTGGGATGAATTGGGTGAAAGGAAGTTTATGGGACCAGAATTGGTAGAAGAGATGGCAGAAAAAGTTCAGTTGATTTAGAATCACATGAGAACAGCTCAGAATAAACCAAAAAGTTATGTGGATAATCAAAGGAATGATATATCTTTTGAGGTTGGTGATCATGTCTTTCTCAGAGTTTCTCCATGGAAAAGTGTGATGTGTTTTGGTAAGAAGGGAAAGTTGAGTCCAAGGTTCATTGGACCTTATGAAATCCTGGAGAAAGTTGGATCAGTTGCGTATAGAGTGGATTTAACTACATGTTTATCCCAGGTACATAATGTTTTTCATGTTTCAATGTTGAGAAAGTATATGTCGGATCCATCTCATGTTTTGATCCCAGAGATAGTTCAGTTGGAAGAGAATCACTCTTAAGAGGAACAGCCAGTCCAGATTCTTGATAGAAGAGAGAAAGTGTTGCGAAATATGGTAATTCATTCATTAATGGTTTTGTGGAAAACCCATATGGTTGAAGAGGCAATGTGGGAATCTGAAAATTCTATGAGGGATAAATACCCCCATTTATTTGATAAGTGAATAAAATTGCGAGGACGCAATTTCCAAAAGGGGGGGGAAGGACGTAACATCCCAAGTAAATATAGAATAATACATTTTCCTATTTATTAATATTTGTGAATTAAATATTAATTTTATTTTAAAGGGTATGTTTTGTTCGATGGCTTACCCAATACGCAACAACGGGTTTTTTTGAAGTCCAATGTTGCACACAATGCCGAGTCATACTGAAAAATAATAATATAATATTATTTAAAATGGTAGTTAACGCCTAGACATTATATTGGTGGGAATGAATAGAACTAACTAAATTATGATTATACATGTTTTTTAAATGATTTTACATTTATCCAATAAAATTTAGAGGCTAAAAATGTGAATGAATCTAATTTTAAGTATAAATACTCTAATATTCTTTAAATGGTCGATTTACCACCATTTTATGGCGAACCCTCTTTAAATATATTTTTTGTCACTTTTAAATGTTCTATTTGACAAAATAAAATTCTTCTTTATAATTGGGACATGAAAATTTACTTTGGATAAATTTGTGGTATTTTTCTGATAAAATTCTTTTTTTAATGAATAGTGAAAAATACTGTATTTTAATTCAAAATTGCCTTTTAATCTAATTTATTTATATGGAGAGATTATATTTTTAATTGGTTTTAAAGTGTAATTAGAGTTTTTTTTTTAAATTTAATCCAATTTTGATCATTGGAAGTAATTTCACTTCAAAATTGGATATAAACAAGTGTCAATTGTTTGATAGTTTTTATTTCTTAATAACAGGCTTTTTATTTTGAAAATGGGAATTAATTTTAAATTAATTTATGCCACTTCTAAGTTTTGAATTTGGAAAAATGGATTCCATATTTGGAATCAGTAGGAACAAATTTTGTAAATAGGTAGCTTTTATTTTTAGACATTATGAATATTTACTTCGGTAAATATTTTTTTACCATGTTTAAATGGTAAATCTGGAAAATAAGGGTAAAAACTGTTATTATAATAATATTAAATTACCTAAAAATGTGTCCTAATCCTATGTTTTGATACATTTCTGACCATGGGAATCATTGGGTCAATTTTGGGACCCCATGGATTCACTAAGGAGTGATAATGACACATTATATTAATTAATTTAAAGTAAAGACAAAAATGACACAAACATATATCTTTTAGTAAATAAATTTTTACATGAGTTTATATAAGTTATCTCTTCAACTATAAATTTTAATTTTAAAGATAAAAATATTTCCTATATTATTTTATTTTTTTATAATTTTTAGACATCAAATAAATAAAATTATTTATGACACAAAAATGATGTAGTGTTTACCTCATTAATGAACGATTTAAATAAATAAGATTAGAAAGATTAAAACAATATACAAAACCTATACAATTCTTATTGGATGATTTTATTTAGAACAAGAGTCATATTATATTATAATTTAATAATTTTTGGAAATTTTTAAACCCAAAATCATTATATAATAAAATAATATTTTCAAACTTTCCTAAATAGCCCCTCCTACCCCTTATAAAAAACCCTCACCTCTAACCCATTACTCACACATATCAAGCCCCTTGGATCATTCAACCTATACAAAAATAATCTCTCAGGATCCCTATATTCCACCTTGAAGCCTTACCATAGAGATAAGGTACTTCAAGAAATCATTTTGGTTCAAACCAAAGGGAGTTACCTGATTTAAAGGTAGCATCTTCACTTAAGTTCTTTTGTTTTATTTTCCTTCTCCAACCCCCTAAACTCTCTTTATTTCTTTATTTTATAATAGAAAAAAAATATTAAATATACAAGTATGTTTTTAAGAGATGTATTATAACTACACTTACACACACCTCCATCTAATGGGTAAAGAATATACTATTTCGATGGACGGCGAACAAATGCCTCATGAAACGATGATTGTCCAAATATCTCCAACCACCTCTCATGGTGGCCATTATGATGGCACTGTATTTATATGTGATATATATTATATTTATATTGTCTTTATTTTTCTGTATTTTTCATTTATATCATACCTTTATGGTTTTTATAATGGGTAAACGCGATAATTTTATTTGAGGAAGTGCGGACTACTGCACCCTCAATGTGATATGACTCATTCATACCCTACATAGTACGTATAAAGGATGGTGTTACTGAAATTATATATGATATTATACTAGAATTATAATATACCTATGTATCATTAATTTTTCATTCCATTAAATATTTATAGAAATGAAAGTAGTGTCCATGCGTACATACGACTTACCGTCTCCATGAATGGTGCATTTCATTTCTTCTCTCCAAATGTTATGTACTATTATAAATACATATATATATATTAGATATATACGATATATATGATATGTAAATTATGAATATAATTCTGGAGATAATGGACTTTCGACCACCTGAACAACTTGTAATTATAAGAAGTTTATTTTTGACTAAAGTACCAAATATCGACAAAACAACTATTATTATCTTAAATGATTAAATAATGTTTATAAAATGGTAATAAGTGATATAAAATGAATAATAAAATTGAAAATTTTTATTAAGAAAGTTGAAATTAATTTTAGTTTATTATTTATGAGATTAAAGAACAAATGAGTCAAGTCAAACATGATATAAGGGACTTCGCCTCAATCTCCTTTCATTGAGGCATATTTTGTTTAACACATGAATATCATTTATATGGTTTATAAACACAATTAAATTTTCATTTCATTCAACGGGAATATTTTTTCTATGTAGTGTTTTACTAAATGAAAAAAAGGAATGTTTCTTTTTAACGTACGCGGTGGAAATGACTTTTCTACCACCGTGAGCGTTATTTTATTTTTGGCTTCTTTAACAAGTCGTAATGTTTTTAAAAGGAAAATAAATACCATATACTATTTTACTTATTTTGTTATTGAAAATGATTTTGATAACGGATTTGTTATGTCAATATATCTAAATGAAATATTGTGATTGAAATGTGAAATGATATCTTTCCTTTATGCTTTTTTTATGTGTTATGAATATGTTATGGTTCTTGGGAATTGTTTACGTATATAGGTGGCTCCATGATAAACCTAGGCCAGGTGAGATCGAGATAGCTCTCCAATGCATTGGGTAACGTGATGGAGGTAAACATGAATGTTTCTCCTAAGAGATTTAGGGAATATACTATGATGGGTATTCCAAATATAACTCCCTATGTGGCTATGAAATCTACAATGTAAGTATGTTATGAATTCCAAAAGTTACCTATATGATTTTTTATTACTATGTGTTATTCATAAATCTTATGATTTCATGATGTATGTTAAAAAACTTATGTTTTGATGGACTAATGTTTTCTTTCTTTATTTTCTAATCCTTACTAAGCTTTATATGCTCATCCCAAGTTTTGAAATGATTTTCACATGACTTAAAGATGAATAGGGTTGAGGATGGAATCAAGGAAAATTCATGTTGTCTAAAACATGGAACTACACATGACTCTTTTTTCAAGATTTTTTATTTTATGAAAAAAATTGAAACAGAGTACAAGTGTCTACTTTGTAATTTTTGAGATTTAATGTAATAGTTATGGCCTAATTATCTAAAACTCTAAACCTGAAAAGATCTTAAATGTGAATTATTCATTTATTTCAAGATTATGTAATGTTTTATGGCCAATTCCTTATACTTTAATTTTGTATAAGAGAGGAAAGGGGTGTCCTTTTATAAGTGTGGAAGAGGACACACTTGGAATTCTTCAAATGATTAAAATATTTTAATTTGTTACTCAAGAAAAATGGATCCAAGATGGACCATTTTTTAATAATATATAATATAGGGTCTAAATATAATCTTCCAATATGATTTAGACAAGTTTTTAGTAATTTTTATTTTAACATTTTTAAACCGTTTAAATCTTACCATAGTAACTGACTGTTTTTAACAAAATTACTATTCATAATGACCAAAAATGAACCTGGAATCATTTAAAAAAAATTAAATTATGATTAAAAATATGGATTTCATTTTATCAAATTTTATTTCTATAATTGGCATAAATTACTTTAAAATAATCCTACAAAATACAACAAAAAAAGGTTTTTTAGAAAAATTTATTCTTATGTATAAAAATTTTAATATACAAAAATCAAGTGTAATGTTGATTATAATGAAATTTATTGTATTTTATTTAATCAATAATAAATAACTAAATTTTAAAATAAATCCAAAATATAATGTGAAATTTTAATTGTATGAAATGAAAAGACAGTTTTCTTAAAAATCGGTATTTTCTACTATTCACCCAAAACCCATCTTTTTCAGAAAATCACAAAAAAAATTCACTCCAAGATAATTTTGACTTTAGAATATCAAAAATGATATCATTTTTTTCAAATTTTAATTCTTCAATTTATAAATTAATCTTTTAAAAAAACAATATAATACATATAAAAAAATTAGTAAAAATATAACTATTTCCTTTTTTATTAAGAAATTACATAATATTCTTATATTGAATATAACTCTATAATATATAATTCATTAATATTAATAAGTAATGAAATTTATTTACTATTAAAATTACATGTATTATTTCAAAAACACCCCAAGAGATGGTATCTCTAAGTATATCCCTTTTTCCTATATCATAATCTTTACATATTGGGTTGTACCATCATCATAAGATTATCATAATTTATATTATTATAATACTTTATTCTCTATTCATGATTATAAGAACTGGAACAAATCATTTTAAATTTTTACTACTTTTTAGTTATATCATAAGTTATAAAGTAATCAACATTTTTAGATATGGCTATCATTGGATTTAATTAGCTTTGTTTGCTCATTTCCTTAGTCAAATTAAGATATTAGACCAAAATATATATAGCTAGGATAGTTTGTGTCCCCTTATAACTAGTAATCCTTCGTATCCATGTTCCAGGTAGGTATTCCTTGTAATTTATCGAGTAAAATTGGATAGTTCATATTATTTCCCACATATTTTTATTAGATTTATCTAATAATTTATTAATATAAATTATGTGTTAGAAAACTCATATCTAGTACATAGAATAGAATAAGTGATAAATCCATCACTAAATTGTATGGAGTTCTAATAACTATAATAATATCCTCCAATATCTCATACATGACTTCTTAGAGATATTTATGATATGTGACATTGGATATAATAATTGTTCCAACTTGTATATATCAATAATTTTCAATATATGTGCTTTGACAAAGTCTAAGAAACCCTTCAATCTAACTTAGTAGATCTTGTTACCTAGAAATTGGGTTACTAATTTTAGCTAATATATAGATAGATACATTAAATATAATCTTAACTAATTGTATGACCAGTAAATTTTATCCATATGTTTTTAACATATATAACTTGGAAAAGAGTGTAATTCCCACTAACCACTTGTATACACATGACATAATTTCATTCCAAACATTATATGGTGTCATCAACCCTTTTTGGTTTCATTGTATAAAAACCTTCCAAAAAGGTAGTCTTGACATCCAATTCCAAATATAATGATCTTATAAAGTTTTAATGACAAGTAGACTACTAATGGATTTAATAATAATGAATTGGTATAGCTAATAAATCCATATTGGTACCATTATTTTACCATCCATGTATATTTTCTCTTGAGTTCCCACTAATGTCTTTACATTAATTAGAGAAAACAACCAAATAAAAACTTGATTTTGTCACATAGAATCCATTTTTTTAGAATTTATATGAACTTTTCAATCATATATTATTATCATTTACTCCTTTTAAGGATCCATTATTATTATAAAATAATATATTGTTGTGCTTCTCACTTTTCATTTATTTTAATTATCACAAACTCTTTTAAAGTTTTTAATATTTTTATTTAGGTGATGTAAATCGAACCTTGATTAAATCATGTTATAACACTTGCATGATTATCAAACATGTATTAATTAAATTGTTTAAGCCTCGGAAGATGGATAAAAGTACAATAAAAGATTTTGGAAGTAAAATGAGAACACACTTCATGAAGATAAAGGCTATAGGAAACATTGGTTTGATAGTGCGGTGACATTACCTTGTCAGTTTCATGCCCAAGAGCTTCCCCAAGAAGCAGGACCCCATCGGGTACCTGGTGGAGTAGAATCAACATGAAGGTATGGATGGACAGAACTAGTGAACTCTCCATGAGTCCACTAACAATATTATGGAATCTGGAATTGTGTATGAATCTCTAGGTAGGACTCCAGCTACTTAGTAGTGGCTATAAAGTATCTGGTGGAATTTGTCCAACAACTCAAATCCAAGCATTTATGGTGGTCAAAATACTTCAAATGTGTAATTCAATGAATTAAAGACCCCATGAAAATTCAAGAACATTAATTAAGGCTTTATATCCTATAAATAAAGACCTTATTAGCCTTGTAAACTCACTTAATAATTCAATCTCCAAATCCAATGCACTATGATCTTCAACTGATCTCAAAGTGATCTCTTTATTAAATATTCTTACTTCTTTATAGAGTGTGATACTAATTTTATTATATTCTCACTCTCTTATATTATTCTATTTCTATAATATAATTCATCATATGCTTTGAGATTATTGAGACCATGCTATAGTGTGATTGATTCATAGCAATCACATCATCTTCATCTATCTTTTATATCTGGTTCTCAGTACTATTAAAGTGGGAGACTTTGGTTTTCTTTCCATTTATTTTAACAAAGTAAATGAACTATTCTTTTGAGTTTTATATATTTCTCATTAAATAACAAGTTTATATTATTTTTATGGTTTCTTTCTATAACCTGAAATTTAATGTAAAGTTTTGGTATCTTGGAAATCATTAAATATAAGGGACTAATACATTAAAACCTCAAGAGATTTGGTTGGTAAAAATAGGGTTTCTTTTAGTGATACTCTTTAACTTCCTTATCAAATATTTTTCCCAATTTACTCTTAGTAATTTAAATTATTTATCGCTTTCAATCCTTAATTTTTTCTATTGTTTAATCCATTAAACACACTTAATGATTTATTATTGAATCGCTCATTATTTTATTATTCCACTTATACCATTATATTTAATTATTGTTTCATGTTAAAACTTTGATTTATTTATATTCAAGAGGTTTTAATTTATTTAATCCTTTAAGGAGAAGTTTTTAAACTTGGATTACTTTCCTTTTATTTTTATATAGAAATTTACCCCCGTGACATTTTACTCATCTATGGCCTATATTTGGTATCAAAGGTGTTTTTAATTTCTTAATTTCTTTGTTTTCAAATTATTTCAATTTTTTTATTTTTAAAATTTTTAAATGGGTTTTCAAATAAATATCACTTTTTAAATAGATTTTTCAAACTACCATAGCGGCCTCAAAGGAAAATACTTGGGCCATGTTTTATTTTTTTTATTGTACTAATTAAGGTTATTAGAAATATCGATTGTCTATTTTTCTTAGATATATTGGATATCTTGTTTATAATATTTTCATTCATGGAAATAATCTTTCAAATAATAAAAAATAAAAATTCACCTCAGATTATGTTTCTACTTTTGAACTTGATGGTATAGTTATGAATTCATTAAATTATGGTTTACATGTTAATGATTTAGATGGATTTTCTTCATGTAAAACAGCAAACAAATATGGAAATTATTAGAAGTTATGCATGAAGGTATAAATAAAGATAAAGATACAAGGATTTATATGTGTATTACAAACTTTGGTAGTTTCTTTATGCATCATAATGAGTCTATCACTACTTTTTTTTAGAGTTACTAATGTTTTTAATGGATGAAAATATATTGGCGGCTCTCTTTCCATAGAAATTTTGGTCAGGAAAATAATTTGAGTTTTATCAAGTAGTTAGGAACCAAAATTCACTAAAATTCAAGAGGATAAAGAGGTTAAAAATATGGTAGTTGAGGAAATCATAGGTTCTATCATGAAATATGAGGAAACCATGAATAGAAAATCTAAGAAGGTTCTAAGGAGGCCAATGAGACTAAAATAACAATTTATTTCAAGGTAAAAAATGGAGAATCATCCAAGAGTGACTATGATATTTCCAACTTTACCAAGTTTATGGAAAAGTACAATGAAAAGAAGAGATCATCTTAACACTTCCAAAAGAAAAATCAATAATTTTAGGTAACTTAGTTCAGTTTCAAAAAGAATTTCCACATAAAGCTAAATTTTCCCTTGAACAAGAAAAAGTATAAAGATATAAATCAAAGTAATAAATCTCTTAAATAATCAACATGTTGTGCTAGAGAGGACCCAATTTGAATATATGAATCAAGTGAAAAAAGTTATGAGTGTCACATGACACATTTTGAATAAGGAATTGAGGTTATTTCAAACATTTCTCACTCTCCTTCTCAATACTATTCGTACTCTTCTACTTATTCTACCTTTTATTCTTTAAATTGTAAAGATATTATTTATGATAAAAATATTATTAAAAATGGATTTTCTGATCTTCTTTAAAAATTCAATGATATTTAAAAGAAACACAATCTTGTTGTTTTTGAAAAAGATCATCTTTTAATATATAAAAAATATTTATTTTTAATATTAAAAGAAGAACCAAATGTTGAAAATTAGTAATTTTAAATTAAATATATTAAAAATTCTTTTTAGAATATTACCCAAAGGGGTGATAATTTAAATAATATTTTGGGTTCTCAATAACCTTTTAAAAATATTTATGGTTTTGGTTTTCCAAAATAGTCTAGTTTTCCTAGAAATTCTAAAAATACTACTTTTGTAAAGTGAATTTCTCAAAATATTTTTTTTAATTATCATAAGAAATTTGGTCATCAAGTTTATGAATGAAATTGTAAAAATTATAGATATGGTAAAACAAAAGGAATTAATTTCTATTTTCATATTTTAAAAGGGAAAATTTTCTCTAAACAAGTATGGACTCTAAAATAATTATTTGGCTAACTTATGTGGACCCATTATATGGGTACCAAAAGCTATAGTTTCTAAATATTTTGTATAACAAGATAAAGAACCAAAAATATACATAGTATATGGATAGTAAGTGCTCAAGGCATATTTATGGTGATCCTTTCAAATTCAATCATCTCAAATATTTTGATGGAGGACTTTTCACTTTTAGAGATGATTCAAAATACAAAATTACCGGTATATGTACGATTGGTTTCTCTAACCCTACTCTAATTAATGATGTTTTATTTTTCAAATTATTGAAGCCCGATTTACTAAGTATTAGTCAATATGTGCTATCAGTTTCAAAATTACTTTAAAAATGGTTCTTTAAAAGTTTTTTATTCCAATGGAAATATTTTATTTACTTCATACCATTTTCAAAATTTTTATATTATAGATTTAAAATATCTAGAAAGTAAAAAAAATTAAGTGTTTAAGTGAAGAAGGTAATGATTCTTGGATTTGTGATTGATTACTATGTCATTCCAATATTCACTGTCTTGTTAAACTTAATTATTACTGACTAATAAGATATTTATCAAAAGTTTATTTTAATGATAACTTAGTTTGTGAACCTCCTCAAATAGAAAAGAAAAAAATTTCTTCTTTCAAACCTAAAAACCTTGTTTCCTCTTCTATAAACTTAGAACTAGTCTACCTTGACCTTTTTAGACCAACTCATATTGCTAGTATTAGAGGTAAAAATTATACCTTTCTAATTATTTATGACTCTCCTAGATTTATATGGGTTTTCTTTTTAGGACATAATAAGTATGACTTTATCAAATACTCAAGGAAATTATAAAATGAAAAAGTCTAGAAACTCTTTTCCATTATAAGTAACCATGGTGTATAATTTGATAACAAATAATTTGATGAGTTTTGTGCTTCTTAAGTTTATTATCACTCCATTTTCTCTCTTATAACACCTCAAAAAATGGATTTTTTGAAATATGAAATAATATCCTAAACGAAATTTCAATGACTATTCTAAATAAGTTTTCCCTTCCTCAATTATTTTGGGATGATTTGGTCAATACCACTTTCTTTATCCTTAATACCAAGGATAATCTAGGAAATTTAATTCCTAAATTAGATGAACATATCTTTCTTAGGTACGTTAACTATAGTAAATCCTTTTGAGTCTTAAATAATAGGATAAATTCCTTGGAAGAGTTAATTGACATCAAATTTGATAATAATATTCTTAAATTGCATCCTAAAAATTATGATGATGTTGACCCACCTAGTTTGAGTTGGCTAAACCTATATCTTCTAATGAAATTGAATATATTATAGAAAACCTATCTAATCCTTTACCCCAAGTATTTTATTCAATATAAAGACCATACTATTAATAATTTTATCAATGAATTACAATCTAAAAATCATAATATAAGTTTGGCCTTCAATGAGGTTGAACATTAAGATTTTCTCTCACACCATGAACCTCATTCCATTTATGATGCTATTAAGGATTAGAATCAGATACATTCTATGCAAGAGGAGTTGAACCAACTTCAAAGAAGCAACATTTGGAATCTCATGGAACATCCTGATAATTATCCAATTATTGAAACTAAGGGAGAAATGAGGAAGGGGCCCTCTTAAGAGCTCCCTGATCTCAAGGGTGCCCTAGGATTTTTTGTTGGGAAGACAATGCAGATGGAGGGTTTCAAGCGGCGAAGGTGTTTTTGGAGCGGTGGATCCAGGGCGGCAGACGACTGTGATCTAGGAGTTACGGAGGGCAATTTGTAATGGATGAAAGTTTGACTACTTTTCTCCCCCAGTGTGTCATCATCGTCTCAACACGGGTCTCCAGTGGTGGTATTTCTTATGCGGTGGTGAGGGTTTGGCGTTATCCCATCACAAACAGTGACCCATAGAGGCAGTGTCATCTCAGATTGGGTCTCCAGCGGTGGATTTTCTTCTACAATGGTGTGGTGTTGGTTAGATTTGTACAGAGATCCCTACTAGGGATGACAATGCGAGATCTACTTTCAGCGGATTTCCCCCAGCGTGGCGATTTCGTCTTGGCATGGGTCTACCAGTGACCCTTACAATCCCAGAGCTTCATTTTTTCAAAGATGAATATGTTCTGTTGTTTCAGTTCTTGGTCATCATTTGAGAAATCAAGTATGCTTATGGTTCTTTTTGTGTTCATGTCATGTTGCTTCTACTCGGAAGACTCCTGTTTAGTGCATGAAGGAACTGGTTTGTTGGATTAAAATGGTGTTCGAAGTGGGTTGGGTTACAGCTCATGTCTATTGGAAGGTTGTTCCTTTTCTCTTACTCTAAGACTCCTCCACTATCTCTGAGGCATATTTGAGTGGGGGTTTTCATGGGGATTTGGGATGTGAGGATGAGTGACCATAGGCATTGATGGTATATTGTTTCTGAGTTTTTTTGGGCTAGTGCTGGTGGTTGCCTCTCTATAGAATCCTTTTTTGAATCTTTTCTGCTCTAGTTTCATGCTCCCTTCACCGATCTCCCAGTCGGTCAGCTGTGTTGGTTTCTAGAAAGCTCTGGTAAGTGTGTTTATTCGGACATGGTGTCCTAGAAGGCATCCCCATCTCTTTTTCTATGGAGTGGAAGATTTTGATTAAGGTGATGTTTTATTTGGATGGAGTTCAATATATGTAGGTGAATCTTTTGATGTTGGATAGTTTGGTTGGAATTGTTTGGATTTTGCGTTTCTATGACTAATGGCTTCATGTTGGAGGAGGAATCAGGATTCCTAGTGTGAAGGTTCTGTAGTATGGTGGATGATGTTTTTTTGTATGGTTTCATTCTGAAGGTAGTTCTGGTTTTTGGAATTGAAGCTAGTGGAGGGAGGGAGACAGTGTAGCTGAGCCTGACCACATTCAATAGGCCCCATAGGATGATTCAGAGCTGGCAGTTCATCTTCATAGAGATTTACAGATTTGGTTGTTTTAGAGGGTATGGCGTTCAGCCATCATATCGGGCGTGTGCTTTGACACAAGACACTTTCTAACTGAATATCCTTGCAACGGTTGAGAGCTTCATCACAATAAAATGATGGGGAGGGGTGGCTCTATGTTTTCAGTTTTTTTTACAATCTTATATATTCGATCCATGATTTGACTTAAGTTCATGAAGTTTGTTTGGGTTTCCCTTCTTCCCTTAAAATGGGTCTTTATTATAATAAAAAATTGAAGGCCTTCGGTTCGTTGGATGGATGGATTAAAACTAAGTGGTTTTTTCAATACAAATTTTATAATCAGTGGATTATTATATGTAAAAAGTATATGAATGTTTCTAAAGGTTATAATAAATAATAAGGTATTGATTATGGTTAATCCTTGCACTTGTTTCTTGACTAAAATCCATTATAATATTATTTTCATTTGTTACTCATTTTAATTTTAACCTTTTTCAAATGGATATCAAAATTGATTTTTAAATGGTTTTATTTATGAACAATTGTTTATAGAACAACAAATCAGTTTTTAAAATCCTAAATTTCCAAACTTGTTTTCAAGTAAACCAAATCTCTATAAAGTTTTAAAAAACCCCCCTTAGGCTTGGTATGAGAGGTTAACTAAATTTATTTTATCAAATTAATTTAAAATATGAAAATATGATTCAAACATTATTTTATAAATCTTTTATAATGATATATTAATCATTCAAATTTATTTTGATGACCTTATTTTTAGATCAAATAAAGAAAATATTTGTAATGATTTTTATGATTTAATGAATAAAGTAATTGAAATTTGTTTTATGGGAGAACTTAAATTCTTCCTTAGAATTAACATTTCCCAAAATTTCAATGGATCCTTTTGAAACCAATGTAAATACACTTATAAAATTCTAATGATGTTTACAATGGATCATGCTAAAGAAATTAGAATTCCATTGAGTGCAACTTGTTAGCTGATTTTGGATAAAGTCGATCAATTAATTGATAATAATATTTATCAATATATGATTGGAAGTATAATTTATATTACATCGACCCAAATGAACATCATGTTCAATGTATAACCTTGTGATCATTTTCAATCCAATCCAAAGGAATTACAATTAAAATCCCTCAAAATAAAATTTAAATGTTTAAAAAGAATTAAATACCTTGGATTATTTTACCCTAAGGAAGCCTCTTTTGAACATTTTTATTTTTATGATGTTGATTTTGGAATATGCCCATTATATAAGAAAATTACTAGTGAAAGATGTTATATTCTAGTAATTTACATCCTCTCTTGGTTTAGTAATAATAAAAATTTTGTTTCTCTTTCTACAGTTAAAGAGGAATACATAGATGTTGTGAGTTATTTCACCCAAGTTATATGGATGAAACATACACTTCTTAATTTTAGACAAACTTTTATTTCATCCATATAAAATTTGAAAATACTAGTGTTATTTGAATTTATAAAAATACTGTCCAAAACTCTTTCACTATGAACATTGACTTGAGACACCATTTTCTTTGTGATTACTTCCAAAAAGGTGATATCATTCTTGACTCTATCTTCACAAAATTTCAACTTACAGATATCTTCACTAAACCCCTTCCTCGTGATTTATTTGAATTCATTAAAGGTGAGTTGGGGGTGATTAGATTCTAATTATTATATCTTAATCTTGGATTGATTGTGATTTTTTTAATTTTTGTTACTTTATTTATTACAAAATGTATTTTAAAATGTTTTTAAAAATTATTCCTAATTTTTGAAAAATATAGTGAGTATGATACTCCAAGAAAAATATTTTTGTCTAGACACAAACAAGTGGATGTGGTTATGGTGTTGATTATCTTAGGTATTTATCCCAAAAAGATTTTATTGGGTTTTAAACCCTTTCCACATCCTGAGTATGGGTAGTAGTCTTTTATTACACACCTATTTTTACACTCCCAGATGATTTTATATAGTTTATTAATATAATACTTTAGAAACCTTAATGATATAATATTCTTTTAAAATTTATTTTTTATGTTTTTTATTTTTTATTTTAGTCTTGATTTAATGGTTATTATCCCTTTAAACAATATTGATAAATTATTTTAGGTGTATATAATCTTGTTAGTACTAAAATAACCCTATAAGTGACATTTTATTTTTTGAAATTAATTTCCAAAAATAAAATCTAGTTTAACTCTTTTTTTAGAAATATTTTTCTATGTTTTATTTTACTATTTAACTCTATTTTTTGAAAGAGTAAAATGTTTTTTATCTCAATCTTTATTGAAAATATCTCTTTCAAATCTTTCAAAAAAATAAAGCTTTTTTCAAAACTTTTATTGTCTCTCTCAAATGATCATTAATAATGATAAATGTATTTTTTATATATTTTTTCTTAATTATCTAACATTGTTTTGACTTTTTTTATAATATAAAATGGGTATAAGTTTTATCCATTATCTCAAAGGGGTTTATTTTATTATTAAGAGATAAGTTTTAAATTTTATAAAAAAAACTTTTTTTCAATTAAAGGAAATAAGTGTTGGATTTATGAGAAAATATCATGTTGTGAAAATAGGGGAGAAAATATTGATTGGTATTATGGTTATTATTTCTATTTTTCTTATTATAATCTTGTATTATTTAATTTATATTCAATTTTTTATCATAAAAATCTAGATATTGTTGTGCTTCTCACCATTCATTAATTTAAATGATTATAAATACTCTTAAAGGGTTTACTGTTTTCATTTAAGTGGTGTCTAGATAGCCTTGATTACATCATGTTATGAATATTGAAGGATACTTTAACAAGATTTAATATATGTTTTGAATACTAAGAACAAGGCTATAAGCACTATATAATATCATGGAAGGAAGTGGAGAATCTACTTCAAGAATACTGAGGCTACAAGTAGCATTGACTAACTGGTTCAATGTAACTGGCCAACTGGTGGCATATCCATGAGATTCCCCATGTAGTAGAATACCACTAGATACCCAGTGGAGGAGAACTATCTAGTATTTGTTGATGGATAAAACCATTGAAATATCTAGTATTCCACCTATAAAAAGGTGGAGGTGCACTAGCTAGCTAGTGGAAGCTGGCAATGCACAATTATCTTCATGTAGGCCACTAGCTACTTGATGGTGTCTACTGAGTATCTAGGGGTGTTCGACCAACAGCTCTAAGACCAATATTAATAGGGGTAAAAATAAATCAAACATGGTCTTAAAAAAATTAAATACCCCCAACTAATTATATAACATTACTTAAGGTTTTAGATCCGATAAATAGAGGCCTTGGTGTCCTTAGAATCTCACTTGATAATTTAATCTCATGTGTTGATGCTCTATGATATTTAATCTACCTCAAAGTACTCTCCTTCCTAAATATTCTTAATTATTTCTAAAGTGCGATAAAAAATGTATTATATTCTCACTCCCTTCTATTATTCTCATTCTATCATATCATTCTTTGTATTCTTTAGTTTAATTGAGACCGTTCTACAAAGTGATTTCTTCCTAGAAATCCTCTCATCTTCATCCTTCTTCTATATTTGGTTTTCACCACCATTTCTGTGAGTAACTTTTTATTTATTTAAATTTTCCTTAAAATTTCAAGGGGATATTCTATTTATTTTTATAGTTTTCCTATTAAAGAGCTAGTGTCTATTGTATTTATGGTTTCTTACTATAACCGAAAAAGGTAATGGAAAGTTTTGGTATCTTGGCTACCATTAAAGCTTAGGGACTAATACATTAAATTATTATGTGATTTTGGTGGTAAACCAAGAGGATATTTTATAGGTATTACTAAAATTACATATTAAATATTGTTTCTTATTTACTTTCCACAATTTTAGTTATTCATCACTTTCAATCATTCATTTATTCAACTATTTAATCCATCCAATATTCTTAATCATTTTATTATTAAATCACTATTTATTTTATTATTTTTATTATATTATTATATTTAATTATTTTTCACTTTCAAACAATTATTATATTATCTTAAAAATGTTTTAATTTCTAAAATCTTTTAAAGAGAAGTTTTTATAATTGGATTATTTCTATTTTATTTTTTAAATTTAAATTCACCTCTCCCCATATTTCTGTTTTGTTCATCTATAACCAATATATATAACCCACCATAGTTAATATAAAACCACCACTATGGTTTTAGATTTCTCATAGAGTATGTTTCTTTGGAACTATTCCATGAGCTCTTGTAGAAGTTGTTCATATTATAACTACTTATGCATCTTGATCCATGAGTTTTATCCACTTTAATCTTTCTCCCACTATCTTAAATAGATATTTCTACCATTTTATCAAAATATAGTCTATCACTTTATTATAATTTTTTTAGCTTGTGGATTTACATAATATCCTATATAAACATTAGTGTAATAACCTTAGATGAAATTTCTGTTTTTCTTGATGCATGTTTGTTTATTTATTTAGATTTAATAAAATATTAGCATATTTAATCATATTCTATGACATAATGGATTTATTTCATATTATAAATCATATGGAATACATTTTTAATTATAGGTGGAATATATTTATGGTTTAATGTTTCTATCTGTGAATAATGTCTCGAAAAGATAATAAAATAATTTGATTGACTTTTAAAAATCCTCATTGATCCTCATACTACTTGAATCATGTATTTAATGTGTTTAAGGAAATTTTATTTTAGAAATAAATTCACTTTATATTTTAATGATCAATATATTCATGTAATACTCACCATATATCCTCATTTTATTGGAATTTTTACTATGATGTGTATAAGGATTTGTGTGTCTAGGGATAAATCCACTCTATATTTTCAGGATATATGAATACTCAGTTGATATATTATTCATTGTATGGGCCTAAAAAATGTCACATATTCTAACCATTCATGTTACTTACTTTACTTTTACATTCATTAAATTTCTCAAAGGAATCTTATGAGGGGTATAAACTTACCTATAGATCCTCTTTAGAATATTTAGAGTGTTCAAGATGAAATATATCTAGAAACATTGTGGATTAACTTTAATGGTTTATTTTTATAAAACATGATAAGTTAGTACATATATAATACTTAAGGTTTTTATCTCCAAATAGTTAAAAACTTTAATAATCATATAATTGACAAATACTTTTAGTTTTACTTAACAAATAAATAAAATTCCAGAACTCGGTATTACTAAGTCTTACATTTTATATTAACCATTTATTTTCAATGATTTAAGTATTACTAAACTATTAGTTGAGTATATGATAAACCAAAAACATTATTCATTATAGAAGGAATAATTTATCATTTTTTCTTAAAGAACAACAATATAAATGTTTTGGTAACTTTCAATACACAATTATAGTTACACGAGAATCAATCCACCAAGCAATAAAAAATCATGTGCTTCGCACCACTAATGTAGGAATCACACTTTCTTAGCTTATTGGAGAATGAAACTTGACTTCTAATAATATTTATATATGTACTTGGTTATTGTATTTAAAAAATATCAGTTATTGGTATATTGTATTTAAGACACAAGAAATAAAATAGAATAATTACTTTTAATTAATTAATACACATAAAGTACAAGAGACTACTTTCTTCTTCAATTCATTACAGTATATTTTCCTATGAATTTTCTTTTCACATATGAATAATATAGTATTATATTCAATGAACATCCACTTTATATTTGGTTTCGTAGAATGATTTTTTGAATGTTCCTTTGGCATTACACTTTTCATTGTCTTTTTCACCTTTTATTTCAACTTGTTTAGTAGAATAAATAAATATTAATCTTTCTTTAAGTTATTATCTTCTTGGATAAATTTACCCAAAATATATTGAAGTGTTTTTTACATATAGTTCACTTTATAATCCTAAGAAAATGAGAGTAACTGGGTGATAATTATTTAATATATTTAGTTTATTAAAAGATAATAACACATATTTCAATTTACATATGTTTAGTGTAATCATAATCTATTTTATTTATCATATATATTTCTCCTATTATAGTTCTCAAATATGACACAACATTTGAAACCATCTATGTCTTGATGTTGTTTTCACAACTCATTAGACATTGATGAAATAATTATGATATAAATATCAAATGTGTTCTCCATGTATCTCTTCTAAGATTCCTTTTCACCCTCGCTTTTTGAGGTGTCTCAATGGGTAGTGAGGACTTTGACACATATAATTTATTTTCGTATCATAATACTTTAAAAATGTGCATGTACTTCTCAAGGTAATTCATACCGGTTAGGACATGTTCTTTAAAAAAATTATCATTGTGAATTTATGGTATTGATTTCAATTTGAATATAAAATAAAACATTTAAATATTAGTACTTTTATATATATTAGTGACTATAATATTATATATATTTATTAATATAAATGGATCCCATTATTTTATTGAATCCTAGTTTCCATCAACTATTAGATTCAGAATACTCAGTCGCTTGAGTATTCTAGTGGAAAGGATTCTTTAGAAATATTCTAATAGTATAAGACGTGTATATTCCACTACTTTAAGAGACTCAAGGTAGGATTTGGATGACCAACCGCATTAATATGTGTCTCCTTGATCTGTTGATTTTAGTCTCATCCCTTGAAAACCATAAACTTTCATTACTCAACATTTTTTCTCAAAAGTTGCAATAAGATAGCTATGGCTATTTATTTAATTCTAAATTTTGTTAATTCATCCCATAACTTTTATAAGAATTCCATAATAGTAATTCTCACTCTCAATTAGGGTTTATGAGCACCTAAAACATAATATTTTTTCAAAATCAAGTGATGAAATAAATTTAAGGACTTAATATTTTTTTGAGAGATTTTAATTATTCTCAGTGAATGAAATATTTTTCTATATTCACTTACTTGTTCTATATGAACACAATCAAAACTAAAAAATGGTTTAAATATAAAACATTCACCACATATTTCTATTTTTATCTATGAATGCTTGTTTATTATTTTATGTGATCATGTATATAAACACATACACAAAAATAATAAACTATGCAGAAATAAATAAAGAAAAATGATGTGATCATGAGTGTAACACCTTGATATTTCGATATATATTTCGTATTTAAATGAATATTAAATTTTATATCTTGTGATATATTCAGAATCAATAAAAAATTATTCGTGATACTTTTATTGAAATAAAATATTACAATGAAAGATAAACACTAAAATATTATGAGGTTGCAATTTAAAACAACATGAAGAAAAGTACAAGTGGAGTAAATTCGCATATATATAAAAATAACACAAACATAAAATATTTATACTAATGTTTATATAAGAATAATTTGACCCTAACTGAAACTATATAAATAAGACAAATAATTAGGAATACAATAGGCTTGATGAGAGATAAGTAAATGAATATATTTTAATGAAGCATATAAGGATATATATATATATATATATAGGAATATAATATGACCATTATATATGTGGTCATTAGACACATATAAATTTTATATATATATCCATTAGATAAATAGATGTTAGGTATATTTAAATTCAGCTTTTTTAAAGTGAGATAAAATCTTTTGATGGTAAAAGAGATATTTTGAATAAAATTGTTTGTATGTGCATAATGTATTTTAATCTTAATAGATTCTATTAATAACTTTTGATAAATTAATCTAATTAAATAATTAGATTAAATATTTAATTTAATTAACACCAAATTATTTAATTATGGTTATTAGGAATGGAATTAGAATAAATTCATTTTATGTTTCAAAAATACATTTTTTTTACAAATGGTTTTTATTACATTTTGTTTGAGGATACTATAATTTATTTATGAAAATTTCAGAAATTTTATTTTACTATAAGGATATAATTTTTAAAATCATCATATAAAAATTATCTTAGGGTGATATTTTGGGATTTTTCTAAAAATATTGATTTTTTTAGTGAATAGTGAAAACACCTATTTTATATAAAACTTTCATTTATTTTAAAATGTTTTAAAAGTACCATTTTTAGATTGTATTTAAAATTTAATTAGTTTATATTTTAAACCATAATCCAATTAATTACATTTAAATCAACATTATTCTTAACTTTCATATAGAAACATTTTTATATATAAAAAATACATTTTTATGGAAAGTCGTTTTTTGTCATGTTTTGTGGGTTTATTTTAAAATAAATTTATTAAAATTATAGGAATTTAATTATTTAAAATTTATTCCATATTTGGAATCATCATGTATAAATTTTTTAAATAGTTCATCTTTATTTTTTTTATATTGAATAGTAATATTGTTAAAAATGTTGTTACTATAATAAGGGTAAACTTTGTAAAAAAAGGGTTTAAACTATGAAATAATGCATCAAAATCATCCATAAACTTGAATATATTTTTTTATTAGTTTAATTAGACCAATACATTAAAATATTCTAAAATAGGACATATTGGTTCTATATGTCTTTGATCAAGACCTTTATATTATTTTCAGTGAAGGGAAGTTCCAAAATGTCTCTATCCTGCTTTTAATATCTATAATAGCATTTTATAGGGATAAAAACAATTTATAGATGATTGTAAAATATTATTTTGAATTTGAATAAAAAATTGATGAA
This sequence comes from Viscum album, assembly GCA_963277665.1. Taxonomy (NCBI): domain Eukaryota; kingdom Viridiplantae; phylum Streptophyta; class Magnoliopsida; order Santalales; family Viscaceae; genus Viscum; species Viscum album. Next base: position 183,801,638 of record OY728159.1, read on the forward strand.
ATTTTAATTTTAATTTTTTTTAATGATATAATTACCTTAAATGCTTGCACACGTTGATACACTACTTATACAAGCAATAAAAAAATCAAGTAAATGAATGTACTAACATTAAAAGTAATATTTTTTGGATGAGTTATAGTGTTAAAAAATTAAGATAAATATAATTAATTTTTAATTTTTAAAAAGTTTATATAGTAATAAAATTACAATATTGATATTTTTTAAACTCATTTATATGATTAGTCCCAAAATGACTTTAATGGTATTTTATGTTAAATAATATATTATTAAATGATTTTATATTAATAAAAATTTAATATTTGGATAATTGAATGGTATATGTTCTATAATATCAATAATTGTCCACTTATGGGTAAATTTTCCTTGTATAGTAACTTTATTGACCCATAATGTGTAAAAATCTTATTAAGACAATAATCCTTAAATAGGGTTAGCAGAGAGGTTAAAACTAAGTGATAAGGGTTAAACATAAACAAAACTTGTTCAAATTCTATTAGATGAGATTATTTAGATTTAAATAAATCCTATATTATAAATTTATTAACTTTGTTCCACATGAAAATGAAAAATAAATTATATCAATTTAATACTTTAAGCCCCTACCCTCATATATAAAAGGACACCACCTCTCTTCTATCCTACACACCACAAGAGACTTTATCTTATAGAATCCCTTCCAAAATCCATTAATAACATTCTAAAAATTTTCTATAGGTTGTTATTTTGATCATAATACCATCCTAATAAGGATTTAGTTATAATCCAATGGAGGATATTCGAATAAGTGGTATAGTTCTTAACTGAGTGTTTTCTTTTTAATTATTCTTTTACTTACTTCAAAACTCTCATAACTATTGTGTATAATAATATAATTATATAAAATATATTTAAATGTTATTATGTTTATGGTATAACCCTTTTTCATTTACTTATCTATCTACTGGAAAATGAAAATATATTTTATGTGTAAGTGCAGACTATCGCCTTGCAAAACGATGTATTTTATTTATCATCAATGCTTCACATAGTTGGTATACATAGTTGTATTTAAAGAAATAATATTATATTCATGATATAATTATAATTATATAATGATAAAATAAATATTACTTTATATGCCTAATGACCATTAAAAATAGAAGGGTTACTCATGCATATGTACGGACTACCGTCTTCATGTTTTAACACAATTTATTTTTCATAACCACCTTACATAGTTGGTTATAAAATTATAATTAATTTATAAAAATTATAATTATAAAATGATTAAGATTATGGAAATTATATAATCCTAATCCATTTTATCATATAAATCCCATCGAAGTCATTTTGGACTTATGAACCAAACATCCTCAAAACATAAGAATTAAACTTAATCAATTAAGTGATTAATTATGAAATGGTAATAAGTGAAATAAAAGGAATAATAAAAATATAATTAAAATTAAAATTATTCTTAATCAAATAAATAATTAAAAAACTTTAATATTCAGTAATATAAAGAATGTATGTGACAATTCAGAATTGAGGTAGGGTGTATTCTATCTTAAACTGAAGTTTTAAAATGTTTTGAAGGTTTCTTTGTAATATTTCCCCCCATGTATATATTTTTTTAAGGATGTGTAAATATTTGAATAAATTAATTAAAATTTATATTTTACCTCACCTTTAAATTTCTTAAAAATTTCTTATAAAGAAATTTATTTGTGTATTATATATGAAATGTTTGAATTTCGTTATAAAGTAAAAATTTAATGTTTTTTAACGTAAATGACGTCAAAAAAATTTCCCACCACCACAACTATTATTTGATATTTGGATTCCTTTACAGGATTCCATGTTATTTAAAAAGAAAATCTATTCTTCCCTTTGTTCTAGATATTTTAGTTTTTAAAATTTGGTTTTAATGGAAAGGTATATATCAATATCCAATAATGTTTTACTTATGGGTTAAAAAGTATAGTTTTTTGAGTTTGATGATGGAAATGAAATATTTTATGTGTTTTAATTATGTTATGACCCTTGTAAATTGTTTAAGGTGAATGGTTATCCTTGTATATCTCTCCAGTTCATTGGTTAATGATTTTTTTCTCCAGATAATTATTTTTGAATTAACCGAGTATGTTATTCCATTTGTGAGGGTTACTGTAAGGGTTCTTTGAAGATGATATCCCAAGACACCAAAATTACTTTTATATGATTGTAAACAAGAATTCATGGAATTTTTTTTATTTTATAAGATATGATAATGATATTTTATTTAAAGTAATTATTATTCCCTTTAAGGATAAAAGGTTATTTTTTAAGAAAATATTATTCATGGGTTTTCATGTTTTATAAAAAAACCTCTTGTCACGACCCGTCCCTTGGGGCCCATGCCGTGACTACCCCAAGCACGCCTTCCATAGGCTAGGGGCTGGCGACTAGCACCAAAGGCATAATTCTATAAAACCAGGAAGGCATTGCCTTTATATAGAGTAACCCCACACAATAGAGTACGAGCTGAAATCAAAACACTAAGTAAAGTTGTATACAAAAGAGTGCTAAAAAATAAAGGGGGCCAGAAATACAAGCCCAACAGGAAAGTACAAGTACAGCTGAAAAGAAAGTACAACTGAAGAAAAGTAAAGTAGCCACAGGGTCATCCTATGGGGTTCCTACCTGAAGGGTAGGTACAGATGGCCTCCACATCACTTCACGTCCATCAGTCTCCTCTATGCACCAACTCATCGTAAGGTCCACCTCTGGGTACCATCCAGTCCTACTACTCAGCCTCAGTCAGCATTGCTCGTCATCTCCATCCAACACAATGAGGTGCAGGCATAACCCGTGTAGGGGTGAGTATAAAAATACTCAGTAAGGACCTCGAGACCCTCAAGTTCTCAGAAAATCCAACAAGGATAAACCAAAAATTATGAAATCAACAGATAACCCCACTTAGGTATATGCCCAAACATATACCTAAGTTATCAAGTAATCCATTTCAATCAGGAGGAAACACAAGAGTTACTGACTCAGCTTACACAGGTATACAACTTATGTAGAGAAATAGAGATGATAAGTGAAAGAGTGCTATCGTGGGCTCCCTCAAATGATTAATGTGATTTTGGGGCACTTAGTTGCAGCAGAGTGGCTGACCAAGGTCGTCTCTCAAAGGAGGAAGTAGATTTAAAACAACTTTCTAAAGGTATTCTAAAAATAAAATAAAAGAGAATAAAAACACTACTTGAAAGGATGGGGGTTGGTTATAGTTTATGAATCTAGAATAATTTTTCTATAAGAAGATTGTATTTTTTTTGTTTTTAGTTTTTAAATGAAGTTTGATTAAAATGACACAACAAAAAGATGTTTTTTTATACAACATTTAAAAGACGTAATCGATCTAAATCTACCTCTTAAATAATTTATTAATCATTATAATTTAAATTAATATTCACTTAATTATGATCTCTTAATTTTTTAACCCCCGAACCCTATGAGAATTAACCTTACCACAAAGATGAAGTGAATTTAACCTTAGGCTAACTTCGGAACATGCAATCGCAACACCCTAATTTGATTGATGTTATAAGGATAGCTTATGGTCGGTGGTAAATTAAGGCACATATCCATTATGGAAATGAGGATTAATTGTGTTTAGGGATTATATTTTAACTCTACAAATTTATCCCGTATGGTCTTTTATTACCGATTAAGATCGCGCTCTCACAATTTACACAAAATCCCAACCTCGCGTGTTTTTATGTTAATTGTTCAATTGCTTTCTTAGTTTATTACAATTTAAAAACATAATTCATGGATCATATTAATTGAATTAAAGTATCTCATTTATTCAAAATAAATTAATGAATAAGGATAGAGGTCGATCGATTACTAAAAATAACTACTCTTCCATGGGTGGCGTAATCATCGTAGAAGTGTTTTGCATGTGCAAACGTTTATAATGGGTATAACCCAATAACGCTTCTACTCAATAATTCCAGATCAAAGAGGAAGATTAATAGAAGAATAAATTTATACAAAACATAAGAAAAGAGAATAAATAAAAGAATAACAAAGAAGTTTATTAAGACAACACAAACATTATAACATGTGGAAGAAGAATAGGGCTTCGACGAAGGGATCCTTGCTTCAAGAGCTACCCTTATTGAATTGCTTGGATAATTGGATTGTAACCTCTTATACTATACCCTAAACTTCCTAATTCACGTCCCCAACCCCACAAAATTAGAAAAACACAAATTTATAGAGTGGTGGGGAGGATAGGTTCAAAGTGGTTTCAAGTGTGAATGGGGAATCTCGGCCAAATATTTTATGCCAACTTGCACTGCCCATTTGACCACAAAACCGCATGAATTGGCCGGCCTTACAGAAGGATCATATGTGAGGATATGGGTCCTCTATCTCCTCTAAACATTTGGGCTCAATCCAAGTCCAGATGAAGGATTAATGTTTGAAATACAGAAGCTTCTCCAATCTAGTGAGTCCAGCCCAACTTTGCCTTCATGGCCTATTTTCAACAACCAAATGCACTATTTATCTCTAGTGTCCTGAATAAAAGTTGTATAAAATTAAGTTAGGAACACTGTTACAAAATTTAAAATTCAAATAATAAATATAAAAATATTTATCTTTGAAATACTACAGTGCACTATAAAGGGTAAAACTGGAATTTTCACCAAATTTTCAAATGAATGATCAAATCCCAAATATTTTATAAATAAACATATTTAACACAATGTGAGGAAATTATATAATTTATTATCAATAAAATATCCAAAAAAATAGTGTTTTATTAATAAGATATAGCCACTGAATCATTTAATCTGTCGGACCCACACAGGATCCACGACCAGTAGTTGGAACTGTCGGACCCACACAGGATCTAGGACCAGCTATTCTGTCAGACCAACACATAATACAGGAACAGAAGTTAGAAATATCGAACTCACGTAGGATCCAGGAACAATATTCAGAGCTATCATACTAACACATGATCTAGGACCATCTATTCTATCGGACCAACAGATGATCCAAGAACAAAAGTCAGAACTATCGGACCAACACATGATCCAGGAACAGTCGTCAGTGAATAGCAAGCCACAAGGTTTCCACAAAGCACGCTTTATTCCGAGAGGGTCTGATCCTCAAGACAAGTTTTAAAATTTCAACTACCACTATGTCCCATGAATAAGTATCTCAAAGTTCCTTCTTGTCATTGGGGTCTTAACACAACAGACGGTGCGTAAATCGGACGTTCGGTCTGTGAGTTATTAGAATTTCCGTTTCGAGGGCCCGGTTGGATTTACGTTTGATCCAACTTGGCCATACCCCAACTATGTCCAAACCTCGTGTGGGGTATACCAAAAGTACCTTCTTTCTCAAATATTTCTGTCTTCATAGACGGTTCGTCAATCGGACACTCGTAGCCCACGTTATGGGTGAAAATGTGAAATAGGGTCAAATGGGTCTGGGTCCGGTCCGGCCCAGTCGGACCAATCCGGCCTGACCCGGGTTCAGACTGGGGTCCGACCCGGTCTACAGGTCTGACTCGATCTATGGGTCCGACCCAGCTCGTGGGTCCAACCCGACTCGCGGGTCTGACCCGGCCCGAGGGGGTGGCCCAACCCGCGAAGGCGGCCCGACACTCGTTAGGTCTGGTCCACGCTGGGTCCGGCCCGTGTTGGGTCTGGCCCGCACTGGGTCCGGCCCGTGCTGGGTTTGGCCCAGCGGCCAACGGGTGTCCGCTTTAGCTGCGTCCATGGGGGGTCTCGCCCCCTGGTTCCCAAACGGCTTAGTCGTTCGGGCCGGTGGAAGCAGCGGCAGGCGAGCGCCGATGTGTCACACGGGACCCAGCGGGGTCCTGCTGTTTCCGGTTAGTCGAGCGGCCAGCCGACTCCTCATGCGGCGTCGGTTGCGTCGCGCTTCTTCCGACGACCCGACAGCTTGGGCCACCGGACCTCATCACGGCCGGGCTCAAGCCGGCCGCTGATGCACCACCACGGCAAGGGGTCACGACCCTACTCTGATCCACCGCGTGGCACTGGTTGTGTCACGCCTTCCCGGTCGACCCGGCGGCTTGAGTTGCTGGTTTCTTTTGTAGCCGGCCTTGCACCAGCCGCCACTGCACCGTCCTTGCCAGGGGCCACGACTACTCTTCCAGCAGCGTGATTGCGCCGCCGCCCCCACGCAATGAAGCTCATCGGTTCCATCCACCGGCGATCTTTCCGCGGGACACCGGACAAGGTCTGGTGGCCCATTTCTCATTCCAGTAGAAGCCACACACTCCTCGAGATGTTTCCTTTGATCCGCAAACATCATTTACAATAGTCGATCATTATTTTCTCATGCCGTGTTTAGGGTCAATTTCCACAAAGAAGGTGGAGGGGTCGGGCCGTGTTTGTTCGACCCGTACCCTCCGCGTTAGGGTGATATCAAGTGGCTTTAAATTCTAAACCATGATGGAAAACGAAGAATGAGGAACAAAAACAAATTTTGAACCCCTACCTCGTATCGTTTGTTGGTGGTGACGAGGAGGAAGTATGGACGTCGTTTGTCATAGGTGAGGATGTCCCAAATTGGGAGGAAATCCTAAGGAAAAAGGGCGAAGAAGTTTGGCGTTCTACGTTGGCATTCTTCGTCGGAGAATCTTTCCTCATTGGCGTTCTATCTCCAAGAGCTCCTCTTCTCCTCAATCCTCCTTTCCAAAAAAATAATAGCCCCCCTAAAATAATAGATTATGTGTCTATTATGTTAGTTTTTATAAATTCAAAATGAGGTATTTAATTAATTGATGTGGCTTAATTAATTAAATGGGGTGGGTTGGCACCATTAAGTATAGAGTAGATCAAGAGGCTCCCCCTCATTAATATGGGGTGTTCTCGAGTTTAAGTGGTCTCGGGTGGTCCCCACCACATTAACCCCACATGAAGAGGGGTTTTTGACCTCGGTTGGGCCCCACCACAATAACTTCTCATGGGAGTTTAAGTTGTGGTGGACCCCACCTCCAACCTCCCCTTGGAGGTTTTAACCAACTAAAAATAAAAATAAAGATACAACTTTATTTTTTATTTAATTTATTCATAAAAACCCAAAAACTAACTTTCATTCCTGACCATCTGTCGTCTAGGTGAAATTCTTCTTAAGAGAATACTGGTGCTATGAGTTCAACGGTTCCCTCATACTTTGGTTCCAAGCACTGGTTCAAAAGTTATAAAATCTCACTCATATGTTTACTGAACATACCTGAACAAAACTTCAGAAATTAATTCCAGGCACAACGGGCCTCAGAATCACTCACCGTCAATTTTTGCAGACTCGTAAAATTCCCATGTATTTAAGAAAAAACTTTCCACAGAATTTTTGAGTCTTTACATTCTCCCCACCTCAGGGCTTTATTCCCCCATAAGCTACACCTTGATCTATGAGAACAAATGGGGGTACTGAGCACACATCTGAGCCTCCCTCTCCCTTGTGCTCTCCTGGAGGTTCTCGTACTGTCAGCGAATGCGCACCAGAGGTATCAAAAATCCATATAGGACATGATCCTGTCAATCCTCAATCTCTACTGGAACCTCTATAAAAGTCTCCCCATCATCGATGTCCATATCCCCATGGTCGATGATGTGTGAAGGGTCGTGCATGTATCTCCTCAGCTGAGATACGTGGAAGATGTCGTGCACCCGGTGCAACTGAGGTAGAAGAGCTAAGCGGTAAGCCATCTCGCCAACTCTGCTGAGGACCTGGAAAGGTCCGATGAACCTTGGAGATAACTTTCTGCCTTATCCAAATCTCCGTAGACCTCGTCGAGGTGAGACCCGTATTAAGACGTGGTCTCCATCCTTGAACTCTAGAGGTCTTCGTCTCCTGTCATCATATGACTTCTGTCTGCTCTGTGAAGTCTTCATCCGCTCCTGGATGATATTCTTCTTCTCTATAGTATCTCATACCATCTCTAGTCCCACTACTGCTGACTCCCCCGAGTCTGTCCAGCACAGTGGCGATCTGCAAGTTCAACCATACAAGGCCTCAAAAGGTGTCATCCTAATGGTGGAGTGATAACTGTTGTTGTATTCAAACTCCACTAAAGGTAAGTGATCCTCCCAACTATGAATTAAGTCAAGGATAGAAGCATGGAGAAATTCCTCGAGGGTCTGAATGGTCCACATAGTCTGACCATCCGTTTGAGGATGGAAGGCAGTGCTCAGATGAAGCTAGATCCCAAAAGCCTCTTGCAACCCCTTCCTTAGTTGGGAAGTAAACCGTCTGTCATGATTGGAGACAATAGAAGAAGATAATATTTATAGCCGCACAATCTTCTTCACATAGAGGCATCTAAATATCTCTACTGAATCCTGCTCTCTGATCGATAGGAAGTGGGCCGACTTG